>CM059789.1:47522915-48122915 GCA_030435695.1 Brachymystax lenok tsinlingensis
CCCACCGCATGACAAGCCCTCTGTGAATAGCAGGCATTGAGCTAAGTAGGCTTGTAATTGTGTTCTAATATCATTGTCCAGCTGCCCTTTTGTGGTTTTGAAGCCAGTCTGGTCTTGTCTGGCACCCGGGTCTGGGTATATGAACACTGGCATTCATGATTGTCTCATAAGGGTGGCAAAGGAACAGAGAGATGGGGAGCAGAGAGGGATAGAGAGAGGAGAGGGAGAAGGACAGAAGGAGAAAATGAGAGAAGAGGGATATAGAGAGAGATGAGATGGAGAGAGGGGTAGAAGGGGAGAGGGAGAGGAGAGAGACAGAGAGAGAGGAGATGGAGAGAGGGATAGAAGGAGAGAGGGAGAGGAGAGAGACAGAGAGAGAGGAGATGGAGAGAGAGGAGAAGGGGGATTCAGTCTCATCTTCAGTGGGAGACAGAGGATCAAATTTACTGGAACCACGTGGTCATTTAATCTGATTCATTTTCATAAAGCAGCAAGATGAATTACTGTTGGCAGCCAATAAACAATCTCGCTGCTCCTTTTGAATCCCAGCCCAGTCACTAGTCAATGTAGTGCCTGGTGCTCCAGCCTTCTGAAGTGTGCATAGGCATTGCGTCTCAATCCGTGCTCTCACTGAGCAGTACATAGAAATATACAGATTTTCAGACCAACTTTCTTAGACACATTCTCTTTGCTTCTCCCACATTCTATATAGGAATATATACACACATACAAGTGTGTATACCACACACAGAAACACAACACACAGACACATACACACACTGATCCTATATGTGTCTCTCACAGTTCGGCCAGTCACCCTTGTGAAGACTGAGGTCAGAGCAGAGGAAAGGACTGCATGGTGTAGTGACACAATGAGTGGATGGTGTCCCACTGTGTCATTACTCATTGCCTTAGTGTTCCAGGTCCCTGCATCAGCTAGCCCCACGCACCCCTGGCCTTCACCCAGCCTCTCCCTCTCTGCCTGGCCTGGTGATGTCATCAACACTCGCTCTGGTCGCTGATTCACAATAGAGCTCTGTGATTGGCTGAGCAGAGAGTGTTATTGGGATATAAAATATTTTCAACTATCAATAATAAAGTAGCCATGAGATCCCTGGTGATGGGAGAGTCTCTCTCTCTCTCTCTCTCTCTCTCTCTTTCGCTCTCCCCTCTCCATCCATCTTTCACCCTCTCTCTCACTCTCTCTCATTCTATTGTCTCTCTCTCCATATTTCTTTTATTAATTTGTCGGCATAAGAAGCATCTAATTGCAGCTCAGGCAGAGAGAGCCAGAGAGCTTTTCAAACAGCCCTCGGAAATCAAATTAATTGTTTTATGAGAGAGATAAGTCTAGGGTCAATTACACATCTTACATAAAGTTGTGAGATTATTAAATAATAATGCATTGAAAACCAGAGGGAAATATGTGGGTGTGTGCATGTGTGTGTTGTGTGTAGACATGCGAGTGTGTGTTCAAATCAAATCAAATTGTATTTGTCACATGCGCCTTACAGTGAAATGCTTACTTACAAGCCCTTAACCAACAATGCAGTTTTAAGAAAAATAAGTGTTAGGTTCAAAATAGATAAGTAAAGCATTTTTTAAAAGAAGAAAAATAGAAAAATAACAAATAATAAGAGCAGCAGTAAAATAACAGTAGCTATGGGGAACCGGTACAGAGTCAATGCGCGGGGGCACCGGTTAGTTGAGATAATTGAGGTAATATGTACATGTAGGAAGAGGTAAAGTGACTATGCATAGATAATAAACAGAGAGTAGCAGCAGCGTAAAAGAGGGGGCAGGGGACAATGCAAATAGTGTGGGTAGCCATTTGAGTAGCTGTTCAAGAGTCTTATGGCTTGGGGGTAGAAGCTGTTAATAAGCCTTTTGGACTGAGACTTGGCGCTCCGGTACCGCATGCCGTTCCATGCCATGTCAGTGTGAGAGCGAGTTGGGGTTGTGCTACAGTACATCCCTGTGAGACATTGTGGGACCCATGGTCGCAGTAAATGCAGCCCTGGTAGGAGGGCAGACAGACAGACTGGGTTGTCTCAACCCTGACAGAGGGTATCATTTATCCCTTCCTGTGATTCTGTATCAGTCCCTGACTCCTCTCACAGCTGCCATTATGATCAGAGCTAGGCTCAGCACACGCTGGACACAAATGCTCTGTGTCTGTGTGTGTGTATCAGCCTTTGAGTATTACACTGAAATTATTTTCTAATGAATGTTTGTGCACTTGTCATGTAAGAACATGTGATATATATATATATATTTGTTGTCACATGTTCTTAAATGACAAATGCACAAGCATTCATAAGAAAATAATTTCAGTGTAATAATCAAAAGCTGATACACACACACACGCACACACACACACACAGATCAGGTTGTCCCTACTGTTGTTTCTGTTGTGTGTAATAAAAATAGAGGATTTGTTTCCAGCGTGGTGGGTAATTTCTGCTCAGTTCCCTGACTCCTTCTCGCTGTCCTGAGCCTAGCTCTGATCATAATGGCAGCTGTGAGAAGAGTCAGGGACTGATTCGGAAGGTATTCAGACCCCTTCACTTTTTCCACATTTTGTTACGTTATAGCCTTATTCTTAAATTGACTAAATCGTTTTTTCCCCTCATCAATCGACACACAATACCCCATAACGACAAAGCACAAACAGGTTTTTAGAAATCTTTGCAAATGTATTAAAAAAAAAACGGTTTGCTAATTTACGCTACAAGCTTGGCACACCGGTATTTGGGGAGTTTCTCCCAATCTTCTCTGCAGATCCTCTCAAGCTCTGTCAGGTTGGATGGGGAGCGTCACTGCACAGCTATTTTCAGGTCTCACCAGAGATGTTAGATCGGGATCAAGTCCGGGCTCTGGCTGGGCCACTCAAGGACATTCAGAGACTTGTCCCAAAGCCACTCCTGTGTTGTCTTGGCTGTGTGCTTAGGGTCATTGTCCTGTTGGAAGGTGAACCTTCACCCCAGTCTGAGGTCCTGAGTGCTCTGGAACAGGTTCTCATCAAGGATCTCTCTGTACTTTGCTCCGTTCGTCTTTCCCTCGATCCTGACTAGTTTCCCTGTCTCTGAAAAACATCCCCACAGCATGATGCTGCCACCACCATGATTCACCGTAGGGATGGTGCCAGGTTTCCTCCAGATGTGCCACTTGGCATTCAAGCCAAAGAGTTCAATCTTGGTTTCATCAGACCAGAGAATCTTGTTTCTCATGGTCTGAGAGTCTTTAGGTGCATTAGGGTACCTTAGATGGAGGCCACTGTGTTCTTGGGGACCTTCAATGCTGCATGCATTTTTTGGTACCCTTCCCCAGATCTGTGCCTCGACACAATCCAGTTTCGGAGCTCTACGGTCAATTCCTTCAATCTCATGGCTTGGTTTTTGCATTGTCAACTGTGGGACCTTATATAGACAGGTGTGTGCCTTTCCAAATCATATCCAATCAATTGAATTTACAACAGGTGGACTCCAATCAAGTTTTAGAAACTTCTCAAGGATGATCAATGGAAACAGGATGCACATGAGCTCAATTTCTGTTTCGAATATGTATGTAAATAAGGCATTTCTGTTTTTTTCTGTATTTCTGCAAACATTTCTAAAAACCTGTTTTCACATTGTCATTATGGGATATTGTGGGTAGATTTATGAAGATTTTTTTTATTTAATCCATTTTAGAATAAGGCTGTAACGTAACAAAATGTGGAAAATGTCAAGGGATTCTGAATATTTTCCGAATGCACAGTACCAGTCAAAAGTTTAGACACACCTCATTCCAGGGTTAGTCTCTTTGCTTATTTGAGCTGTTCTTGCCATAATATGGATTTGGTATTTTACGAAATAATAATCTTCTGTACACCACCCCATTTGAGCCAATCAGTCACAACACAACTGATTGGCTCAAACGCATGAATCCACAAATTAATTAAGGCACA
The DNA here is from genome assembly GCA_030435695.1 of Brachymystax lenok tsinlingensis. Classification (NCBI taxonomy): domain Eukaryota; kingdom Metazoa; phylum Chordata; class Actinopteri; order Salmoniformes; family Salmonidae; genus Brachymystax; species Brachymystax lenok. The sequence continues at coordinate 47,526,865 of CM059789.1, forward strand.
CCTGTTAATTGAAATGCCTACCTCATGAAGCTGGTTGAGAGAATGCCAAGAGTGTGCTAAGCTCTCATCGTCAAAGGGTGGCTACTTTGAGGAATGTAAAATAGAAAATATATTTTGATTTGTTGAACACTTTTTTGGTTACTACATGATTCCATATGTGTTATTTCATAGTTTTTATGGCTTCACTATTATTCTACAATGTTTAAAATAAAATAAAATAAAAATTAAGAAAACCCCTTGAATGAGTAGGTGTGTCCAAACTTTTGACTTGTACTGTGTACAGTTGAAGTCGGAAGATTACATACACCTTAGCCAAATACATTTAAACTCTGTTTTTCACAATTCCTGACATTTAATCGTAGTAAAAATGCCCTGTCTTAGGTCAGTTAGGATCACCACTTTATTATAAGAATGTGAAATGTCAGAATAATAGTAGAGAGAATGATTTATTTCAGCTTTTATTTCTTTCATCACATTCCCAGTGGGTCAGAAGTTTACATACACTCAATTAGTATTTGGTAGCATTGCCTTTAAATTGGGTCAAACGTTTCAGGTAGCCTTCCACAAGCTTCCCACAATAAGTTGGGTGAATTTTGGCCCATTCCTCCTGACAGAGCTGGTGTAACTGAGTCAGATTTGTAGGCCTCCTTGCTCACACACGCTTTTTCAGCTCTGCCCACAAATTTTCTATAGGATTGAGGTCAGGGCTTTGTGATGGCCACTCCAATACCTTGATTCTGTTGTCCTTAATAACTTCTTAGGGATCGGCGCACGAGGTGACCGTTTTGGAGAGCCTGATGTGCCCAAAGTAAAATGCCTCCCATTCAGGCCCACATATTTAGTACCATTGGATAGGAAACACTCTGAATTGTCCAAAAGTGTTAACCATTTGTCTGTGAGTAAAACAGAACGCATATGGCAGGCGAAACCCCGAGGAAAAAGTGGTTTTGACAGAGTGCCTCATTGGGAACCCCTCCCTTATGAAAATGCCCATATAAGGGCATATGCAGTACCCATCGCTTCTGCTGGATGTCAACAGTCTCGAGACAGTATTCATTTTCATTTTGGATGAATTAGACCAGAGAAGAAGAGGAAACCAGGAAGTGTCTCATTTATGTCAACAGTAGGCACTGCGCGCTCCCGACAAAGCGAGCTGTGTGTTTTTTTACAGTCTTTAACGATCAGTTTATATTCCGGTTGATTTATAATAGTAAATATACGTAAAAGTGTTCCTAAGGATACATTTAAAACTATGTTTGATTGTTCTTGGACAAGTTTATAGGTATAAGATGAACGAGTTCTCGTCACGTTTCAATGGAGTAGAGGAAGCTGTCGTTTTTTATTATAACACGCGAACCAAATGGAGATTTATGGATAAAATACATTACTTTTTCTAACAAAAGAACTATGGATTGTCTTCGTTGGACACTTAGGAAGACCTCAGCAAAAGTTCTTCAACAGGTAATTGATTTGTTTTCGCTGTGAAATGTGTTATGTGTGTGCCGTGATGGCTAATGGATTCATGGCTATGGGAAAAATATGTGAGGTGCTACCCTCAAACAATCAAATGTGCTGCTTTCGCCGTAAAGCCTTTTTGAAATCTGACAACGCTGTGATATTGCCAAGAAACAGAGCTTTTGATGAGTATGGAACACTTGTATATTGGTGGATGTTTAATAATTCAACTTTTGGATTTTGAATTTGGCGCCTTGCATTTCACCTGGTAGTGTCGGGATTGGGGCGCTAGCGCATCAGCAATCCCCAAGAAGTTAAGCCATTTTGCCACAACTTTGGAAGTATGCTTGGGGTCATTGTCCATTTGAAAGACCCATTTGCGACCAAGCTTTAACTTTCAGACTAATGTCTTGAGATGTTGCTTCAATATATCCACATAATTTTCCTCCCTCATGATGCCATCTATTTTGTGAAGTGTACGAGTCCCTCCTGCAGCAATGCACCCCCACAACATGATGCTGCAACCCCTGTACTTCACTGTTGGGATGGTGTTCTTCGGCTTGTAAGTCTCCCCCTCATCAAAAAATGAAACATTCCTTTTTGTGGACAATGTCTTTCAAAGATAATTCGTAAAAATCCCAATAACTTCACAGATCTTCAATGTAACGGGTTTAAACACTGTTTCCCATGCTTATTCAATGAACCATAAACAATCAATGAATATGCACTTGTGGAATGGTCGTTAAGACACTAACAACTTACAGACGGTAGGCAATTAAGGTCACAGTTATGAAAACAGAGGACAATAAAGAGGCCTTTCTACTGACTCTGAAAACACCAAAAGAAAGATGCCCATGGTCCCTGCTCATCTGCATGCTGCAAGGAGGCATGAGGACTGCAGATGTGGCCAGAGCAATATCAGTACTGTGAGACGCCTAAGACAGCGCTATAGGGAGACAGGACGGACAGCTGATTGTCCTTGCAGTGGCAGACCACGTGTAACAACACCTGCACGGGATCGGTACATCCGAACATCACACCTGCGGAACAGGATAGCAACAACAGCTGCCCGAATTAATGTCCGCAATAGGCTGAGAGAGGCTGGACTGCCACTGCGAGGCAGGTCCTCACCAGACATCACCGCCAACAATGTCGCCTATGGGCACAAACCCACCATCGCTGGACCAGACAGGACTGGCAAAAAGTGCTCTTCACTGACGAGTCGCGGTTTTGTCTCACCAGGGGTAATGGTTGGATTCGTGTTTATCGTCGAAGTCATGAGCGTTACACTGAGCCCTGTACTCTGGAGTGGGATCGATTTGGAGGTGGAGGGTCCGTCATGGTCTGGGGCGGTGTGTCATAGCATCATCGGACTGAGCTTGTTGTCATTACAGGCAATCTCAGTGCTGTGCGTTACAGGGAAGACATCCTCCTCCCTCATGTGGTACCCTTCCTGCAGGCTCATCGTGACATGACACTCCAGCCTGACAATGCCACCAGACATACAGCTCGTTCTGTGCGTGATTTCCTGCAAGACAGGAATGTCAGTGTTCTGCCATGGCCAGCGAAGAGCCCGGATCTCAATCCCATTGAGCACGACTGGGACCTGTTGGATCGGAGGGTGAGGGCTAGGGCCATTCCCCCCATAAATGTCTGGGAACTTGCAGGTGCCTTGGTGGAAGAGTGGGGTAACATCTCACAGCAAGAATTGGAAGATCTGGTGCAGTCCATGAGGAGGAGATGCACTGCAGTACTTAATGCAGCTGGTGGCCACACCAGATACTGACTGTTACTTTTGACACCCTTTGTTCAGGGACACACAATTCAATTTCTGTTAGTCACGTGTCTGCGGAACTTGTTCAGTTTATGTCTCAGTTGTTGCATCTTGTTATGTTCATACAAATATTTACAGATGTTAAGTTTGCTGAAAATAAACGCAGTTTATAGCAAAAGGACGTTTCTTTTTTTGCTGAGTTTATATATATATTTCACACACACACACACTCAAACCGATGAGACAAATAAGAAGGGAAGATCTGTCATTGAGCTTGACATAATAGGATCACCACTGCAGACTGTCCACTGTCCCCAATGACTCTTGTCACTGAATATTAGCTGTCTTTATACTAACTACTATTATCTGTCCTTGTCCCAGCAGGCGATTCTGCCCTTCATCAGCCCAAGACCCAGCCAGCTCAGACAAAGAGATGTCTGGTCTGCTAACTAGTGATGTCATCTCAGACATTAAGATTCACATTGTGATGGATGGGTCCTTTCTACTTTACTTCCGCTGATTCAGGCTTATTAAGTCATAAAGGGTCTGCAAATATGATTCTGATCCAATTGGATAGATGTTCTAACCTAGAAATGTCTTCTGGAATGTTGCCCAGTTCCATATTGTGTCATAATGACTCTGGTCCTGAGTCTTTGGGTCTGAGGATGGTTTCAGGTCAGGATGGACACAGCTCTAGACTGAGGATATGGTTTAGTCAGTGAACATGGTCAATATTCACTCCACACAGGCATCATCATCATCATCAGAAAAATCATTAAAGGTCTGGCACATGCTTGACCCTCAAAACAAGGAGAATTACAATAATCAATAAGTACATATTACTGAACACTATTTGAAATCGACATGGCAAAAAGGTCAGCTACCATTTGGCGGCCTGCAGCTTTGTCGTTAGCACTACCCTAATTAAAGCTAGCGCTAATCTGACAATATTACCTTGAGACCTGCTGGCCATCATTCAACAAGGTCACACTCACACTGAGCTGCTAAGCTAGCACTCATACGTGTCTTCAGAAACAGATAACTACATTCATTTATATGTGTGTGTGTAAGCTCAGATCAAATGTTGCCTTGATAACCCAATAATAACTACCTGTAAACAACATACACACAGCACAAAGCAGATGGTCTCCAAGGTCCTTGTGTCTATGGTGATGTGTTCTCAGACATCAATGAGGACAGTCAGGTCATTCTGTCTATGGTGATGTGTTCTCAGACATAAATGAGGACAGTCAGGTCATTATGTCTATGGTGATGTGTTCTCAGACATAAATGAGGACAGTCAGGTCATTCTATCTATGGTGCTGTGTTCTCAGACATAAATGAGGACAGTCAGGTCATTCTGTCTATGGTGTTGTGTTCTCAGACATCAATGAGGACAGTCAGATCATTCTGTCTATGGCGTTGTGTTCTCAGACATAAATGAGGACAGTCAGGTCATTCTGTCTATGGCGTTGTGTTCTCAGACATCAATGAGGACAGTCAGGTCATTCTGTCTATGGTGTTGTGTTCTCAGACATAAATGAGGACAGTCAGGTCATTCTGTCTATGGTGTTGTGTTCTCAGACATCAATGAGGACAGTCAGGTCATTCTGTCTATGGTGTTGTGTTCTCAGACATAAATGAGGACAGTCAGGTCATTATGTCTATGGTGATGTGTTCTCAGACATAAATGAGGACAGTCAGGTCATTCTATCTATGGTGCTGTGTTCTCAGACATAAATGAGGACAGTCAGGTCATTCTGTCTATGGTGTTGTGTTCTCAGACATCAATGAGGACAGTCAGATCATTCTGTCTATGGCGTTGTGTTCTCAGACATAAATGAGGACAGTCAGGTCATTCTGTCTATGGCGTTGTGTTCTCAGACATCAATGAGGACAGTCGGGTCATTCTGTCTATGGTGTTGTGTTCTCAGACATAAATGAGGACAGTCGGGTCATTCTGTCTATGGTGTTGTGTTCTCAGACATCAATGAGGACAGTCAGGTCATTCTGTCTATGGTGCTGTGTTCTCAGACATCAATGAGGACAGTCAGGTCATTCTGTCTATGGTGCTGTGTTCTCAGACATCAATGAGGACAGTCAGGTCATTCTGTCTATGGTGTTGTGTTCTCAGACATCAATGAGGACAGTCAGGTCATTCTGTCTATGGTGCTGTGTTCTCAGACATCAATGAGGACAGTCAAGGCTAAGAAAGTAAAGTTTTGTACTTCTTTACCCGTGCTTCCTTATCCTCACCTTCAACTGAAGCAGCCAAACAGTAGGATTGCTCATGTGTTTTGCTAAACCTCTCACTTTCTCTCTTCCATCTCTCTCTCTCTCTCTTTCTGTCCACTCCATAAAAAATACCTAAGGCCGATAAACTGAGTCTCTAACAACAAAAGAAAGAGGAAAGAAGAAGCATGAAAAAACATCTATGGACAGTGAAATTGCCCTGTCACATAAAAATACTCATTATTGAGATAAATCGCCCCATTCTGTTCCCCAAATAATCTCCATCCCCCCCACCGATCACCAGCACCTGTTATCACAGCAACACACACACACACACACACACACACACACACACACACACACACACACACACACAGAGAGATACACAAACACACACACATTATTTAACAGTCTAATAAACAGTCTCTTGAATGATGACGAGACAATCAAAAATATGATCCCATTATGTGACTCCTTATTAAATCACAACAACGCTTAGATATATGGGGGCCATACAGTGCTTAATTTGAGCCGGATCCTACCGAAACAGGATCCGACACCTGTCGGTTTTGGACTGTTACGTTCCGGAACCGATTTGGCCGGATCCGGTACCTCTTTTGGCATGAAAAATTATTTTCACTTTTTGCAATGTAAAATTTATAATATAAGCTATCAAAAAGTTAATTTGAGTTTCCTCTTCGTTAATTCTACGTTTGTCAGTGTCAAAGTAGCCTGTCATTTCGGTATTCAGGTTGTAAAGGCGCCTGAGTTCCAGCCTTGGAATTTCGAGTTGGATGACCATTCAAAATGAATTTGCCCAGTCAGTGCTAGTTTTTCCCAAGTTCCCAGTTGTCTTGAATGCACTGAAGTTGTAAGTAGGAAATTTCCAGTTCCGAATTCCGAGTTCCCAGTTGTTTTGAACGCAGCATTCAAAAAGATTATGCCAAATTATTCAGTCATGTAGATTTGCATGAAATGCGTTTATAAAAGGCAAACATTTTCCCAGACCCTAAGCCACTAAAAATATTCCTCACGTGTGCAACTTCTCTAACACTTCTACTCTACTGCTCTATGCCACTGTGCTTTCCGGTACCTCAGAGCTCCCCCTCGCACTCTGTTTTTGTTTCTTTACCTCCCGATTTACAAATTAAGCACTGGGGCCATACTAGTGAACATTATTTAAAGTTCAATGGGTTCGCATGCACAAAGTGTTGATTTATTGTGACAAAATGCTAAATTGTAGTTGGTCCCATCTGATTTCATGGCCCACGTTTGCCCTATGCTAACCTCAACAGGTGGCACTGATTATATCCTGGCACAACTTCTTCATCAGCCTAGGAAAGATCTTAGACTTTATGTCCACAAACCAATAGCATTTCTTAAAATAGGTCAACCCTGGCCACTTGAGGGATATTTTAAAGCTAGAAATTCAAGGTTTGCTTGTTCTGTTGGTCTGTAACAAAATGTAGTGTGCCAATATTGCACTGATGCATCCTTGACTAGGTTACTAGCTACTACTAACGTTTGAAAACATTTTCCTGTTTTCGCATATATGACAAAATCCCACGTTTTTGTTCATCAGTTTCACACACATCCATGTACTATTAGAAAAATATAAATGAGGTCCTTACAACAAAAAAACCTGAAGAGCCTTATGGATTTGTTGAGATTCGAATCCTTGCCACAATCTGCGACAATTGCATGGAATAGGCACTTTACACAGAGAGCAATTTGACCAGTCAGTGAAATACACATGATAGTTGCTTTGATGATCAGAACATGCTGTTGGACATGCTGCCCATCCATGAACAAAGGTTGGAAAGTGTCCAACTACATCAACAATTTTAATTGGCTGATTAACTTGTGCCAGGATATAATCAGTGCCACCTGTTGAAGTTAGCATACCGCTAACTTGTACCATGTTATCTGATGGGACGAGCTACAATTTAGCGTTCAGTCACATGCAAGTACATTTTAATTGGCTGATATGCATTTTGTGCGTGAGAACCCATTTAACTTTAAATGCTTGCTTATGTTCGGAAGTATGTTTGCAAGTCTGACATGCAGTCTAGCAATATGAAACACACACACACCCCCCCCGTCCTAAAACAAGCTGGTTAATGATAACAAGATAGCAACAAACAAACAGTGAACCTGACACTACCTCCCTCCCTCTCAGGTGTTCAACCCCGCGGTCGACCCCCCTATTATCACCCCATTCTGATCTCCAGGTCGGTGGATAGGGGGATAAAATAAAGGGGTAAAGGAGGGGGGAGCTGTCCTTGTATGGAGCTGGAGCCCATGAAGGTAGTGTTATCTCTGTTTGTTCTCTGTCACAGTGCTGGCCCTGGGGATCCAAACACAAGCAGACAAGTTGTCCAAGACACACACACACCCACTACAGCACAGAGACAGAAGAGTGATATAGGCTTCACACGCATCACACTCACAGGCAGGTTGATCTCTGTCTGTGTCTACCAGCATGTGTATATCAAATATCAAACATACAGCTTCATCAATGGGCTTAGCCGTGTCTCTCAAGAGGAGAGGGTTAGAAGGAAGGGTTAAACCCATCAAAGTGCACTAAAGCACCGTTCACACAGCCTATACTGGAGGATGATCAACACTCCCTAAATGTAAGGCAGTGCTTCCATTCCAACTGGTTCTTTATCTGCTTTAGCCTAGTCAGCTTTCAACCAGAGACAGACAATACCCCTTAAACATTCCATTACACACAAGTGTAACCAACCAGATCTCGAACCTGAGTCTTCTGCTCGGCACGTGAATGTGTTAGGACGCTGTGCTAAAAAAAACTAGACATTGGCTGATGACACAAGTCATCAGTTCTCAGGCAAGGTTTACTACGAGTGGGATTTCAACAAACCACCTGTGTTACATAAGCATCTGAAATAAATCTCCCGTTACTATAACTACTGAGGTGTTATGAGTTTCCACGGTGATGAGTTGGCTGTCTAGACTGGCGGAGGTATGAGGTATGAAACGAGGCCCAGACTCAAACTCTCACCACAGTCAGTCTGCTCTGCTAGTTGGGCGGATCGCGCCAGGCACCCACAGGGGAGAAAAGGGTTATCAGTCCCCAGTCACACTACAGCTCTCTCCCCTCTCTAATTGGCCAAACTGCTTAATTGGCCATGGAAACCATAGAGACAGAGGTTCTGGCAGAAGCCTTAATATGCTGAAGAAGACACCTTTATTTCAGTAAAGTTGGGCTGGGTGAGGTGTCTATGGCAATGCACTGACTGAAGCGGCATCATTTAATTTACCACTGGAAAGGCAAGCTGAGAGATTACAACAAGAGAGTGTGAAGGAGGCTGTACCAATGATTTAAGCAGCACTGCAAAGCTACTTACTTTTAACTACAGTGTCTGTCTTCCTAAAGAAATATAAAAACAGCCTTTGTTCCCTAAATGTATTCAACAAAGTGCTAATTTGAAAGTGGTTTTATTTCCTGCTAAAATATTTTGTTAGGGAATCTCCTACTCACGGATACGTTATAGTGTAGTTATGTTGTGATAGGGTGGGCAAATAGCATGCAATGATTATGAGAGCACTTTAAAGAGAATCTTTGAATCTTGAATCTGTTTATACAAGTAGGTATACAGGTCAGGACCACGTGATTTACTGCACTGCACAGACACATTATTGATTGATCAATCAATTGTAATTCGTTGTTGTATTGTCCAACATGGAAATTGCAGGTGAATCCTTTTTTTAGGGATGAGAGACCAACAATTTAAACAGTAGAGAAAGAAAAAACAACATGCAATTTGTGTGGAATAAAGTCACGTCCATGACTGAGGAAGACTTTTAAAGGAGATCACAATTACAAACAACCCACTGGGCACAGACATCAGTTCATCGTCTAGTTTTGATTTACAATGAGTTGTCAACTAACGTAAATTCATAAATGAAGGGCGACCTTCACAGCCAATAGAGATCAGAGGTTGTGAAGGACCTTGACAGTTTCATTTGTTTGAGAGGACTTAAGAGGTGGTCCTCTCTGCACTTGTTCGATTGGATTGTCAATGAGGATGAGGAGAAGACAAACAGTCTGTGTGTGTGTGTGTGTGTGTGTGTGTGTGTGACAGGCTCTCACATGCATATGAATGTGGAGTGGTGAGAAGGTGATGGTCCTGAAGGGAAATTGTTCATTATTCTACAAACCTCCTCTCGTTAATCTGCGCTCATAAAGGACTACAGAGAAAATAGGCGAAAAAGCACAACCTTCCCACTTCACAAATCACAGTATGTCCCCGTCATACAGAAACTCCCAGAATTCAACACCGATATGTCAGAGTCACATGACTACATTTTAGAACACCAATTTAAGAAGATGAAGAATAACAGTAAAAGCATCTAAACCACAACACCTGGGAATTATTTCATTTCTGAGAGGCAAGTTTTTGTCTAACAAACTGAGGAGTGTGTTCTGGGGCCAACAGTACACATCCAGCTGCTGAAACCTAATCTCCCGGGGCGATGAAGAGGAGGCGAGCAGACGTCCAAGTCAACAGAGAGGCAGACCAAGACTCTGACCCTCAAGCTGGCCACCGCGCTACACACACACAACACACAGACACATATACACACACACCGATGCCCCGTGTGCTCACACAAGCCCACGGCTCAGTGACAAATGGAAGGGTGTGCTGGCATATTTCATTAGACCAGCTGCACCCACAGGGTGTGTGTGTGTGTGTGTGTAAAAGAGAGAGAGAGAGAGAGAGAGAGAGAGAGAGAGAGACAGACAGACAAAGTGAGATCAGTCTACTGCAAACTGACCGAAAGTCCAAATAATTCCCTTGCCAAAAAACAAAGAAAGAAAACATTCAGATATCTGCTCTAAAATCATCTTCTATGAATTGCTTTTCATACGTTTTAATTCTCATGTCTCTGATAAAACATTAGCACTGGAATTCTAATATGTGTCCTAAAACGTCCTCTGGATAAAGCCAGTCGTTCCGTTCCATGACTGAATGGGTGGTCCCAGATTTGTCCGTGGTGTAGCAGCTTGTGGACTTGGCCTGCCATGAGGAAGAGTAATGGTATTTGGCTGATGAACCAAACACGACTGTGGCTCCCCCTTCCTTACCCTCCTACCCTACTGCAGAGAAACAAACACCCCGCATGAAGGGATGCCATCATTGCCATGCATCAATGGCTGTCTATGGCAGGCCTGCCTGACTGAGTCCCAGTGCCAGTGCTGCCAGCCTACATGGCTCATCCCTGGCTCTGTGTCTGGGAGACCTGTGGGAGTCTTCTTCCCAGGGGAAGGGTGGCTGTTCTGGTCTTGGCATTAGGAGAGGCAGCCTCTTCCTCTGTGTTTGTGGGGCTTCCTGACCCTTGCTGGGGAGAGGAGCAGATGGCCAAATGGACATCCACACTGTGGCCTTCTGGTGCCTCTCTCTCTGCCCACCACATATGCTTCACCCTGTGGCTATCTGTTTCCTGGATCCCTCACAGCATCACCATGGCTACACAACCCCCAGAAAGAGAAGGGTGGAACACACATGCACGCACATGGCTGCACGTGGTTTATGTCTATGGCAAAAACATTTTAAATGCTATTGAACAATGAATAATATGTGAGAAGATGTATCACAGTACATGAAGCAGAATCATTAGGACTATAGCCAACCATCAAGATATAAAAGGACATTTCAGAAAAACACAACAAAATAGGCAACTATAAGGCTACGTTTACAGAGGCAGCCAAATTCTGATCTTTTTTCCACTCTTTTGACCAATCAGATATTTTCACATCATATCATTTTCAGAGCTGATCGGATTGGTCAAAATACCAATTAGAGAAAACAAGATCAGAATTGGGCTGCCTGTGTAAACAAAGCCCAATAGAAATGGCTGGGACTTATTGGTTCTGACAAGATAATCACAACCCTGCAGCAATGACATTCATCAACACAGAAAACACAGTCATCTGGGCACACACACTTGTGGACTTTCCAACTGAGGCTCAAGCTGTGTATAGTGACACAAAGTGTGACATAATTTTGTATAATTGTCAAGCTGGCTAGGGACGTGATTGCATACATTGGGTCAGGGTGACACTTTTCTGGAATCTTGACTTGACGTTTCATAGCAGATGGTGGTAACTATCCATCTGCAATGTGTTTGTGAGTCATGATAATCATGACAAATACCCAAAGGTAGCAGGCATAAAATAATGTGCAATGTGTTGCTTCCACAAATAGAGAATTATGAGTGCTCTAAACAAAAAAACATTTTAATTTAAATGAAATCTGTGTTGTGATATGTAGTGTGTGATGGATCATAACTGGGTTTTTTAAAAACATATTTTAACCACACTAATTGCGTGTCTAATTGTCTGACCCATGTACACACATAAGTCTACACACCAACTCACACTTCATTAATAGATCATCAATTTCTCCTGTTTACTTTTTTCTGGATGTTTTATTTCCTTCTCCAGCATAGTAAACTCTGGCATCTCATTGCCCTTGTCAATATATCCTGGAACGAACAGAGTTGTGAGGCAGAACCAGGAACTAATTTCATTAGCGTCTGGCTGCCATTGGTGAATGATTAGGGGCTGTCCTCCGTCTGCGCTAGCCAGGCCCAGAGTTCTGAGAGGTTAATAACCAGTAACAATCAATTACTTAACTAATCTGATACGATCAATAAGGTCTTCCAATTGACGAAGCATGTAGCCAGACGAGGGGCAGAATACGATAAAACCTTCGACATGAAGTAATCGGATGTTTTGCTAGAATAGCCAATGAAATAACATATGGTGTACATTTACTATGTGTATGTATTTACAGTTGATAAGTCTTAATGGGGATATTACACTGGTGGAATCTACAGAATCCAAACTGCTCAAAAACTAGACCAATGACGTTTAGAATGTTTGTTATAATAAAATTAGAAGTGGTCCAAGCCATAAAGTGTTCCCCGTGGTAGGTTGCCACATCAAAATAACAACTTGGTTTTCACCATGAGAGTTTATTCTCAGGTAAAAAAAGACAGATAAATGTAGAAAGCAGCCAAGCAGGAACACCAAAATTGGTGCTTTTATGGAGGTTTGTTGTAATCTGTCTCCCATTTGACACATACACGGGACATTTGATTTGCCTGACCCAGTCTCTGTGTCATTTGAGAGAACATTGGCGCTTTTAATTGTCCCATCAACCCATTAGTCAGCTTCTCTTGTATCGGAGTGCATCTGGGTTCGCATGAGAACTGATTATTTTAAATAATGTCTAACCCTCTGTCCAGCCATTACTCACACATCACAGACCACTGGCCGTGTTATTGGGAATCGGAGATGGCCACACCCCCTTGTCCGTCTTGATCTACAAATTAGTAAATCCACAGCCATGGCCTACTCCTCCATTTGTCTCCTTCCTTCACAATGGGGCCTCAATTACCACCCAGGATTCAGTCACTTACTTTTAGTATGCAATCATAGCAATTACCATCCCATCTGACCATCTCACCCCAGCTCATGCTCAACATAATCTTTCGATTGGCAGGAAAATCGTTTTTAATAACATGCCTTTTTTATACATATATTGAAAATTGCTGCCTTAATTCCGCTAACATTGTGATGACTTGTTGTTAATTTACAAAAAAAATCCTCCCTGGGCAATCTAATCAAGTTGACAGTGTAATGGAGAAAATGACCTTGGAATAGCAATTGATGCCATCAGACAGTGCTTGATGATAATGCTGTAATTAATGAGAGTAGTTGACCTAGGAATCATTTGATAATGCAGGCATATTAATAACTGAATGACAACCTCAAGAGTTCATCATCAAGAGTTCCTCCCTCCTCCGGTCTTTGAGATATTATTATTAGTTGGCAACAGCATCACAAACAATCAAATTCATCAAACAATGAATGGTATGTCCTGATTCCATTTGATTTGAGGTGAGTCGGATTTAAAGGTCCTGATTTGGCCTCGTTTTAGATTTGGTTCATTAAGAAATGGTAGCGGCCATGACTGAATTAAAATGTGTGGTTTGATGTGGGTGTCTTGTGTGTTCCAGTTGGGAAATTATTTGGCCAATTAGCTTCAGCCGGCTGGCATGCGATCGAGTTGGTTTGAGTTTGGATAGCCTATCCCTGGGGATAGTTAGGGACTGTCAAAGAATTACACAATGTAAATGAGACAATATTTTCATGTTGCACACCTTTTAGTTTTCTCATTAAATGCTTTCAACATTTGTATGTGAATTTATACACTTTAATTGGTTTGAGGTTTTTAAGTAATTGAAATTTGGAGATTTTGGAATTTTAACATATTGTCCCATTTGAACATTGTGTGATTTTCTGATGGTCCCTAACTAGCCCCATAGGGATATCCAAAGTCAACCCACATTTACCACAGGAATTACGATCGTGTCACCTGCTGCTAAAGTCTGAATTGATGATTACTTGTGTGCTGCCAGTTGCGGGCATTTGGGCAGGATTGAAACAAACCCAACATTTATTTACATTGTGATTCAGTTCACGACCTCAAGTCTCACAAAACTCTATTTTGAACGAGACTGACTTTTTGACCAAAACTATGCTATTTACACTTTGTAGTCAATTTTGACTCGATGTCGATGCCAGGCTGTTTTCTAAATGAGAAGTTGGTTTTTAAGGGGCAATTGTTGTTCAGAGCACAAGGTGTGGCCAATGTGTCATCTAACTAACATACACACTGTCACTTTCCATTTAGCACCACCAGGGAAAGGACCACATCAGGCCCACGGGCAGCATCTGTACAGTGATTTAACCTCACCAGGTCCATGGACAGCACTTATACAGGTTACCACCAGCCAACCTATTGAGACATCAGGATCACAGACTGGGTCTGTACAGTCATTCTAACTACACCAGGACCACTGACAGAGTCTGCACAGTGACTCTACCCATGTCAACCATGGACAGCACCTTTCAAAGTTACAGTCAAGTCAATCTAACCATATCAGGACCACGGACAGCACCTACACCCCCTGCAGCTGTACTCCAACCCTACAGTCTGCACAATAATGATGGGTGACATCCACCTTTGATGTTGAACCTGGTATTTTCTTTCCCTTTATAACAACACATGAGCACATAGAGACATACTTAGATAACATGGAGATAAATGCATTGGTGTGCTGAAACACTTTAGCTTATTTCTGAGAAAAGTAATAGCCATTACTACAGAATGGTCAATAGGGAATATAAACTCAGCAAAAAAAGAAACGTCCTTTTTTCAGGACCCTCTTTCAAAGATAATTCGTAAAAATCCAAATAACTTCACAGATCTTCATTGTAAAGGGTTTCAACACTGTTTCCCATGCTTGTTCAATGAACCATAAACAATTCATGAACATGCACCTGTGGAAAGGTCGTTAAGATACTAACAGCTTACAGACGGTAGGCAATTAAGGTCACAGTTATGAAAACTTAGGACACTAAAGAGGCCTTTCTACTGACTCTGAAAAACACCAAAAGAAAGATGCCCAGGGTCCCTACTCATCTGCGTGAACGTTCCTTAGGCATGCTGCAAGGAGGCATGAGGACTGCAGATGTGGCCAGGGCAATAAATTGCAATGTTCATACTGTGAGACGCCTAAGACAGCGCTACAGGGAGACAGGACAGAAAGCTGATTGTCCTCGCAGTGGCAGACCACGTGTAACAACACCTGCACAGGATCGGTACATCCGAACATCACACCTGCGGGACAGGTACAGGATGGCAACAACAACTGCCCGATTTACACCAGGAACGCACAATCCCTCCATCAGTGCTCAGACTGTCCGCAATAGGCTGAGAGAGGCTGGACTGAGGGCTTGTAGGCCTGTTGTAAGGCAGGTCCTCACCAGACATCTCCGGCAACAACGTCGCCTACGGGCACAAACCCACCATCGCTGGACCAGACAGGACTGGCAAAAAGTTATTTTCACTGACGAGTCGCGCTTTTTTCTCACCAGGGGTGATGGTCGGATTCGCGTTTACCGTCAAAGGAATGAGCGTTACACCAAGGTCTGTACTCTGGAGCGGGATCAATTTGGAGGTGGAGGGTCCGTCATGGTCTGGGGCAGTGTGTCACAGCATCATCGGACTGAGCTTGTTGTCATTGCAGGCAATCTCAACGTTGTACGTTACAGGGAAGACATCCTTCTCCCTCATGTGGTACCCTTCCTGCAGGCTCATCCTGACATGACCCTCCAGCATGACAATGCCACCAGCCATACTGCTCGTTCTGTGCATGATTTCCTGCAAGACAGGAATGTCAGTGTTCTGCTATGGCCAGCGAAGAGCCCGGATCTCAATCCCATTGAGCACGTCTGGGACCTGTTGGATCGGAGGGTGAGGGCTAGTGCTATTCCCCCCATAAATGTCCGGGAACTTGCGGGTGCCTTGGTGGAAGAGTGGGGTAACATCTCACTGCAAGAAAATCTGGTGCAGTCCATGAGGAGGAGATGCACTGCAGTACTTAATGCAGCTGGTGGCCACACCAGATACTGACTGTTTTCTTTTGATTTTGACCCCTCTTTTGTTCAGGGACACATTATTCCATTTCTGTTAGTCACATGTCTGTGGAACTTGTTCAGTTTATGTCTCAGTTGTTGCATCTTGTTATGTTCATACAAATATTTACACATGTTAAGTTTGCAGATAATAAACGCAGTTGACAGTGAGAGGACGCTTCTTTTTTTTATGAGTTTATATTAACATGCCTGACAAAAGTGAGAAGATAAGGTTGCATTTCCAGGGGTAGTTACATGAACAGTCCACAATGAGTGCTGCACTACAGAGGTGGACTGAGACAGAGAGAGGTGGGGATGAGTCATCCATAGGATGCACCCACAAACAGAGAGAGAGAGAGAGAGAGAGAGCAATAGCAATGAAGATGTAATGTTTCGAGGGAAGGAGGAGACTTCACCTAAACTGGAGTACTTGTACTTGTGCTGGTGGGAACATGGTTTTGTCTTATGCACCTGTGTGACCCCGTAGGTGAATATGGTTTGATCTTTACTAATCGTCTGTGAGTTTTTATTCTTTATTTAGAACCTAACAGCACACACCTGTCTATATAAGGTCCCACAGTTGACAGTGCATGTCAGAGCAAAAACCAAGCCATGAGGTTGAAGGAATTGTCCGTAGAGCTCCGAGACAGGATTGTGTCGAGGCACAGATCAGGGGAACGATACTAAAACCTTTCTGCAGCATTGAAGGTCCCCAAGAACACAGTTGCCTCCATCATTCTTAAATGGAAGAAGTTTGGAACCACCAAGACACTTCCTATAGCTAGCTGCCCAGCCAAACTGAGCAGTTGGGAGAGAAGGGCCTTGATCAGGGAGGTAACCAAGAACCCACTGGTCACTCTGACAGAGCTCTAGAGTTCCTCTGTGGAGATGGGAGAACCTTCCAGAAGGACAACCATCTCTGCAGAACTCCACCCATCAGGCCTTTATGGTAGAGTGGCCAGATGGAAGCCACTCCTCAGTAAAAGGCACATGGTAGCCTGCTTAGAGTTTGCAAAAAGCACCTAAAGACTCTCAGACCATGAGAAACAAACATAGTAGATAGAGGTTCTTGATGAAAACCTGCTACAGAGCACTCAGAACCTCAGACTGGGGCGAAGGTTCACCTTCCAACAAGATAACGACCCTAAGTACACAGCCAAGAGAAGGCAGGAGTGGCTTCGGGACAAGTCTCTGAATGTCCTTGAGTAGCCAAGCCAGAGCCCAGACTTAAACCCAATTGAACATCCCTGGATAAACCTGAAAATAGCTGTGCAGCAACATTCCCCATCCAACCTGACAGAGCTTGCGAGCATCTGCAGAGAAGAATGGGAGAAGTTCCCCAAATACTGGTGTGTCAAGCTTGTAGCGTCTTACCCAAGAAGACTCGAGGCTGTTATCACTGCCAAATGTGCTTAAACAAAGTACTGAGTAAAAGGTCTGAATACTTATGTAAATGTAACATTTATTTTATACATTTGCTAAAATTTCTAAACCTGTTTTTGCTTTGTCATTATGGGGTATTGTGTGTAGATTGATGAGTGAAAAAATGAGGGGAAAAATGAGGGAAAAAAACGTAATACATTTTTGAACAAGGCCGTAACTTAATAAAATGTGGAAAAAGTCAAGGGGTCTGAATACATTTCAAATGCACCGTATAGAGTATTATTATGTGTAGTAATGTGGCAGAGTAAATATAGAGTATTATTATGTATAGTAATGTGGCAGAGTAAATATAAAGTATTATTATGTGTAGTGATGTGTAATAATTTGATAAAAGCATAACAAAACCTGTAAACCTCATGCACGTATGACTTGTCACGCCCATGACAAACAAAAGCACATCAGTAGCAGGGGAAGGAGCTGATTGGGCAGTTGGAAACCATGTGCAAGCTAATTGGCTGAGAGAGGGGATAAACAGAGAGCATCAAGCATTGCTGATTGGCTGCCTGCCTGAAGAGGAAGCCGGCAGCATGCAGGCTGAGTGTTCTCATTCAGAGAACTGAGGGTGGTTTAACAACAGACAGAGATAGAGTGATAAACAGTATATACTGTACATCCAACAATCTCTCTCTCTCTATTCCTATATGTATCACTCTATCTCCCGGCCTCCATCTATACATCCAGCATCAGATGTTATATTGACACACACACACACACACACACACACACACACACACACACACACACACACACACACACACACACACACACACACACACACACACACACACACACACACACACACACACACACACACACACACACACACACACACACACACAGGCTAGACACATAGCATACTAGCTTCCTGGATGCAGCAACGGAAGAGCATCCTTAATGGCTTCCTACCTTCCCACTCATCCCTGCCTCCTCCTCATTCCCCTCTCTCTCTCTCCTTCCACTCCCTTTGTCTCTGACCGCAGCATTATTCAGATAAAGAGAGAAAACAGCATGAAAAAGAGGGATGGATTTCCCACACATTACCTTCCTCTGGAAAGAGAGAGAGAGTGAGTGGTGTGCTCTGAGATTCAGCTCCAATTTAGCAGCAGCTTCCAGACAGCTATGGCTTAAACATCACATGATCTGCTGCCTGCTCCCGCAGCACGGTCATATGACAGCTTAGGCAGGAGAAATGCACTCTGGGATATGCAGTACAGAGTGGCAAATTGACTGCGGAAATCAAGGAACAATAGCAATCACAGAGATAGAAATGAAAACATTTAAAATGAAACAAAGTGGATTAATTGTTCTTAATGCTTCTTGATATGGGTAATCTATGTCGGTCATTTATGTAATATACATTTCGCATGCGGAAATAGAAATGGACAACATTTTTTTAATCTAAAACTGGAAACACATGTTGTGTTCTTCTATTTTTCCCAGTGAATTGATTCATATCTGGGATATATCCTGTTCCTGTGAGTTCAATGGTGTTGTGTTCCACTTAATGCTGTTATGAACCTTAGAGCAAGGAGAGTCTGCAGAGAGAAAGAGAGAGCGATACAGAGATACAGAAAGAGAGAGATACACAGAGAGAAAGTGCGCGAGAGAGAGAGAGAGAGAGAGAGGAATCTGTAAACTGGAGCTGTATCTGACCTCAGTGAGGTGAGTGTATAGTGGGCCAGTCACAGCCAGTGAATGGTAGAGAGGTAAGGAAGTGTGAAGGAGAGATTAATATTACATTAACCTGGGTGAAACAGGGTAAACCAGGATCTCCTGGGACCAGAGGGGACAACAGTCCTCAGGGAGAGGCAGCACAGTCTCCACCAGAGAAATAGGAAGACTTGCTAGAACAGGGTCCACCTATCATGGCACATTGACTTGAATGGGAATGCGTGTTCTAGTAATTTTGTTTCTATGGTCTTCACATTGGACTAGTATAGGAGCTAGTAGATGAGCTCTGTGCAACAACTGCTATGCTGCTATGGTGAGATGTTACTGTAAAAGCCTATGCGACAAGCTGGGCTCTCCAGGGGAAGAATGCCCTAACTAACATTGGCAAAATATCACTCCTGCCTGCCTGCCTCTCTCTCTCTCTCTCTCTCTCTCTGTCTCTCTCTGTCTCTCTCTCTCTCTCTGTCGACCTTCACACCCTCACACTGGGTGTTTATGGCAGCCACAGCCACGGAGGGACGGAGGGATTTGACTACTGCCTAAGTCTGTTCTCTTGGATGGTCAATATTTCAGAAGCTTTTAGATTTTTTATGCATTCTCTGGTTTGTTTCTCTTTCAGTCATGCATGTCAAGTGCCTCAAGGCAGTTTGTGCAATCTAATATTACGATAGTCTGCTAAACTGTTACTGTTTACCTAAATCCAGCACTATTATCTCTGCCATTGTGTATGATATTGTATCTAGAAGTACAGTCTTCTGTAAAGTACAATCATCTTACTGCTGCCTGTGTTTTGTCTGATTGTTTGTACCACAGACTTAAGTAGAATTATAGAATCTCTATAACTGGTATATCTGTGGTTTCCATTTCAGACTGATATGTTTCACCCCACAACTCATTGTAATTCATTTTTGAAAGAATATTTAAAACCAGGGAATGCTGTGAACTTTCTGCCTGGTTGGGTTTTGAACAGCTCTGCCTCCATGACCTCCACAAGGGCTAGAATGTCCACGTTCTGGCGAGCTGTATGATTGATGCCACTTGACTTTGATGTCTCTAACTCAGCATCTGTGGTGTCCATTGAGAACACAAATGGACTTGCTAATCCTGTCTGCTGCTTGCTCAGTCATGTTTGGACCCAGGCCCTTCAGAAAATATTTCAAGAAGTTGTTGAGGTGTTCCAGGTGTAAGTCAAGGGGGTTATTCTTTCCCCTCACTTTCCAAAACCTGTTCCAGGTAAGGCTGTGTGCCAGCCGAGGGGAAAGAGTGGCAATGACTTTCAAGGTCAGTAGAAAGGTTCTGTAGGCATATTGGCTATGACCATAGGCCTTGTAGAACAACAGAGCTACAGTGTATAACTTCAACAACATCTAACCAGCTCCCTCCTTCACTGTATCCAGCATACTGGACAGGAAGAAGCCAAAGCTGAGTCTTGCATCAGTATGTTGTTTTTGTGGTCCCCCTCACTAGACCAGGGTGTATTCATTAGGGAAACCGTTTAAGAACCAAACAGAAGCAAATAGAGCAAACAGAATGAAACATGAAGGGACCTACCTGAATTTGTCCCAAATAAACTCTCATTTGCGTTTTCCGTTTGGAGTAAACGGTTTCTGTTGCAAAATGTTTTGCAACGGACTAAACATTTTGCAACAGAATTGGCGTAATGATTACACCCCTGGTTGCAATTGGCACTGAATCTATTATCAAGTCATAATGCTTGGCACACGGCATGGGAGATTCTTCCTCTGTAGAGGTTGGCCCCTGGACGTATTTCTGACTACGGTTGCAATGTCAGCGATATCATCAAACATGAAGAATCTGTCCATAATTTGTGACACAGAGACATGCAGCCAGATCCTCTTCACTTCAGTTGAATCCCTACTGACGTGGTCAGGAATGAAACAGTTTGAGACATCTGTTGTGACCAATTGAAAAAAAGTGTAATAACAACAATGATATATACATATTTCTTCATGCAATAAACATTGCAATAGAGCTATGATATTTCAACCACATAAAACAATTAGATATTTACATGGTAAACCATTTGTAATGGTGTCATCTCATTGTATTCTAGAATAAGAATAAGATCTCAGACACGTTGAACATCAAGCATGTCATATTTACTCATGCACTACTAGATAGTTAGCTAGGTGTCCAATTAAATGTTTATGATAGCACAGACTCATTTAATATCAAATGATGTAGTTATACACTGAGTATACAAAACATTAAGGACACCTACCATGTCAATCCCGAACAACAAAACAGACAAGTGTTCAGTAATATGTACTTATTGATTATTGTAATTTTCCTTGTTTGAGAGTCAAGCATGTGCCAGACCTTTAATGATTTTTCTGATGATGATGCCTGTGTGGAGTGAATATTGACCATGTTCACTGACTACACCATATCCTCAGTCTAGAGCTATGTCCATCCTGGCCTAAAACCATTCTCAGACCCAGAGACTCAGGACCAGAGTCATTATGACACATTATGGAACTGGGCAACATTCCAAAAGACATTTCTGTCCAACTGTATCAGAATCATATTTGCAGACCCTTTATGACTTAATAAGCCTGAATCAGCGGAAGTAAAGTAGAAAGGACCCATCCATCACAATGTGAATCTTAATGTCCGAGATGACATCACTAGTTAGCAGACCAGACATCTCTTTGTCTGAGCTGGCTGGGTCTTGGGTTGATGAAGGGCAGAATCGCCTGCAGAATCGCCTGCTGATTTTGTACGTTTGCCCACTGACAAAGAAATTATCAGTCTATAATTTTAATGGTAGGTTTATTTGAACAGTGAGAGACAGAATAACAACAACAAAAATCCAGAAAAACGCATGTGAAAAATGTTATAAATTGATTTGCATTTTAATGAGGGAAATATGTATTTGACCCCCTCTCAATCAAAAAGATTTCTGGCTCCCAGGTGTCTTTTATACAGGTAACGAGCTGAGATTAGGAGCACACTCATAAAGGGAGTGCTCCTAATCTCAGTTTGTTACCTGTATAAAAGACACCTGTCCACAGAAGCAATCAATCAATTATTCGCAAATGGAAGAAACACAAAAGAACTGTCAATCTCCCTCGGCCTGGGGCTCCATGCAAGATCTCACCTCGTGGAGTTGCAATGATCATGAGAACGGTGAGGAGTCAGCCCAGAACTACACGGGAGGATCTTGTCAATGATCTCAAGGCAGCTGGGACCATAGTCACCAAGAAAACAATTGGTAACACATTACGCCGTGAAGGACTGAAATCCTGCAGCGCCCGCAAGGTCCCCCTGCTCAAAAAAGCACATATACATGCCCGTCTGAAGTTTGCCAATGAACATCTGAATGATTCAGAGGACAACTGGGTGAAAGTGTTGTGGTCAGATGAGACCAAAATGGAGCTCTTTGGCATCAACTCAACTCACCGTGTTTGGAGGAAGAGGAATGCTGCCTATGACCCCAAGAACACCATCCCCACCGTCAAACATGGAGGTGGAAACATTATGCTTTTGGGGTGTTTTTCTGCTAAGGGAACAGGACAACTTCACCGCATCAAAGGGACGATGGACGGGGCCATGTACCATCAAATCTTGGGTGAGAACCTCCTTCCCTCAGCCAGGGCATTGAAAATCGGTCGTGGATGGGTATTCCAGCATGACAATGACCCAAAACACACGGCCAAGGCAACAAAGGAGTGGCTCAAGAAGAAGCACATTAAGGTCCTGGAGTGGCCTAGCCAGTCTCCAGACCTTAATCCTATAGAAAATCTGTGGAGGGAGCTGAAGGTGCGAGTTGCCAAACGTCAGCCTCGAAACCTTAATGACTTGGAGAAGATCTGCAAAGAGGAGTGGGACAAAATCCCTCCTGAGATGTGTGCAAACCTGGTGGCCAACTACAAGAAACGTCTGACCTCTGTGATTGCCAACAAGGGTTTTGCCACCAAGTACTAAGTCATGTTTTGCAGAGGGGTCAAATACTTATTTCCATCATTAAAATGCAAATCCATTTATAAAATTTTTCACATGCGTTTTTCTGGATTTTTTTTGTTGTTATTCTGTCTCTCATTGTTCAAATAAAGACGGATTTTTAATCCTTGAGACAATTGGTACATGAATTGTTTTTGTGTGCCATTCCGAGGGTAAATGGGCAAGACAAAATAATTAAGTGTCTTTGAACATGGTATGGTAGTAAGTGTCAAGAACTGCAACGCTGCTGGGTTTTACACGCTCAACAGTTTCCTGTGTTTATCAAGAATGGTCCACCACCGAAAGGACAACCAGCCAACTTGACACAACTGTGGGACGCATTGGAGTCAACATGGGCCAGCATCACTGTGGAACGCCTTCGACACCTTTTGTAGTCCATGCCCCAACGAATTGAGGCTGTTCTGAGGGCAAAAGTCTGTGTGTGTTTGGGGGGGCAACTCAATATTAGGAAGGTGTTCCTAGTGTTTGGCGTACTCAGTGTATTTATCATTTGTATGTGACATGAACGTCATCCACAACAATCCCCATGAGGTTTTCTCGATACTGTTGATGCCAACATATCCCGCCACTTGTCGTTCAGCAACCAAGACTCTGGGCTACCGAGAAAAAAAACCATCCATGGATAATGTTGGAATCATTATTTACACCGAGCTGCATAGCAGTGATCCCCAGCTTTGCAGCCTCTCTGATCGGGTCTATAGAGGGTGATGAACGGCGACACATTAACGAGATTTGAGTTCTCAATACGTCCCATTTTTGTGACTAGCAGCGAAACAAGCTGGTAAATCAAGCTCTTGGCGAACCCAGTTGGGAGCAGAGTCAAAAGATCTTCTACCCCAAGAAAAGTCTTCAATGCTGTTCTTTCAATGAACTTCCAGATCTCAAGAGCAGCCATTGTTATAATTTTCGACTTCTGTGCCCAGTATAGCCGCTTCTATTTGTTGTAATCAACTAAACCACCCCCACAGATTATCCGAGGATGCTGTTTGGTCCGGCCATACTGTAGACGGTAGCGAGGGGCTCAAACGATTTGAATGTGGTCGTGGCCAGACTGTATCTATGTAGCAAAACTGAATGTAAGCTCGCAAGATCAAGATGATTCCTACGAGGCCAGCTGGGGTCCAGCAACCGCGAGCCTAGTGGTTAAGAGTGTTAGGCCAGTAGACGAAAGGTTCAAATCCTTGAGCAGACTAGGTGAAAAATCTGTCAACATGCCCTTGAGCAAGGCACTTAACCCTAATTGCTCCTGTAAGTAAAAGTTAATAAAGCTAGGCATGCATATATAATCACATGTGCGTAGTGGCATAAAGTTGAGCAGAAGTGTTTTTAGGATTTCCACACATTTTTGTTAGCAGAGTCTGGATTGTTTTTTGCCTTTTACAAAGGCATTTCATGCAATTCTATGCCATTTACACGATACAATACATCAGTAGAATATTTTTTAATACCCCACAAATGACTGAAATGAGTGGCTACTCTGACAGTGGGAAACTGAGAGCAATAATAATGACCTGGTCTTGAACGACAACAATAGCCCAGGCCAATGAAGAGACATACAATACAGTTGTGGCCAAAAGTTTTGAGAATGACACAAATATTAATTTCCACATGGTTTGCTGCTTCAGTGTCTTTAGATATTGTTGTCAGAAGTTACTATGGAATACTAAAGTATAATTACAAGCATTTCATAAGTGTCAAAGGCTTTTATTGACAATTACATGAAGTTGATGCAAAGAGTCAATATTTGCAGTGTTGACCCTTCTTTTTCAAGACCTCTGCAATCCGCCCTGGCATGCTGTCATTTAACTTCTGGGCCACATCCTGACTGATGGCAGCCCATTCTTTAATAATCAATGCTTGGAGTTTGTCAGAATTTGTGGGTTTTGTTTGTACACCCGCCTCTTGAGGATTGACCACAAGTGTTTAATGGGATTAAGGTCTGGGGAGTTTCCTGGCCATGGACCCAAAATATCGATGTTTTGTTCCCCAATGCCACTTAGTTATCACTTTTGCCTTATGGCAAGGTGCTCCATCATGCTGGAAAAGGCATTGTTCGTCACCAAACTGATCCTGGATGGTTGGGGGAAGTTGCTCTCGGAGGATGTGTTGGTACCATTCTTTATTCATGGCTGTGTTCTTAGGCAAAATTGTGAGTGAGCCCATTCCCTTGGCTGAGAAGCAACCCCACATGTGAATGGTCTCAGGATGCTTTACTGTTGGCATGACACAGGACTGATGGTAGCGCTCACCTTGTCTTCTCCGGACAAGCTTTTTTCCGGATGCCCCAAACAATCGGAAAGGGGATTCATCAGAGAAAATGACTTTACCCCAGTCCTCAACAGTCGAATCCCTGTACCTTTTGCAGAATATCAGTCTGTCCCTGATGTTTTTCATGGAGAGAAGTATCTTCTTTGCTGCCCTTCTTGACACCAGGCCATCCTCCAAAAGTCTTCACCTCACTGTGCGTGCAGATGCACTCACACCTGCTTGCTGCCATTCCTGAGCAAGCTCTGTACTGGTGGTGCCTCGATCCCGCAGCTGAATCAACTTTAGGAGACAATCCTGGCGCTTGCTGAACTTTCTTGGGCGCCCTGAAGCCTTCTTCACAACAATTTAGACGCTCTCCTTGAAGTACTTGATGATCCGATAAATGGTTGATTTAGGTGCAATCGTACTGGCAGTAATATCCTTGCCTGTGAAGCCCTTTTTGTGCAAAGCAATGATGACGGCACGTGTTTCCATGCAGGTAACCATGTTTGACAGAGGAAGAACAATGACTCCATGCACCACCCTTCTTTTGAAGCTTCCAGTCTGTTATTCAAACTCAATCAGCATGACAGAGTGATCTCCAGCCTTGTCCTCATCAACACTCACACCTGTGTTAACGAGAGAATCACTGACATGATGTCAGCTGGTCCTTTTGTGGCAGGGCTGAAATGCAGTGGAAATGTTTTTGGGGGATTCAGTTAATTTGCATGGCAAAGAGGGACTTTGCAATTAATTGCAATTCATCTGATCACTCTGACATTCTGGAGGATGTGAAAATTGCCATCATACAAACTGAGGCAGCAGGCTTAGTGAAAGTTAATATTTGTGTCACTCTCAAAACTTTTGGCCACAACTGTACATATAGTACAATGTATAGGCTACAGTAGGCTACTAAATAAACTTTCCAGTGGCACTGACTCCCCCAATGATGAAAATGAATCCTAGGCTACTCACCGGTGATGGCAGATGTGCTCGTGCCAATGTGCTCGTGCCAATATTTCAAGATAAGCTACTTTGAAAAGCATTGCTATTCGGTCAGAATACCTCAAAAACTATAAAAAAATATATTTCTACAGATTAGATTAGTCTTTTCAACAGTATGCATTTTCTTTCCAAACTGTACGCTGTTCTCGCAATTGCATTTAAAAATGTCCTAAAGTCAACTGACGGCCACAACCAACCGTAGATGACAGTTCCCATTTAAGTCAGGACTGGCTGTCATTGCTAGTGTACCCATAAGTTTAATAGTTAAATTGCCAGAGTTAGAGGTTCCAAACCCTTCTATGGATTATATGTCTATAGCCACAACGCATCAAGCTGTTCTACAGTACATTCGGAAAGTATTCAGACTGCTTGACTTTTTGCACATTTTGTTACGTTACAGCCTTATTCTAAAATGGCTAAAATAGTTTTTTTCCCTCATCAATCTACACACAATACCCCATAACAACAAAGCAAAAACAGGTTTCTAGAAATGTTTGCAAATGTAATGAAACTGAAAAATCACATTTACGTAAGTATTCAGACCCTTTACTAAGTACTTTGTTGAAGCACCTTTGGCCAACGATTACAGCCTTGAGTCTTCTTGAGGATGACGCTACAAGCCTGGCACACCTGTATTTGGAGAGTTTCTCCCATTCTTCTCTGCAGATCTGCACAGCTATTTTCAGGTCTCTCCAGAGATGTTCAATTGGGTTCAAGTTCGGGCTCTGGCTCGGCCACTCAAGGACATTCAGACTTGTCCCGAAGGCACTCCTGCGTTGTATTAGTTGTGTGCTTAGGGACGTTGTCCTGTGGGAAGGTGAACCTTCGCCCCAGTCTGAGGTCCTAAGCGCTCTGGAGATGGTTTTTATCAAGGATCTCTCTGTACTTTGCTCTGTTCATCTTTCCCTCGATCCTGACTAGTCTCCCAGTCTCTGAAAAACATGCCCACAGCATGATGCTACCACCAACATGCTTCACCGTAGGGACGGTGCCAGGTTTCCTCCAGATGTGACGCTTGGCATTCAGGCCAAAGAGTTCAATCTTGGTTTTCATCAGACCAGAAAATCTTGTTTCTCATGGTCTGAGAGTCCTTTAGGTGCCTTTTGGCAAACTGCAAGCGGGCTGTCATGTGCCTTTTGCTGAGGAGTGGCTTCCGTCTGGCCATTCTGCCATAAATGCCTGAATTGTAGAGTGCTGCAGAGATGGTTGTCCTTCTGGAAGGTTCTCCCATCTCCACAGAGGTAGTCTGGAGGTCTGTCCGAGTGACCATCGTGTTCTTGGTCACCTCCCTGACCTAAGGCCCTTCTCCCCCAATTGCTCAGTTTGGCTGGGCTGCCAGCTTTAGGTGGTTCCAAACTTCTTCCATTTAAGAATGATGGAGGCCACTGTGTTCTTGGGGACCTTCAATGCTGCAGAAACGTTTTCGTACCCTTTCCCACAATCCTGTCTTGGAGCTCTACGGAGAATTCTTTCGACCTCATGGCCTGGTTTTTCCAATGTCCAATCAATTGAATTCACACAGGTGGACTCCAGTCAAGTTGTAGAAACATCTCACGTATGATCAATGGAAACAGGATGCACCTCAGCTCAATTTCGAGTCTCATAGCGAAGGGTCTGGATACTTATGTAAATAAGTATATATTTTTTTTGCTAAAATGTTCTAAAAACCTTTTTCACTTTGTCATTATAGGGTATTGTGTGTATTTAAATAATTTTAGAATAAGGCTGTAAGGTAACAAAATGTGGAAAAGGTCAAGGCGTCTGAATACTTTCCGAATGCACTGTATATTTGGTACATATGATGCCAAAATTGTGGCCTGTAAGTGCTTGTGATAAAACCTAATCCACAGCTATTTTTTTAGAAGCTATTGATACTCTTTGGCTAAATGATACTCTCTGGTGTAATCTTTGAATTGTGTTTTTGTTCAGACAGGAGTAATATAGTACTTGTTGAAAAGAAATGTGTTGTATAATTTTGGCAAAATTATTTAAATTTTTCAGGGGGTGCTGCAGCACCTCTAGCACCCCTACTTCCCGCGGCTATGAGAAACATTGATGAGATACGAAGAGAAACAGCATGAAACTGCCTCCAGACTGAATTATAGATGGACTCCATCTGCTGACGAGGACAAGTCTGTCAGGCCTCCTTAGTGTCTCTCCTCTCCGGGCTCTCCAGGCACGGTGATGACACTCACACATCTCTACACAATGAACCTCTGGGACATCCGGCTGTACACATCCTCTTGGTCAACTGTGAATGGCCACACCATACAGATGCCTGAAAGATCAGTGTCACCATCACTTCTACTGACCTGCTCAGCATATTACATTCAAACCCTTTCAACAGAAGTGGGAACAAAACAATATACTGTAACAACACACAAGACTAGTATTACACGGTATACCAAAACTTCGGTACTTTTACGATACCAGAACATGAAAAATGGTTCGGTTTTGTTACTTTCGGAAATTCGGTCAAATGTGTCTGACGGACTTAGCCTGTCTATGAGCGCAGCTGCATCATGCCTGCTCCACTTATTCATTGCTAGCCTGCAATGGGATGCATCATGTTAGCTCCCCAGTCCTCACTCATGCTGCACAGAAGTTAACATACTTGAATATTGCGTCACTGTCACGTCCTGGCCATAGATAGCCCTTTTGGCTGCTCTATGTTGGTTTTGGTCAGGACGCGATCAGGGGTGTGTTTTTGTTCTATGTTGTATTTCTATGTTGGTTGGTTTGGGTTCCCAACTAGAGGCAGCTGTTAGTCGTTGTCTCTAATTGGGAATCCTATTTAGGTTGTTCAGTCCCCCACCTGTGTTGTGGGATATTTATGTTGTGTAGTTGCTGTGTATGCGCTACGGTTGTTGTGATTGGCTTGTTTTGGTGAGTTGCTTTCTAATAAAGTAAATGTTTCACTCAACCCTGCACTCTGCGCCTTGGTCCAATTCTGTCAGCGATCGTGACAGTCACGGCATGTAGAAATGTTGAAACTTAATTACTGTTCACGGAACAATGTCCATACAGACTAGAACACTTTACAATGCAAGAAGATACCGGTAGCTTTCAGCTTTGTAGGCTAACTTACCTTAATAGCTGACACAAAGCTAACATCAATTCACTACCTTAGTACTTTGTTTGTGATCATAGTTAAACCATAATGTAAAATATGCTGACTTCAAATCTGAAATCAAAAACTTTTAATTCCCTTATTCAGTCTCTGTCAAATCTCTCCCAAAGATGATCTATTGCCTCAGCGAACTGACTCTGCTCCAATGGGCCGGCCCCATAGAAATAGAAATGGTATCTCCATTCAAGTCAATGATGGAATATGGGTGGACTGGCTGCCATTTTGAGTGTACCCATTGCCTTACAAAATTATTCACCCCCTTGGCATTTTTCCTATTTTGTGGCATTACAACCTGTAATTTAAATATATTATTTGGATTTCATGTAATGGACAAATACACAAAATAGTCCAAATTGGTGAAGTGAAATTAAAAAAATTACTTGTTTCAAAAAACAAGTGGTGCGTGCATATGTATTTTGATATGTATAATTTTTTTTGATATGAAACCCCTAAATAAGATCCAATTACTTTCAGAAGTCACATAATTAGTTAAAGTCCACCTGTGGGCAATCTAAGTGTCACATGATCTGTCACATGATCTCAGTATATATACACCTGTTTTGAAAGGCCCCAGAGTCTGCAACACCACTAAGCAAGGGGCACTATGAAGACCAAGGAGCTCGCCAAACAGGTTAGGGGACAAAGTACAGATCAGGGTCGGGTTATAAAAAATATCTGAAACATTGAGCATCCCACGGAGCACCATTAAATCCATTATAATTTTTTTTTAAGAATATGGCACCACAACAAACCTGCCAAGAGAGGGCCGCCCACCAAAACTCACAGACCAGGCAAGGAGGGCATTAATCAGAGAGGCAACAAAGAGACCAAAGATATCCGTGAAGGAGCTGCAAAGCTCCACGGCAGAGATTGGAGTATCTGTCCATAGGACCACTTTAAGCCGTGCACTCAACAGAGCTGGGCTTTACGGAAGAGTCGCCAGAAAAAAGCCATTGCTTAAAGAAAAAAATAAGCAAACATGTTTGGTGTTCACCAAAAGGCATGTAGGAGACTCCCCAAACATATGAAAGAAGGTACTCTGGTCAGATGAGACTAAAATTGAGCTTTTCCTTGGCCATCAAGGAAAACACTATGTCTGGCGCAAACCCAACACCTCTCATCACACCGAGAACATCATCGGCAGGGACTGGGAAACTGGTCAGAATTTAAGGAATGATGGAGGGCGCTAAATACAGGGAAATTCTTGAGGGAAACCTGTCTTACAGAGATTTGAGCTTGGGACAGAGGTTCACCTTCCAGCAGGACAATGACCCTAAGCATACTGCTAAACAACACTCAAGTGGTTTAAGGGGAAACATTTCAATGTCTTGGAATGGCCTAGTCAAAGCCCAGACTTCAATCCAATTGAGAATCTGTGGTATGACTTAAATATTGCTGTACACCAGCGGAACCCATCCAACTTGAAGGAGCTGGAGCAGTTTTGCCTTGAAGAATTGGCAAAAATCCCAGTGGCTAGATGTGCCAAGCACATAGAGACATACCCAAAGAGACTTGCAGCTGTAGTTGCTGCAAAAGGTGATTCTACAAAGTATTGACTATGGGGGGTGAATAGTTGTGCACGTTCAAGTTTTCTGTTTTTTGTCTAAGTTCTTGTTTGTTTCACAATAAAAAATATTTTGCATCTTCAAAGTGGGAGACATGTTGTGTAAATCAAATGATAACCCCCCCAGAAATCAATTTTATTTCAGGTTGTTAGGCAACAAATTAGGAAAATGTCAAGAGGGGTGAATACTTTCGCAAGCCACTGTAGCTAGGTTTAAAATATATAGGTTAAGACAAGAGGATTCTAATATCCCATATTTCTTTGCGCCACTATTAAACAAGGGACCAGCTTCTGCATTCAGAATAACTGGGAGTGAATGGTAGCAGCACGGAAAGTTCGACATCAAAGTGTCTTTGTATATAGACTGCTGACATCTAGTGGAAGCCATAGGTACTGCAGTCTCAGTCCTGGTAACAAATGCATTCTATAGGGAGTGTGTCTAACAGAGCCAAAAGTCACCAGAAACTGATTTCCGGATGTTTTTTTCTCTGTTTTTTGCCTGCTAAATGAGTTCTGTTATACTCACAGACATTATGTTAACACTTTTAGAAACGTCAGAGTGTTTTCTATCCAATAGTACTAATTATGTGCATATCCTATTTTCTGAGCCTGAGTGGCAGGCATTTTGCTTTGGGCACGCTAGACTCTCCAAAACCGTCACCTCACCTGCCGCTCCCTAAGAAGTTAAACCGTTAGACATTGGATGAGTTTCTGACTGGATCTAGTCCTGTGACTTTGGGTAATATTCCTTCCTTTGTTGTGCTATGATATTGTTTTGGTATTGAGTATCGTGATGGTATCGAGTATTGTGATCCTAAACCTGGTATCGGTATTGAAAAAAAATTCTGGTACCGTGACAACACTACACCAGACTACACAAAAAACCTGGTGACCTTCAAGCACACTTTCAATTGCAAGCACAATCTGAAGTGTTGTCCATATCTCAAGTACACTACATGACCAAGAGTATGTGGACACCTGCTCGTCAAACATCTCACTACAAAATCATAGGCATTAATATGTAGTTGCCCCCTTTGCTGGTATAACAGCCTCCACTCTTCTGGGAAGGCTTTCCACTAGATGTTGGAACATTGCTGTGGTGGCTTCCATTCAGCCATAAGAACATTTGGGCAATTAGGCCTGGCTCGCAGTCATCCCAAAGGAAGTTCTTCCACACCGATCTCAACATTTTTGTATGAACCTCGCTTTGTGTATGGGGGCATTGTCATGTTGAAACAGGAAAGGGCCTTCCCCAAATTATTGCCACAAAGTTGGAAGCACAGAATCGTCTAGAATGTCATTGTATGCTGTAGCATTAAGATTTCCCTTCATTGGAACAAAGGGGCCTAGCCCAAACCATGAAAATCAGCGCCAGACCATTATTCCTCCTCCACCAAACTTTACAGTTGGCACTATGCATTCGGGCAGGTAGCATTCTCCTGGCATCCGTCAAACCTAGATTCATCTGTCGGACTGCCAGATGGTGAAGCATGATTCATCACTCCAGAGAACGTGTTTCCACTTCACCAGAGTCCCATGAAGGCGAGCTTTAAATCACTCCAGCCAACACTTGGCATTGCGCATGGTGATCTTAGGCTTATGTGCTGTTCGGCCATGGAAACCCATTTCATGAAGCTCCCGACGAACAATTATTGTGCTGACGTTGCTTCCAGAGGCAATTTGGAACTCGGTTGTGACTGTTGCAACCGGGGACAGACAATTTTTACGCGTTACGTGCTTCAGCACTTGATGACCCCTTGTCTGTGAGCTTGTGTGGCCTACCACTTCACAGCTGAGCTGTTGTTGCTCCTAGATGTTTCCACTACAGGAGGTTGGTGGCACCTTAACTGGGGAGGACAGGCTTGTGGTAATGGCTGAAACAGAATTAGTGGAATGGCATCAAATACATCAAACACATTATTATGAGCCGTCCTCCCTTCAGCAGATTACACTGGTTTCCACTTCACAATAACAGCACTTACAGTTGACCTGGGCAGCTCTAGCAGGGCAGAAATTTGACGAAATGACTTGTTGGAAAGGTGGCATTCTATGACGGTGCCACGTTGAAAGTCAATGAGCTCTTCAGTAGGAGTCATTCTAGTTCTGATGTTTTTCTATAGAGACTGCATGGCTGTGTACTCAATTTTATACACCTGCCAGCAACGGGTGTGGCTGAGATAGTCTAATCCACTAATTTATCCACATACGTTTGTCTATAAAGTGTATCTCAATACTTTGAATTTGCATGTGTTTTGTGTGCTCTGACAGTAAAGAACCTGTGACCACGTTTTGTAG
Source organism: Brachymystax lenok tsinlingensis (assembly GCA_030435695.1). Lineage (NCBI taxonomy): Eukaryota > Metazoa > Chordata > Actinopteri > Salmoniformes > Salmonidae > Brachymystax > Brachymystax lenok. The sequence continues at coordinate 47,560,181 of CM059789.1, forward strand.
CAGATATTACATGTTGCAGATTTAACACTGTTGGAGAGGCTGTAGTGATGTACCTCAGTGCTATTAAGCTACTCCTACACACAGGGCCTTAAGTAATCACTCACACACACACACACACACACACACACACACACACACACACACACACACACACACACACACACACACACACACACACACACACACACAACACACACACACACACTCACACTCACACATATACAGCACCAAGCTACATTGAAAACTGCAGTTCTTGAGGCGCCTTGGACTAAAAGAAAAATAAATGACAACGCATAACAGCGATTAGGAGTACCACTCAGCCGACTCAGAAAGGTCTTGCATTACATTGTGAATCAGAGTAAGTGCTGGTGAATCTGTCTGGCTCCTCCCACTCCATTACTGACAAACATCAGCAGTGTCATCAGACTGATTATACTGTGGTGCAGGATGGAACAAAGGTAATACAATTCAATGGACCTGCTGCAACATTATCTCCTTCATATAGTAATAACCATGGGGAGTAGAAAGTGGCTGTGGTGCAGTTAAACACTTACACACACAGGTATCATTAAACCATATATTGTAGTAAGAGATATACTCATTCAACCATCAAATTGGTGCAAGTCTATTTGGCTGAAATAATTAAAACCTATAGAGACTACGTGTGGCTTACTTCATTTGCCAGTTGCATGTACTGTAGGTGTCACACCCTGATCTGTTTCACCTGTCTTTGTGATTGTCTCCACCCCCCTCCAGGTGTCGCCCATCTTCCCCATTATCCCCTGTGTATTTATACCTGTGTTCTCTGTTTGTCTGTTGCCAGTTCGTCTTGTTCATCAAGTCAACCAGCAGTTTTGTGTCTCAGCGCCTGCTTTTCCAAGTCTTCCCCCTCTCCCTCTCCCTCCCTCCCTCTCTCTCTCCCTCCCCCTCCTGGTTTTGACCTTTGCCTGTCCTGACTCTGAGCCCGCCTGCCTGACCACTCTGCCTGCCCCTGAGCCTGCCTGCCTGCCGACCTGTACCTTTGCCCCACCTCTGGATTATTGACCTCTGCCTACCCTGACTCTGAGCCTACTACTGTCCGCTACCGTTGCCCCACCTCTGGTTTACTGACTCCTGCCTGCCTTGACCTGTCTATTGCCTGCCCCTGTTGGATTATAAAACCATTGTTATTTTGATGTTGTCTGCATCTGGGTCTTACCTTCACAGCTGATAGTAGGTCAACATAGTATATCAACCATCTAAGTATATATGGCAGAAATAATAGCTTTCACACAGACCGAAGCTAAAGCAATTTCCCTACAATGGAAACTGTGTATAGCTAAACTTAAACTGTCAGATTCTCCCTTACACTGCCAATGGCTTGCATTTACCTTGCAGCCCTGGCAACGTACAGTACCTACCATCCCAGAACCCCAACTTTAAATGGTCAGCCCCTGACACTTAACACCTCACGTAGCATTATAAAAGTACTCCTTTAAACTGGCATCTTACCTCAATCTCGAACTTTCATCGAGGAATACTTCAAAAACTGCTGTTGGATACTTTCTTCCCTCGGGGCCAGCTCTTTTTTCCCTCGGGTTTTAGTTTTTCAATCAGCCGAGGGGTCAAATGTTCCCACTGGCGGCAGCCATTATACATTGTGATTTTCTAAAAGAATGCTGACACAATTAAGAAATGGTAGGGGAGGGAATTAGATGACATTAATTAAAAGGAATAAAAAGAGAGAAGAGAGGTGAAAGAGGGAGGCCCATTGTGATGGGGTGCAGGGTGCCAGCGGTGGCCCGGGCTGGCCTACTGATTTACATTATCTGTAGACTTAAGCGTTTCTGCCTGCGATGCAAGGGGGCTGGCTGGGGCTGGCTGGCTGGGGCTGGCTCTGACTGATCCTGCTGGAGTGCGGAGGGGAGTGAAGCCCCCAGGCAGAGAGCGGAGAACAGCTTCTTCCTGGTATATTGTTTCTGTAGGCGTCAGATAATGGATTATGTCCAGAAGGAAAGGGAGAGAGGATGGAAGATGCTGCCAGAGCAATGAGGTGACATGAGAGAGGTCAGCCTAGGTAAGAGTATGTCTGGTTTTCTCTTAGCAGGCAATGAGCGTGTGTGCGGTTTGTGTGAGTGGGTGCACGCCTGTATGTAGGTGAATGTGTACCAACCAGGGTTTTTGAAAAGTTGAACTGTGTTATACAAAGAACTTTGTCATCGTACATTTTTTTATTACATTCTTCTTCATTTGCGACTTCTGTTAAATGAAAGAAAATGAAAACTTTATGAATCTTTCATGCTTGAAAAAGCTGCTAATAATAAATAACTTACATGTGAGCGAGCTCTGTGCTTCCTCATCTCTCTCTCTCTCTCCCCTCATCGTTTGTTTCTTCCTCTCAACACTGCAGACTATTTTGTCATTACTCCTGACCTTCAACAAAGAAAGGATTCAAAATTATCACAAGAAGAGTCAAATAAAACTTCCTTCAGGGCACTACTCCACCCTTTAGCTTGCAGACAAACAATTATAGGGAACTCTCAGCAGCTGTCGAACAGCTAGCATCTATAGAGGCTTTCTCATCTTCCTCTATTTATCCAAATTACAAAGAACATCATGGAACAATGTATCTTGGCATACTGTGTAGACGACTGAACATATGAGAGAATGTTTCACTTCACAGTGAGATGTAAAGATCAAGTAAACTCACACAGACACACACACACACAGACACACACACACACGTGCATGTAAACAAACACACACACCCTCAGAAGTATGGCGGAACATGTGATTAAGACAATTGCAGACCGCTTTCAGCAGGAATCGCAAATGTGAACAGCGTGAGCACTGTGTACTCCAACCAGCTTTATTCATTTGAGATGCTCTGCATCTGAGAGAGCTGGAGCTGCCAGCTTTTCATTGCACAATCAATTCAGTCCCGCACCGCGTGTGCATCCAGTCTACATCAAAAAAGTGTTTGAAAAGTTTCTTACCAAAAACGAAGACCTGTTTCTAAAACAAAATTGCCAATCTTTACCCTCACTACTGGTGTTGATTGATGAGATATAAAAGCCTCTGTTTATTTTCTTTTTTCTCTCTCTCATCTCTACTGATGCTATTAAGGATGAACGAGCAAATCGCTAAGCCAGAAAACAAATCTTTAGGGAATGATTCTTGACTCCATGTTGTTTCAGTAATCACTCATATGTATGAGCACTGCTACAGTACCTGCCTCTCCTTGTGGGCACAACAAACAACATCTATTAGCCAGTCAAATCAACTTGGATTCCCATTGTATAGAGCTATGGTTGCAAACAGCAGTAGCTACCACCGTGACCATTGCTGCTATCATCACACCAATCTCTATTTGAGGCTCCTATTCAATGGCATTTAAGGAAAACAAAAGCTTCAGGGCCCGTATTCAAAAAGAGTCTCAGAGCAGAAGTGCTAATTATATGGACAGTGTCACGACTTCCGCCGAAGTCGGTCCCTCTCCTTGCTCAGGCGGCGTTCGGCGGTTGACGTCACCGGTTCTCTAGCCATTGCCGATCCACTTTTCATGTTCCATTGTTTTTGTCTTGTTTTACACACCTGGTTTCAATCCCACAATTACTTGTTCATTATTTAACCCTCTGTTCCCCCATGTTTGTTTGTGAGCGATTATTTGTATGTTTATACGGTCCGTTAATGTGGGCTCGGTATATGTGATTTTTGGAGTAAAAACTTTATCACTCATATCTGCTGTCCTGCGCCTGACTCCTCTTCACCAGCTACACACAGGATCCTTAACAGACAGGGGGAACCTGATCCTAGATCAGCACTCCTACTCTGAGATTGTGTGTATACGGGTTCAAACAACATTCCTCTCACTTCAATCCCACAATTAAAAGTAGAGCTAGGGGCCATCTGAGGTATTTGGGGCACCGCCGGGATCTTTCACAATTCATTTTTCACACTTTGCAAGAATTTGCCTCCCTCGATCTTGTTGTACTCAGCATTCCATATCGGTGATGCAATTAAATAATCTTTGAAATCAATTCGCTGTGAAAACGTTGGGACTGGAGTGAGAAGCGAGAAAGGAGATTAATTGCCTGCTGGAAATGGAACATAAATATTGATTGAATTAATTACAGCAGCAGGGAAAGAGCAGAATGGTGGTGGCTCCGTCACTGATGAGACTAACTAAAGGGGTTATCCTTAAGAAGAAAATAAATACATTACCTCAAACTTCTCAGAACACTGAACATTCTGTCATCAGCCTCTCACCCCTCCATCGTCTCCATTACTCTGCTGTCTCCTGGAGTCAAGAGGACATCTAAATCTACCTACTCTGACTCTATGTCCTCATCTGGTCATAGTAAGTCATTTACTGCAGCTTCACGAAAGATGATAAAAACTTGAGCACTAGACAGAAAGAAAACACCATTATCCTTACGGTTCGGTTGAGTTTAAACACATTATTTCCAGCTTTATGGCACAGTTTAGCCTCTATTCAGTTTTGTCCCAGTACCAACCCTATTGTGTTTTCAGAGTAAACTGATTAGATACTAAGGTATTCGCCAGTGATGCAATTGATTATTAGCATGGTGGGTAATTTCTTATCAACATATTGGCTATGTGATTCGGTATCATCACTCTACACACGACCTTCAGTTAATCTGACGAGTTCTGTCATGGTTGAGGTGTGTGTGTAACGGACGCCTCCACTCAGTGTTGAGACTTAAATGTTCTTTAATGAACATAATTACCACAGACCCGGAGCTCTTTGGCAGCACATTGCTTTAGTGACTGAATGAGCGTCCTTTCCTCTCTCTCCCTAAGTCTTTCTTATTCTAAATGCCATTTGCAAATGCTATGCAGGGCAACTTAAAAATCAATTTCCCACTTCACTTCCCTGTTCGCAGTCCATTCGTCTTACCCGGTATTCCTATGTTTTGCATATCGATTTGCTGCTGCCTGCTCCCATCCAGGTGGTATGTTCTGGGCGTTCCGGGTCTGAAGGGGACCTTCAGAGGGAAGCGGTCGGTAATGGAGTCATCTCCTCGGTATCCTCCATGTCCCTCGGATATAACCATAAGGGGAGAGACTAGGCCAGACTGGACCAAACTGGAGCAGATTAGAACAAACCAGACCAGAAACAAACCAAACCAGACTGGACCAGAACATGCCAGAACAGAAACAAACATCATTCTGGCATTGTTGAACAGAATGTGAATCATTGGTCAAGTGCTCCCACATTTCCTGGAGTGCCGGTGATGCTGGGAACACAGTTACAGACACACATACAGACAGACAGACAGACAGACACACACACACAGATACACACACACACACACACACACACACACAGACACACAGACACACACAGTGACAGGTAGGTACATGGGATTTGGGATCGATATGTCGAGTGTGGAGCTAACAAGCCAAGTGGCTATATTTAGCCTGCAGACACCTTTCAGGTTCAGACAGGCAGAGGGGAGCACTCCCACCTGCAGAGAGCCAACGAGCCTCACCTCTCCGTCATACAACTTGCCATACAACCTATATATATATATTGTACGGTTTCAAGCAGCCAAGTTTAGTTCCTAATTTGGTGATTCCAGCCTGAGCTGTGCTGTATCAAGCCTGGAGCTGGCGTTGTGGCCCATGACCAACAGAGAGAGAGCTGCTTGCCTGCTGATGGAGGATGTGTGTGTCAACCAGGGTACTCCTTCATTTCGTACTATGAGAGAAATCAGCTCTGTTGGATATCTACACCCAACCCACACCATACCATCACAACAACCCTGAGGCCTTCACTTTCCCTTCAGTCAAGAGTTTAATGGTACTGCTAGGAGAGAATTTACATAGAAAAGTGTTTATGTTTTCACAGGATATTGCTTAGTGCAATGCTATTGGGAAAATAACCAAATATTTTACAAAGCTTGGTAAACTTGGTTCTTCCTATGTCCACTGCTATAAGTTAGTGTTCGGAACATCGATTAGAGCTTCATGAATTTCTCATGATTAATTTATATATCATATCAACACATTCAAGGAAAGGATCTTAAATCAGAAACAGGTATGAGTAATTGATATGTGCTTAGTGTGATGGAACAGGCAGCATAAAGGACAGAGGCCTTGTTCCACTGGACGACAACATGGATGCGCGTGCCTGTGTACACTCTTGTGCTGCCTGTGTGTACTGGGGCTCTAGGGGACAGTAGTGAGCAGGGAAGGGGAAAGAGAGAGAGACTGGGACCGGGGTGGCCGGGTTGCCAGGTGGCAGGGTAGACCTAGCTCAGCTCCTCCATGGCTTTGAAGCAATTTAAAGCAGCCAGTCTTTTCACCCAATCAGCATGGACATAATTGCATAAGACTGATATTGATTTCCTGTCACTCCTGCACTTGTGTATTTTTACAACATCACAACTGTGTGATAAACGATCAACAAACGTCCCTATGGACAAAAGGTCTCAGACACGAGAGAAATGGATGAGTGTGAAAAGTTGAGTTATAGATAGAAACACAATAGGAATGAATATGGTAAACCATATTATCATATACATCCAAGGCCTTTCATCACATTGACTCAGACATACACACACACACACTCACTCACATACCGTGCAAGAATTTCATCAACGACACACACATGCACACACACACACACAAAACTGATGAAACCCAGACTCTGCATTCTACATCTTTTCATAGAGTTGGCATATTACAGTCACGTCAGGAACCTGTATCTACAAAAGGATGTAAATAACAATATTTTATTCCCACCTGACTTACGATCATAATGTCATAATGTAGTGAATTGCTGATGTAATGGATGTGGGCCCTGGCACAGGAACCTGATGACAGCAGCAATTACAGAAACACTTTGAAAAGTTTCTGGAGGTGAAAAAAAATATACAGTAGCCAGGATCAATAGTATAAAACCTCAGCTCACTCAGACAGCTCAGAGAGTTGGACAGGTTTTCATCTTTCAATCCATATAGCAGAGCCCTATATGCAGGGAAACACAGCAAAAAGAAAACATGTGAGGGGAATTTGTATTGTATTGTATACATTCATTTATTGTGAATCTTGGAGAAATAAATAGCTCAGCTAGCCTTACACTCTTAGACAGAAGGGTTCTTCGTCTGTCCCCATAGGAAAACCCATTTTGGTTCCAGGTAGAAAGAACCATTTTGTGTTCCATGTAGAACCCGCTGTGTAAAGGGTTTTACATGGAACTCAAAAGGGTTCTAGCTGGAACCAAAGGGGTTCTAACGTGAACCAAAAATGGTTCTTCAAAATGTTATCCAATGGGGGCAGCTGAAGAACCCTTTTAGATTCTAGATAGCACCTTTTGTAACATAATGAAATATGTTCACGATCACAATCCTAACATGACATTTCCCTAATGAAATATAATCCTGTCGTGATGTATGACCACTACTTATAACAGCATGCAGTCCTCTCAATCCTGTCTGATAGCCAGGTCCTATGGAAGGGATCTGTTAATCCTCTCAATCCTGTCTGATAGCCAGGTCCTATGGAAGGGATCTGTTAATCCTCTCAATCCTGTCTGATAGCCAGGTCCTATGGAAGGGATCTGTTAGTGACCCATATCTGATTAGTCGTTTGGGAGCAGCTGTGGAGCGTTTGATTGGTGCGTGGGGCTGGAAAGCCTGTGTGTCAGGATGTGCCCTCTCTAACCTGCCTGTGTGTGTGGCCCTCTGCTGATCCGTGTCTAGTTGGTCAGGGAGGGAAACCATCTGGTACCTGGTGACTATTAGAGTGTTTTCTGGGATCAGTTTGAGCGAAGCATCATATGGGATGCAAGACACATCTCTGACACACTATGGTTCTGCTCACTGACCTGGGTGTGCCTTGGCTATGAATCCAAGCTAATGCAATTGACAGAGCTGACAAGCTATATAAAGTGTTGGGGATTGTTGGGCCTTCACCAAAGTACTCTTTCTCTGGCTGTCTCCAGCTATCTATCCAGTCTTTCTTTCTGGTTCCTGCCTTGATTTCCTCAATCACATTTCCTCCCCTTTCTCCTGCCCCACCCTCTCTCCTCACTCTCTTCCCCTCTCTCTAGTTTATTTTGGTGCTGCTCCCCAGGGCCTCGTCACCTGTACCACATTTCTGAGGTGTTTTGTTTGTGTTGCTGTTCCAGAGATATCTGTCTTTGTTTGTGTTTCTCTATGAATCCCTGGACACAGACTGAACCATGTGTCACTGAGTAACATGTAGCATTATTAGCAAGGGTGACTTCAGTGGCGGAGTTTACCTTTCTCCCCTCTGTTCATGTAACAAGGCATTCACTCACATTCCCACATACTGCTGCTCACTTAAACCCATTATTGTTGCTGTAAAGGCCCTGGTGTGACAGATAAGGACTAGGCTATATACGCCATCGATACCGGGAAGTTGATCAACATAAAGTGGCAACACTCTTTCTCTCTCTATTTCTCTCTCGTTCTTTCTCTCTCTCTCTCTCTCTTTCTCTCCCCACCTGTTCTGTGCTCAATTTAACCTCATTCCAATTTTCCAACTACAATTTTCTTTCTCTTGTAACTTATTTTTTGTTTGGGTCTCACAAAGGCTCTCTTCTCTGAGCATTAATCTTTGAGCAGTTTATACCGCGGTATAGTGAATAATGCAGGGCACAGTCCGATGCTCCCCAAGCGACTTCACCTTGCCTGAATGGATGAGTGCTCAAGCTGAACACACACACACATTCACCTTCTACACACCTTCTCCACAGGGAGCGGGGGAGTAAACACTCACAAACAGGAGGCAACATAGGATGTGTGTCATCTCCTTAAACATATTTCTGTGTGTGTGTAGGTGTGTGTGGGTGTGTGTTTGTTTGTGCTTGGGGAAGGGGGGGGTGGCCTTATTTTAAATTCAAGGCATCTATTCAATATCCAATAGCTCTTAAATGCCTGTAACATAGTTAAAGGCCACCCAGCATCCTCACAATTTGACCCTCTTCTGACCCTGCAAATGAATTCAGAACTGGACGTGCCTGCCCTGAACGAATCCAATAACCCATTATAACAACTTCTAAGATGTCCATTATACATTAAAGCAAAGTAACATTTGAGTGCTCTGTCTTTTCCTGGTAGCTTCATTAGGAAGACAACTTCAAACGCTGAGGCGTTGTGGATAAACACTCAGGGAAGCTAATCCTCCCAGCCTATGGCGTCTTAGGCCTTCAGCAATAATCAAAGACCACAGGTAGGAGAAGAACAAATCTAGCACTGAGATTAGTAGAAGAGCTGTGAAATGAAAGGAAGAAGATTGGAGTATAGAAGGGGAAACACTGTGGATCAAACATGCTCTCAGACAGGCACACACACAAGCACACACACAAACCCACACAGACCACCCACCCACCCACCCCACACACACACACACGCACGCACGCATTCTCACACACACACACACACACACACACACACACACACACACACACACACACACACACACACACACACACACACACACACACACACACACACACACACACACACACACACATACACACACAGAGGAAGGAGATAAATACCCTGTCTTCTACCTCAGTACCACTAGTGTGTCAATGCTCTTTAGAATGGTTATATCATTATTAATTCAGGCGTTTATAGTAAAGAAGAAAAATGTGAGGTTGAGGGATCATACAGGGTTTGTGTCATTGTGTGTGTGTGTGTGTGTGTGTGTGTGTGTGTGTGTGTGTGTGTGTGTGTGTGTGTGTGTGTGTGTGTGTGTGTGTGTGTGAGAGAGAGAGAGAGAGAGAGAGAGAGCGTGCGAGCGAGCATGTGAGCTTGAGTGTGCGAGCATGCAAATGACTATGTGTGCACCGTGTACATGTGTGTGAGTTGGTGTTTCTGCCTAGTGTGTTATCTCTGAGTGAGAGAGCTTTAATATGATCTAGAGGAATTCCATTAGCTTCTCTACACGTGGAGAGGTTGCTCCAGATCTTGTTTCCATAGCCCTGACCTCTGGAGCTGGGGTCACACTGTCTGACACTCGTTTATAGTGTTGTGAATCCCTCAGTCTGCTGCCCGCACCAGCCTCTCTCTCTCTCTCTCTCCCATTTCCTCTCTCTATCTGTCTCTCTACTTCTCATACTGTCTCTGTCTGTCTCTCTCTTTGTCTATCTGTCTCTATCTACCTTTCTCTCTCTTCTCTATCTGTCTCTTTCTATCTCTCTCTCTTTATCTGTCTCTATGTGTCTGTCTCTTTCCTTCTCTATCTGCCTCTCTCTTTCTCTCTATGTCTCCCTCTCTCTCTCTTTCTCTCCCTTTCTCTTCCTCCAGAGATGAGGAGAGATGTCTGGAAGGAAAAATACCAAATAGAGCAAAGCAAGCATTCAGCTGACTGACAAGCTCAGCACATTGGAGAGAGTCAGGGAAAGAGGGAGAAAGGGAGGGAAAGAGGGAGGGAGGGAAAGAGGTAGACAGAGAAGGAAAGAGGGAGAGAGGGAGGAAGTCAACATTCGGACAAATGATTTGGACCCACTCCGTGTCTGTACTGTCCTCACTGTTTACACAGAGGAAGATTTGGGTTTTACACGTCACTGCTCATGCCTTTTTATGTGCAAAGTCACTGGCTCTGACTGAAATTGAACATCACTTGTTTGTGTGAGAGTCAAAGGTCCAGTATCTGATCTGTTGGTGGGAGTGCATGGGTGTGTATGCACAGTACAGTCTACTGCACACATACACATACACACACACACACACACACACACACATACACGCAAACTCAAGCACACACACATTTTGTGAAGAGCAGAGTGGGACAATCCCATTATTCACTCAGGGCTCCATAAGCTGACACATACTCACATCTCCCCCTCCCCTTTCTCCCTCTCTCTGCAGAAACCAGGCCAGGGGATGAGATGTTCACTATGTGCTCCCACATCTTTCAACACCACAACTACCACTCTGGACCTGGTCCAACCTGCCCTAACCTGCCCTAACCTGCCCAACATCCCAACAACACCACAACTACCACTCTGGACCTGGTCCAACCTGCCTTAACCTGCCCAACATCCCAACAACACCACAACTACCACTCTGGACCTGGTCCAATCTGCCCTAACCTGCCCAACATCCCAACAACACCGCAACTACCACTCTGGACCTGGTCCAACCTGCCCAACATCCCAACAAAACCAGGACCCAGAACCACCACACCATACCTGCTCCAACAGTCCCCATACCCCCCAACAAAACCAGGACCCAGAAGCCCCACACCGGACCTGGTCCAATAGTTCCCAGAACCCCCAACAAAACCAGGACCCAGAACCACCACAGCGGATCTCATCCAACCTTCCCCACACACCACAACAACACCAGTACTACCAATCTAGAGTTGGACAAACCTACCCACACATCCCCCAACAACACCAGAACTACGAGTCTGGACATGGGCCAGCCTCCACCACATCCCAACAAAACCAGGGCCCAGAACCACCACACTCTGGACCTGGGACAGACTCCTCCAGACTAGCCTACAGCTCAGTTCTGCTCAGAACCCCATGGGTTGATCTGAGTCAGGACAGAGTACACATGAATCGAGATAAAGATGCTGTACAGTAAATCCAATTTTAATATGGGAGATTACAGTCTAATGTGTGATTAACAACAAATGACTAGGGTTTTCTATTGAGCCCTTCATAATCACAGTTTAGAAGATATAAATCAAATGCACTGTGCAATGACCATAATGACATGTCCAGACTGGTTTATAAACTACATTGTTTTATTCAAATAGGATCATTCATTCATTAATGCGTTCAGTCATTCAGACAGTCATTCATTCTAGCAGAATCACCACAGTCAAACAGGCTCCCCAGAGTTCTTCAGATAACTGGAACTAAAAAGGTCATCTCAAAACCAGGCTTTAATGTTCTGTAATGGTATTATAATAGCATTATCCCCTTGAGCTGCTCACATGACATGTTGCTGTTAGAGATCATAATGCCAATGTGGATTTAATACCCAAGAACAGATGAGGCCAATAACAGATGAGGCCACTATAGAACACTACAAAACATCTATAGAAACTGAAAACTAAATATAGATTGATAGATGGACAAATGTTGCTGGGTCCCCATAAGGATTGGTTAAGTGGGGATTCTGTGTGTAAAGTTCACTTACAGACTGTATATGTACTAGGACATCCAAGTGACATTTAGCATTGGGTACACTACAGGGCTTTATGGTCAGCTGGAATAAGTTATTTTAAGAGGTCATGATTGCAGTCACCGTTTTTCCTCAATATAGGCTTACTGTTACGCCTGCTCCCGCTCCCCCTCCCTGGCGCTCGAGTCTTTACACGCACCTGTCACCATCATTACGTGCAGCAGCGCTCATTGGACTCACCTGGACTCCTTCACGTGGTTGATTGCCCCTGTATATCTGTCGGTTCCTCGGTGGTGTTCCATGTGTCTGCATTAATTGTTGTTCTGTGTTCCTGTCCAGACACTGTTCCTGTTCTGTTTTATGTCCGTCAGTTATTAAACCTTCACTCCTTGTACCTGCTTCTCATCTCCTGTGGCAATCCTTTCACTTGCATTATGTGCATGATTAAATAGGCATAACCTCCATTTACTATAAAAAAAATAAGAATCATAGTATGGGAAGAAAACCCTACTGGGATTTGCATAGATTTGCATTTGAAATAGCCTAATGTGAATTTGCATGTCATTACGTTATGATTCACCCATTATTCAGAATCTGTGTTGTATAGATTTCCAGAACACGACAATCCGTTACTCCCTGCAGTCAAACCAAGACATTATGAGATGTGTGTTTTTATGTAATTTGTATTAGTTCAGCTGCCACCGCTGCTGCTTTCCCCACAAACGTATCCTGGTCCTATCTGTCGACTTTGGCTCCAACTGTAGGTAATTCAAGCACAAAAGGCCCCTGAAAATGCTCTCTCAGCCAGTCGTAATGTCATTCACAATCGGGCTGCAGAAAGGCTTTGATTTTTGATTGCCCCGAAAGGCACAGCTAAAAGAGTCTAGTTTGGCCAGACTGTGGTTGGCAAGCCTTTTGGGGATGTATTTTGGTACATTGTCAACATGAGGTGACTGAAAAAGACCTATCTTTAATCTGTGTGTAGGTGCCATGTTCTGCATGGCTTGGTTATTTGGAATAAATTCTCAGTCTGCTGTTGTATTGTTGGGAGTAGACTCTGGGCCTAGTGGTAGATGTTGGAGGTAAAGTGTTGATATTCCCCATTTTCCCCCTACTGTGGGCACAAATCCCTTCTGTAGAAGAAGAGAGAGTGAGAGTAGAGAGAGAGAGGGTAGAGAGCGAGAGAGCGAGAGAGCGAGAGAGAGAGAGAGAGAGAGAGAGAGAGAGAGATACTCTACCTAGTCAGTTGTACAACTGAATGCATTGAAATAAAATGTGTCTTCTGCATTTAACCCAACCCCTCTGAATCAGAGAGGGTGGGGGAGGAGGGGAAAGTCTTTCAGATCTCCCTGGGTTTCACATCAGAAGGGTTTCCCAGATGTGTGGTCGAGCCCAGTGGGAAGGGGGTTGAACCATTTGAACATGGTCAGTGTATATGGAAGCCAAGCTTGGAATGGCACAGGAGGGAGGGGAGAGGGAGGGGTCACATGTAGGCCTGCAGCTACAGTGCCAAGGTGAGTGTTGTCTCTCATAGCAGACATAAAAAGCAGGAACAGAACAGGAGCTGAATATTGACGACTTCCTCACTGCTGAAACCTTTCCATTGAGGCTTCTATAACTCTAAGTTACTGTGAAAGGCAGTGCACACTAGCTTGCTGCTTATATTGGCTAACATATTTGTGTTACTAAAGTGGAAAAATAAAATGTGTACATCGTACGCTATCACAGGTTGTTGAGTGGTTTGCAGCGTTTTTTTGTATGGTTGTTTACATGTTGCATTGATTTTGTCAAAGCCGTTTGAGAAAGCTAGGACAGGGACTCATGTCCCTGAAAACATGATTTGGCAACATAGGTTTATTCATGTCTGGGACTCCCGAGTGGCGCAGTGGTCTAAGGCACTGCATCTCAGTGCTCGAGGCATCACTACAGTCTTCCTGGTTTGAATCCAGGCTGTATCGCAACCGGCCGTGATTGGGAGTCCCATAGAGCGGTGCACAATTGGCCTAGAGTCGTCTGGGTTTGGCCGGTGTAGGCCGTCATTGTAAATAAGAATTTGTTCTTAACTGACTTGCCTAGTTAAATAAAGGTAAAAAAATGTCTCAGCCATAGCCTACGACCCTGCACCTATTAGACATCATCTTGCCCCTGTGCCTACCTTCACCTCCCTTCACCGTGAGACACAAAGGTACACTTTGACAGGTACATGACAGCCTTCGACATCTCTGTGTGCCTGGCAGATATCTCAGCTTGGATGTCAGCCCACCACCTCAAGCTCAACCTCGACAAGACGGAGCTGCTCTTCCTTATGGGGAAGGCCTGCCGCTCAAAGATCTCTCCACCTCCTCTCCACTCTGTCCCAGAGTACAAATAACCTTGGCGTGACCCTGGACAACACCCTGTCATTCTCTACAAACATCAAAGCAGTGATTCCTGCAGGTTCGTGCTCTACAACTTCCATAGAGTACAACCCTACCTCACACAGGAAGTGCCGCAGCTCCTGATCCAGGCGTTTGTCATCTTCCGTCTGGACTACTGCAACTCGCTGTTGGCTAGGCTCCACACTTGTGCCATCAAATCCCTGCAACTTATCCCGAACGCTGCAGCCAACCTGGTGTTAAACTTTCCCAAGTTCTCCTATGTCACCCTGCTCCTCAGCACACTCCTCTGGCTTCCAGTTGAAGCTTGCATCCATTACAAGACCATGTTACTTGCCTACGGAGCAGCAAGAGGACTTGCCCCTCCCTACCTTCTGGCTATGCTTCAGGTTATGCTCAAACCCTACACTCCAACTTGAGCACTCCATTCTGCCACCTCTCATGTCTTAGCCCTTCCACCCCAACAGGAGGGAAGCTCCCACTTAGCCCAGTCCAAGCTCTTCTCTGTCCTGGAACCCCAATGGTGGAACCAGCTTTCCCCCTGAAGCTAGGACAGCTGATTACCTGCACATTTTCAAAAACATCTGAAACCCTACCTCTTCAAAGAGTATCTTAAATAATCCCAAAGCACCCCCCAGCACCCCCACCCCTCCCCCCAGAAAAGAATTATGTGAACTAACACTGGCACTTCACTTTTTTCCCTCTTACTAGCTCTGACTGCTACTTTATTGAATAAAAGTGTACTCACTATGACTGTGATATGTAGTTGTCCCACCTAGCTATCTTAAAATGAATACCATAACTGTAAGCCGCTCTGGATAACAGCATTGGCTAAATGACAAATATAAACAATGTAAATGATGACAGAACCTCTTGCTACCTATCAAACAGGGGAATGTCAAACCAGTGGTAATTGTGCATTTGTATAGGCACAGGGGGGGTACACATGTTTAATATGCATATAATAAGCATCCTGATGTGAACAGAGCACTCTAGAAATATTTTCAATTAGATAAATAGCCTAAACTACCTGTAATTTACTGGATGGATGTAAGCTACTCGAACGGCAGATGTATGTTATTGGACCAGAATGAATCTATTCAAAGCTTCCAACTCCCGCCCTCTTAAAACAGCGAAACTCATATGCATAACTAAAAAAAGTCCACCCACTTGGAGGCGCGCCGAGAGAGCCATGGGATGCCTCGAGAAATGGAATCTCCCATTTGAGCTACAAGTATTGGCTAGTCTATTTTGCAACCACTGATCGGGATATTAGACATTAGTCTGCGCAAAATCTCGTTGGATACATATAGCCTACCCCTGAGTCACTTTTCGTCGCTAGGCTACTCCTTACCTAACGTAGCAGGCGTAAAGGCTACTCCGAACAGCTCCAGCAAGGGGCGACTAAATGTGTCATTTGGCAAGTGTAGGCTATAGCACGTGCAGCTAAACTAGTGCATTTTGAACTCAGTTAGGGCGTGTGTGTTTTTTTTTTACGCCGGTGCGGACTTGATGTTTGTCTGTACACTCAATTTATATTCGATTCAGATTCTACTATAGATGTATCACATTGGCTACCTTAGACAAGACACCAATAACTTCGTAATGAAATAATAATCGTTTGAAATGCCATGCGTAATTGCATCCAAGAATCTAAACAGTTGTTATTTACGCTACATGACAGGATTTTACAAATCATATTGGCGAATTCCAATAAATTAAAACGCAACAAGAACTTAATCATGTCTTGAATGGATATTGCTTTGTAAATATTATTTCGATAAATCTAGAAAATAGTTGATCAAGAAAGGCACACTCTTTCGACAAAAAAAATCCCATCACTCACCTTTCTCTTCTCTCTCTTGCGTTCTCTTGCATATTTCTCACCCCCAGCCCTCGTTGCTGTGGCTTATTCACTTCAGTGTGTCACCCACGCATTGCTCTGACTCCATCTCCAGAAGGGGGCTGCTGGGTATATGCGTTTGTGACGAATCCCAGGGCTTCAAAGACTGAAACCAGGTCCAGCACCCGGACCGCAGACACACCGGCAAGGACACTCCAAAACTGGGATGAACGATGGGTGCTGCCTAAACGCGCGCACTGGAATCAAGACAGCACACCAGGAGCTATCCTGATTTTCCCCTTTCTTAGACCTTCACTTCACCTGGCGCCTGTGTCGATCGAAGCCAGCGAAATTGGAGAATAACTTGATTACAAGGCTTCTACAATAAATGGGGATTAAAATATTGATTTTGAGAGCATCTCTTCAGAAACAGGGGGACCTTTGAATTTGGATCGACATACAGTTAAAAGCTACATGGACTGGATTTGTATTCATTTTACTCATAGGAACTTTGGAATAAAGCAGTTTTGAATTGCAGGTCTTCTCAGACTTCTCAGTTCATTTCATCAAAATATCTACATTAGGCTACGCGCACTTGAAATAATAAGTACAACGAACTTATTTTATTCAAGCTTGTGGAATTGTTGATTGTCTCGAAAGCATTTGAGCTTGGAACACGGAAGATATGCTTCAATGGAACTGTTAACTTTTTCAAGGTAAATATTAGTTTCATTAAACACATATACACCTCAAAGTAACGCGGTATTGTTACTTTCAACCGAATGTGCTATGTCAATAACATAGTGTTATTTTAATCCGACATGGGATCTATGCTTCTCGCATCTTCCCTTGAGGCAATGATGTTTTTAATAATGAAACATTTGTGTTTGATAATTTAGAACATATTTAGTGAATTCATATTTAGTGAATTCATGGTTCTCGTTGATGACAGACTAGCAGCAAAACCAAGGCACTGGTCGGCAGTTTCAGGCAGGCAAGGGAGAGAAAATATCCGTCACTCATCACATCAACTTCTTCTAAACCCACTGGGCATTGCGTTCTTCCGTTCTGGTCCCTCTCAATTCGATTACTATAAGCTGTACAGCTTTGGAAATGGAGAATAGGGGCAGATGAATTTGCTCCGAGTAGCTTTTAGTGGTCCCGGTGTGGATTTAGGAAGTATCAACATGTCAAACAGACGGGCTCAGGGATTCACAGCGCGCTGCCTCTAGTCGGCTAGTCGCTGTCCAAGGTACCTACCCAGTATTTCCGACAGACTGGATAGCAAAGTCGCCACAACGAATGTTTACTGTGATTTCATGAGTTTTACTAAACCCCGGTATTTGTTTTTGATGAAATCAAAGGGACCTCTCCGGGATACAAATATGGCAAATGTTTTAGAATGATTTTGGAGATGCCTTTGTTGTGCATATTGATTGTTTCTCTAGATTTCTGTTATTATTTGCATTGTTTGTCTAAGGAAGGAATACCTCGGTGGCTCCTTTTTCCCTCCTATCCGCATTCTCTTGTCTCTGCGTTTGGAAGTAGCTGCACTTCGATAGACATGTAGCCCTCCATGGCGTGAAAAATGCATTATTTGAGAACTCTACTCCACTTTTAAACTCCACATTTTCTTTATTTACTCACATGTTCAATAGTCCTTACTTAGTAGCACATTATTTATTATAACAATATAGGCTATCATATCCCTATATGCAGAATAAAATAACTTGCTGATGTTTTCAGTTAAATGTTATTCAGCTTGTGTTGATTTATGTGGCCATAACTTATAGCGCCTTGGCATGCAGTGAAAATGTGATACATTGTGATTCTACATGTTGGTAACGCAGTCATGCTCTCTCTGCTTTGCGGATCAGTAGTCACTGAACAGTTTGGGGCGTGCGTGTGATGTGAAACTGAAGCTTCTGTATCAATACAGTGTTTCCCCTATTCCTAAATAGCACTTATGGCCGGCATCAATAATACAACAATATCCTCCCATACAGGGAAATACGTAGGATGGTTCAATTATTTTCACCTAACCGCTTCTGGTGAAACTGCCCCCCATTTCCACCCCCTTGAATCAAGTGAACGCTAAATGTCTCCGGACCAAGTCTCCCTCCCTGTGTGTAGGGCTAAATGAAGCGTTCAACAGCAGAGTGATCGAAAAGACAGAGACGGGGAGGATTACTATTTGCAGGAGCTGAGAGAACTATTCGATTCAATGCGCCCTGTGCTTTGCTGAAGGATGTTTCTTTAAGAACAGAGCGAGAAAGGCAATTGAAGTGTGTATCTGTGTGTGTGTGTGTGTGTGTGTGTGTGTGTGTGTGTGTGTGTGTGTGTGTGTGTGTGTGTGTGTGTGTGTGCGTGTGTGTATGTTTGTGTATGTGTGTGCGTGCATGCGTGTGTGTTTGTATGACATAAAATAGATCATAGGTTAAAGTGATTGAGAATGAGAATTGGCATTACATTTAGAGACAGATATCTGAAAATATTTGTGCATGGCTTTGGGGGTTAAGGATAAGTTAAAGAGGAAGTTCCGTCTTCTTGCCATAGGGGGGAGTCTACAGACACTCAATCAACTCCGCGGGGGAGACGGGACTAACCGAGCATTGCAACGCCAGAAATGATTCCCGAGCACCGGGTGGGGTCCTCACGGGATCTCCTCGGTGAAACGGAGCGAGTTGTGTCGGTGTAACGACCCATGTACCCTACCTCTGTTATTCCTGTGTTTTAAATAGCAGTAAAGGTGTGAGATACTTCAACAGGTGAAAATCCAAGATGCATGAAAGGCCCTGTTGAACAAAGCATTCATATTTCATACACGTTCCTATTATTTTTCAGTTGTAACAATATGGCGTAAATCTGTGGGATAGTAGCCTAGTAATGACACATCTTTATGCCTATCCTTGCCTCACCATTCACCATTCTTCTCTACATTATGTTAGGACTACCACACCACTTTCAAGGAATTCAGGGATATCAGGAAGTGCCTGGTCAAAGGCCTGTAAGCGTAGGACTGGCCACACACACCCTGCAGCCACTGATAGTAGTCTACTATGAGTCTTTTAGAAGACACCGGGATTATAAATAGGCCTAGCCTCCACAGGAGCCTCCTGACTGGCAGGCAGGCAATCTTTCAGTCATGGACAGACCGGGCTGAGCAAGCACAGCACACAGGCCCTTTGAGAAGCAGCCATGCATGTATTTTAACCTAGAAGTCCTCCTTTGTTTTTGAATCTCGTATCCAAGCCGCATCTGCAAATACTCCGGTCCCAACCTCCCCCTCTCCTCTCTTCTTTTCACTCCTTCTCAGTTCCTCTCCTCCTCCCTCCATCAGCCCTTAGCCTTACATAAACCTGGTGTGTCTAAACCTCAGTGCCACCACACGCAACCTGAAATGGAAAACACACAGTGGGATAGAGACAAGAGAGGATGAAGAGACATAGGGATTGAAATAGAGGAGAGACATGAAGGGAAGAAAGAGAAGGAGAGAGATAAAAGGTGGATTAAAGGCAAGCGAGAGAGCGAGGGACCATAGAGAGAGTGCTTATGATGGAGACAGACATACCCATTCTGCTCTCTTTGTCTGTCACACACACACACACACACACACACACACACACACACACACACACACACACACACACACACACACACACACACACACACACACACACACACACACACACACCATGCTTTGGAGTAAGTACACAGCTATCAGTCACCACTGAGCAGACTGAGCACACACACACACAAAACACACTCATCCACAACAGGCACAAACACAGGCGTACGCATGCACATCTACAAACACAAACATTCTCCACTCTAATTTGTTGCCTGAACAACATGGTATCATTAAAAGCACAGACACGCACGCACACACACACACACACACACACACACACACACACACACACACACACACACACACACACACACACACACACACACACACACACACACACACACAAAGATAGACACCCAAGAGAGAAACACAAATCTCCCTTCTCTTTAATGTTGGTGGTTTAGTGACAGGATAGTGGAGAGTTCCATCTCCGCAAGCGTTGTACTCTTGGAGGTTGCTGCTCAGATCATGCCTGTCCATTGGCTCGCCTAATTAGTGCCTAAAATAGGGTCTAGGGTTGCTGGGTGATGAGGCCTAGCAGACATGCATCGTGAGGATGCAGGGCCAGGAAGGGCAACAGTTACAAAGTCCACACGTACACTATGAGACTGACCAACGAGGCTCACTAACTCTGACCATCAACACAACATCACCCAGAGTGATGATATCCATCCTTTGAGACAGACATGCTTGTTTGTGTTTTCGTGTTTGGACCTGTTGTGAAGCAGTTGTAAGGCTTTCTCATTAAACATTTACCCTTCTCTGATGCTAGCTCTCCATCACGCAAGGATAAAGTCTTCAGTTGGCACATCTTTGGGCTTGTAGTGTGTATTGGAGCAAAACATTCTATATATTGAAGCAATATGAGCTCAGAGGAAAAGTGAAGTAACGTTGTTATAAACTGTATGCCAAGGAATGTTTTTGTTTTTTAATAAATTGGATCTCACTTTCTCTTTCATGCTCTTCTATAGCTGATCAAACAGGCTCTGAACTGCATTGCAATAAGACATGGTATTGAATTAGTAGGAGTTCTTTTGCCTGCTATTTTAATCCTGGGTGTTCAGTGGGGGTGAGAAGGGAATGAGGTAGAGAGAAACACCCTCACACCTCGTGTGTGTGTGTGTGGAGGGAGGGAGGGAGAATCACCTTCACACCTTTCTGCTACTTCTGTCTGTCTGCATTTCTGGTGTGTTAAAGATCAAGGGGGTCTGGTAAGATAAAGGACTGTGGGTGTATGTGTGTGTGTGAATTTGTTCTTAACTGACTTGCCTAGTTAAATATAGGTAAATATATATATATATATATATATATATATATATATATATATAAATACTGTACACAGACGCTCTGGCGTAGGAATCACAGATGGCTGTCTTTCTGCTTCCTCCACAGTTTTCTTTCAGGGGTTGTGACCTTCTGTTGGGGTAGAGAACAGCCCAGAATGTAACTTCTACTGGATCGGTTTGTTACGTTCAGCTATCTGTATTTTAGTTTTCTATTTTAGCTTGATGTTGATGTGGACTCTGTTTAAGATTCATTTTGAATGCATTTTTTTGATACAACTTTTTCACAAATTGCGGTTTTACAGGATATGTGGTTACTGTGTCTACATTAGAGGTACATTTTACAAATTGCAAATTGCAATTCTGTTTGTTCATATTGGTTGTTGTTTTTTTCTTTTTAAAATATTAATTGTTCTTATTAGCTTTCATTTTTTTGAAAACCCCAATGATGAAAGACAGGTTATTGGATCCAATGATTTCTCCCCAGTCTGTCTGTATACTCCCTGATGAGAACAAGGCATGGTTGTGCTTTGATCTCAAGTCCCATAGATCATCATCTGTATCAGAGACCACATCTCAGTGAGTCTCCATTCAATCCCCTCTGATTCCTCTATGAGCTAGTTAGCCTAGTGTCAACTCAGGAACTCATCAGAGTTACCTCTATTCTCCACTCTAATTGGTTGCCTGAGCAACATGGTATCATTAAAATTACTAAAATGCTGAAAGCTGTATCATTAGAAAAATGTCAAAATGCTGAAAGCTGTTGTACATAGGATCAAAGAATCTGTTTATATTTTTGGAAGTTGGCATGTAGTCTACCTCACTTTCATATAGTGGACGATTAATTTGATAGTGGACTTGAAAGGGAGTAGGGTTGCAAAATTCCTGGAACCTTCCTTAAATTCCCTTGTTTTCCCCACATGGTTTATTTGAGCTTGTACACATTCCCAGTTGAAAGCTGAATATTACAGTATAGAGACAAAAGGAAAGAAAAAAAGAAGATTTTAGGGGGAAATAAAGAGTTGAGATAGATAAAGTTGAATTAGCATAAATGTCTGATCGTGTGACATAGTATGTTATGAAGTTCTATGTCTTAATATTGATATATATTATATACAGAATATGCTATTTCTTGACAGGGCTGTCCTGAAGGTTGGGTGCTGTTTTTGTATGTTGGGTATCATTTGGGCATCATACACCCTACATTAGTGAAGGGGCACTGATAGCCATATGTATTGTCTTTGACCTTATTCTCTGTAGATTTTGTACATTCTATCCTGAAAAAATATACAGTTTCAGTTTCAATGGACACAGTACTTTATTGATCCCCGTAGTGGGAATCTGTTTGTTTAGTTAATGTTGTCAATACGTAAGGTGCTGCTCTGCATGGTTTTACAGGCGACTGTTCTACGAGATGGGTATCATGCTGTGTAAATGTGCTTAGAAAACCCAATGATAAAAGACAGGCTATTGGAACCAATAATTTCTCCCCACTCTGTCTGTATACTCCCTGATGAGAACAAGGCTTGGTTGTGCTTTGATCTCAAGTCCAATAGATCATCATCTGTATCAGAGACCACATCTCAGTGAGTCTCCATTCAATCCCCTCTGATTCCTCTATGAGCTAGTTAGTCTAGTGTCAACTCAGGAACTCATCAGAGTTACCTCTATTCTCCACTCTAATTGGTTGCCTGAGCAACATGGTATCATTACAATTACTAAAATGCTGAAAGCTGTATCATTAGAAAAATGTCAAAATGCTGAAAGCTGTTGTACATAGGATCAAAGAATCTGTTTATATTTTTGGAAGTTGGCATGTAGTCTACCTCACTTTCATATAGTGGACGATTCATTTGATAGTGGACTTGAAAGTGAGTAGGGTTGCAACATTCCTGGAACCTTCCTTAAATTCTCAGTTTTCTTTTCAGAAATCCCAGATGGAGGTTTCCCGGTATCAGGAGGGAATGACCAGGAAATCCGGAATCCTCCAACCAGGATCTCTGGGAAACGGAATTTATTGAAAGTTCCAGGAATTTTGCAACCCTAAAAGTGAGTATTATTATAGGCTGCAGGTGTTTTAAGCTTGTCCATATTGGAATTATAACACTGAGTGGTAGCATTCAGAATCATATTTAATTCCACATGTTGCAACAAAAAAGAGAAGATGATGATGTAGTAAGGTTTATTTGAGCTTGTACACATTCACAGCTGGAAGCTGAATTACAGTAACAGACAAAAGGAAAGAAAAATAAGATTTTAGGGGGAAATTAAGAGTTGATATAGATAAATTTGAATTAGCGTAAATGTCTGATCACGTGACATAGTATGTTATGAAGTTCTATGTCTGAATAGTTATGTAAATAAGGTATTTCTGTTTTTATTTTAATACATTTGCCCCAAAGAATCTAAAAACCTGTTTTCGCTTTGTCATTATGGGGTATTGTGTGTAGATCGATGAGGGAAAACATGTATTTAATCCATTTTGTAGTAAGGCTGTAACGTAACAAAATGTGGAAAAAGTCAAGGAGTCTGAATACTTTCCAAATGCACTGTACGTGTTATATATATACTGTATTTCTTGACAGGGCTGTCCTGAAGGTTGGGTGCTGTTTTTGTATGTTGGGTATCATTTCGGCATCATACACCCTACATTAGTGAAGGGGCACTGATAGCCATATGTATTGTCTTTGACCTTATTCTCTGTAGATCTTGTACATTCTATCCTGCAAAAATATACAGTTTCAGTTTCAATGGACACAGTACTTTATTGATCCCCGTAGTGGGAATCTGTGTGGTAATTTCATGTTTTCAATACGTAAGGTGCTGCTCTGCATGGTTTTACAGGCGACTGTTCTACGAGATGGGTATCATGCTGTGTAAATGTGCTGTGCTTAGAAAAATCTGATGCTTAGCTGCTATTGTTGCGTCTGGTCTGTATAATCTGGAGTCTGCACCGTTGGATAATCACAGCCGTGTTTTTCTTTTCATTCTACATGTGTTATGCAAGTTTATGCAAGCAACATTGAAAGTCCTGCAGTAATCTCCCTATAATCATAGACCCATGCATTTCCCATCCCCACTATCCTATTCTAGAGTTTCCGAACAGATGTTAGCTAGCGCTCAGCTGCGGAAGGATTGTCATTATCATAAAAAAAGGCATAAAAAGCAGTCCCAACCAAACGGCCATATCGGATCCAGAGTACATCTGTTAGTCATTTGTCTTCCATTAGTTAATATGTTTACTACATACTGCATTTGTCTACAACAGAAGAGTGACAACATCTGGTCCAGAAGTGCTGACTGTCCAATCTGCCATAGTCAGCTACTATAAGAGAGTTCTTGTGAAGTGAAGCATGTTTGTCTGTGACCTCAAACGTTCCGTTCCATTTAGTCCAGCATGTTTGTTTTGTTTTAGATGACGCTAGCTGCAGCTGAGAGTGTGGACTGTACAGTACACTGTGGGTGTAGGCCTACTGGCCATGTTCTGTAGTTTGGGTGCTATTGAGTGTCCCTGTATAGTGAATAGGGTCCGTTGCCTATGTGTGGCATTTAGGACATTGCCTTTGTGTGTTTGGTAAATCATTAGAGATTTAGTGTCTCCTCTCCTCTCCTCCTCTCCCCTCCTCTCCTCCGATTCCCTCCATGTCCCTCTTTGTATCTCTGTGGAGGACAGTGTTGATGGATGGGCTGGGTCAGTGTGGAGTGTTTGACAGTGACAGCCTCTGTCACTGCTCAGACAGTGTGCTGTCCCTCTTATCTTTCTCTCCCTCTCTATCTCTATCTCCCTAACTTTCCTCAGACACTCTCTGGACTATTGGCAGTGGTCTGAGGATACTGAGGCTTAGTATTCCTATAGGGGGTAGTGGAGTGATGGTTATGGAAGGGTATAAGTAAAGAAGTAGATGTGGAGGGATGGAAAGAGGGATGGGCGAGTGAGAGGGATAGAGGGAGAGAGAGGTGGGCAGAGTGATAGTGTCACTGGATCATTCATTCGATGTTATCTGCACAGCCATGTGTTGTACAGAGTCAATAATTGGTCTGTTATCCGCCCCAAAAACTAAATTGAAGGTAATTTGCATACGCTCCAGATTCATATTTTCTGTTTTCTGTCATCTATTGCATTCAGTACTTGTGTTTTGGGAAAGGCAATGCATCCCATGCTGCTATGGCAACCTTGCTATTATATTATATGGTCAGAGTAATAGAGGGGTAGAACTGGAGGGTTTGGTTTGAAAGAAGGAAGGACAGCTAGTCCTGTACATGTTGTTGTTTAGTGGCAGTGGGGTCACACACACACACACACACACACACACACACACACACACACACACACACACACACACACACACACACACACACACACACACACACAGTGGGCACCCTCTCACCAGGCTTGTCAAGGCAGTGTAATCAGCCATATTCACCATGGAGCTCTGCCAGGGCCAGAGCTGGCATCACATATACACCCCTGTTCTACTAATGTCACCAGAGCTCAGTGTGTGTGTGTTTGTGTTTGTGCTACCACCCCCTCCACACACACTTACACAACTACTCTGCGGCCCATCCCCTATCATTCCCATATGACCATCCAGCTCTCTGGGGTTGTATGGAATAAGAAACAGAAGTACATTGCCGCTGGATACATATGGAAGATGTATTTTATTTTGGTGCATATGGATGAAGCCAGGAAGATTTCTATTCCATTCCCAGTGCAGGAAGATGCACATTGCATATCAGTATGTATGAGTAGATGTGCATAGCCTTTGGGTACATATGTAATCAGGGATACCAGAAGCATATTACACAGAGGGCCTGTTTAGCCGCACAGGATCTAACCCTTGGGGAGAGGACTGTGATGAAGCTTTAGTAATAGTTGTTAACTTTGGGTAATTGTGCCCCAAAGCCATGTCACGTTTTTTTGAGTTTGATGATGAGCAATATCACACTAAATCCTTCTGGCATGGTAAAAGAGAGACAGAGGGATGGAGTGAGAGGGATAGAGAAAGTCAGAGAGAGAGGGAAATGGAGACGGAATAGGTGAGAGAGAAAGAGAGGGAGAGAAGGAGAGGGAGAGAGAGAAAGAGAGGGAGAAAGAGTGGAAAGGAAGATGGAAATGGAGAGGGAGAAAGAGAGGTAGATAAGGAGAGGGAGAGAGAGAGGGAGAAAGAGGGAAATGGAGAGGGAGAAAGAGAGGGAGAGAAAGAGATGGAGTGAGAGAAAGAGAGGGAGAAAGAGAGGAAATGGAGAGGGAAGTGGAGAGGGAGAAAGAGAAAGAGAGGAAGAGGACAGAAGATGAGGTTGGCTATGCTCTCTATTTACTCTCCTATCACACACACACACACACGCACACACATGCCCTCGCACACGCATGCACAAACGCACGCACACGCAAATGCGGACACACAGTGTGTTATTTTAGTTTAGAGCTAATTTATTTGTTTGTGTGTATGTGAGCTGTTTGCAATCGTTAGGCTGCAGGTGACAGCCGTAAATATTCTGCCATTGATTTGTAGTTTACAGTATATGGATATCAGGCCCTCCCTGGGATCCCCGGACTAAAATAAGCTTTGTTTGGCAGCTCAGCACTTGTAAATCTGCCTGTGACATTTTGATAGCGGGCAACACACCAGGGGGAGAGCAAATATCATTAAGGGAGGGCAGGATTAAAATCTGTCACTCAAAGACTCCATTATCGACATAATGAGCATGAGGCGCTCCAGGAAGACGCCGCCGTTGCCGGGAGACAGACAGACAGAACCATCAGTAAGTTAAACGACAGGAAAATAAAAAAGAGAAGGATGGAGTTTAAAGGGGAAGAGAAGGTGTGGACTTGGGGGGGTGTGGTCTTGTCAGTCATGGTTGTCGTGGGTAAACAGAAAGTGGTAAACATTTCAGCCGTCATGGCAGAGTGTGGGCAGCTGGTCCCTTCTGAATAGAGCCCTTCACACACACAAAATCGCAGACCCGTGTGGCCCCAGCTGAGTGGAGAGTCCCACAGGACTCATTGTGTCCTCATTGTGCCCTCTCTCTATTCCCAGGCCTCTAGTCTCCCTGGTCTCTGTCTCTATTCCCAGGGCTCTGGTCTCCCTGGTCTCGCTCTCTATTCCCAGGCCTCTGGTCTCCCTGGTCTCTGTCTCTATTCCCAGGCCTCTGGTCTCTCTGGTGTCTGTCTCTATTCACAGGTTTCTGGTCTCCCTGGTCTCTCTCTCTATTCCCAGGCCTCTGGTCTCCCTGGTTTTGCTCTCTATTCCCAGGCCTCTGATCTCTCTCTCTCTAACTTTCTAAAATGTCCCTAAGGGGCCCATGATAAAGCCTACCAAAAGCCTAGTCATCAGCCTATTATTCATACTCAAAGCCCCATCATTCTAGTCATCATATTTAAAAGCCTGGTTAGTCATCACTTTCAAGGCCCAGTCATCTCTGGATCTTCTACTGACTTCCATTTGTCAACCTCACTCGCTTATGTAACTCTACATCAGGGGTAGATTCAGCCGAAAGACGATTTCTGTCAGTGTGAATGGTCGGGGGACGGAACGTACAGTAACTATAATCATTTGTACACTCCAAATGACCACAACTAAGAACAAAAAGAGATTGAATAACTATTGTTTCATATCTTGATTGCATTGAGACACAATCACATATGTCCCTCTTTTTGTTTGTGGGAATACCTGGGATTTCCTAAATAAATATTTTTTTAAGCTGAATTGCTAGTGATTTTAGTCTTTTTTTTAACCAAAAAGCCAAATCACATGTATCTATACAGTACCAGTAAAAAGTTTGGACACACCTACTCATTCCAGGGTTTTTAATTATTTTTACTATTTTCTACATTGTAGAATAATAGTGAAGACGTCAAAACAATTTGAGATTCTTCAAAGTAGCCACCCTTTACCTTGATGACATCTTTGCATTCTCTCAACAAGCTTCATGAGGTGGTCACCTGGAATGCACTTAAATAATAGTTGTGCCTTGTTAAAAGTTAATTTGTGGAATTTCCTTCCTTCTAAATGCGTTTGAGCTAATCAGTTATGTTGTGACAAGGTAGGGGTGGTACACAGAAGACAGCCCTATTTGGCAAAAGATCAAGTCCCTACTATGGCAAGAACAGCTCAAATAAGCAAAGAGAAACGACAGTCCATCATTATTTTATGACAAGAAGGTCAGTCAATCCGGAAAATGTCAAGAACTTTGAAAGTTTCTTCATGTGCAGTCGCAAAAAACATCAAGCGCTATGATGAAACTGGCTCTCATTAGGAACACCACAGGAAAGGAAGACCCAGAGTTTTAAACCTGTGTTTTCGGTCTGTCTGTGCCAGTTCGTCTTGTATGTTCCAACTAGCGTGTTTTTCCCATGCTCCTGCCTTTTCTATTCTATTTTGCTAGTCCTCCCGGTTTTGACCCTTGCCTGTTTTCTGGACTCTGTACCCACCTGCCTGACCATTCTGCCTGCCCTGACCTCGAGCCTGCCTGCCACACTGTACCTCCTGGACTCTGAACCGGTTTTGACCTTTTGCCTGTCCTCGACCATTCTCTTGCCAACCCCTTTTGGATTATTAATAAATATCAAAGACTCAAACCATCTGCATCCCGTGTCTGCATCTGGGTCTCGCCTTGTGCCCTAATAGCATCAGATGACCTGGCCTCCACAATCATCTGACCTCAGCCCAATTGAGATGGTTTGAGATTAGTTGGACCGCGGAGCGAAGGAAAATAAACCAACATGTGCTCACCTTCAAGAATGTTGGAAAAGCATTCCAGGTGAAGCTGGTTGAGAGAATGCCAAGAGTGTGCAAAGCTGTCATCAAGGCAAAGGGTGGCTACTTTGAAGAATCTTTTTGTTTAACACTTTTTTGGTTAATACATATTATGTCATAGTGTTGATGTCTTCACTATTATTATACAATGTAGAAAATAGTAAAAATGAAGGAAAAACCCTTGAAGGAGTAGGTGTGTCCAAACTTTTGACTGGTACTGTATATATATATATATATATATATATATATATATATATATATATATATATATATATATATATATATATATATATATATATAGGTGAAGTCGGAAGTTTACATACACTTAGGTTGGAGTCATTAAAACTCATTTTTCAACCACTCCACAAATGTCTTGTTAACAAACTATAGTTTTGGGAAGTTGGTTAAGACATCTACTTTGTGCATGACACAAGTCATTTTTCCAACAATTGTTTACAGACAGATTATTTAACTTATAATTCACTGTATAACAATTCCAGTGGGTCAGAAGTTCACATACAGTAAGTTGACTGTGCCTTTAAAACAGCTTGGAAAATTCCATAAAATGATGTCATGGCTTGAAAAGCTTCTGATAGGCTAATTGACATCATTTGAGTCAATTGGAGGTGTACCTGTGGATGTATTTCAAGGCCTACCTTCAAACGCAGTGCCTCTTTGCTTGACATCATGGGAAAATCAAAAGAAATCAGCCAAGACCTCAGAAAAAAATTGTAGACCTCCACAAGTCTGGTCCATAATTGGGAGCAATTTCCAAATGCCTGAAGGTAGCACGTTCATCTGTACAAACAATAGTACACAAGTATAAACACCATGGGACAACACAGCTGTCATACTGCTCAGGAAGGAGACGCGTTCTGTCTCCTAGAGATGAACGTACTTTGGTGCGAAAAGTGCAAATCAATCCCAGAACAACAGCAAAGGACCTTGTGAAGATGCTGGAGGAAACAGGTACAAAAATAACTAATAATCTCTACAGTAAAACGAGTCTTATATCGCTCAGCAAGGAAGAAGCCACTGCTCCAAAACCGCCATAAAAAAGCCAGACTACGGTTTGCAACTGCACATGGGGACAAAGACCGTACTTTTTGTAGAAATGTCGTCTGGTCTGATGAAACAAAACTAGAACTGTTTGGCCATATTTACCATTGTTTGGAGGAAAAAGTTGGAGGCTTGCAAGCCGAAGAACACCATCCCAACTGTGAAGCACGGGGGTGGCAGCATCGTGTTGTGGGGTGCTTTGCTGCAGGAGGGACTGGTGCACTTCACAAAATAGATGGCATTATGAGGGAGAAAAATGATGTGGATATATTGAAGCAACATCTCAAGACATCAGTCAGGAAGTTAAAGCTTGGTCGCAAATGGGTCTTCCAAATGGAAAATGACCCCAAGCGTACTTCCAAAGTTGTGGCAAAATGGCTTGAGGACAACAAAGTCAAGATATTGGAGTGTCCATCACAAAGCCATGACCTCAATCCTATATAAAATGTGTGGGAAGAACTGAAAAACTGTGCGAGCAAGGAGGCCTACAAACCTGACTCAGTTACACCAGCTCTGTCAGCCAGAATGGGCCAAAATTCACCCAACTTATTGTGAGCTTGTGGAAGGCTACCTAAAACGTTTGACCCAAGTTAAACAATTTATAGGCAATGCTACCAAATACTAATTGAGTTTATGTAAACTTCTGACCCAGTGGGAATGTGATTAAAAAAATAAAAGCTGAAATAAATCATTCTCTCGACTATTATTCTGACATTTCACATTCTTAAAATAAAGTAGTGATCCTAACTGACCTAAGACAGGGAATTGTTAACAGGATTAAATGTCAGGAATTGTGAAGAATTTTGTTTAAATGTATTTGGCTGAGGCGTATGTAAACTACCGACTTTAACTGTGTGTATATACAGTGGGGCAAAAAAGTATTTAGTCAGCCACCAATTGTGCAAAAAGATGAGAGAGGCCTGTAATTTTCATCATAGGTACACTTCAACTATGACAGACAAAATGAGGAAAAAAAATCCAGAAAATCACATTGTAGGATTTTTAATGAATTTATTTGCAAATTATGGTGGAAAATAAGTATTTGGTCACATACAAACAAGCAAGATTTCTGGCTCTCACAGACCTGTAACTTCTTCTTTAAGAGGCTCCTCTGTCCTCCACTCGTTACCTGTATTAATGGCACCTGTTTGAACTTGTTATCAGTATAAAAGACACCTGTCCACAACCTCAAACAGTCACACTCCAAACTCCACTATGGCCAAGACCAAAGAGCTGTCAAAGGACACCAGAAACAAAATTGTAGACCTGCACCAGGTTGGGAAGACTGAATCTGCAATAGGTAAGCAGCTTGGTTTGAAGAAATCAACTGTGGGAGCAATTATTAGGAAATGGAAGACATACAAGACCACTGATAATCTTCCTCGATCTGGGGCTCCACGCAAGATCTCACCTCGTGGGGTCAAAATGATCACAAGAACGGTGAGCAAAAATCCCAGAACCACACGGGGACCTAGTGAATGACCTGCAGAGAGCTGGGACCAAAGTAACAAAGCCTACCATCAGTAACACACTACGCTGCCAGGGACTCAAATCCTGCAGTGCCAGACGTGTCCCCCTGCTTAAGCCAGTACATGTTCAGGCCCGTCTGAAGTTTGCTAGAGAACATTTGGATGATCCAGATGAGGATTGGGAGAATGTCATATGGTCAGATGAAACCAAAATATAACTTTTTGGTAAAAACTCAACTCGTCGTGGTTTGGAGGACAAAGAATGCTGAGTTGCATCCAAAGAACACCATACCTACTGTGAAGCATGGGGTGGAAACATCATGCTTTGGGGCTGTTTTTCTGCAAAGGGACCAGGACTGACTGATCCGTGTAAAGGAAAGAATGAATGGGGCCATGTATCGTGAGATTTTGAGTGAAAACCTCCTTCCATCAGCAAGGGCATTGAAGATGAAACGTGGCTGGGTCTTTCAGCATGACAATGATCCCAAACACACCGCCTGGGCAACGAAGGAGTGGCCGTAAGAAGCATTTCAAGGTCCTGGAGTGGCCTAGCCAGTCTCCAGATCTCAACCCCATAGAAAATCTTTGGAGGGAGTTGAAAGTCTGTGTTGCCCAGCGACAGCCCCAAAACATCACTGCTCTAGAGGAGATCTGCATGGAGGAATGGGCCAAAATACCAGCAACAGTGTGTGAAAACCTTGTGAAGACTTACAGAAAACGTTTGACCTCTGTCATTGCCAACAAAGTATTGAGATAAACTTTTGTTATTGACCAAATACTTATTTTCCACCATAATTTGCAAATAAATAAATAATAAATCCTACAATGTGATTTTCTGGATTTCTTTTTCTCATTTCATCTGTCATAGTTGAAGTGTACCTATGATGAAAATTACAGGCCTCTCTCATCTTTTTAAGTTGGAGAACTTGCACAATTGGTGGCTGACTAAATACTTTTTTGCCCCACTGTATATATATATACACAGGACAGTGCTGCTCTGTGTGTCCTCATGGTGCCCTCTCTCTATTCTCTTTTATTTATTCAATTATTTTTGTACATTTAATTTATAAATATATTTTTTTGTTCGAAAATGTGACTCCACCTGGATTCGGTCTTATGTTGCAAAATTTGAAATTGTGTTTTTTACATTGGATAAAAGTAGAGACTACAAAATGGTATATCATACACTGCATTTGAGAAACAATGGGAAAGTAATTCTGTTTTGAAACTTGATCAAATTGTAATCTGCCTTTTGAGAAAATCACCTTTGAATGTTTTGGTATGTAGTGAAGAGCTCTTCTACACCCATTAAGCATTGTTCACACCCTCTTAAGCTTTAGCCCCACCCTAACCAGCTCTGCTGGCAACCTTTTCATAACCCTTTTTTGCAGACGATTACTGACACCGGCCATATTCAACGGTTGTTGTACACACGTTACATAACGTTAGCTAACGAGCCAGCCAGCTAACGTTAGCTAGTTAAACAGCAATGGACAGTGCTAACAATGCCACAGTGCTGGGAGCTAACCAACCAGAACTAGAAAAGCAAACAGCTCTGGGAAACGAATAATAACGTCAGCTAGGGAGCCAGCCAGCTAATGTTAGCTAGCTAGCTAACAGTATACTTTAGCTTAAGACATATAGCTAGCTGTGGATCAGTTTTGTTCGCAGGCCACCTGCTCTAGATGGATCCAAAATAGCTTTCTACTTCCTGTAATTTGCACCTCTTTTGGCCCGTCCCCATGTGCACTTCCAGACACAGCCTCCCTGTCTAATGCCCTGCCCCCTACTGCCTACAGCACATCCTCAGGGTACCATGGGATTTCTGTGGGTCTGACAAGATGTCAGGTGATGGGTGTCCCTGTATCTGAATCTGGTCCTGATACTGTATCTGAATCTGGTCCTGGTACTGTATCTGAGCTCCATATCACTCAGCGTGAACCACTTTAATCTATCTGAGAACTCACTAAAACATTTTTGTTCTGGTCTTTCTCTGAGCCTCTTTGTTGAGCTATATGGTGCATGGCGGGGAAATAGATCTAATTCACACACTCTGGGCAAGCAGAAGGGGAGGAGTGGTGTGTAGTTAGGGGTTGGTTAGTACACAAGCGTGTGTATATATGTGCTGTATGTGTGTGTCTGTGTATGAGTGTGGCAGCAGGGTAGTTCCCTGACAAGTGCAGTAACAAAGGCTAATTATCTGCAACATTTAAAGCCTGATTGCGTGTGACAAGCTTTCCCTGTCGTCTCCAGCAGGAGAAGTAACATGATTCAACCCCAAAATAGACTGTACTTCTACACAATGGCCTGGAACACAACGTGTGAAATCTGATTGCAACGCCTTAAACTATACAGGGAGGGAATATAGCCGGAATGTCTTGTTCTTTAGCGCTCACTTTCTCTATCACACAAACACTCACACACTTTCTCTATTACACAAACACTCACACACTTTCTGTATCACACAAACACTCACACACAGGCAGACACTTTCTCTATAAACACAAACACTGACACACTTTCTCTATCACACAAACACTCACACACAGACACTTTCTCTATAAACACAAACACTCAAACACTTTCTCTATCACACAAACACTCACACACAGGCAGACACTTTCTCTATAAACACAATCACAAACACAGACACGGTGGCAGACAGGCACTCACACTCTGATAGGCAAAATACACACAATTGCCATATATATCCTACACTGATACACATATACACACTTCCTCTCTCTCTCTTTCCCCCCAGATGTCCCATATTAAGTAATTGCTGATTCACTGTAACAGACTGTTATTGTCTCAATGCTGTCAGACAGCTGATTTTGCAGTGAGTCCTGATACTGTATCAGTGTAATTATTCTGATACTGCTGGGGTTAGAACGTTGTTTTTGTCTGAAGCCAGAGTGTCTGTCAGGCTGTGAGGTCATGAACTTTGAGGTCATGCAGTGAAGTTGTACTAATGTTGGCACATTGTGTTGCTAAGTCTTTTTCTTCTATTTGATTGACAGTAATACCACATTGTAGGGGGAGAGTGGGGTCAGTTGAGCCAATTTTTATATTCAGCATCACTCCATCAAGATATGTATATATATTTCAGGATGTTGATTACCCCTGGAAATAATCAGAATTCATTTAAACATTACAGTTTTGAAAACATAGCTTGTCCAAAAAAAGTGGTATTTTGGCACAACTTAGCCTGGGTATGGGGATGGTTGAGCATAGGCACAGGTTAAATTAAGCCACCTACAAATTTCTGTACTGAATGAAATATTACCACTACCTTTTTAAAACCATGTCTATCTTTATTTCCCAAACACAATTCAACACAATCACAATCACGTTTTTGTCTATTAATAATTTTAGTCTTTATAAACAAAATAAGCCAGGCCCTGTTGTTACCTCATATCCCAGCTATAATTCCTTGCATCAAGAAATCACTTAAATATTCTCAAGTTGCCACAGAATCAACCATTGGCTTAATTTACCCCATAGCCAATGGCTCATCTTACCCCAAGGCAAACATTTGGACTATATTAGCCCACACAGCTACAAGGATGGACTTTAATTGTAGATTTCTGAACTCATATTGAAGCTTATAGAGACCCCAAGTGATGTATAGAACAATCAAAAGTATCTGCTTTGGTTTAGATACAAGCATCACAAAACCTCTAACACAATCAATTAATTTGACTTGGTGAAAGTCCGTTTTTTTTTTTGTCTTTTACCTAACTTGCATACCACTTTTTCTATGCACTTTCTTCCTTCACAGACTCCATGACATGATGACCTCATCCTAAATATTTGGTCAGATGATTCATTTTATGTTTGGTTTCCTAGAAACAAGGGTGGCTCAACTTATCCCTTTGGCTCAATTTCCTCCACTCTCCCCTGTGGTTTCATTATACACTGCTCAAAAAAATAAAGGGAACACTTAAACAACACAATGTAACTCCAAGTCAATCACACTTCTGTGAAATCAAACTGTCCACTTAGGAAGCAACACTGATTGACAATAAATTTCACATGCTGTTGTGCAAATGGAATAGACAACAGGTGGAAATTATAGGCAATTAGCAAGACACCCCCAATAAAGGAGTGGTTCTGAAGGTGGTGACCACAGACCACTTCTCAGTTCCTATGCTTCCTGGCTGATGTTTTGGTCACTTTTGAATGCTGGCGGTGCTTTCACTCTAGTGGTAGCATGAGACGGAGTCTACAACCCACACAAGTGGCTCAGGTAGTGCAGCTCATCCAGGATGGCACATCAATGCGAGCTGTGGCAAGAAGGTTTGCTGTGTCTGTCAGCGTAGTGTCCCAGAGCATGGAGGCGCTACCAGGAGGCAGGCCAGTACATCAGGAGGCGTGGAGGAGGCCGTGGGAGGGCAACAACCCAGCAGCAGGACCACTACCTCCGCCTTTGTGCAGGAGGAGCACTGCCAGAGCCCTGCAAAATGACCTCCAGCAGGCCACAAATGTGCATGTGTCTGCTCAAACGGTCAGAAACAGACCTCATGAGGGTGGTATGAGGGCCCAACGTCCACAGGTGGGGTTGTGCAGCCCAACACGTGCAGGACGTTTGGCATTTGCCAGAGAACACCAAGATTATAAGTCGCCACTGGCGCCCTGTGCTCTTCACAGATGAAAGCAGGTTCACACTGAGCACGTGACAGACGTGACAGAGTCTGGAGACGCCCGTGGGAGAACGCTTCTGCTGCCTGCAACATCCTCCAGCATGACCGGTTTGGCGGTGGGTCAGTCATGGTGTGGGGTGGCATTTCTTTGGGGGCCGCACAGCCCTCCATGTGCTCGCCAGAGGTAGCCTGACTGCCATTAGGTACCGAGATGAGATCCTCAGACCCCTTGTGAGACCATATGCTGGTGCGGTTGGCCCTGGGTTCCTCCTAATGCAAGACAATGCTAGACCTCATGTGGCTGAGTGTGTCCAGCAGTTCCTGCAAGAGGAAGGCATTGATGCTAAGGACTGGCCCGCCCGTTCCCCAGACCTGAATCCAATTGAGCACATCTGGGACATCATGTCTCGCTCCATCCACCAACGGCACGTTGCACCACAGACTGTCCAGGAGTTGGCGGATGCTTTAGTCCAGGTCTGGGAGGAGATCCTCAGAGACCATCCGCCACCTCATCAGGAGCATGCCCAGGCGTTGTAGGGAGGTCATTCAGGCACGTGGAGGCCACACACACTACTGAGCCTCATTTTGACTTGTTTTAAGGACATTACATCAAAGTTGGATCAGCCTGTAGTGTGGTTTTCTCACTTTAATTTTGAGTGTGACTCCAAATCCAGACCTCCATGGGTTGATAAATTTGATTTCCATTGATAATTTTTGTGTGATTTTGTTGTCAGCACATTCAACTATGTAAAGAAAAAGTGTTTAATAAGATTATTTCATTCATTCAGATCTATGATGTGTTATTTTAGTGTTCCCTTTATTTTTTTGAGCAGTGTATTATTTCGTTTCTGTGGGTTGAGGTGTTGGTGGTTTGGCAGAAACTTGTGGAATAGAGTTGGTGCTAACAGGTAAATCAGTAGTAGTGGGAGATTTCTTGGCTCATGAGGTCCTCTTTTGCATAAACATTTCCTATTGCTATGGAAATTCATAACAAATATTAGCGCCACGTGAAAAGAAGTGCAAATTGTGAAAGTTGCCAGGAGAATATGATATTCAGCAGCACTAATCCAACTCTCCTTTTGTTTACTGACTAGCTGATTTCCTTTGTGTGTGATATGGCTTGATTTGATTTGATTTGGTATCCAGTGCAATTCCCTTTCATATTTATGGGATTATGTCCAAGCACAAAGCGCCTATAATGCAGTAAATTATGCTTGATGGAATAAAGGACCGTCACTTGACCATCTGTAGCATTCTCCACTGTGTGATGTGGGTATTAGGAAGAGAAGATGAGACATTTCCTATTCCATGCACTACCCACCACACACACACACACACACACATACACACAAGCACACACACACACGCTAATATTTATATCTCTGGATTTATACTTGCAACCCTTAGCACCAGAGGCAGACGCCAAGTAATCCCCCGACGTCTTCAGGCATGGATGGACGTCGAATACTGACTTGTATCACAGGTGATTTGGCTGCACAGACACACATACATAAACATATACACACACACACACACTCTCATGCTGGCACGGAGACACACACACATGCAAGCAGGCACACGCGCACACGCACACGCATGCTTACACAAAGACAGACACACACACAAACAGTTAGCCGCGTCCCCTCCGTCACCGCGATGTGTTGAAAAACCTACACAGAGGTTGTTTTAGGGCCAGCCGAGGCTGTGTGATTCTAAGTGCTACCGACCAACCACCAAAGCACTTCATCTGTTTGTCATTAACAGCCAATAAAAGTGTTTGTAAAGCCACTTCTGCAATTTGCTTGTGTGGCAAGAAGACGATAATCTGGGCTACAGATGTCACCCAATTAGGGTTATATTTAACACTGCATCCATTCCAACCAACACAGACACAGGAAGGGCCATGGTGGCAGCACTGTGTATTGTCTGTGTGGGATAATTGCTCTCTTTCATCCGATGTGACTGCGCCACTGGGCATCACTCACAAAAGGCTCTGCACGCCATCACACCATTCAGGGGAGGAAGAGGAGAGGAGGAGAGAGACAATTATTTTTAGGGCTACTTAATGAATTTTTGCTTCTTTGCACATATAATCAATCTATGAGCTTAATGAAGGAGATGTGAAATTAGACTGTCTTTCCTCTCTGTCAGAAGGTGGAGGATCTGATGTGACGTGCTAAACATGGAGAAAGGCCAGTGTGGTGTGGGTGGGGAGGACCAGGGAGATAGGGAGGGAAAGGGGGTAGAATGAGACAGAGAGAGGGAGAGAGAGACTGTCAGGAAGAGAGAGATAGCGAGAGAGAGAGAGAAAGGGCAGAGAAGGAGAGATGGGCAAAGGTTGAGAGAGAGAGAGAGAGAGAGAGAGAGAGAGAGAGGGGAGAGAGAGAGAGATGGAGAAAGAGGGTTGAGGTAGAGTGAGAGGAAAAAAATAGAACGATGGACAGATGGAGAGACAGAGATAGAGAGAGGGGTAGAAGGAGAGAGAGGGAGAGGTGGAGAGACAGAGATGGAGAGAGGGGTAGAAGGAGAGAGAGGGAGAGGTGGAGAGACAGAGATGGAGAGAGGGGTAGAAGGAGAGAGACAGAGATGGACAGAGGGGTAGAAGGAGAGAGAGGGAGAGGTGGAGAGACAGAGATGGAGAGAGGGGTAGAAGGAGAGAGACAGAGATGGACAGAGGGGTAGAAGGAGAGAGAGGGAGAGGTGGAGAGCGAGAGGCAGAAGCAGAGGGAGAGAGAGAGGTCTAGTCACCTATCAGTGCATCCTATTCTCTTCAGAGCACAGCTATGTGTATCCTCATATAAACATTAGGACCAATACTGGGAAACAGACACAGGGAAACAGAAAACCTTTAATACAGACAGATAGACAGGCAGGTAGGCAGGCAGGCAGACAGATACGCACCAGACTGCCCCCCCAGCTCCTCCCCCGCTCTATCCAGTTCCTCCCACGTTTAGTCTCCTAATAGAAATGAAGTGCAGCTAAACACGAGGCTCTGTCTGTGAGGGGAGGAGCTCTAAAACAACAGACCAGACCGAGACAGAGGAGAACTCATTCACCACCAGGCCTGTTTAATCATCTAAGAGACAGAAGTGTGACAGACTCACTTACTGACTTGTTCTTTTTCATTCTATTACTGGCTTTTCAGTTGTACTTTGGTTGACATGGTTAAGCTCCAACATAGGAAGAGTTGAGTATGCGTTATCTTGTTTTGTTAGAGACTTTTCACTTTGCAATTAGAGGTTGAAGAGAGACAGATAATTGAATGACTCATTCCAAGATGTCCTTGGTTCCTCTACAGTTCTCTTGTTTCAGTACTACATACCCTATATCGTCATTCACAGATCAGTGAAGAGAAATGTATTTTTGTAAGAAAGCTTGGTTCAGTAAACAAATGTTCAATGGGTGCATACTGTTCTTGTTCTGAACACAGTGTGTGTGTGTGTGTGTGTGTGTGTGTGTGCGTGTGCGTGTGTGTGCATGCGTTTATGCAGTGGTGTATGTTTGTTTGCCTGTGCGAGTTGAGGCAGGCGCATTTGGGTTCATTTGTTTCTCTGATGATGAGAAAGGTTTGGCATTTAATACAGTAAACACATTCATCACCATAGACAGATAATTATCTCCATAATGTGGAAGCCTTCGGAGGCCTCCCTGGGTTGTTGTCATAGTCATCAGTGGATGTGCTGTAGACGGAGATGTGTTTTGCCTTTTGTTGCTTTCTGTTTGTTTGTTCAAATAACCTTGCTAGCTCTGGGGGGCACTGCAGCTCTTTAATTTGGAAAGAGGAGGATGGAGAGAGATGGATGGAGGAGAAGAAGAAGAAACGGGTGGCACATCAAAAAGGAAGCGGATAAAAGAAACTACTCAGGAGAAACGCTAGTCGGTCATGGTGCTTAGGTCCTCTGTCTGGCTCTGTCTGGCTCTGTCTGGCTCTGGATGCTTTTATCCTTTCACCCAGTTTTTCTCTCCTCCTTCTTTGCTCTTTCTGTCTGTCGCTTTCTGTCTTTGCCACTTCCTGTTTTCCTCTTTTTTTCTCTCTCTTACCCTCTCTCTCTCTCTCTCTCTCTCTCTGCCCCAGTCCTTGGTGCACCTGTTTTCTTCTCTCCGCCCTCCTCCCGTTCTTTTCTGTCGGGTGCAGTTTTTTAATTTCTGCTATCTTGGAAACTGAAAGCTAAAAGAAAAAATGCAAAAAAAAAACAACAGAAAAACGCATTTGTTGATATTCAATGATTACATGCTTGCCTCCCTTCTTTTTGAGTGGGGTGCTAAAACGTTACGCTGTTAAATTTCCCAGCTCATAGAATAATGCGATGGCACAACGGTACGTGATTGAATGCGATTAGCATTTTCCTGTGAATTAATATTGCATATTCTCTAATTTAGTTTGTTGTGCCTGTCGTGGCTTCCCTAATCAGTGTGTAATGCTGGAGTTGATGGAAGAGGGGATGTGAACAGAGGAATACTTCCTTATCTATCTATCTATCTATCTATCTATCTCCATCCGAACTCTATAATTTTCTCATCAGTGTGTTGTGTGCTGTGTGACTGTGTGACAGAGAAGTGGAGGCAGCTGAGAGGAGTGAAATGAGGGAGCCTCTCCCCTAGCGCTGTCTCTGTGATTGTGGCATTGTTCTGGTGTGTGTGTGTGTCTATGTGTGTTGAGGCTGGCCTGCCTACTCTCAGCATCAGACAGCTAGCTAGCCTCTGGGACGTGTAGACTGTGGTTTCCTGCTTGGGTTAGTCAGCTAGCTAATGCAACACCTTTGTTCTCCTAATTGCCTGCTGTGTCTGCCTCGGGGCGGAAATGAAAATGCATGAATTATTCCAGTACGATGGAATACTACAATTATGAAGTCGGTTTAACACGTTTTGCACTATATCATAGTTCCACCGTAAGTCCTCATAACTTATGCACATGAAACTGAGATTACTTCATCCGTCACCATTTCTCTACAAAGGCCAAAAATACAGTGAATGAAATTGGTGACATTTTCCTTACATGGTGTCCAAATCTTGAAGGGCACGGATGTATGTGAATCTCTGAATCGCTGTCCTCTTTGGTCCTGCCTTGGTTTGTTCACCATTCCTGTGGAATTGATTGTGTGTTAATAGCCTGCTGTGCGTCTGTCTGCTGGCTTCTCAAACACACAATCAGTAAAAAGAATAGGGGGTAGTAAGAAGAGCACTGGGAGGCAGCACAGGAAGTGCTCCCAGTGCATGCTGTGTGTGTGTTTGTGTGTGTATGTATGTATGTGTGTGAGGGACAGGTGGTGATGGATGGACGAGTTGGAGACGTTGATAAAGAGACCAGCAGCTCTTTCTTTCGTGCTCCTGTTCTGTTAAAGCCGCATCCATTTCATTAGTGTCAGGCTCGTCTGGCAAAACGCTGCTAAATCCTGCTCTCTGGACACCTTGGGCTGAAGGTTACTCGAGGTCGGAGGAGTGGGCTGAAGGTTACTCGAGGTCGGAGGAGTGTTTAAACAGGGCAGGAAGGGAGCATGTGAGCTGATTCAAGAGAGTGCAACCCACTAAATGTACAGCTCCAACCTTTCCCTACCCAGGATCAAAATCATATGATCAGAAGACCCAAGTGTGCACGTGGGGTGTGGGGACTGGTGGGTACATGCATGCAATAGGTGTCAGTTTGTACAGTAGTTTCATGTTATTCATATATTCTTTGTTGAGATCATACCACCTGGGTTAGAGATTCAGTTTTAGTCAGACAAGTTTAGTGCTTTCAAATCCATGTCTGACATCTCTGCTCCCTCCAGAACTAGAACCAGAGATGATGTTAGAAGGTTTACCAGGCAAATCAGTTAAGAACAAATTTTTATTTTCAATGACAGCGGGTGGAGACAGACGCACTGCATTCAACAGAGCAAGAGCAACAATGCTAATTGAGTAGCTCAGTATTGTGATTCGGCCTGCCTCCTCCACAGTAGCTAGTTGGAGTATGTGCTTGTGTACCAGTGGTGGGCTAGTGAATCGATGTCACTGCACTGACTGTCAGACACTACTAGTGCCAGACATGTTCTTCCAGGAACTGGCCTGCCTGGCCACATTTCTCTCTAGTGTAGGCTAGGACACAGAGGCTAAGTCCCAAATGCCACCATATTCCCTATAGTGGACTATTTTTGAGCCATAGGGCTCTGGTCTCATAGAGCCCTGGTCAAATGGATAAATGGACTAGTGTGCTATTTATGGCTCATAAGGAGCCTTTCCACTAGGCTAGCCCTCAAATCCTAATGGGGTGGAGAAGAGTTCATGGCCTGTAGCCACAACTATGGAGGAAATATTCAGGACTGTACAGCCCATACAGTATATACATGGACACTGTCTGCGGGAATAATTTTTTGAAAAGGTAAAGATGTCTTACCATCTTAAAAGTATATAGTGAAAATGTTTTCATATTTATTTAAAAAATGGTAGTGGTAGCAGTTGTAGGAATAAACTATAATTGGACACAAAAATTACAAACACAACCAACATTTTTTTTCAACAAATGAATCAAGCTGTACTCAATCCATAACTGGATTTGGGGAAACAGGCTATGGTACTGTGAAAGAAAATACAGCCTACTCACAAACAAATACGTTTCCTTTCAGAGCTTACAAAATACTGGCAAAGCCAGGGTTGCGTTCAGTACAAAATAACCAGTGGAGGCTGCTGATGGGAAGACGGCTCA
The DNA here is from genome assembly GCA_030435695.1 of Brachymystax lenok tsinlingensis. Taxonomy (NCBI): domain Eukaryota; kingdom Metazoa; phylum Chordata; class Actinopteri; order Salmoniformes; family Salmonidae; genus Brachymystax; species Brachymystax lenok. The sequence continues at coordinate 47,603,042 of CM059789.1, forward strand.
TAATAATGGCTGGAATGGAGTCATTGGAATGGTATTAAACACATCAAATACGTGGTTTCCTTCCCTCAGCAGCATCGACCGGATAGAATAGTGTGCAACATTGAATTGAACAGAAACAGAACAACCAAAACGTTGTGCTTATGGTGGTTCAGAGGGCAGTTACCATGAGTTTTGCGATTTCAGATGGTCACACCTATATTTATCAGCCCACAACTTGCCACACCCACCAAACGGGAGCAAATGTACCTCTAAGACTGTTGAAGAACGATGCGCACTGTTTAGGGGAATTGTGTCGTTCAGTAAAAACCGTCACGCAACATAGCAAACTTTGAAGCAAACTGAACGCACCTCAGGTAGAAATGCCAAGTGTCACTCTCTGGACAAAACCATTGCCACAACAAGCAGGGGTGCACATGACCAACAAAGTAATTGAAGCTCCCTTTTGCGAACCTAAGGGCATTAGAAACATAGAAAAGAAGACTATCATCATCATGATACTATTCACATACCATTCTCAATTAAATGGTATGTGAATAGACAAAGTAATCAATTGACAAAATGACAGAATTCTCGAGTATCCACGGGATACAGGCTACATGCACAGATCTGCTGGCGCGCCTCGTATATAACGTGGACGTGCACGAGTGAAGCTTCCAGAAGCAACAACAAACAAACACAATAGAAGACCTGAAAATGCACAAATTGAAGAAGAATACATTAACTCGAATGGCACAGAAGACTGGGGCTCTTGTTAGCAATTTCATAGTCAAACACATATTTAAAATCAGAAACAAGGTTTGGACACATTATAATTTAGCAGACAGTGAACAAGGGAGAGCATGCAGGGCTTAAATTTCAGCGGGAATGTGAGACAGGTCGCCATCACAGTGTTCTGAGCCAAACTTTTCCCAATGTGCTGCATTTGCTTTGTTAGACACACATAGAAAACGTACTGCCACACAGGGATCCAATGGTCTGTATTTGTCTTCGTATTCTATTTGATCTCAGGGGAGATGGGAACGATTAGCGAGGCTTTTGGATCAGCTTGATTGATCAGTGAAAACCTGGATGTGGTGTCTGGTGTCCCTGACTCCTCCAGTAAGCCTGCTACATGCCCTCTCCTGGCTGTCTCCATCTGAAATCCATACAGGTCTGAGAGAGCCAATGCAACTGCATCGTGAGTTATCCAAAGTGATGATGACCGTTTGATAGGAGTAGTTACTGTTCTACCATGAAGCAATTTTCCACACCAAAATTGTTTTAGAATTAAATAGTTTGTATTTCAGTATTATGGTTTGTAATGAAGGACAAATATCAGTTTAAACAACAGCATGTTTTACTGACATTGACCTATTCACTTTTAGCCCTCCTAATGGCTTTAGTGTTAATAATTGAAAACACAAACGAAGCTATTGATCACACTGTGGAAAGCTAAAGCAAAGGCACAGCGATAATGAATGACTGCAGGTGTTTATATTTTTGTAATTAATAGCCGCATAATTGGACAAATTAGTGTGCTTACTGATCAAATATGAGAGGAGACATCTTAAACAAGCCATTGTCGCTCAGGAAGGAACCGTTCTGAACTTGACTAATGAACCAAAACAAAGCTAGGCCTTTATGTAATATCATCCTTCTGTCTAGTGGTTACACACACTTCATATTTTCAGAGAGCTGGATGAACTGGACATATGGTTCTCTTCTCAAGTCTCACTGACTGTGTCTAACAATAGTCTGTTGTGTCAGTTGATTTATGTGCCTTCAGAAGGTATTCACACCCCTTGACTTTTTCAAAATTTTTCTGTGTTACAGCCAAAGTTCTAAATGGATTAAACCAATCTTTTTTCTCACACATCTACACACAATACCCCATAGTGACGAAGTGAAAACATGTTTCTAGAAATGTTAGCACATTTATTGGAAATGAAATACAGAAATATCTAATTTACATAAGTATTCACAGCCCTGAGTCAATACATGTTAGAATCACCTTTGGCAGCGATTACAGCTGTGAGTCTTTCTGGGTAAGTCTCTAAGAGCTTTGCACACCTGGATTGTACAATATTTGCAAAATGCTTCCAGCTCTGTAAATTGGTTGTTGATCATTGCTAGACAACCATTTTCAAGTCTTGCCATAGATTTTCTAAACTGTAACTCTGCGCCTTAGGAAGCAACTCTAGTGTAGATTTGGCCTTGTTTTTTAGGTTATTGTCCTGCTAAAAGGTTAATTAATCTCCAATTATCTGGTGGAAGGCAGAGGGACTCCTTTCTGAAGACACTGTATGTATCTGGGTTGTAATGGAGATCGCACCAGCTATGCACAAACTGAGACTGGTGGTGAGAGTATAATGGAAATAGCTAATTATTCATCTCTTATCTTCTTGATTTGCTAGTGTATTGGCTGTTATAGTGATGTGTCCTCTCAGGTCAAAATATCTCTCTTATCTCTTTCTCTCCAGGTTCGCCTGAACGTCTGGATCGACTGACACACACAATCATGGACAGATCACTGGACCTCTGAGTGCAATCTTCCTCTTTCTCCTCCTCCTTCCTCTTCCTCATCTTCCTCCTCCTCTTCCTTCCTCCTTTTCCTCCTCTTCCTCCTCCTCCTCTTCCTCCTGAAGGTCCCACGTGGTCCAGAAAATCACTGAGACAGAAAGATCGACGAGAGGTTACAAAAAAGAGGTTCCAACAAACCCCCTCTGGTCTTTTAATTAATTTGGTAACCATGACGACCACTCTTTTTTCCTCCTTACCTGGGCACTTGGTGAACTCCCATGTCCCCCTGCCATCATCGTTGATGCTTCTGCTGCTGATACAACTGTTTAGTTGGTGCCCGGCTGCTCCCTCAGGGCCTGAGTCAGACACCTGCTCCACTCTGATCCAGAGCCGATTCTTCGGCCACTTCCTGTCCTCCTCCACTTTCCCCACGGCACCCTGCTCCTGGACCCTGCAGAACCCAGACCCGCGCCGCTACACCATCTTTATCAAGGTAACCAAACCTACCTCCAGAACGGACTGCAATCCCCGGCAGCTCCGCACATTCCAGTTTGACTCGTTTCTGGAGACCACGCGCACCTACCTGGGCATGGAGAGCTTCGACGAGGTGGTCAAGCTGTGTGACTTTTCATCCCCTGTGGCCTTTCTAGAGGCTGGGAAACAGTTCCTACAAATGAGGAAAGGGCCGCCTCGGTCCGGCATGGCGGTCACCACCTCTAACGCTAGCGAAGATGGGGAATTTAAGACAGAGTACCTGGTGATGGGGAAGCGTAACCCCAGCATGGCAGCATGTCAGATGCTGTGCCAGTGGCTGGAGGACTGCCTGGCATCCAGCACCTCTAACAGGCCCTGTGGCATCATGCAGACCCCCTGCCAGTGCTGGGAGCCCCCTCCTCCTCCACAGCTAAGCGAGGGGGATGGATGCTACAGGAACGGGCTCTACCTGGAGAACTGCCTACCCAGCGCCAATGAGAAGAGTGATGCTGACAGCAACGGTGAGGGGAATAGTTCTCTGGTTTTAGTTATGGGCAATTGTGGAAATGTTTTGGCCTATTGGAGGAGAGCTTGTAGGCGAGGCTTGTGGCTCACTTGGTCATCTTGTCTGCATAGCATGCCATTTCATGTTAAATGGGGGCCTGTGTGGTCCAGGTCCATCAATGAATGTGTAGGGATCCTCGTACTCTACCCTGTCAAAATACAATGAAACAGTTATTTAAAAGGAAAGACACAAGTAATTGACATAGCCACCTCCTAAAAAGTTCCGGACAATTTAAGCCAAGTTTTGTTCAAATGACTATGCAGCATCCAGTAAAGTGCTCTGGCTAGGTCACAGAAAGCAGAAAGGCCTTGAAAGATCAGTAGAATGACAGTAGCTCAGAGACAGAACAGAGATGGTATAGGGTTTCAGCTGATGGGTTCTGAGCTGAATGACCTTGGCAGGAAGGCGCCGTGTCCTGTCCCTCTGTGGTTGGGGAGAGAGACACTGGATCGGCCTGAGGGAGGCTGGGACTGGGGAGGAGGATCTGGGTGTGATATAGGATAGCTGCAGGTGGGAGATGGAGGGAGGTAGAGATGGTGAGGAATGATCTATGTGTAATATGGGATAGCTGTAATGGTGGCTCAGAGCGGGGGGGAATGGGTGTGTGTGTGAGGGGGGTACACAGGAGATTAGCTTTTTATTATGGTGACTGTAACTAGCTGGATCTCTGTGTATGGCTGCTCTGAGCAGGGGGTGATGCACAGGAGAGAGGCTATAGGGGCTTGAATAAGGTTAAGGGTCTGTAGTTGGTTAGATGTGTGATGATGCTGTGTGATCCTGGCTCCCCCCTCCCCAAGCCTGGACCTGACAGACAGGCTGATAACTGAGAGCTCCATCCCTGAGGGAGGCTAGGGCTACTGCCTGCCATTTGGTTGAACCATTGCTCTCCCCACCCCCTCTTCTCCTTCTCCATCCATCTTTCTCTTCTCCTCTCACTCTCTGCATCACTTCCTCTTATCAGCCTCTGGTCTCTTCTAGGGTCGGGACGATGCCAGTGTCGCGATACAACAGTATGGTGGCAAAAAAAAAAACACAAAGCAGATTTCACTTCTTAATTAAAAACTTCTTAAGGATTGGTGTCCCGCTAGCGGGACAACTTCCGGTGAAACTGGAGGGCACGCAATTCAAATAAATAATCATAAATATTATGGATTTTAAACATTTAGGTAAATATAAGTGTCTTATATCGGCTGAAAGCTAAAATTCTTGTTAATCTAACTGCACTGTCTGATTTACAGTAGCTTTTACAGCGAAAACATGCCATGCGATTGTTTGAGGACGGCACCCCACGTTTCATACACTCACATATAACAATTAAATATTCACTTACTTTTTGAAAATCTTCCTCTGATTTGTCATCCAAAGGGTCCCAGCTATAACATGTAGTGATAAAATCCTTCTTTATGTCCCAAAAAGTCTGTTTAGTTGGCGCCATCGATTTGAGTAATCCACTCGTTCAACTTGCAGAGAAAGGAATCCAAAAATCTACCCCTAAACTTTGTTTCAACAAGTCAAAATGCGTTTCTATTTACTCCTCAGACACCCTAAAATGTAATCAAACTCTAATATTTCTTTCAGAAAGAAGTATGTTCAATAGGAAACCGATTTTAGCAGGTGCGTAATGTCTTTATGGTGCGCGCAAACACAAATTTCCAAGACTGTGTCCTTCTACTAAAACTGATATTCCTTATTCGTTTTTGAAGTTACAAGCCTTAAACCTTGAACATAGACTGCTGTGACACCCTGTGGAAGCCACAGGAATTGCATACAGGGAGCTAATTTTATTTTCAATATGACCATTCTCTTGCATTTCTAAGAGGATCTCTCAAAACAAATTCTGGTTGGTTTTTCTTTGAATTTTCTACTACCATGTCTATTGTGTTATCTTCTCATACATTATTATAACATTTCTACAGAGTGTTCTCTTTCCAATGGTACCAATTATATGCATTTCCTGGCTTCAGGGCCTGAGCTACAGGCAGTTTACCTTGGGCACATCAATCAGACAGGAAGTGGAGAAAAAAAGGGGCCTATGAAAACAGCCCTAATGTTGTCCAGAGTCACATGCATTTATTTTCCAAGGTATAGCACACAATATTGTATATACAGCAGGTTTTTAAATAACCAAAGAGTTAGGTCTGCTTCGTGTTAACATTTTTTTCCATGGAAAAAATATCACGATACTAGTATCATCACAGCCATAGTCTCTTCTTCTCAGAGCACCCAGCCCTCTCCCTCCCTCCCTCCGCATCTCTTCCCTCTATCTTCCCTCCATCCATCCTTCCTCTCTCTTCTCTCTCTCTTCAGCCTCTGGTCAAATCTCTCCCTCCCCATCCCTCCCTCAATCTCTCCCTCCCTCCCCCTTCCCAGGCCTATAGGCTGATTCCAGGCTGATGGAGGAGACTCAGTCTAGCAGTCAGCCAAGCAGAGCTGATGTTGTGGGTAGTATATCATGGCGTCTTCTCCCCCCTGTCTCCTCTCCTCTCTCTGCAGCTAATGTTCCCTGTCACCAAGGCTCTCCTCTCCTTTCCTCTCCTCCCCCGCTCCTCTCCTCTCCACTCCACACTAGGCTAGTTATCCTTCTTATGTAATCCAGATCATGGGGTGTGGTCTGGAGGTACATACAACACAGACTTGGCTGGGTACATCTAGAAAGATCTTCATATTATTATTCTCTTCCTACTCTTTTTCTTTCTTTCTTTCTCTCTCTCTATCTATTTATTTATTTATCTCTCTCAGTCTCTCTTTCTCTCTCTCAGAATAGCAGGGCCTCTGAGGTCAAAATCTTTGATGATATTCGTACACCTCTCTGAGTGGCAATTGAACCCCCACTGAGCATGGGGAGACAGTCGATGGATGGATGGCTAGCTGGATGGGTAGGTTAGTTGAGGATGAAGAGAGAGAATAAAGGATAATGGATTCTGTGTGGGAATGGGCTGGGAGCCAGACTGGCTTGCTGTGCTGAGGAGGAGAGGAGCGATGAGCAGAGAGGAGCATGAGATGAGATGACTGTTGAAGGGTTTGGGAAGTGAGCGGTTGAGACAGAGGCCTTCATGGCCCTATCTGTCTCTGAGGCCTCACTCAGCACACGATTAATGGATCCCTGTCTATCTCACCCTCCGTCTTCCCTCCAACTCTCTCTGTGTGTCTCTCTCTCTTGCTCGCTCTCTCTATGGAGAGGAGAGGAGAGACGTCACTTCCATACTTCCTCCCGTCCACGCAGATGGCTGGAGTGGTCAGGCGGTTAGAGTGCAGGCCGACACTGGTAGCATAGTGGAAGAGAAGGGAGGCGGCTTTCATTTGAATGTTGTGCCTGTGTGTGTGTGTGTGTGTGTGTGTGTGTGTGTGTGTTGCACGGTGGGAAGACAACACGGAGCAGGAGAGGATTAATTTCTCACTCTACAGAAGACAGCAGGGGAGGCAGTGACAAATTAAAGGAGGGATTTGAGAGACAACGAGAGAAACAAAGAGAGATGGAGAAGAGGGAAATACTGGTGTGGGGACGTGAGATGGAGAAAATGGGAGATGGGAGAAAGACAGAAAATGGACAGAAATTAGAACGAGAAGCGGGAGTAAGAGTAGTTCAAGGGGACTGGAAAGGAGGGAGGAGTGTGGGAGGAGATGGGGAAAGAGAGAGAGGAGAAAAATGTATTCATGACTTGCACTTTTCTTTATGGTGGTCAGATGTTAGCAGAATGCTGTCGTTAAGTAAGATGAATGTGTGTGGCAGTTTATGTCCCAGAGAGGACAGCCTTTTGTGCACACACACACACACACACACACACACACACACACACACACACACACACACACACACACACACACACACACACACACACACACACACACACACACACACAGACACAAACACAAACACAAACACACACACCACACAGCTTAGCTGTGAGGTTCCTAAACTAAGGGATATCAAACCACTGCTCCCAAAAGGAGAGGGGCGGAGAGTCTTATAGCAAGTCTAATACATTAACACCTCTTCCCACACACACTACACTACCTCTCTCTGTCTCTGTCTCTCTCCATCTCTCTCTACAGAAACACTCTCTCTCGCTCTCTTGTTGGGCAGATAGTTGCACACACTGGTCCCTCGTAACAGAGAGTGGGTGGCTGACAGAGTGCTGAGAGAGAAGCTGAAGATTGTGGTGCCTGTGTGTGTGGATGTGTTTAACTATTCTTGTGGGGATCAGACATCTCCACAAGAATAGTAAACACACAAAAATTTGACCAACTGGGAACATTTTGTTAGTCCCCTCAAGGTTAATGCTATTTCTAGGAGGTTTAGGGTCAAGGTTAGAATTAGTGTCAGGGTTAGAATTGCATTAAGGGTTATAGATAGGAACTAGGGTTAGGTTTAGGGTTAGGAGCTAGGGTTTGTTTTAGGGTTAGAATTACATTAAGGGTTAGAGATAGAAGCTATGGTTAGGTTTAGGGTTAGGGTTAGGTTTTGGGTTAAGGTTAGAATTAGTGTTAGGGTTAGAATTACGTTAAGGGTTAGAGATAGGAGCTAGGGTTAGGTTTAGGGTTAGGGTTAAGAGCTAGGGTTAGTTTTAGGGTTAATATTAGGAGCTAGGGTTAGGTTTAGGGTTAGGTTTAGGGTTAGGTTTAGGGTTAGGGTTAGGTTTTTGGGTTACGTTTAGAGTGAGGGTTAAGGTTAGGGTTAGGGTAAGAGTACAGGTTAGGGTTAGGTTTAGGGTTAGGGGTTAGGGAAAATAGGATTTTAAATGGGACTGAATTGTGTGTCCCCACAAGGTTAGCTGTGTGAGTTGATGTGTGTGTGTTTATGTGTGTGTGTGTGCTGTGCTCCCTGGTGTGTGTGTGTGATATGTAGCCTAGTGTGTGTGTGTGTGATGTGAAGCCTAGTGTTAGCCACCGGGTGTCTGTGTGGGTTGGATCAGGCCAGACTGTGGATTGGACAAGGACAGTCAGACTGTACTCTGTTCGACACACCAATACTGGTTGGACGGGGGCTAACGCAATGCTACAGTACCATAGCTAACTCTGCAGAGAGAGTTTGAGAGTCTTGTATAGGACATCTACTATTGTCATATCTTATAGAGCCCGGCTGTTCTACACTGAGGTCCAAGTGTGGAAGCCCTTTTTTAAAATATACGTTCATTGAAACACACATTTTAAAAATTAATCTTCCTTTCTTCCTATCTCTCCTTCTTCTGTCTGAGTAGTTTTCAAGTGAACATGTTGAGGGATGGTGTCTCTCTCCTCTCCTCTCCTCTCCTCTCCTCTCCTCTCCTCTCCTTACAGCTCCCTGCCAACTGATCCACTACCTCAGCTCCCTCTAAGGCTTTATTAAAAATTCATATTTTAATTAAGCAATTTTACTGACAAATCAGCAGTTGCTACATCCATTTAATGATAAATGAATGATATGTCCCCTTCAATAATATAACTTATACATGCCTCATGAGCTTAGTTCAACTGTTGTACCCAATCAGAGAACCCAAAATACAAGCTTGTTTTATTCCAATGTTTGTAAATAAAGTAAATGTAAACACACACTGTATAGACTCAAAACATGGTTAAAACTATAATTTTGATATCATGGACGATCAGTCCTTGCATCCATAGCTCTGTCTATTTGAGAGTGGTTACATTTCTCCAGCCCCATCCCTCAGCTTTTCACCGAAACAGGGGCAGGGAGCTGGCTTTGTAGTTGTTTCTATTACTGATTGCTGCTTTATTGTGTGAAGATAAAGGATCATCTCCAGTTTTTGGCTGGCGAGCATACAGACGTGTGTGTGTGTGTCTGTCTGCACAGTTACTGTGCGTAACTGTAACTATGTAACTGTGTGGATAATGGTAAGCATTGGACTGTGTGTCTGTGTGCGTGTGTGTGTGCGTGTGCGCGTGCAACCTATTGCACTGCTCCAGGAATTCCTTGTTGCTCTGACAGGCAGCTCGTCACTGCTCACAGCCGACGCACCTCTCTCTCTCTCCCTCTCTATCTCTCTCCCTCTCTATCTCTCTCTCTCCCCCTCTCTCTCTCTTCCTCTCTATCTCTCTCTCTCTCTCTCCCTCTCTATCTCTCTCTCTCTCCCTCTCTATCTCTCTCTCTCCCCCTCTCTCTCACCCTCTCTATCTCTTTCTTTCTCTCTCTCTCTCTCTCTCTCTCTCTCTCTCTCTCTCTCTCTCTCTCTCTCTCTCTCTCTCTCTCTCTCTCTCTCTCTCTCTCTCGCTCTCTCTCTCCCTCTCTATCTCTTTCTTTCTCTCTCTCTCTCTCTTTCTCTCTCTCTCTCTTTCTCTCTATCTCTCTCTCTATCGCTCTCTCTCATTCTCTCTATCTCTCTCTCCTTCACTGTCTTTCACACTCTTGGAACGTCTTCCTGATCTGATCTTGGTTTCTTGTCTGTGCTGTTGGTCTGTGTGTCTCTGTGTGTGTGTCTCTCTGTGTGGGTGTGTATGTGTGTATGTATGTGCGTGTGTGTGGTGTGTGTGTGTGTTCTCTCCCTAAAGTCACCTTGGGATACGATACGAGCTGTAGCAGGGCTTTAAATGCTAGACTGAGGCTCTCTCTGTCTTTCTTCAGATTTGATGAGAAGGAGAATGAAGATGAATGTCCCCTGATCAGGCAGCAGTGGACAGTTTACTGCTGCCGTGCGCCAAAGGCACTGCAAAATGTCATTGTGTGTGTGTGTGCCTTTGTCTCTCAATGTGTGTCTTCATAAAGGTTTGTGTGTGTACGCCTGGGTGCACGCCTGGGTGCCTATGTGTGTCTGCTAAGAGAGTGTGCTAGTGCGTGTGCATGTGTGTGTTTGTGTGTGAGAGTGTTTGTCTCTGTGCTCTTGTTAGGGATGAAGCAGCAGCTCAGTGGGATGTACTGGCTTTTTTCTCTCTTCTCGTTGGTGATATACCCAGGAATGACACGCAGGGGTGGTATGCTGTCACAGCGCCCGCCTCCTACACACACACACGCACACGCACACACGCACACACATGCACACACATGCACACACACACACACATATACACACACACACATATACACTGTCTGGTCAGAGCCTGGCAGGCCCAGGAGAAGAGCTCATTAGCACAGGCATGTCACGTGTGCTCTTTCAGACCTAAGCAGACCCACACACACACACAGGCTCCATGGCCCCTTTTCTCCAGCCCACCACTCTGGCAGGGGGAGATAGGACCTGAGGTTTGCCCTGACCCCCCCTTCCCTCAACATCCACCTCATCCTTCTCTTTCTCTATCCCTCCATCCCTCCATCCCTCTCTTTCTCTGTGAGTCACAATGCCATCCCACGCTGTGTGGGGAGAGAAGGGCTTCAGATGTATGAGAGTATAACAGAGCGTGGTGAGAATCTACCACAGTGCACTCTGTGCTAGCGGTGTGTGTGTGTGTATGTGTGTGTGCAGTCGTACGTTTGTGTGTGTGTGTGTGTGTGTGTGTGTGTGTGTGTGTTTCTCTCACTCTCTACACGTCTTACAGGGCAGGGGTCCAGTAGTAGCTGTCCTTGGTTTTTTAAATAGGCAACCATTCCTTTAGAACATGGAAATGAAGCAGTGTATTGTAATGTCCTTGGTTGGTAACTGTGAGACAGTAGGAGGGAGAATGATGACAGTGTATTGTAATGTCCTCGGTTGGTAACTGTGAGACAGTAGGAGGGAGAATGATGACAGTGTATTGTAATGTCCTCGGTTGGTAACTGTGAGACAGTAGGAGGGAGAATGATGACAGTGTATTGTAATGTCCTCGGTTGGTAACTGTGAGACAGTAGGAGGGAGAATGATGACAGTGTATTGTAATGTCCTCGGTTGGTAACTGTGAGACAGTAGGAGGGAGAATGATGACAGTGTATTGTAATGTCCTCGGTTGGTAACTGTGAGACAGTAGGAGGGAGAATGATGACAGTGACACTTTTATTAGAAGAGGTTCTTTGTGGGCTCCAAAACGAGTTGGAGAGACCGGAGGAGGAGAAGGAGAAGAAGAGGAAAGAGGATTTCAGTGGTGGGGATTGTTTTAAGTCCCTCAAAGCCCTCTAACTCTGCACACTACAGATACACGCACGCACACACACACACACACACACACACACACACACACACACACACACACACACACACACACACACACACACACACACACACACACACACACACACACACACACACACACACTGCCCAGGAGGAAAATGGAAGGGGGTGAGGGGGTGAGGGGGTGAGGCGGTCGGCAGTTTACTCACCATGGAGGAAATATATACAGAGGCCCTGGCCGTAACCATAGGAACATGTTAGCCTGACACCTAGCACATTGAGGACGGCTTGTAAGTAACAACCTGTAAACAACCTCCAGCTAGAGTCAAACTGTTTCTCTTTTATTGAGTTAAGGTCAAATCATCTGCTGGTTTTCTCGCTATCCAACATTTCTCATCTCAACAAGACTAAACAAAAATGTTCTGGATGAATTCAGAACCAAGGAAAATGTATTGCTTTCAAAACTAAAGTGTTTATTTTTAACAGACAAACAGTTTTGTGTGTGTGTGCGTGCATGTATACGTGTGTGCATGTGTGTGTGTCTGTGTGTATTCGTGTTCCTATATTTTCGCCCACAACGATTTGCTAGCCCCTTATCAGAGCGGTGTTCCTGCTTGAAGATGGATGTGTCTGGAGAAAATAAGAAAAGCCTGGTTACTTCTCCAACTCCCTCCCTCTCCGTCTCCCTGTCGGTCTGTCAGTCTGATAGAGAATGTAGAATAGCCGCCATTTGATCCCTACCAGTCAAAGGACCTTTTGAGCTTTTTCTTATCACGCCCTCTGAAGTGAAGCATCCATCTTCCGAATTGAAATGTCTGCCTGACTGACCTGCACCTGAGAGCGTACAGCCCATCCACCTGATAGGTATTTATAGACAATAGGTCCATTCAACCAGACTAATGGGAAGGTAAAAGCTGGAGCTGGGCTCACAGGTTATGTTAGGGCTTGAAAGGGATGTTGTGGTTTAAAGGGATGTCGTGGTTTAAAGGATGTTATGGTTTAAAGGTTGTGGTTTAAAGGGAAGTTGTGGTTTAAAGGATGCTGTAGTTTAAAGGGATGTGTTAGGTTGATGGTTATAGGAAGTTCTGTTTTGTGTTGTAGAGGTTGGAGCTGGTAACTGTCAGGGTGTGGCATGGAGGGGCAGATGTTGGGGTAAATTCCATTTATATTCAGTGAATTGTTCAGGAAAAGAATTCAAATTCCAATTCCAATTTGAAAATGGAAAATAACTATTTAAGGTTGGTAGATGGAACTGAAGGATAGGGGGTTAGATAGAGTAGGGGGTAATGACACCAGAGGGTTGAGGATGGGAACTGAAGGGTAGGGGGTTAGATAGAGTAGGGGGTAATGACACCAGAGGGTTGAGGATGGGAACTGAAGGATAGGGGTTAGATAGAGTAGGGGGTAATGACACCAGAGGGTTGAGGATGGGAACTGAAGGATAGGGGGTTAGATGGGTAGGGGGTAATGACACCAGAGGGTTGAGGATGGGAACTGAAGGGTAGGGGTTAGATAGAGTAGGGGTAATGACACCAGAGGGTTGAGGATGGGAACTGAAGGGTAGGGGGTTAGATAGAGTAGGGGGTAATGACACCAGAGGGTTGAGGATGGGAACTGAAGGATAGGGGGTTAGATGGGTAGGGGGTAATGACACCAGAGGGTTGAGGATAGGAACTGAAGGATAGGGGGTTAGTTAGGGTAGGGGGTAATGACACCAGAGGGTTGAGGATAGGAACTGAAGGATAGGGGGTTAGGTAGGGTAGGGGGTAATGACACCAGAGGGTTGGAGGATAGGAACTGAAGGATAGGGGTTAGGTAGGGTAGGGGGTAATGACACCAGAGGGTTGAGGATAGGAACTGAAGGATAGGGGGTTAGTTAGGGTAGGGGGTAATGACACCAGAGGGTTGAGGATAGGAACTGAAGGATAGGGGGTTAGTTAGGGTAGGGGGTAATGACACCAGAGGGTTGAGGATAGGAACTGAAGGATAGGGGGTTAGTTAGGGTAGGGGGTAATGACACCAGAGGGTTGAGGATGGGAACTGGTAGAAGTGTTGATGTGGTGCTGGGAGATTTGAAGTTGGAACTGAAGACTAGGGATGTTAGATGGGGTTAGAGGGAATAGGCGGTAATGTCACCATAGACCGGGTAGGGCTGTTGATATAGTGCTGGGAGGACACCTGAGTTTAAGCTTCCTGGCCACAGAGGGTGAGGAGGGAGGGAGAGGGATCGATAGGATGGGATTGTGTGAGTGCTGCTGTTCAAATATTTATCCAGAGCAGGATACTGACTGACTGACTGCAGGAACTGGATTATACCTGCTAGACGCAGCCTATAGCACTGTCTGACTGAACACAGAAAAATGGAGAGAGAGAGAATGAGAGAGCGAGAGAAAGGGGGAGGGAGAGAGGGTGAAGGAGAGGGTAGGAAAAAGGGAAAGAGAAAGAGAGAGATGAAAAGAAGAGAGAGAGGGAAGAGAGAGAGAGTGAACGAGGGAGAAGGACAATTTGTAATGTTGTCATGGCTTGCCAGAATGTTGTCTAAGTATCATTGACTGTACCTCATTGATGAGAAAAGTGTGTTATTTACATGTGGTCGGGGTAATTACTTTTTTTAATGGAAAATGCACAGGTTGTTCTCACTGTCTATCCAATTATGTGTGCTCTCATATGCGGACAAAGACAATGTAGAACATCTAGCAAACTTTACACATGAACTATCATACAGTATATCCCCCTCACTCTCCCTCCTTATCTCTCTGTCACTTTCCTTTTTCCTCATCCCCTTCCACCCACTCTCTCCTTCCCTATCTCTATCTCTCCTTCCCCCTCTCTCCCTATCTCTATCCCCCTCCCCCTCTCTCTCTCTCTCTCTCTCTCTCTCTCTCTCTCTCTCTCTCTCTCTCTCTCTCTCTCTCTCTCTCTCTCTCTCTCTCATCTCCAGCCTGCAGTTGACTGCTTCTGTCCTCTGGGTGTCAGCACTAGCCGTTTGATAGAGCTCAACCATACAGCCGCTCAGCCCAGACACTAATCACACAAGACGTGTATGCACACACACACACACACACACACACACATACACTCGCAGCCACACACACGCAGCCACACACACACACACGCACGCACGCACACACACACACAGCCACACAGATGTGTACACATAATACTAATACTCTCAAGCCTATATAAATTCAGGGAAACTCATACCGTCATTGTTATGCTCATACACAGATACACAACTAGCAGTTATATTTATTATGCAGTCTTTACCCCTTCATTCCTTCTCTCTTTCTCTCTTTCTCTCCTTCTCTCTCTCTCTCTCTCTCTCTCTCTCTCTCTCTCTCTCTCTCTCTCTCTCTCTCTCTCTCTCTCTCTCTCTCTCTCTCTCTCTTTCTCCCTCTTAAGATAGGGTTACATTATCTGTATTGATTGTAGAGGGGTGATTTTCCGGTGGGTTGGAGAGTTTGCCTGGTATTGATGATTTCAGTTGGAGAAGGAACCTGATATGTAATGGAGATGCCAGTCCTGCCCTTACAGTGCTCCAAATGGGAGGGGAAGGTGACTTTCAGAAGAAGTTAACTACGAAAGATGGACACACATGCATGTGTGCACACACAAATACACTTACAGTACACACACTGCGAACTGTACTACATATATTTTAATGAGTGTGCAAGTGTGCTTGAGAGATAGGGGAAGGAGATATGTAGAGAGGGAGGACAGTAGAAGAGACAAAAAGAAAGAGGGAGGACAGAGGCGAAGAGAGGGACTAGGGAGGAAAGAGGAGGAGAGAGGAGGAACATTTAGTGTGATGATGGAGTGACTGAGGCTGCTATGGGTTTAGATATACAGGGCTGGGTTAGGCTTTGCTGGGCTGTGCTGTAAAGCCCAACAATTGAAGTCCACTGAATTATTAAAAACATAATGAAATGTCCTTGAGGACAGAGAAAGAAAACTCTGCATTATTCTTTCCCATCCTCTTCCACCCTGCCTGACTGGGATTATTGGACAAAAAAAGTTCATACTCTTCTGTTGTTTCTCTGAGATAATCTTATCTGCAAATTGAGTTTTTTTTCTCTCTCTCACTGTCTCACTCTCTATCCCCTCTCTCTCTTTCTCTATCCAAAGCGTTTATTTGACAGACACACTTCTCTCCACGGAAATAGCACTCTCTCATTCTCTCTGTATTCATAAACTGCCGCATTTCATCCTAATAAGTCCAAAATGATTCATGGGGAAAAGGACTGAAGGTTATTTTACTATAATTTCACTCTCTTCTTTTGCCCCTAGGAGCAGTCAATGTGCCACAAAGCATCCATTTAAAATGGCATTGGGTGGAGGGCCTTTTTAGTGTGCATTTAAAATTGAGTGTGTGTATGAGGGGGAGGTACTGTTCTTGTCATTGTTTGGGTGGGTGCTTGACTTTGCTCTGACTGGTGGATAGGGTGTTGTGGTGTTGTGCTACTCAGCAGGGTTATTTTATGATTGGTTGATGGAGACAGAAACTTAAATAAATCCAGTTTCACAGTCACAAGTAAACAATCTGGCCTCATTCGGTCATCCTGGAGAAAACAAATGGGTATTGACTGTGCTCAGTGGTGCATGGTCAACAGCTAAATTCAGAAACAATTTTGAGGCTTTTTTCAATTGAAAAATATTATTCTCTGTCCTTAGATTGTATGGATGGAATTCATTTAAAACTTGGATTACCTGGGTATAAAGCATTTTAATGACACATTGCCCCTCTTCACTCTCTCTCTCTCTCTCTCTCTCTCTCTCTCTCTCTCTCTCTCTCTCTCTCTCTCTCTCTCTCTCTCTCTCGCTCTCTCTCTCTCGCTCTCTCTCTCTCTCTCTCTCTCTATATATATATATATATATCCTTCTCCTCTCAATTAACTGTTTCAAGTGCTCTGTGCACTTCCAGGCCCTCCCTTCCTTCTCACCCCCCCCTGCCGGTCGCCCTGAGGAAACTGATTTCCGAGTAATTAAAACTGTGTCTGGACGTCATCCAGCATCATGTTATATTCATGCAGATTAATACATATTTGTGGGAGCTGAAAGGCATCTGTCTGCCCCATTAAACATTCATGAACTATAGGACATAGAGAAGACACACAGGCGGTGTCCCAAATGCTACCCTATCCCCTATATAGTGCATTACTTTTGATCAGGGCCCAGTGCACTAAATAGGGAATATGGTACCATTTGGGATGCAGCCTTAGAGAAGAAGACCATTCAGCTGCTGCTATTTACACGCTCCTCCTCCTCATAACTGCAGCCACATCATAATGGAGTACCCTCAAATGAGAATTGCTGGACAGGGATTCTGAAATGACAGTGACATTTATCACTCCTGTACACCTTTACGTTTTAATTTAGAGGGATGTTTCGCACGAAAACAGTGGCTAACTGTGTGTGTGTGTCTGCCCCTACAGGTGGCTGGAGTGTGTGGGCGGAGTGGGCGGAGTGCAGCAGTGACTGTGGTGGTGGCGTTCAGATTCGGAGCCGTACCTGTCAATCTCCCCCAGAGGAGTCATACCTGTGTGAGGGAGTAGTGGAGGAGGGAAGGCCCTGTAACCCTCAGCCCTGCAGTGGTGAGCTTGATAAAGACATTGCCCCTGACCATGTGTGTGCGTACGTGTGTGTGTATATGTTTGTTTCTGTGTGTGTGTGTGTGTGTGTGTGTGTGTGTGTGTGTGTGTGTGTGTGTGTGTGTGTGTGTGTGTGTGTGTGTGTGTGTGTGTGTGTGTGTGTGTGTGTGTGTGTGTGTGCATGTGTGTGTGTGTGTGTGTGCATGTGTGCGTATGTGCATAAGTGATGTGAGGGTTGACTCATAACCTGCAGTCCCCGCGGTTATATCCCTGCAGTTATATCTGCGGGACGGGCGTGTTTAGGTCATGACATATTGTGTGGATGAAGTGCAGGTGGGTGGCAGGAGGGAAAAGAATACCTTAACAAATCCATAAATGTATAATTCTTGTGTAATTTTTATCAATAGGCTACATTTATATTTCATTATTTTCGGCTATCTGGCATTAGTGCCCAAGCCTAAGCTTAGGACCTAACTATACACGTGCCAAATAGTCTACACACCAATCACCAAATGTTTTTGGGAACAGACAGAAAAAGTTAACGTCGATCCACGGAGGCAAAAAGGTAAATGTCAGAGTTTTCTGTAATTCAACAAGAGAAAAGCTGCAATAAAGAGAGTTGAAAATAAAGCGAAGGGAAGGCTAGAAAAGGTATGTTTTGGAAAGATTTGGTGAAGTGGTAAAATAGGATGATAGCAGTGCTAGCGATGTTATGTGTGATGATTGTGAGGCGCTATACAAATTCAACAGTCACAAGATGGGGACTTCAAATAGGCCTATGGCCCAAGGGAACTGTAGCCTACTGTTCAGATGGCTTAAATAGAAACTGAAATCAGGACACTGACTGTAGGTCTACAACCTCTCACATAGCCTTAACATTAATTCCTGCAGAATTAACCATTTATTGCAGTAAAATGTTACACCAAATGCAGGCGAAAAATGATTTCTTTCTTTGAGCATCTTGAGAGAATGTACAGTTAGATACCGTCTGTAGAGGTGCTATCTTATCAGTATTTCAACTAGATAAAATCTGCATCCAGCCAAACTGAAATCTGATCAGAAACATGTTGGGTCGTTTTCACAGCTCAACCTACCAAAAGGTCGTAAATGATAAAGCAGGAACATACCTAAATCAGGCAAAAAGAAATCCTTCACCCCCTGTCAAAAACAATGTCCATCGTCTCTGACTATAGCCTACAGCGCATTTTCTATATTAGCCGGTTAGGGTCAGGTGCTGGCCTCAGATTTTCACTTTATCACAAACTGTCGGAGTGTTGCAGATGGGTTATTAGCAATTGTGTGTGTGTGTGTGTGTGTGTGTGTGTGTGAACAAACAGCTGGCCTGCACACCACTAGTGTGTATATGTGGGCATGTGTGTGTGTCCGTCTCAATTTAAATATCTGTCTGTTTCTCTTTCTCTCTTTCTCTTTTGTTCTTCTTCTCTCAATCTAATTTCTCTGTTATTTCTCTCTGTACTTTTATTTTCTCTTGTCCTTTATTCCCTCCACTCTCTTCCGTCCAACAAGTCTTATTGTGATGTAAGGAGTACATGTTGGAAAGGGGACTTTGATCGATGCTATTATTTAGACATAGTCAACCTCTCAAGGCAAATACAAAAGCATCTCTTAAGAAAGAGACTGAAGAATCCCTCACACTGCAATGTGCATATAATCAATTTTATAGACGTAAGGAGGACATGTGTGAATAGGGCTTCCGATAGCTCCATATCACTCTTCCAGTCTTCATAACTATAGATGTTTTGATAGATTGTGATCCATGTCAGAATTCTATGTTCTTTTCCAACTGTTTGAGCAATGACAATCACGGTTCCAAAGACAAAAAAGACAGCGAGAAACACAGTAAATACACAAACACAATCACACACCACACCTGGTTTTCCATTACAAAATTCCCAAGTTTGGCTGATGCTCTTCTGGGTGACCAATCACGTCACGGTTGTGTCCTAAAAACAAAATGCCATTGGTGGTTAATTTGCTAACCCCTCCCCTGGCCTTGCCCCACCCCTCTAGGCAAAGGCCGTCATCTCTCTCGCAGCCAATCACTTCGCTCCGTGGACAGCCGCAAGCGCGATGGCGGCGGTGGCGAGGTAGACAAGACGCGGGGCGGTGGCGGCGGACAGCAGGCCCCACAGACAGGTAAGACAACAGGACGCAGAGGGAGCCCATGCATCAGTCTCTAACAGCCGCTTGGGTCACAGACCACACAGGACCACTTCCTACTATTATAGTCTGCCACTGCACCAAGGCTATAGCTAGCTATCCCTGAATCCCTCCCTCACATAGGCCTGTAAATCCATCAAAATCTCCCAAACTCTTCCTTGCCTAAGTGCCACGGCACTAATTCCAACATGGACCCTGAATAAATCGGGTGAAACTGTTTGCTGTTTTGTTCTTTTGTGAGGTATGTAGCTGCTTTACTGGAGATTGTGTCCTGTCTTGAAAAGTGGATAAGTCCTTCCTCTCTATAAATGATGCCTCCGCTGAATTTGCGAATCAGGTCCCCCCTCACCCCTGCTTCCCCATTGGACAGCCATGACTGACCAACTTTTCCCATTGGTCAGACTAGGCTTGACTGACTGACTGGGTCTACTGAATGCATTGGGCAGTCATGGCAGCCAGGGAAATGATTGACATATCCTGTAGCCAATCACAATGCCTTCCCCTGTATGTCAAGTCAATGCTAAGGATATGGAATCAGAGCCCAGAGAGCCTGGCAGCACAGAATCTCCTCTACGCCAAACCATGCCACGCCCCTTCCTATTTTGGCCAATGGGAGGCTGTTCCTGCATGATAATTAGTGTCGGCCCTTCTCCTTCCCCCTCCACCCTGGACCATCCCTTCCTCCTCTCCTCCTCCTCCCTCGCTCCCTCCCTCCCCCTCAGTGGACCAGGCTGCGTCAGGTGAGGAGTGGTCGTCGTGGAGTGTGTGTTCGGCCACGTGCGGTGAGGGCTGGCAGAGCCGCACGCGTTTCTGTGTCTCCTCCTCCTACAGCACTCCAGTGCAGCGGCCGCTCCGAGAGCAGAGGCCCTGCAACAACTCTGCCGTCTGTCCAGGTAAGCTAAGCCCCCGGCTGCCTCCTTCCTGCCCCTCGTCTCCAGCCCTCTACTGGCTCCGCTCACACATACAAGCCCTCCTCTCTCTCTCCCTGAAGATCTCTACTCCTTCTTCTCACTGAACAACTCCATGGCCTGGATGTCTATAGCCCTATACAACGCCTCTTTAGAAGCCTCTGCCTTAGAGAGATGGGCATGGGGCTTACCTGCTGAGCAGCAGAATAGTTATTCTGATGCCCAACTTTCTGGTGCTGTCTTTACCCAACCTCTCTGTGCAATGCATCCTGGGGCTTCTCTTACGTAACAGACAATAATGCCCCAGACAAGGGCTTTAATATGGAACTATGCAGGTGATTACATTTAACACTGAAATAAGGTTGGAGTGGTCTACACAGGAGAACCATTCAGGCACTGAGAGAACGATGTTTGTGACGGCATTATGCAACAGGCTGGTTTGTATCATAGAGTGTTGGATGTTTATGTGTTTTGGAGTTGATGTTGTTGTCGTGGTGAAGGTCTGTGTGATTCTCTCTATAAATCATACCCTAGCCGCTCTGATTGCAGTGCACGGGGCTTGGGACGAGTGGTCGCCATGGAGCTTGTGTTCGTCAACCTGCGGCCGTGGTTACCGGGATCGCACGCGCAGCTGCAAGCCCCCTCAGTTTGGGGGAGACCCCTGTATGGGGCCGGAGAAACAGACCAAGTTCTGCAACATCGCTGTCTGCCCAGGTGACACAGATTTCTTACTGGATTCTTACTCAACTGTGTCCAAAATGGCACCCTACAGTATTCCCTATGTAGTGCACTACTTCAGTCATCATGGCAGTCCCGTCTACAGTTAATTACAGAGACAAATTCTTCCTGAGAAGGTCCTGTGAAAAGGTTCGTGTTTATGCATGATGGATGAATAAAAGCCTGTACAATGTGTGTATGTTGCATTATGCACACAGAGACGTAGACAAACTAATACATGTACAGAAGTAACCCTGATCTCTTTGTCTCTCTCTCTCTCTCTCCCTCTTCTTTTCTCCCATACCCCTCTCCCTCTCTGCTCTCTCTCTCTCTGCTGTCCCAGTTGATGGAGTGTGGAATGAGTGGGCTAATTGGGGTTCATGCTCTGCGTCCTGCTCCAACGGGACCATGCAGCGGATCAGGGAGTGTAATGGACCTTCGTACGGAGGATCAGAGTGTCGCGGGGAGTGGATAGAGACCAGAGACTGCTTCCTACGGGAGTGCCCAGGTAACATCTGCTGTCAAAACTCTGTGTAGAAGTTGCCCACATGTACAGATCTAGGATCAGTTTACTATCCGCTAATCCTGAATTTAACCACTAGAGCCGTGTTCTGTGTCTTAGTGGAGGGGAAGTGGCATCCTTGGACTTCGTGGGTGGGCTGCACCAAGACATGTGGCGGGGGGAACCAACAGAGACAGAGGATTTGCTATGGGCCCTTCTTTGGGGGTGAAAATTGTCCTGGAGATCGGGAGGAGGTGCGACGCTGCAATGAGAAGCGGTGTCCAGGTGAGTAGTCAGAACACAGTCATGGAAAGGTGTGCTCTTAATCAATCAATCAAATGTATTTATAAAGCCCTCTTTACATCAGCTGATGTTACAAACTGCTTCTACAGAAACCCATCCTAAAACCCCAAAGTCAAACAATGCAGATGTAGAAGCACAGTGGCTAGGAAAAACTCCCTAGAAAGGCAGGAACCTAGGAAGAAAGTTAGAGAGGAACTAGGCTCTGAGGGGTGGCCAGTCCTCTTCTGGCTGTGGCAGGTGGAGATTATAAGAGTACATGGCCATTAAGGCCAGATTGTTCTTACATTTTTTCAAACGTTCATAGATGACCAGCAGGGTCAAATAATAATAATCCCAGTGGTTTTAGAGGGTGCAACAGGTCAGCAGGTCAGAGTAAATGTCAGTTGGCTTTTCATAGCCGAGCATTCAGAGTTCGAGACAGCAGGTGCGGTAGAGAGGGAGAGAGAGGGAGAGAGAGAGGGAGGGAGAGAGAGAGAGAAAACCAATTGCAGCTAAAGACTTAGAATACTAGCACTCACCTCTTTCAGAACTGCAATCTACAATCTGTCATTTTCTATTATACTGTACATCCTGTATCTCATATTTACTTTCCAAATCTATGAATGTCTTCCTCTTTTGTAAAATTTAAACATATTTGGGTTGTTCCACGAAATGAATGCTTTTGATATTTTGATATTTTAAGTAGGAATTGTGCACCAATATTGCCTAAAAAAAACAGTTACATTAAAGCTGGAATCCTGAGTTGCTACATCCATGTTTAGACTTATAAATGAATGATACAGTATATACCCATTGATTCTTGAAGAATATAGCTTATAAATACCTCATGAGCTTAGTTCAACTGTCATACTGTACCCCATCAGATCGCAAAATAGAAGCTTGTTTTACTATACTGTTTGTGAACAATGTAAATGTAAGCAAACACAGTATAGCCTCAAAACATGGTTAAAAGTATAATTTTGATATTATGGATGATCAGTCCCTGCATTCATAGCTCTGTTATTGAATTTGAGAGTGGTTACATTTCTCCAGGCCCATCCATCATCTTTTTACCAGAACACAGGCGGAGTGACAGCTTTGTTATTGTTTCAATTAAGGATTCTAGCTTTAAATTAAGTGCCCTTTAATATAGACCAGATGGAGAATTCAATAAATCTGATTTTGAATATGAAAAAGGCTTGCTAAAGTACAAGTATTATCTGCCTTGGCAGCAGCTAATATAAATCCATAATAAATACAAATAGAAACCCTGTGTCACTTCTACAACCCACTTAACCCCAAAATGTCTCCAAGTTTCACCATCATTGCAAAGACCTAGTTATTTTGTTGCTTTGACAAAGTCATTTCTGAAGATTATTATTTATTTCATGTGATTTAGTGTCCCTCATTTTATGGTCAACCCTGTTACATGAACTGAACTCTTTTTTTTAAATAAAAACAATGAACATCTTATAATCAAATCATAGTGTAAAACAAGGTGAGCTGGTTTAACTATTTTTGGCAATTTTCTGGTGTTTTGTTGCGGAAAACTGATGATAACACGTCAACCCTGATACCCATAGATAGTGTTGTGGCGTTGACTGTCATTAAATGTGAAGACTTATATTATCAAATAAATTCTCTATGTGTAATTATTCCTTACGTATTTAAACTAATCATGTAACCTTAATTAACTAGGAAGTCGCGGTACCACGGGAAAATGTTTAAAGAGTATTTATTTCCCGAATTAACTCTTTGGATATTTTCTTATCTTATTATTACCTCATCAGTCTAATTACTGAATGTCACAAACCCTTGGATATCTGCACAAACCCTAGCATAAATAATGAATCAGTGATTTACAAATTGTCTTAATTATTTATTTCCTAACTAATCAATCTAATCAATCACAGAATTACATGAACACACACACAATAGGTCATACATTGGTTACTGACATGATAGAAAAATCCCTAGTGGGCTAAGCCGATATGACGGCTTGGTAGACAAAGGAAAGGGGTGGGGACAGTTCAAGAACGGGAATTCATGACATACAGTGGGGCAAAAAAGTATTTAGTCAGCCACCAATTGTGCAAGTTCTCCAACTTAAAAAGATGAGAGAGGCCTGTAATTTTCATCATAGGTACACTTCAACTATGACAGACAGAATTAGGAAAAGAAATCCAGAAAATCACATTGTAGGATTTTTAATGAATTTATTTGCAAATTATGGTGGAAAATAAGTATTTGGTCAATAACAAAAGTTTATCTCAATACTTTGTTATATACCCTTTTTTGGCAATGACAGAGGTCAAACGTTTTCTGTAAGTCTTCACAAGGTTTTCACACACTGTTGCTGGTATTTTGGCCCATTCCTCCATGCAGATCTCCTCTAGAGCAGTGATGTTTTGGGGCTGTCGCTGGGCAACACAGACTTTCAACTCCCTCCAAAGATTTTCTATGGGGTTGAGATCTGGAGACTGGCTAGGCCACTCCAGGACCTTGAAATGCTTCTTACTGAAGCCACTCCTTCGTTCGGGCGGTGTGTTTGGGATCATTGTCATGCTGAAAGACCCAGCCACGTTTCATCTTCAATGCCCTTGCTGATGGAAGGAGGTTTTCACTCAAAATCTCACGATACATGGCCCCATTCATTCTTTCCTTTACACGGATCAGTCGTCCTGGTCCCTTTGCAGAAAAACAGCCCCAAAGCATGATGTTTCCACCCCCATGCTTCACAGTAGGTATGGTGTTCTTTGGATGCAACTCAGCATTCTTTGTCCTCCAAACACGACGAGTTGAGTTTTTACCAAAAAGTTCTATTTTGGTTTCATCTGACCATATGGCATTCTCCCAATCCTCATCTGGATCATCCAAATGCTCTCTAGCAAACTTCAGACGGGCCTGAACATGTACTGGCTTAAGCAGGGGGACACGTCTGGCACTGCAGGATTTGAGTCCCTGGCGGCGTAGTGTGTTACTGATGGTAGGCTTTGTTACTTTGGTCCCAGCTCTCTGCAGGTCATTCACTAGGTCCCCCCGTGTGGTTCTGGGATTTTTGCTCACCGTTCTTGTGATCATTTTGACCCAACGGGGTGAGATCTTGCGTGGAGCCCCAGATCGAGGAAGATTATCAGTGGTCTTGTATGTCTTCCATTTCCTAATAATTGCTCCCACAGTTGATTTCTTCAAACCAAGCTGCTTACCTATTGCAGATTCAGTCTTCCCAACCTGGTGCAGGTCTACAATTTTGTTTCTGGTGTCCTTTGACAGCTCTTTGGTCTTGGCCATAGTGGAGTTTGGAGTGTGACTGTTTGAGGTTGTGGACAGGTGTCTTTTATACTGATAACAAGTTCAAACAGGTGCCATTAATACAGGTAACGAGTGGAGGACAGAAGAGCCTCTTAAAGAAGAAGTTACAGGTCTGTGAGAGCCAGAAATCTTGCTTGTTTGTATGTGACCAAATACTTATTTTCCACCATAATTTGCAAATAAATTCATTAAAAATCCTACAATGTGATTTTCTGGATTTTTTTTCCTCATTTTGTCTGTCATAGTTGAAGTGTACCTATGATGAAAATTACAGGCCTCTCTCATCTTTTTAAGTGAGAGAACTTGCACAGTTGGTGGCTGACTAAATACTTTTTTGCCCCACTGTACATACAGTTGATACTTTAACATTCTCAAAAATAGAAATATTGTTTAATTCTCCAATTTTGGGGATTAGGAGTTTTGTCAAGAATAATGTCTTTACTCTCCATAGGCTCTCTCCCTCAATACTCCATGGCAGTGAAGAGAGTTTCTACCAGGAATGTATGGCCATTGTAAAACCTGGGGTGGGAGAGAGAGTAAGAGAGGGGGGAAGCCATGATATACACCCAAAAGAGCCACGTCGTGACAATAGACAGGCTTGAATCTTTTTTTGTGAAGCTTGCATTTAATTGCCACCCAAGAGGATTCATGGTTGATTTAAGAGGAAACCCTGTTACTTTCTTTGGCACTTAATAGGCACTTACTAGTCTTTTCTTTATTCAACCAATGGGAAACTGTGAAAATATGCTCTTTATGACAGAATGTACACATTTTGTGAAATCCAACGTTGTTCTTTTTACCAAGTTACACTTCTGAAAAGGCACTGAACCTGTGGAACGACCCATTTGACACTCAGATTGGTGGAATACTGACGTTTGCTCTGATTGGTTTTGGTGCAGAGCCTCATGAGATCTGTGCAGAAGAGAACTTCTCCAACGTAGTGTGGAAAATGACTCCAGCAGGGGACACAGCGGCCGTACGCTGCCCTCCCAATGCCAATGGTGAGCTACCTCCCTTTTACCCTGAGACATAGTGCATTTGGAAAGTATTCAGACCCCTTGACTTTTCCCACATTTTGTTACATTGTAGCCTTTCTAAAGTGCATTTACAGCCTTTCTAAAACGTTCAAAATTTCTAAAGTGGATTATAAAAGAAGTAATCCCTCATCAGTCTACGCACAATATCCAAAAACAAAAAAGCTCGATTTTTGCAAATGTATAAAAACAACAACAACTGAAATATTACATTTACATAAGTATTTAGACCCAATACTCAGCACTTTGTTGAAGCACCTGTGGCATTGACTACAGCCTCGAGTCTTCTTGGGTATGACGCTACAAGCTTGGCACACCTGTATTTGTCGAATTTCTCCCATTCTTCTCTACAGATCCTCTCAAGCTCTGTCAGGTTGGATGGGGAGTGTTTCTGCAAAGCTATTTGCAGGTCACTCCAGAGATGTTTGATCGGGTTAAAGTCCGGGCTCTGGCTGGGCCACTCAAGGACATACAGAGAATTGTCCTGAAGCCACTCCTGTGTTGTCTTTGCTGTGTGCTTAGGGTCGTTGTTCTGTTGGAAAGTGAACCTTCGCCCCAATCTGACGTGCTGAGCGTGTGGAGCAGGTTTTTTTTTTGTACTTTGTTCCGTTCATCTTTCCCTCAATCCTGACTAGTCTCCCAGTCCCTGCTGCTGAAAGACATCCCCACAGCATGATGCTGCCACCACCATGCTTTACTGTAGGGATTGTGCCAGGTTTCCTCCAGACATGATGCTTGGCATTCAAACCAAAGATTTCTAGGTGCTGTTTGGGAAACTCCAAGTGGGCTGTCATGTGCCTTTTACTGAGGAGTAGCTTCTGTCTGGTCACTCTACCATAAAGACTTGATTGGTGGAGTTCTGCAGAGATGGTTGACCTTTTGGAAGGTTCTCCCAGAAGGTTCTCCCATCTCCACAGAGGAACTCTGGAGCTCTGTCAGAGTGACCATTGGGTTCTTTGTCAACTGACCAAGGCCTTTCTCCCCTGATTGCTCAGTTTGGTGGTTTGAGGCTTGGTGGTTCCAAACTTCTTCCATTTAAGAATGATGGTGGCCACTGTGTTCTTGTCGACCTTCAATGCTGCAGAAATGTATGTGCCTCCACACAATCCTGTCTCTGGGCTCCACGCACAATTCCTTTGACCTCATGGGTTGGTTTTTCCTCTGACATCCACTGTCAACTGTAGGACCTTATATAGACAGGTGTGTGCCTTTCCAAATCATGTCCAATCAATTGAATTTACCACAAGTGGACTCCAATGAAGTTGTAGAAACATCTTAAGTATGTTGAGCTCAATTTCGAGTCTCATAGCAAAGGGTCTGAATACTTACTGAATGTAAATAACGTATTTCTGTTGTTTTTTATATGTTTATATGTTTTTGCTTTGTCATTATGGGGTATTTTGTGTAGATTGATGAGGAAAAAAAGTGTTTAATGTATTTTAGAACAAGGTTGTAACTTAACAAAATGTGGAAAAAGTTAAGGGGTCTGAATACTTTCCGAATACACTGTAGCTGTAGACTCCAATGGCTTCAGACGTTAGATGCCGTATGAGTCTACAGCCATGTCTCAGAGCAAACCCTTACTAACCTTCCTGATCTATACCTAGCCAGAGGGATATCCATAAGACATGGCCTGGCATAGGATGGGTTATGCCTCTAGGATCCCACGGCTCTAGGGATGTTAACTCCCCAGTCTGTGTTCCCATCCAGGGTTAATCCTGAGGCGGTGCACTCTGGATGATGAGGGAATAGCCTACTGGGAGAACCCCACTTATATGAAGTGTATCTCCAACGACTACCGCAGCATCCAAACCCTGGTGAGTACCAGAGCGATGATCAACGATTGAAAATGTACTCTTGTACATCTGAAAACAGAAGCTACAAAGTGCCCATAGGATGCCATTTGAGATATTTTGCCTTCTCAGTTCAATACATCCCACTGGGCATCAATTCAACGTCTTTTCCACGTTGGTGCCATGTAATTTCATTGAAATGATGTGGAAACAATGTTGATTCAACCAGTGTGTGACCAGTGGGGTGTTACTAACAAATCATAAATGGTCAAGACCAAATTAAGAAGACAGACAGGAAATGTATATTAGTTTTACTAACAAGTGAGTTGATCAGAAGATCACTTCTATTCAATGGTGATATTTTCTGAGTGCTTCACTCATACGTTTCCTCCCCAGACTCGGGAACACCTGTCCAAGGCCCAGCGGGGGCTTGTGGGGGATGGAGTTTCAGAGGTGATGACCAAGCTCAGGGTGACTTCCAGCGATGGGACCAGCTATAGTGGAGACTTGCTGGCCATAGTTGACGTTCTGAAGAACATGACAGAGATCTTCAGAAGGGCCTACAACAGCCCCAGCAATGCAGACATGAGAGTAAGAGGAGGGAGCATTTGTTTGGATTGGAAGTCGTTAGGTCATTAGGTTTGGGTTTGGGTCAGGGCTACATTTAGAATTGACTGGTGTTAAATAAATGGCTGGAGTGAATGTTTGTAGTAGGTCAATTGATGGCTAATGTTGTAGAGTAATGTCTCATGGCCTCCTCGCTCCCTTTCTCTTCCTTCTCTACTGGATCCCAGAACTTTGTCCAGTCAGTCAGTAACCTGCTGATGGAGGAGAACAGAGAGAGATGGGAAGAAGCACAACTGGTGAGTTGGTCTCTTTCTCTTCTTCTCACAGACTCACTGGCACATCTTTATGCACACACATGAGCTAGCATACATGGTCACAGTTTGTGCTCCTTCTTGATGTGTGTCGGCCATGTGTTGTACAGAGATCATTTCAACGACTATTCTCTGGTGCCTTTGTGTCTAGCCGCTGGCATCATAGTGACATCATGCCAGTCTCCTGAGGGATATATGGATGGTGTGTGATGCATATGAACAGTGGGTGTCTGTTTGGTGTTCGCTCCATGAATCATCAGTCCTCTTGTCTCTTTCTCTCTCTCTCTCTCTCTCTCTCTCTCTCTCTCTCTCTCTCTCTCTCTCTCTCTCTCTCTCTCTCTCTTTGTCTTCCCCTTGTCTCTCTCAGTTGGGTCCTAACATCAAGGAGCTGTTCCGGTTGGTGGAAGACTTTGTGGACGTCTACGGTCTTAGGATGAAAGACTTCCAGGACATGGTCGAGGTCACAGATAACTTAGGTAAGCTTTTTCCTTTGACCTTTGGCTGTGTCTGAAAATATTGCTTTCTCTGTCCTTGTGTCCACAATTCTCCTGAATTCCTCCAAAGCTCATTGGAGGAGGAGGCCTGAGGGAGATACTTTGGATCCTCTCCTTCAATAAGCTTTGACAGGAATTGTGGAAACAAGGATGGAGAAAACAAGGATTCGATGGCTTGTGATGTTTTCAGACAGCTGAGCCTTTGTTTGTTCAATGTGTTTTCCTCCTGGTTAATACTAGGTCTTTAGGCCAGGGTGGAAAAGCAGGGATAGCCACATTGGCAGTATTCCAGAGCTGTATAATCTGAATTGGATATGCACCCAGCCAGGCCACTAGGGGATCTCATCTGTTAGCGTTGTGTCTGGTGTGTGTGGATCTCACTGGTTCAGTCAGTTCAGTCTCTCTATGTCTTTTGGAATCAGAACAGAGGGTGTGAGCAAGGAGGTCTAAATATTGCCATTCCCCCTGTGTACCACCCACAGATAAAACAGGGCTATAGAACAGATATCCTGGGCTGTTCCCACTGGGCACACACTGGTTGAATTAACGTTGTTTCCACGTCATTTCAACCAACGAGTAGTAGCGTGTTGGCGCCGACAGAGATGGACGCCTGGCTTTGCGTTCTTAGGAAACTATGCAGTATTATTATTTTTTTTACGTATTATTTCTCACACTGTTACCCCAGGAAATCTTAAGTCTTATTACATACAGCCAGGAGGAACTATTGGATATAAGAGCAACGTCAACTTACCAACATTACGAGCAGGAATACGACTTTCCCGAAGTGGATCCTCTGTTTGGACCACCACCCAGGACAATAGCTCGGATCCCAGTAGGCGACCCAAAACAACGGCGCCGCAGAAGAGGCAGACAGAGTGGTCTTCTGGTCAGGCTCCGTAGATGGGCACATCGCTCACCGCTCCCGAGTATACTACTTGCCAATGTCCAGTCTCTTGACAACAAGGTAGCCAAATTTGAGCAAGGGCTGCCTTCCAGAGAGACATCAGAGATTGTAACGTTCTTTGTTTCACGGAAACATGGCTCACTCGGGATACGTTATCAGAGTCGGTACAGCCACCCGGTTTCTTCACGCATCGTGCCGACAGAAACAATCTCTCTGGTAAGAAGAAGGGCGGGGGTGTATGCCTTATGATTAACGATTTGTGGTGTGATCATAACAACATGCAGGAACTCAAGTACTTTTGTTCACCTGACCTAGAATTCCTTACGATCAAATGCCGACCGCATTATCTACCAAGAGAATTCTCTTCGATTATAATCACAACCGTGTATATCCCCCAATCAGACACCTCGAATGCCCTGAAAGAACTTAATTGGACTCTATGTAAACTGGAAACCACATATCTTGAAGCTGCATTTATTGTAGCTGGGGTATTTAACAAGGCTAATCTGAAAACAAGGCTCCCTAAATATTGTCAGCATTTCGAATGCGCGACCTGGGCTGGCAATAAATATAATCAGTGTAGCTATTCCCACCGCAATGCAATCAAACAAGCTAAGCGTCAGTATAGAGACAAAGTAGAGTCGCAATTCAACAGCTCAGACACGAGATGTATGTGGCAGGGTCTACAGTCAATCACGGACTACAAAAAGAAAACCATCCCAGACAAACTTCTTTGCTCGCTTTGAGGACAATACAGTGCCACTGACACGGCCCACTACCAAAACCTGTGGGCTCTCCTTCACCGCAGCCAACATGAGTAAAACATTTAAATGTGTTAACCCTCGCAAGGCTGCCGGCCCAGATGGCATCCCTAGCCACATCCTCAGAGCATGCGCAGACCAGCTGGCTGGTATGTTTACGGACATATTCAATCAATCCCTATCCCAGTCTGCTGTTCCCACATGCTTCAAGAAGGTCACCATTGTTCCTGTTCCCAAGAAAGAAAAGGTAACTGAGCTAAACGACTATCGCCCCATAGCACTCACTTCCGTCATCATGAAGTGCTTTGAGAGACTAGTCAAGGATCATATCACCTACACCCTACCTGACACCCTAGACTCAATCCAATTTGCTTACCGCCCCAATAGGTCCACAGATGAAGCAAGCACACTGCACACTGCCCTAACCCATCTGGACAAGAGGAATAACTATGTAAGAATGCTGTTTCTTGATTACAGCTCAGCATTTAACACCATAGTACCCTCCAAACTCATCATTAAGCTCAAGACCCTGGGTCTCGACCCCGCCCTGTGCAACTGGGTCTTGGACTTTCTGACGGGCCGCCCCCAGGTGGTGAGGGTAGGAAACATCATC
Organism: Brachymystax lenok tsinlingensis; assembly: GCA_030435695.1. NCBI lineage: Eukaryota > Metazoa > Chordata > Actinopteri > Salmoniformes > Salmonidae > Brachymystax > Brachymystax lenok. The sequence goes on from CM059789.1 coordinate 47,634,559, forward strand.
TCCACCCAGCTGATCCTCAACACTGGGGCCCCACAAGGGTGCGTTCTCAGCCCTCTCCTGTACTCCCTGTTCACCTATGACTGCGTGGCCAAGCACGCCTCCAACTCAATCATCAAGTTGGCAGAATACACTACAGTGGTAGGCTTGATTACCAACAACGACGAGACGGCCTACAGGGAGGAGGTGAGGGCCCTCGGAGTGTGGTGTAAGGAAAATAACCTCTCACTCAATGTCAACAAACCAAAGGAGATGATCGTGGACTTCAGGAAACAGCAGAGGGAGAACCCCCCTATCCAAATTGATGGGACAGTAGTGGAGAAGGTGGAAAGTTTTAAGTTCCTCTGCGTACACATCACGGACAAACTGAAATGGTCCACCCACACAGACAGCATGGTGAAGAAGGCGCAACAGCGCCTCTTCAACTTCAGAAATTTGACTTGTCACCAAAAACAGTCACAAACTTTTACAGATGCACAATCGAGAGCATCCTGTTGGGCTGTATCACAGCCTGGTACGGCAACTGCTCTGCCTACAACCGTAAGGCTCTCCAGAGGGTAGTGAGGTCTGCACAACGCATCACCGGGGGCAAACTACCTGCCCTCCAGGACACCTACACCACCTGATTTCACAGAAAGGCCAAAAAGACCACCCGAGCCACTGCCTGTTCACCCCGCTATCATCCAGAAGGCGAGGTCAGTACAGGTGCATCAAAGCTGGGCCCGAGAGACTGAAAAACAGCTTCTATCTCAAGGCCATCAGACTGTTCAACAACCATCACTAACATTGAGTGGCTGCTGCCAACATACTGACTCAAATCTCTAGCCACTTTAATAATTAATAATTGGATGTAATAAATGTATCACTAGTCACTTTAAACTTTATATAATGTTTACATACCCTACATTACTCATCTCCTATGTATATACTGTACTCTAAACCATCTACTGCATCTTGCCTATGCCGTTTGGCCATCTCTCATCCATATATTTATATGTACATATTCTTAATCATTCCTTTACACTTGTGTGTGTAAAAAGTAGTTGTTGTGAAATTGTTAGATTATAACTGCACGGTCGGAACTAGAAGCATTTCGCTACACTTGCATTAACATCTGCTAACCATGTGTATGTGACCAATAAAATTGTATTTTATTTTATTTTATTTGTATTGACGTCTGTGCCGAGTGGGTTGTGTCTCAAGAGAGCCTAAAATCACAATCTGCTCAGTTCCAGGCCAGTGACTGTGAACTTCTGCTTACACATGGACACACACATACGCAGCTCGGACACACATACACACAAACACAGAGACTGTGAACTCCTCTGTTTCACGCAGCATTTAATATTTATAAAACGAACAGCATCCCACCGGCAGGTGCTTGGCTTCTCGCTGACCTGCAGATAAACATGGCACAGTGTGTACAGGGAGGTGTGTAGCTGGCGTGTCTGGGGAGTGTGTGGAGGAGTGGAGGGGCCAGCCGTAAGGTGCTGTTTCTAGCTCTGCCCAGCCCGCTGCCCGCCTCGCTGTCTGCACTGCAGCCGAACATCCACCCACACCCACCGCCACACCGCTCCTAGTTACTGACCTCACACTCCCTGAGTCCCACACACCTCACAGAGAGAGAGAGAGAGAGAGAGAGAGAGAGAGAGAGAGAGAGAGAGAGAGAGAGAGAGAGAGATGGGTGGATGGAGAAAGACAAGGAAAATAAACAAGTTAGTAATTACTGTATTTAGATAGCTATAATTTAAATATGTACACTGTGAGAAAGAAGAGGCTGGCCAAACAAATGGCTAACACACATTATAAACTGGGTGGTTCAAGCCCTGAATGTTAATTGTCTGACAGCTGTGGTATATCAGACCGTATACTGTACCACGGGTATGATAAAACATGCATTTTACTGCTCTAATTATGTTGGTATCCAGTTTATAATAGCTATAAGGCACCACGGCTAAGGGCTGTATCCAGGTATTCCACGTTGTGTCATACGTAAGAACAGACCTTAGCCGTAGTATATTGGCCATATACCACACCCCCTTGGGCCTTATTGCTTAAGTAAGTGATGAGTCATGAGTTTATGTAGTGAATAAAATATAGCTCTCTCTCTCTCCAGTTCTGTCCATCCACAAGCGTCCGGTGGCGGGTAATGCAGACATCAGCTTCCCTATGAAGGGCTGGAAGGGGATGATGGACTGGGCCCGCAGCTCTGAGGACAGAGTTACTGTCTCCAAGAACATCCTCTCCACAGGAAAGCCAGGTGAGAGCACACACACACAACACACACACAGACACACACACACACACATAAACAAAACATTCATACAACATTTGCATATGGAATTGCACTTGACATTTGAGAGCCTCCAGACTCGCATCTGTGTGGAGACGTAGGGTTTCTCAGTCTCAGCCAATGAGATAGTTTGGCTCTCTCTGTGACATAGATCATTACCACAGCTACCATGCTAATGAGCCTGTCACTTGCTAATCAGAAGTCAACAGGAGCCAATCAGGAGCAATTAAAACTAATCTCCTCCCCCACTGGTAGAAGTGTCTCCATGGCGGCAACAGCACATCAACAGTCACTCATGCCTCTCACCTGCTGCTCTATGCTGGGTATGGCTCACAGGGGGCCAAAACGGCTCCCCAGTTGCACTGATTAAAATGTTTTTTCTCAGCCGCCTCTCTGAAACTATCAGAGCAGTAAAGATGTGGGACTTGCATCGGAACACATTTGACACACACACACACACACACACATACAGTCATATACACACACACATACACACACACACGCCCCCACACACACACACACACAACTGTGCATTGTATAATTGTTAAATATCCCCGTTTGTTGCCTCTCTACTGCTGTGATAATTCTGGCTGAACATATTGGCCAGCAGGGCCATGATATGAAGGGGAGTGCAAGATACTTTATGTCACACACACACACGCATACACAAACTTTATCTCTCTCTCTCTCGGTTCCTCCCTGATGCCCATGGGATCTCAGCTGCCTGCCTGGAGCAGTATACTGTAGTACCCTCTGCATGCTGCCTGGCATACTACTGTGCCCTCTCAGCACACGTCCATACTGCCAGCCTGCCAGCCACAGCGTGTTGGAGCGTGAGAGAGAGCTGAGGTCCTTTAGATAGAGGAACAGATGGACTTTGTGGGTTTCTGTCTGTGACACTGCAGCAGGAGACAGCTTCAGGCCCTGTCCTTCTCTTCTGGCCTTCCGCCCAGCAGTTTAGTTTAGCTGTGACACAGGTTGGACTAAATCTCATATTTTTCTGGGTTTTTCTGGGTGTGTTTTTTGTCTATTTTGGCAGTGCAATCTGCCATCACGGCATGCCATGCCCAACCATGCTACCATGCTACCATGGCAACCCTTTTTATTGCATGAAATACATTGTTGTGTGACAGTGGAAAACGTTTCAATGTCTCATCTGGCCTTTGTGTGTGTGTGTGTGTGTGTGTGTGTGTGTGTGTGTGTGTGTGTGTGTGTGTGTGTGTGTGTGTGTGTGTGTGTGTGTGTGTGTGTGTGTGTGTGTGCGCGCATGCATGTGTAAACAATCATGTTTATTCGGTCTCTTTAAATGGCTATTTAGTGATTATGAGTAAGTCTGTATGTAAGTGTGTTTGTGTGTGAGTGATGATGCCGTGTGAATGTCTGTTTATAGATCGGTAGTTATGTAGGCCAGCTGCAGAGGTGCAGAGCCAAGAGGACGGGAGAGAGACTGGCTGACCTGTATTCTCTCTCCTGATGTCCTTCAGCACAGAACACTAAGACTAGAGCTGCAGGTCATCACACACACACATACACACACCACTGACACACTAACACAAACACACGTCACTCCTCCATCTCTCTCCCTCTCTCCCTTTTTTATTAGATTTTGACTGACCTGTCCCTCTCTCTCTCCCTATCTCTCTCTCTCTCTCTCTCTCCCTATCTCTCTCTCTCTCTCTCCCTATCTCTCTCTCTCTCTCTCTCTCCCTATATCTCTCTCTCTTACCCTCTCGCTCTCTCTGCCTCTCTCTCTCCCTATCGCTCTCTCTCTTTCTCTCCCTATCTCTCTCTCTCACCCTCAATTTCTCTGCCTCTCTCTCTCCCTCTCTCTCTCTCTCTCTCTCCCTATCTCTCTCTCTCTCTCTCCCTATCTCTCTCTCTCTTACCCTCTCGCTCTCTCTGCCTCTCTCTCCCTATCTCTCTCTCTCTCTCCTATCTCTCTCTCTCTCTCCCTATCTCTCTCTCTCTCTCTCCCTATATCTCTCTCTCTTACCCTCTCGCTCTCTCTGCCTCTCTCTCTCCCTATCTCTCTCTCTCTTTCTCTCCCTATCTCTCTCTCTCACCCTCAATTTCTCTGCCTCTCTCTCTCTCTCTCTCTCTCTCTCTCTCTCTCTCTCTCTCTCTCTCTCTCTCTCTCTCTCTCTCTCTTTCTCTCCCTATCTCTCTCTCTCCTCTCTCTCTCCCTATCCCTCTCACTCTCCCTATATCTCTCTCACCCTCTCTCTCTCTCTCTCTCTCTCTCTCTCTCTCCTCTCCCTATCTCTCTCTCCCTCTCTCTCTTTCAATTCAATTTCAATTTAAGGGGCTTTCTCTCTCTCTTTCTTTCTCTTTCTCTCTCCCTATCTCTCTCTCTCTCCATCTCGTTTGTGTCTGTTTGTGTGTGTGTTTGTCTGTGTCTGAACGGTGGGCACATGTCTGTGTTGTACTCCAGATGCAGATGACTTGTCAGCGTTTGTCACCGGGATCGTTCTCTACAGAAACCTGGGCAGCATCCTATCTCTACAGAGGTGAGAGTGGTTTACTGACATCTCTACTTACAATGCTTTCTCCAGGGATGTGTCATAAGAAGTGTACAATAAAGAGAATGATGTGCCATTTGGAACGCAGCCCAGCACAGAACGCATCCCGGAACATATTTTGATTGGTGGCTAATGGGCTTTGAATGCTACCACGTAGTTCCTTAGTATCTTGTCTGTGTAAAAGGATGTCTGAAGGACAGGTAGCCTAGTGGTTAGAGCATTGGACTAGTAACTGAAAGGTTGCTAGATTGAATCCTTGAGCAGAAAAGTTAAAAATCTGTCATTATGCCCCTGAATAAGACAGTTAACCCACTGTTCCTAGACTGTCATTTAAAATAAGAATTTGTTCTTAACTGACTTGCCTAGTTAAATAAATAAAAAATAATAGGAGAATGAATAACATTTCAGAGAACTGCTTTATGCTAAGCACATGTATTCAAACAGAATGTGTATTTGTGAGCTACAACTTTCTCTCGTCCAGTGAGGAGTGTTCTCTGTTATGTCAATGCTATGTGCATGTATAATGAGATGGAGGAACACAGGCTAGCGTGGCGGAATCACACTCAATCCTCCCACATACTTCATTCACTGCAAATTGGTGTGTTTTGTAGCCCTTCCTGCAGTCAAATGACCTAGTGGCCTCATGGGTGGAATGTTATTAATATCTTTCACAATTTCCTAATCAATAAACGTTATTTCAAAAACCCACCGAAAATCCGGTGTTTCTATGTCAAACGGTTTTGTTATATTTCTGTTTTCTGTGATGTCTATAAAGTGTAATATTGGGATGCAAACTCACAATTGAATACATTTCAACTCTATTTGTGACATGGTACAGGTGTCTCTTTATATGCCCATAACCATGTGTGTGAGGTGTATACTTTAGTTTCAAAGTAGATTTGTTTAACACTACCAAGAAACACTCTGTGTGACCCTTATTTAGCCCACTGCAGTAAAAGGTTTTGTAACAGATTCCTCTTTCCATTCACCAAATTGCGGGTGCACAGTGCACTGTTGGGGTTTGGAAGCTGGAATTATTTGCAAGTGGACGAACGTGCACATTTGAAGTGATTGTTTGACAATCAGTTGAAAACATCATGACTGGTTGTTTTTATGCCACATTAAAAGGTAAAACATGTTAGAAGTGATATGACACATCTTTACTAGGTCTAGGACACAAGGCCCACAGAGATCATATACAAAATTAATAGGGATTCTATAGGCCTATGTAATTCTATGATTACACCAAGGCTATAAAAAAATGTATTGTGTGCGCGCTTGGGTGTCCCGTACCGGTAAGAAATTAAATCTACTTTTACCCCAGGGCGCGCGTGTGAAAGCTCCTCTTCTCTCTTGTCTTTACCAGGGTGTGCGTGTGGAAGCTCCTCTTCTATCTTGTCTTTACCAGGCCTAGTTAGTTCTTTTTTCTTTCCTTTTTCCCTTCAGAATCTTTTTCCCCTTCAAGGAAATGTGATCAGTTTTAGACAGAGACTGGCTGACACAAGTGTTTACCTTGACTGATTACGTTCTGAGAAGTGAGAGGGAGAAAGAGCGAGAGGGAGAAAGAGCGAGAGGGAGAAAGAGCGAGAGGGAGAAAGAGCTAGAGGGAGAAGTTGCTGATGAGAGAGAGTAGGGGGGAGGAGTCAGAGTGTTGGGGCTGTGAAACATTGTCTATTTCAAACGGGACATGGGTTAAGTGCTGGGACATACAAGGGTGTCTTGAGGGACATGTATGCTGTGCTAGGGAGAGATGGGAACATGTGTTGTAGGGATGGGGCAGAATTACTGCAGGGACTTTTGAGTTGGTTGAAGAGAACAGCATTTGACAACGATGACAATGATGTGTGGTTCTCACGTGATATGTCACCTGACCATGTGAGTTGTCCTATGCTGGTGACACCACTCTGTCCCTCCCTCCAGAAACAGCACTGTGCTCAACTCCAAGGTGGTGTCTGTGACCATCAAGCCCACCCCCGGATCCCTCTCTACCCCGGTGGAGGTCCAGTTCTCACACCTTTACAACGTGAGTGACCTTTCTGACCCTCTGACCTGAGCAGTGACCTCAGTAGTAATTGTAGTGTAACAGAGTAGGAAGGGCCTTGACAAATAATGTGGCTTATCCCATAAAAACACAAGGTACTGATATTTGAGAGCATTTCGACTTACCATGCCTTTATCACTGAAAAGCACTTTTAGCACTTAGAAATGCACTAGACAAATCAATTTCATCATCCTCTCAACTGGAGGTATATGAGAACATCTGTAATCAGAGCATATGTCCATGGAGGTATATGGAGGTATATGAGAACATCTGTAATCAGAGCATATGTCCATGGAGGTATTTGAGAACATCTGTAATCAGAGCATATGTCCATGGAGGTATATGGAGGTATATGAGAACATCTGTAATCAGAGCATATGTCCATGGAGGTATTTGGAGGTATATGAGAACATCTGTAATCAGAGCTTATGTCCATGGAGGTATTTGAAGGTATATGAGAACATCTGTAATCAGAGCATATGTCCATGGAGGTATTTGGAGGTATATGAGAACATCTGTAATCAGAGCATATGTCCATGGAGGTATTTGAAGGTATATGAGAACATCTGTAATCAGAGCATATGTCCATGGAGGTATTTGAAGGTATATGAGAACATCTGTAATCAGAGCATATGTCCATACTACCTGTGGCTATACATATATCAACCATGTGACTGTTTCTCTCTCTGTCTGATCAGGGCACCACAAACCAGACCTGCATCTCCTGGGACGAGAGTGACAGGTAAGGCCTTTGTGATTTTCTTTCTCCGGTGATACATCCATGTGCCTGCTGTGCTGCCCCTTGACACTGCCTGGCTGCAGTGTGGAGCATGGGGGTGGAACTGCCTGAATCAATTGAATTATAGGACCTCTATGATCCTACCCGGCTCTGAAAACAGAAATAGAATTACTAGAATGGACATCCTCATTCAAGTCAATTTACCATGATGGGTGGACTAGCGGTAAGAAGTGTACCCATAACCAGGAACTAAAGTAATTATATTTCTATGGTGGACCCGCCTGTATACCTGGCTCTGAAACACCTGCTGGTGTGGACCTTCACAGTGAGGGATAGAACTTTGGGAGACGGCTTCACATCACATCATCTCCCACTGTGACTGTGTGTTCCGTAGCTGTTCCCGCTCCACTGTTTTTCATCTTGACGAAGTGCCCATGACACACACTGACCCTGTAGAAAGGTGCTGAGTTTGTCAGACAGTGCCGGAGCCCCTCTCTGTGGGTGATGGGAGATTGGACAGGGCTAACACTAACCCCCACACTGCTAACACTGCGCCGACAGTGATGCAGGATGTCGAAAATTAAAAGTGTCGCTCACAGCTTTCTCTCCTGGGCAGCCACGCACACACGAACCAAGGCGTCAACACAGAGGGATGAATGGAGAGTGCTTTGGAAGCTACTGAGACAGACAAAGAGAGAGGGAAAGAGTGTATATATGTGTAGTGAAAGAGAGAGAGAGAGAGAGAGAGAGAGAGAGAGAGAGAGAGAGAGAGAGAGAGAGAGAGAGATGCACAGTTCAATTGCACAGCTAATGTGGGTCCATTTAACACACTCTTCATTAGCCTCATACACTTAATTACCCTTTTTGTTTTTAAACCTAAAACAGAGAGAGTGAGTGAGTGAGTGAGTGTGTGAGAGAGAGAGAGAGAGAGAGAGAGAGAGAGAGAGAGAGAGAGAGAGAGAGAGAGAGAGAGAGTAGTGTAGCTGTGTGCAAGTGAGAGAAAGGGTTCATATTATAAGAATGTTCATATTATAAATATCAAATGTAAGCTTTGGCAATATGTACATTGTTACGTCATGCCAATAAAGCAAATTGAATTGAATTGAATTGAATTGAAAGGGCAAGAGAGAGTAGAAAGCACAATGTGCCCATGGCCTTATTGCAATGCAGGTTGGACATTTGCATTTCGATAAGTGCGTACACTTGTGTTACTGAGACAAGGCATAGAACAGAGCGATCTTTTGCCATAAAAAAAAGTTTGACCAGGTAAATATAGACAGAGAGAGAGAAAGAACAACCGAACAATGAGGGAAGAGGAGAGAGGCAGGGTTGAGAGAAAGCGAGAGGGATGAGAGAGGATGTAGGAAGATGGATAGAGAGGCAGAGCGAGAGAGAGGGAGAGAGAACAAAACAAAATCTAATCCAGCTTCACCCACCATGTTGGGGAGTGTGGGGAGAGAAGGGGGAGGCGAGGGAGGGGAAGGGGGGTGACATGTTCTAAGCAAAATGTAAATCCATCTTGGATGATTAATGAGTTAATTTTGGGGGGAGAAATTGAAATGTGAGGAGGCGTCCTTGTCATGGTGGTGTTTTGTTGATAAGGGCTGTGAGAGAGGCAATCGGGTGTGAGATGGGTGGTCTTCTCTCCTAGGGCTCACACTTCGGTCTGGGGCGGGGGATCAATAACAACAGCAGTGTTGCCATCCTGGCCTGCAGGTTGGCATTTATCGTAATGAATCTTGCCCTGGAGGCAGCTCTGCAGAGAGGTCACTAGCTGGCACAGCCACAAAGTAATACAATCTAACCCTAACCTTAACGCTGGAGAGACGAAGCAGGTACGGGGAGTCAAACATTTAATGAATAACGGACATGGCACGAAATGGGAACAGCGTCAAAAACACGGGAAACAAAGACAAATGACTATCAATGCAGCAGCGGGAAACAGATCCGTTATTTATGTTTTACTCCCCGTACCTGCTTCGTCTATCCAGCGTCATCTCATGTGACAAACTCTAACTTTAACCACACTGCTAACCCTAATGCCTAACCCTAACCTTATGTTAAGACCAAAAAGCAAAATATATATATATATACTTTACAATACAGCCAATTTTGACTTTGCAGTTGGCCCATCTAGTGTAAATTGCTCAGTTCTGCTTTAGGGCAAGATTCCTAATACTAAACGTCAACCTGCTCCTGACCTGGTCCAGTCACCCTCCCTACCTTATCTCTCCTCACCCACCACTTCTTTAGAACCCCACAATCTGATTTGTTCTCTTTACAGTTTGTTTCTTATTGAATTTAGTTTCCCTGTTCTTTAATCTGTCTGTTGATTTTAGTTAATACATCATTTATTATGATTTCCATCGCTGGATGTTATAGCACCACTACTAAACCATTTTTTAAATAATGTCAAATATTTTTGTCTGGGCTTGATTGAGCTTGTCTTGCTTAATGGAACCAATAGAAACATCGGAAAAGTTGCCAACCCTGCCCATTTGGCTCTGTAGGCAGACTAGAGCTAACTCTAAGCTTATTTAAAAGATTTCAAATAGTATTTGAACCCAGGGATGTCTGGGATGTTGTAGCGGTCAGGCCCTGCTGTCCCATTCATTCATGTGGTCCTGGCCTGTTGTTGGCAGGGACCGTTCCCACATTCAGTGCTGCTGGACCGCCACCCAAATGATCCCATTAGACTACGGTGAGGCCTGTGTGTGTGTGTGTGTGTGTGTACAGTATGTGTGTGTGTTGCTGTGGCTTGCTGTGTGGTTGGGAGAGAGGCCTAATCGTGTCATCCACAGAGACTCTGCACTGAGTTATAATATTGGATTTCTGTTAGGGTGATGTGCTAATGTTAGCACTGAGCCTACTCCTGGGGCTACAAGACTGTACTACTCTCTCTCTCTCTCTCTTTATCTCTCTCTCTCTCTCTCTGCTCGTCATGGTTTTCACCCCTTAGCACTCTCCAAACAGATGCACCATGGGTAACCCTATCAAGGGCTGCTGTGAGGTGGCCCTGGTGCACTGTGGGTAACCCTGTTGGAGGCCGTGGTGTGTTGTGATGAGATGTCTTTGGCCCTGAGGTACAGACATGGGCTCAAATGTATTGGGTTTCTTTCAAATACTTCATCTGCTCTTGATTGAGCCTGCCTAGCGCAATGGAACCACTGGAAGAATCAACACAGCGCAAACCCTTTCCAACGGGCTCTCCAGACTGAAGCAATTAAATGATTTAAAGTATTGGAAAGAACACAACTACAATTTGAACCCAGGTCTGCTGAGGCACAGTTCCAGGCTGTCACTGGTTTGTTGATTTGTTTGTTGGGGGCTGCTGTGTGTTCCTGGTGCCACTAGCCCCAGAGACCTGCAGGAGACCATGTCCCCCCGTCTTGATGTGTCCCTTTGGGGACCACTCTGTTCGGGAAGAGGCTGTAAGGGCTCACTTCAGATGGATAAAGTGTGACATCACCAATGTACCTTCCAGCATCACTGTGCCATGGGAGAGAGAAACAACACACAACTCCCATGAAGACATGAGGAACCAATACCCATCGGGTCATTCTCTGTGCACATGCAGTCAGACCGATATGAAGAGAGGAGTAAAACTGAGCCATGCACAATACAAGAACTTGAAAAGTCTTCTTTGTTATTAAAACCAACTGGTTTCGACGTGTTGTCTTTGTCAGGGTTTTAGAACAGCTGTGTGGTAACTTAGGCACTTGTGGAAGGTCTGATGTTGTAAACAACAATGAAATAGCTGCAGTCTGACATTTCGGCACCATGCATAGTGGGAAAATATGGTTAAGCACCACATGGCAGTGGACAGCGTATTGGCAATGCAACATCACTGGCCACTGAGAATACCCCATTCAATGAGGGAAGAGGCCTACAAGCAAGACGTCTAGAGGGGAAGGCTCCCCATGAACTCCACGCTAAGCTGTTCAGCAATATTGTTTTGGAATGGTACAACTTTAGAATTGTTAGTAATGCTTTATAGTAAAAGTGGGTAAAAGTTTAGTCAATCCCATAAACAGTGAGTGACAAAGTGGTGTGGATTTAGCCTGGTCCATTCAGGGCAATTAAGACTTGCCCTGAAAAACAGGATATCTGTCAAAGTTCAGTCAACATTCAGGATTTACGTTTTGATTAATACGCTCAACTAAAGGATGGTCAATAATATAACAGAAAAAAATGACATGTATTTAAAGTGGCTTTCTTATTGGGTTAGAATTGCAGTTATTGTTGATGTATGGTCCAGTACACTACAACAGAGGCCTAGACCAGGCCATCAAAAACCCATTTACCTGTAAATGGAAGTTAGGATGGCATTACAGTCACATGAAGTACTGTAAAGTGGGTTCACACAATACAAAAGGTGTCCAGCTGATTAATTGTATATTCGGTATACAAATATGATCTCTTTAGCTTTTAAATTGTTCCACCAACAACGCAATCTAAATCTAGGGATAAATCATGAAATAGAATAATAACTTAGATTTGCATTATTATTATTATTATTATTATTATTATTATTGTTGTTGTTATTACCCCATTGCTATTGTTTGTTTTTGGGTCATTTGTGAATTCCAACTCTATATTGCAATAACCTGGCCAAGCAGAAACCTGAGCAGCACGGCGTCTGGCTCACAGATAACCTTTCATCACCATTTTCACTGCGTTTTCTGCGCTCTTGCTCGCTAACCGCGGAGATGTAAATGGGATTTGGAATTAAATAGCTGGTGTCTGTAACGTGGTGGGGGATTTGACTAGCTTTCACCCGTTTTTATTCACCGCAGCGCTCTCTCTCTTTTCCCGCAGCTCCTCGCTGCTCGGATCGTGGTCTGCCAGGGGCTGCAGAGCCGTGCCTATCGACTCATTCAGCACCAAATGCGTGTGTGACAGACTCTCTACCTTCGCCATTTTAGCACGGCTAAATCCTGACATGGTAAGTCCAACAACTCCCTTCATTCTTTTATGTTAGGGTATCCGAATCGAGGTGCTTGTGTATGTATCTCACGGGTTTAGTGGAAAAGGGCGTCATTGCCATTCGGTATCAACAGAGCCCTCGCGCGCGCCCGCCCTCTTACTCTCTCTCCTCTTGCTTGCGACATGCAGATGCCACTCAGCAAGTGCTCTGTGTGTTCTCAAATAAAGAATTCGGGCATCTTTCAAGTCGTCCCACCGAGCAGAAAAGGGAGATTTGTGTCGGCATGACACATTTTAGTCGAGGTACATTCAGTTTATATATTCCAACTGCAAAATGACCGTGTTGACTATTGATTTGCATACATTACATGCTGAATGAGAAGTTGTTAGGCTATGTGAAAAATTATTTTAGGGTTTTAGATTAGCTATTATTATAATAATGTTCAGAATCCTTGCATATTTCATGTGAACACTGTCCAATGTAACATAATAACATATTATTCCAGCATTTTGACAAATTCATTCTTATTTCCCTGCACATGTCTCCATTGGAATGCTGCTATGCTCCATGCATGCTGCCTAAATATTCTCCAATGATGCAATAACATAAAATGTGGCTAAAATAACAGAACAAATCACAGATAATCAGTATTTGATTCCAGCTGGGAATAAATAGGTGTGTTAATATGACAATATCTTTACCAAACCCTGCAGAATTACAGTGATGGCTCAAACTGCTCAAATGTGGCCCTGTTTCTGAGGGGAGATGAAAAGCCCAGTACTGTCATTGTGAGGAAGTGTTCATTCAGAGCGATTAGTTATTATTAGACTGGAAACTGCCTCTGAAGCAGTTGTTCACTAGTTGCCCTGGTAACAGCATGGATGGCACCAAGGGCTCTTAAAGCTGTAGAAGACCCTATACTAATTCACCACCACAGCCTTTGTGCTGTGTGGCCTAGATAGAGGGAAGGGAAGAACGGATGGATGGATGAAGGGAGGGATGGATGGAATACCATTAATTTACCCCTCCTGGGCCAAAATATTCAGACAGATGCGACATTTACCCGTTTTAGATATGCATGTGGTTTTTATATGGCGGTTCCAAAATGCTACATCAAAAGGAGGGGATAGGGATGAGAAAATGTGCACCTGCAAGCAACGGACAGGCTTGATTTGATGGGTCTTAGGAAAGCAAATAAACATGGCAGTCTTTGCCCTGAGAATCTGCAGCTGTGCGTTTGATGTTCTGTATCTCTCTCTTCTCCCTCTCTCACACTCCCTCTGTTCTCCCCTCGTCCATCCTAGAGCTACGATTATTCAGCCGGGGGTGGTGGTGATCTTGGAAGTGTGTGTATGTGTGTGTTTGTGCACCTCTGCAAGATGTTTACAGATCTATACACACACAAAAGCAGTTGCTATCCTTATTCCACACAGCTGCACACATTCATACAGTTACACATACTGCACACACACACTCACACACACTGTTTATTTTGCGTGTGCCTGTGCGATGGGCAGCAGTCGTAGTAGCATCATGTGTTAATAGCACTCAGAGAAGCAGTGATTTCTGCTTCTCCCTGGCCGGACACAGTGTTATCCTCCCCCTCATTCCTCCTTCCATCTCTCTACTTCTATTCATCCCCCTCTCTACCTGGGCACGCAACAGGCCGTTTCAAAGCAGTGTCGCAGTCTGGGAGCTTTTAGATGCCCTAAGAGAAGCATATTGTGGCAATTATATTCACATGGTTCTGTGCCAGGAGAGAAGGGCACTCCTTTTCCTCCCCCTCTCTCTCTTCCTCCCATTCCTCCCCCCTCCCTCTCTTTCTTCTTCTCCCTCCCTTCCTCCCTCCTGCCATGCTAGTGGGTTTGTGAGAGCCATGGTTACGGAACTAGCTAATTATTCCTGCTGCAACACTTGCCACATTCTGAATGGCGCAGCCCCTCTCCTCTGTCTGCAGCTAGCCTCATACAGCCCCAGAATGACAAACACCCAGTCTCTCACTGTCTCTCTTCTACCCCTTTATCCCCTCTCCCTCTCCCTCCTGCTTAGTCATTTTCCCACATCCTTTCCTCTGCTGCTTTCTCTGCCCCTCTCTCTCTCTCTCTCTCTCTCTCTCTCTCTCTCTCTCTCTCTCTCTCTCTCTCTCTTTCTCTCTTTCTCTCCACATAGTAGGTCTCTGTCCCGCCCCTTTATCACTCCCTCTCTTCATCTCTCCTCTCCTGTCTTCTGTAATGTTACCACGTTCAGTCAGTCCTACTCAGCTGCAGGCTGTAGAAGGAAAGAGAGAGAGAGAGAGAAAATGTACGGCAGTCTTATCAAAAGGCCCAAACCTGAACCCAGCAGGCTTGTGTTTTTGGGAATAGGATGAATGTGTGTGTGTGTGTGTGTGTGTGTGTGTGTGTGTGTGTGTGTGTGTGTGTGTGTGTGTGTGTGTGTGTGTGTGTGTGTGTGTGTGTGTGTGTGTGTGTGTGTGTGTGTGTGTGTATGAGAGACAGACAACTCTTTGTTAGAATGTCTCATGGGTCTGTGAGTACGCAGTTCACACACCTACAGACCTGCCTTTGACCATTTAACCCACAGTAGGCCTCTAGATAGGCTAGGTATTATTGAACTACTGTGTCCATGGTGATTCCCAGAAGGTCTTCATGGTGTTGGATAGCTGTTAACACTATGATACTGTATGTATACCTGTATATCTGCATTGATACAGGACAGCAACCAACAAATCAAGAACACCATGTAGCCATTGTTGTCTTGAGAGACATATATGTCACCTATCTGAAGGCAGTTTTAGGTCAACTCTGGGATAGCGTTGCTTCTTCCGGATGGGAAGTCTCTGTCTCTCTCACTAGGCGATTGCACTGTACGCGATTCACATCCCACATCCCTGCTCTGCCATTAGTGGAGACAGAGAGGGCTGTAAAAGTTACTCGGTCTCAGCGGACATTGTTCCATTCGGCTGCACTCGTAATCTTTTTCCTTCAGACAGAGAGAGGGGAACTCACCGCAATGCAGATTCATCAAAGGATTTAATTAATTTGGCCCTCTAGCACACATCAAACCTGGAAACAAGACAGACTATAAACTCCAATTATCTTCTGCTTGAGGGTGGAATGCACAACCATAGAATAGATGCCCCCTCCTCTTCTCCCTCCCCCCATCCCTGTCATCAGACTGGCGCTCTCCCTTCCACCTGCATCTCACCTCTAGCTACCCCAACACCACCTCAACCCCCCCTGCACCCCGACCCTCCACCCCTATCCCTTTCCATCAGACCCATTCACCTACATTCACCCCCCCAACACCACCTCTAACAAACCTTAGCAAAGACAGCTACCCTCAGAACATGTTTCCTTTTGGAACACATGACACGTTTAATCAAGCCAGTCTTCTAGAGTAAGCAGCACTTCATTAAGCAACACTCGTGAACATGGGCTTCTTGAACATCCTCTAGTCTACAGGTCACACCCACATATTGGATATGGCTCCCTGTTAGTACTGCTGTGTAGAGCTCATAATGGTATACTGGGGAACGCAGTCAACACACACGCCTGGCCTGCGTTGGGAGAGTGGCATGCCAGTGCCCAGGATGACATGCATGGGAGCCTGCAGGCTGCACTACTCCCTCAGATAGATACACTGTCTGCCAGCTAGATGCTTTCACTCTGTTCAGGCCACAGCAGGGAACACTCATCAGTCAGTGCTGCTAAGCATGTATGAGTCAAGTCTGGGAATTGTGTAAAAAAAACACACGCGCATGCACGCTCTTAAACACACAGACACACACACCAGTGAGATGCATAAAGCAGCCACAGGGTCAGTGGGATGCTGCAGCCTTCCTTCCCTCACTGCTGCTGCCACGCTACCGTACCGACATCCTGCATCACCATGGCAACTAATATAATGGCTGCTGCGGGAACATGGAGATGGTGACCTGTTGTTGTCGATCCTTTTACAAGAGGAGGTTTCGATTATCTTGCTGTGTTTCATAGTAGAACGTTTGAATCTGGCTGAATCAGACTACACGTCTGACAATACAATCTGTCAGAATGTGCTTCATGGCCTTCAGCTAAGAATCTGTGTAATGATTCACCTTGGAGTCACCTTGCTCTCCATATCCAGCCAAGGCCCAAACAGCAGCCTGTCTGCCAGCCTCTCTCCAGCTCCCTGCTCTCTTTATCAGATACCAGATATACCTGCCTCTGTACACGGCACTGTGCATGTCTGTCTGTCTGTGTGTGTGTGTGTGTGTGTGTGTGTGTGTGTGTGTGTGTGTGTGTGTGTGTGTGTGTGTGTGTGTGTGTGTGTGTGTGTGTGTGTGTGTGTGTGTGTGTGTGTGTGTGTGTGTGTGTGCGTGTGGCTGAGTGTGGCTGTTTTAGCTTTGAAGTCCTGAACCAGGAGAGTGGAAGAAAGAATCTTCTCCAAAATAATAAGAAGAAGGCAGCTTTGCATGTCTTTACAGTCCTAACAGTCTGTGTGTTGACTGCATGTGTGTCTCCTACAGAACATGGATAAAATGCAGCTTCCCTCTGTGACGCTGATGGTGGGCTGTGGAGTCTCCTCTCTCACCTTGCTGCTCCTCATCATCATCTATGTGTCGGTCTGGAGGTGAGAACATATCGACTCTGGTCTGTAGTTTCTAGTGGTATCTGGGTAGTTACTATGCCCAGCTGACCTGTATTAGGCTGGTTTGGTTACACATCCACCATAGTTGCTTGAACCATGCTGGAAAGGACAAAGGGGACTACATCTGAGCCAGCGTAGTGCGGTTCAGGTTGGCTTGATAGTGTAAAAAGGCTTGAGCTTTTGAACTGTTTAAGTGAAGGAAGTATTGGTGTGGTTGTTGATGGTTGATGGTCAATTGGGAAAGGTGTGGACCCCTCAACATGTTGTCTCTCCTCAGGTACATTCGCTCCGAGCGCTCCGTCATCCTCATCAACTTCTGCCTCTCCATCATCTCCTCCAACGCCCTCATCCTCATTGGTCAGACGCAGACACGGAACAAGGTAAGAGCCAATGAACAAGCTGTATCTCACCACGTACTCTCTCAAGGTCTTGTAAAGATCCTTTACTCACATCTCTCCATCTCTTCTTCTCTTCCCTGTTCCCTCTTTCAACCCCTCTCACACTCTCCTCCTTTCCTCTCTCAGGTGATCTGCACGCTGGTCGCTGCTTTCCTGCATTTCTTCTTCCTGTCGTCATTCTGTTGGGTTCTGACAGAGGCGTGGCAGTCATACATGGCCGTGACTGGCCGGCTTAGGAACCGCATCATCCGCAAGCGATTCCTGTGTTTGGGCTGGGGTGAGGATGCTGGGGGCAGGGGGGATCAGTTTGATCTGTTTATCTGTCTGTCCATCTGTGTGTCTGTCCCATCCCTACCCAGTACTGACCCTTCTCCCTCCTCCTCCTTAGGTCTACCTGCTCTGGTTGTGGCAATCTCTGTGGGTTTCACCAAAGCTAAGGGATATGGCACCGTCAACTAGTGAGTCTGCTATCCCTGATATTGTTGCTTTGTGTCTCCCTTTGTTTAGACAAGTGTACTTGTGTCTCTCTCTCTCTGTATCTTTCTTTCTGTGTACCTCTATGACTCTTTCTTCGTCTAAACATTTCAATATAGAATTAGCTAACTGTTTAAAGAGCATTTAAGACGTGATACAGAATCCTTATACTTGGGGGTTGTATTTGTGTGACCTGACTGCTGGTAGCTGACTTGACCTCTTCCTCTCCTCGCTCTACCCCTTTTCTCATGCCATCTTTCTTTCTTTTCATCTGTCTTTCTCCTTCCTTCTCACCTGCTCTTGGTGTCACTCTCTCTTCCTGCCTTTTTCCTTTCCTCCTCCTCCCTCTCTTCGTCTTTCTCTCGCAGCTGCTGGCTGTCTCTGGAAGGTGGCCTGCTTTATGCGTTTGTGGGACCGGCTGCCGCTGTAGTCTTGGTACTTCCTGTCTCTCTGTCTCAGCCTCTATTTGTCTGAGAAACCTTTGTTGCTTTACTGATCTTAGATGAACATTTAGCCATAGAAATATGTAAGATGCTGTAACGCTTATCTTGGCCCTAACCAGAAACTTACCATTTTGGCTTAATACTATTGGTTTTAGCCAGTCAATAGATTGTACATTATCTTAACTAACATCTTCATCAACCATGTATAGTCATCAATGGACCCTATGTGCCAGATTGCTACCACTTGACTAACAACATGTTATTACCTTGACTTAGCAGTTACAACTTTATATATATATATATATACTGTAGGTTTGATATGTAAAGCTATTGTGTTTATGTGTGGGACTGACATAATTCACATGCATGTATCATACTCTATCATTTCTGTAGTTCCATGTCAGACTGACAGACAGAGTGGTTGTAGCTATATGGTCTGAATGACCAAGGCTTTTTCTCTGTATCTGGCTGCTTTGTTCACATCTCTCTTTTCTCTCTGACAGGTTAACATGGTTATCGGGATTCTCGTATTTAACAAACTGGTGTCCAAAGACGGCATTACTGATATGAAACTGAAGGAGAGGGCAGGGTATGCCTTATCCTACCACACATCCATCTCACTGGTCCACCAATAACCAGCCTGCGGGCATAAGCTTGGGGGCGGGGCTAGCGATGCCATTGGCTCTCACGTTTAGAACGCAGGATCTAAGAAAGAGTCAGATGAGGAAATTGATAGGAGCTATTTTTTTTGGAAGGCAGAATTTAGAAACAGGGGAGATAACAGAATAGGAGCACAGACAAAAGGATAGAGGGAGAGAGAGAAAGAGAGAGCGGGAGGAGAGACAGTGAGAGCAGAGAGAACGAGAGAGAGGTGAGAGTGGGGAAATGAAAAGGAGCAGATATTGAAAGGAAAATGTGGATGTTTTCATAAGACAGACAGTGATCAATGATTGGAAGATTTGTAGAGGATGAGGTCTGACAGAGAGGGATAGAAGAAGAGAGGAGCGAGGGACGAGGGGGGTGGGGAGGGAGGGAGATATAAGAAAGGGAAGATGAGAAAGAATGGAGTGGTTATCGGACCCTCCCATTAAGAAACAAGATGACGCATCAGTGCTCATCTCATGGCTATCATATTGGTTTCATTATACTCTGCCATGTACTGTGTGTTGCTTTTACACATTCACTCAGCTTCTCTTCATTTGCAGGTGTTGCTATATAATGTCCATTTCTGTATATCCACCTTTCTCATTTCTTTTGTTTCGTTGATTTATAGGGAAGGGGAGCAGGGGCCCTATGGGTATAGAGTAGAGACCCCAAAGATCCCTCAAAGCACATGATAATGTCATGGGTTTGATTTATTGTACGCCGCTAATGCTGTCTCTATGTCCATAGAAATTGGTTTATTTTCCGTTGCTTTGTTAAAAAGGCTACTCACTATAGTATGAAACATACTCCATCTGATACATCTGTTGTGTTGGAGATTTTACTACAGCCATTTGGGCATTTCCAAGCTCCTGCTGAGACGGGATGGAAGGTTTTCAACCTACTTCAACCATGTGTACTTGTCTTAAAGGCTGCCTTGTTTATACTTACTACTGCTACCTAATACAGACAGTAGCATGTGCAGTTCAATACACGCCAACGTTGTGAGAGGTAATGACCTTTAGTCCCTATACAACCCCAGGGTTGACCTTTGACCTCTCGGTGTACCCTGCTCCCCCCTTCTCGCAGGCTGCTGTTCTGTGCCCTCATTGGACATCCTTAGTACATCCAACTGTATCATTGTTTATTTCTGTATGTATTCTCTCTGCAATGATCTATTCTTGAACTGTACAAGTTTGTTTCTTGCTGTCTGAAACGTTCTCTTTGAGTTTGCACAGAATCCCCCCCTCTCTCACTCAGGGCTCCTCCTCTCCAATCAGGAACACCTCAATCTCAGCTCCCCCTTTCCACCTCGTCAATGATTCGGTAAAAAATCTGCCCCGCCCACTGTTGTTGACTGTATTGGCTGTCAGCCCTGCTCATGGCCCACCCACTAAATCTCCTCCCCCTGGCAGTAGCGCTCTCTGATTGGCTTAATATCCCCTCCTTACACTCTGATTGGCTTAATACCCCCTCCTCACACTCCCCAACTAGTAGAATTTTTGAATCTCTTTCCCTGCTATCAATATCCCAGCTTCCATCTAAAACCAGCTAGACAAGCACTAGATGTATAGAATAACTATAAACAAACTGCAGTGCAAAATCTGGAACACGGTTGTGATCCATAGTTCTGTTCAAAGTATAGGAAATGGAACAGAGTAGTATATGACAGGGTGTGTGTATGTTCATGTGTGTTTAGATGTGTGAGTGTGTGCTTTGGCCTGTGTGTTTGTGTGCATTTGATTACACAGTGGTTGTTTAAGCGTTGTTTTACACCGATGTTGCGCAGCAGACCACTGGGCTATCAGTGATGCCTGGACCGAGGGGGCAGAGGTGGCACCAGAAGACTGGATACATGCACAACACAGTAGGATACCATGGTATTCTCTGATATTATTCTCACTGTTTGCGCCCCCTCTGCTGCCTCACAGCCTTCTCAAGGATCAGATTAAGCATATGTGGACTGAGGGGAGGGACTGTGGGGAGGGGGCAGGGTGGCACTGCAGGTGGATACGTGGAAAACCGAAGGGTGTTAATCTCTTTGCCCCCTCGCATGCCTTTCAATACCTAACATGTTTAATCAAGATAATTAATGATCGCTAGATGATGCGCCTAATTAGGCACGGCGTACTGTGGCTCCGCTCTCTCATATCTCAGAGATTTAAATGTACCCTCGCTGCCTGGTGAGGCTCTCTCTCTTTCCTCCACCCCTACAATTAGGCTAATTGGATGGGAAAATGGAAACAGACAGGAAAGTAGAGGACAAGACAGGAGAGAAGAGGAAAGGCCTACTGTAAAGCCATCCAGGCAGAGCTGTTGGGGTGTAGAGTTTCCTCATTCCTCATTCCAGGAAGTGTTAGCACTGCGTTATCAGGCTGCTGTTAAGTTACTTTAACCCTAGTTGTCACTATACAGACTGGCTCCTCCCAGACTCACTGGAAACAAGTGACAATTGTTACTGAGTGGACGATCCAAGTGAAAGAAATACCAGTAAACTGGGCAAGCTTTGTACCCTTGTTTGTCGACTGGGAACCACAGAATATCACCTATCTAATCTCTTCTACCCACAATGTTGAAACAGAACAATGAAGTGGGCATTTAGCTGAAGAGTATTGCTTGTTTGATTGAAGACCTGGATTTGATTCGAGCAGGTCTATGTGTCCCTGTGGATATGGGTGTTTCTCTCACTAAACTCTCTGTTGTCTACACATCAAAAAGACAAGGGAAATGGTGTTGTATTTCAAAAGCTACTGATTGCTTTTTAATATCACTGCCTATGGCAGAATGGGGAGGGGGTATTGGTTGTATTGCCCTTTTACTTGAAATGGAATTTCTTATAATGTGATTTTTAATCCGTCTGTCCAGCGGCTATACGGAATCGATGGTTTAATTGTTGTTTTGCGAGCGGCCATTTTGTGACACTGGTCTTCTCGAACTCTGTTTCTTTTAGAGGTGTGTTTCTTGTGGGAGTATTTTAATATAATGAAACAGCTTTCAAGCCATTGTGTTGGAAGTATGGATGGACAGTTTATTGTTGTATCACGTCCTGATAATAATCTCAGTAATCACCCTCTCGTGTAATATTGCTGTATTTGTTCTCATATAGCATGTAATCCATGATGAAGAGGCATTGTAGAGATTGTACTGTGTCTCTTACTTCCAGCCAGGCATCGAGGCAGAGAGAGGCAGGCCACAGCAACACTGGGCTTTGTGATGTGATGAGAGGAGATTAGATGACAGCACAGACACTGGAGAAGTGGGGTGTCAGAAATAGACTGCTAGATGGGAACTGTGATGATTCTCTACATTATTTGTGGATTACAGTACCAGTGGAGAAACAGGTTCTCATGAAATCTTTAGAATTCATTGTCTATCCTTTGTGTTGTTTTAATACAGCCATGCAGAAACACACACTCAACGTACACACATTCAGATATACACCTGGTAATGAACACACGTAAACACACTGTTAATTGGTTAATTGGAGATATAGGCTAAGAGGCCTTTCACGACTCATTACTTTGAGTTCATAGTTCATTGTTTGTGCGTGCGTGTGTTTGAGTGTTTGTGTGTGTATGTGGGTGCTTGCATGTGTGTACATGCCTACATGAGTGCGTGTGTGTGCATGTGTGTGCGTCAGAGCCTTAGCAGGGTGTTCAGTAATGCCTGTATAAAGTAATCAGTCTGACCAGTGAGGCGTAGGGAGAAATAACCAGGGGTGAAAATATTCACAGCAATTACATTTAGGAAGCTAAATAAACAACGCAACTGAGACGCAAAGCATCAATTGGCACATGAAGTGCCTCTAATTAGACATTTGCTTTATTCATTTATAAGAATACCATAATTATTCAGTTGAATGCACATAAATGAAGGATTCAACAATTTGAATAATAAGATGAGGAAGGGCAATATAATGTGTATTCATGCCAGTGTACATACAGGTGCCTGTTATGGCCAATAAGAATCGTACCTGCACAAGTTACACATGTATCTCTCTTTTTACATTTTGGTCATTTAGCAGACACTCTTATCTAGAGTGACTTACAGGAACAATTAGGGTTAAGTAGCTTGCTCAAGGGCACATTGGCAGATTTAACCTAGTCAGTTCAGGGATTCGAACCAGCATCCTTTCGGTTACTGGCCCAACCTCTGAATCGCTAGTCTACCTTAACCACTTATGAATCATATTTTGAATCACTAGTTTGAGCTACATCATGTGCAACAGTGTCACGGCACTGCACAGACTCAAGATGATTAGAATAATGTCGGAATGCAGTAGTGCCTTTGTTGAGTTGATTATCCCACTCACTCTGTGTTGGTTAGGATCCCCTATAAGTTTGTTGTGTTCACATATAGTAGGAGCACTGATCAATCATTGAAGAATAAATCAACCCTTAGTGACATATCCACCCATGTGGTTGTGTATCTTGTCCGGCCCAGCCCCATACCCCTTAGCCCTGAGAGAGAGAGCTAGAGAGAGAGAGAGAGAGAGAGAGAGAGGGAACTGTGACTCACTCTGAGTGTAAGTGTGTGTGTGTGTGCATTTGTATCTGTGTGTATTATGTTACAGCGTGTGTTAATTTGACTACTTTGCAGTCAGATGACAGTACCACTGTACAATATGACGCTCAAATGTGCCAAGTGCGGAGTTATCTCGTCGGCTGACGTTTCTACCACAGCTACCAGTAACGCCATGTTAGTCCTGCTAATTATTTACCCACATATTCTATACTGCTTTCTTTACCTCTGTTTCCTTTACCTTGATATGCCTCCTCTACTTCCTCCTCTTGTTTTTATCTTTTTGTTTTTCCCCCTTTTCGTTTCCTCTCTTCCCCTGTACCCTCGTGAGAATCATTGGGAATTAGTTCTACAGTGCTGTTCTTGTAAGATATGGTGTGTGTGTGTGTGTGTGTGTGTGTGTGTGTGTGTGTGTGTGTGTGTGTGTGTGTGTGTGTGTGTGTGTGTGTGTGTGTGTGTGTGTGTGTGTGTGTGTGTGTGTGTGTGTGTGTGTGTGTGTGTGTGTGTGTGTGTGTGTGTGTGAAGCACAGACAGCAGAAAAGCAGCTTTAATATAGGCCAGAGTAGAAGTGCAAGGCTCAGTGGCTTTCAGCTATGTAATGCCCCCAGGTTATGGATGGATACAGTAACTCTACATCTGTATCCGCATGGAGGAGGTTTTCACGGGCAGTGCACTTGACTTATCAATTAGTGTGTGTGTGTGTGCGTGTGTGTGTGCATGTGCTTTGGGTTTCTGTTGCCAGGCCTGACGTGTAGCTATATTGTTTGTAATGTGTTTTTTAGTGGGAGTGTGTCTGAATCCTTGGGTCTGTTTTAAACAACACCTAGAAACGTTTCATTCAATCAACTCAGGACAGAGTTAACAAGTGGACATGTGAAACAAAGACTCTGAAGAGTTGAGGAGTTAGGGAAAGAAATACGCATGTTGATAAAGGAGAGAGAGAGCGACATTGTCCTGTAGGAACATATGGACCAGAAGACAAGTCCCTGTCCACTTAATCACACCTCTGCCCCCTGCCTCTTGCGTTTGTCTTTATGTTACGTTTCTTTGCTTCATTTCACTTTTGTTCTTCCTTTACTCACCTCAGCTCCTCCTTTTCCTGTTGCTCTTGGTCTCATATGTTTTATTGACACATCCTAAACATACATGCATATTGTATATGTCAGTTATGGAACATATATTTCAATTTATTATGGATGTATGTTTTTCTTGTGTGGTATTAGCATATTTACGGTAGCTACTGTAAGTATATTTAAAACATCAAGCTATGCACCTATACCTTATTATAGGTTTATTATACTGTACATAATGCCAATCATTTCAACAACGAGGGCGACATGCAGTACATAGATGCCTTTTTTAGGAGTAGATATTGCATGTATTACATTAGAAATTAGAATTAGAAAGTTACATGTAGTTTTTATTATCATTGAATCCCATTTCAAGCAAGTAAATCATAGAAAATCGTATTAAATAGAGACAGTTCTTTTCCAGGAGTGTAGTCTTTCCTTCTTTGTGTATCTTCTACTGACTGTAGTGCTGACCCTGGCCCTGGGCTGCTGTTCCCCTCCCATCCTCCAGGGCGTCGCTGTGGAGCTCCTGTGTGGTTCTGCCTCTCCTCGCCCTCACCTGGATGTCTGCTGTCCTGGCCATCACCGACCGACGCTCCTCCCTCTTCCAGATCCTGTTCGCTGTGTTTGATTCGCTGGAAGGCTTCGTCATTGTCATGGTGCATTGCATCCTGCGCAGAGAGGTACATCATTCTTCATTCACCCTGTTGTCACTCTGACACATTTCACCTTGATGATACTCTGTCACCTACTCTTTTTTTATGTATTATTTATGATTATTTTTTCATTTTTATTGGTTTGTTGTTGAGGCCCTGTGCTCCACTAGGAGCTAAAAGGGAAAGGTTGATGAAGGTGATGTGGAGGGGAAGAAGATGAGCAGACAAAAACCTGACCATGACATTGAAAGGTCATGACCTCTGTGTTTATTATGGTGTACTGTAGGTTCAAGAGGCAGTGAAGTGTCGGGTAGTGGACCGCCAGGAGGACGGGAATGGAGACTCAGGGGGATCTTTCCAGAACGGACACGCTCAGCTTATGGTAGTACCAATGGAGCATTATTCTTCATCAAAAACAATGTCTGATATACTTGATATGTATTATATGTTCTTTGTTAACATGTTTTCTATGAATTTTTTTCTTCATTAGACTGATTTCGAGAAAGACGTCGACATGGCTTGCAGAGGAGGTAAGAGTACCGGCAAAAAAAAGAGTGAGTTTATGCAGTGTGTCTGTCTGTCTGACCCTATACAACTCTCTCTATGCATGTGGATTTTTCTTTGAGTTCTGTCATTCAAAAGTTGCACCTGCTTTGCCCTCTCTGCTGCACGCGTATTGTGTGTTAGCAGCACCCTCCCATCCCACTCCTCTCCACCCGTTGTTATGAAGCGCAAAACACTGTTTTGACATGAGATGCACCACATTACTGCAGCATAACACAATTTAGCCCAGCCATTTGGCAATAGGGCGGTGGTGTGCGAACGAGTGCTAAGCAGTAATATGCGGATAAATAGGGCTGTCTGAGTCTGCCACATCTTCCACCACATCCACCGGCAGGCGGGCAGGCCGTGTTATAATTAAGTACCGACCAACAGTGCAGTATCAGATAGAGGCTCTCCTCTGATATCCATTGGGAGTGGAAAGGAATCTGATTATCTCCCGAGACAGGATATCGGGAAAAGCATCTGGAGCAGAAACGCCATTGAGACGCGAGATGCAGCAGACAAGCCCACTGAAGGGGGAGATGGAATATAAGAGGAGTGAAATTACTTTTTCTTTGTGTGAGTGTGTGTGTAGCGGTGGGGACTGGGGAGTGATTGTAAGATATTCTGTCATGCTGACAGGAAGTTGTCTGATGCTGTTGTCTAGCCCTGTGCTCAATAGTGAGATGCACAACACAGCAATCCAGCAGTTACAGTGAAACGGGGTCACGGCGTAATCTTCAAGCTAATGATCAGAAGTTCAAGGAAGGCAGTGTAGTCAGTAGTTAAATCAACAGTGGGAAGGTTTGCACTCATTCTATTGCATGTCCAAGTCTGAGTTGGACATCTTGAGAGTCACCCTCTCTTTATCTCTGAGTTTTACGTCCTCTCAAATCTCTCTCCCTCTCTCTTTCGCTCTCTCTCCCTCCCTATCTCTCCTCCCTCCCTCTCCCCCCAGGTACTCTGAAGCGTTCCTCTCTCCAGGGTGATGAGAAGCCATCCTCCCAGCCCCTGACCCTTCAGAAGGGCTCTAACTTCAACACCATGCCTGCCAGCATGGCCAAGGTCCACCTCCAGAATGTGGCAGACTACCCCAGTCATACCCTCACCCTGCGCAGGGAGAAGGGTGGCGCCACCAAGGGCATCAGCACCGAGCTGCCGGGAGCCAAGTCCATCTACATCTGTGACGGGGAGCTCTTTAAACAGCTGGACGGGGAGCTGTCTCCACGGGGGACAGGGGAGACCGGGGGGCCTGAGGGCACAGGAACAGGCCCGGGACCAGGGTACGTCATCCTGCCTAACAACAACAACACTGGCACCCTGGGGCGGCCTGGAAAGGGCAGCAAGGAGGACACGACGACCAAGTACATCAGCATCGAGCAGCAGATGCCCCAGACCAGGCTCATCCACCTGGCCAACTTGGCGGGGGTGGAGGGCGTCCCGGGTTTCGCGCTGAAGAGCCTGCCTGCAGACCTGGTCAGTGTCTCCTGCTCGGAGAGGGAGTCGCCCGTCCACAACATGCAGAACGTCTCCGGAGAATCCCACATGACCAACAGCATGTGTGAACAGGGTGATTCTGGGAACTCTGGAATGATGTCCAAGAGCGAGACCGTGTCCACTCTCTCCATGAGCTCCCTGGAGGTAAGACACATACATAGACACGCATACAAACACACACAACCCCATGTTCTCACCACATGATGGGACAGATGTTCCTTGATCAAAGAAAATATCAGAAATCAGCCAGTGCCGTTTACTGTCAGTATGTGGTGGCACTGTATTCATGGCATTCTGTTGAGATATCATTATAGTCGCTATCCTTTTCTGTGTAGTAACAGCACTGTAGTGGCAACGTGTACGGAAATAGCCCTATCTCGCCTTGCTCGACAGAACACTAAGATCTTTAAAAAGGTCAGGTTTCAGTATTCTCTCCTTGACTGTGCCGGTCCAGTGGGGGAGCTCAAACTCAGACTGCTACACTGACCAGCACACACACACGCACAGCTAGCCGTGCCAAGCCAGCCAGTCAGATAGGCAGACAGTCAGACTTCTCAGCCTGTTGGTGTCTTTTCACCTCAGGGCCAAACTCGCTCCCCTCCCAAAATGCTGTGCGTGCAAGGTCACAGCTGCCAGGGCAACCAGCAACCAACCAGCCTGAAGGTCAGGCCTTTCTTTCTCTGCTAGCTGACAAAGGTCACTCGATCACAAGCTGTTTACTGCAAGGATTCACGCCAACGGGGTCAGGATGAACCAACAAGGATGCTCAGTTTCTCATGAGTCACTGATACCACTGAGAAACTGTCCCAGTCATTTTAACTGATTTGAAACTAACAGTGAAACAGAGTGAAATGCTGAGGAAGACATCACCATTTTGTCTAGTCAAATTCACACAGCATATTGATGATAGCATAATGTATCTTTTAATCTTTTCCTCTTGTCTTTCTCCAGAGACGAAAATCCCGCTACGCGGAGCTGGATTTTGAGGTAATTTCAGACTTCTGGACTGCATTTCTTCTGACATAATGTCTTGCTGGTTTGACAAACTATCTCTAATGTCTAAATTCTGCTTCTAAAAATCCACTGGAATTTACATAATCCATTTTTCTTTATAATTATGGTGCATGGGACTTCATAGCAGATAATATACAGTACTCTATCTAAGCTTTGCAGACGTCTGTGTTGAATGATTTTCCTATGAGGGGTGTTTTTTATGTGTCTGGTTCATGTAGAAGATATTGCACAAGCTATGTTGTTGTTTAAGGATGATTGATGTTGATGGTGGATTATCCTGTGTGATTTAGAAGATCATGCACACACGGAAGCGTCACCAGGACATGTTCCAGGACCTGAACAGGAAGATCCACAGTGCAGACCAGGACAGGGCGTCTCCGCCTGGCGATGGGAAGGCAGGGAAGAGGTGGAGTGTGTCCTCAGCAGGCAGCGACAAGACCATCATGAGCGTACGACACTCTGTCTCTCCCTTTCTCTCTTTCTCTCTGTCTGTCTGTCTGACTCACTCTCTCTTCCCCTTCTCCACCTCTTTTTTTACCTTTCTCTTTCCATGTGTCCCTCTCCCACTCTCTCTTTTTACCATTCTCTCTCCATGAATAGCACCCCCCTCTCTCTCCCTGTCTCTCTGTCTGTCTCTCTCTCTCTCTCTCTCTCTCTCTCTTTCACTCTGTCTCTGGCTCTGTCTCTCTCTCTTATCTCTCTCTCTCTCATGCAAAATGCCCTTTTATGATTTAGTTTTTTCTCTGGTTCACCTATTCTCCTCTCCTGTCCCTCCCTCTATCCAACAGGACAAACAGCAGACACCCAGTAAGAGAGCCTGGGAGGGCATCAGGAAGACCCAATCTCCCCCGTCGTGGATGAGGAAGGACCTGGAGCCCTTGGCAGCCTCTCCCCTGGAGCTGCAGAACGTGGAGTGGGAGAAGGCCAGCGCCACCATCCCTCTGGTGGGACAGGAGATCATGGACCTGCAGACAGAGGTGTGACACTGAGACAGACCGAGAGAGAGCAGCCAACCCCGTCCCCCAGCCCAGCTCTCAGACAGACAGACAGACACCTTCCCTTCCCGCAGCTCCACATCTCAATCTCACTCTGGGAACCAACGATCAATGACCAACGAAACGGGCAGGCGTGAGAGAGATAGAGAGAGAGAGCAGCTCTTTTATGTTAGGACCCAACTAAGAGAGAGAGAGAACGAAAGAGAGAAAGAACAATTGCCTGATAAATGGGGGGAATGAGAACAGGTTTGCGGTGCATTTTGTTATATTTTCTTATTGCTGCTGGAATCAGTTTTTTGTTTACTATGTCAGAAAGTCATATATCCGGTCTGTTATTATCCACATTATTACTTCACTGGACACATGCTTGAGTCCCTCTCCCCTCCTGGTAAATCTCTGTGGATGGTTAGCCAGTTAGGCAGTTGGGTGGTGTAGGTAGTGTAGATTAAAAGGACAGACTGCAACTGCCTATGAACTCTTCACCAGCCTGCTAACAGATCACATGGACCAGCCATACAGTTCAATTTCCAACCAAGCCTTTAGGCAATGGACCTGGTCTGGACAAGACCTTCACCCAACATACAGTAAATGTTCCAACCAAACTACATGTCCAGTACATGTCCCAAACACGCCTAGGCAGTGGAGGAGGCAGACTGCTGGACCATAACCATGTGCCTCTCCATGCCAACTAATAGCCCCGTCCCCCCACCCTCCACTGCACTGTCAGACAGAGTCCCCACCCCCTTGACAGGAAGGGAGCAAACCGATGACATCACAGTCAGCCAAAAGGGTGGAAAACCCTCCCATTGGTGGGGGGCCATAGTGACATCAGCATAGACCAACAAGGATGAGATATCTCATTTGTGGATGCCCTTAATGACATCACAGAAAGCCAAGATGACCATATCTCATTTGTGGAAGCTTCTATGACCTCAGCAGAAGCCAAGGAGACAGTGTTTTGATTGGTTGATTGGTTGCTTGGTGTACAAGCAGGCTTGGTACATTTGTGGCAAATATAAATCAGCTTGTTCGGTAAATGCAGGTGGTAAAAAATGAATGATACTCATGTCACAAAGTATATAAAGAATTATGCTTAATAATGACAATGGAAATTAATAAATATAAAATATATATGATAAATACTGTATAGGACATTACAAAGGTTGTGACTCTGCAGTATGGGGTTTGGATTAGTTGCACACAGAGAAAGCACAAGGCTCTTTTGGAGTCCTGTTGTACAGCATTGTAATTATTTCCACAGAGTTCTACAGAATGAATTTTAGCCTATAAATATCTTTCTTACTGTGCTTGGGGATTATTGTTCTCATTATTATTATTATGACCATGATTATTCAGATTACATCTGCGTCCGAAATGGCACCCTATTCCCTATATAGTGCACTGCTTTTGACCAGGTCAAATGACAGGAATAAACACCAGGTCAAATTACAGGATTTAACACCAGGTCAAAAGTAGTGCACTATATAGGGAATAGGGTGCCATTTTGAACACATATTATGATTCCCCTCCCATCCTTTTCAGGGTACTGGAATATGAGTGTTCTGTAACTCCATGTAACAGTGTGTGTTTTGGTATCACTGACTGTCACTCCCTCCTCAGATCTGTACGTGTCTGACATGAACCCTGACCTCTGTCCCTTGACCTTTAACCTCCACCGCCCCCTCCACCTTTTTAGTTCACAGGGGTTGACTCTTTGTTAATGTACAGTTTTCAGAGCACAAAATGAATGTGTCATATTTCTAATAAAAGTATATCTATATAATAAAGTATCAGTTGTCCTGGTGCATTGTACTGCCAATATTCCTTATATATACCCTATTTAAACCCCTAGAGTCCACTGACACACCGCTGCATCAGTCTAAGTTACATAACAAACAACTCCCCATCAAAATCAGTCAGTTGAAACTAGAGATATCTGTTTTGTTTGAATTGGATGCTTTTCAATCCACCACATCCCCCAGTGTCGCACTTCCGCATCTGTGGTGAAAGGTGGCAGAGCTAGAGCGTGTTTGTCAGACCATACCTAAATGGATCCTAAATTTCAAAATCCAAATCAAGTTGACCATTTTAAAACAATTCCATATGTCATCATAGCACTCCCCCCACCACCCACCTCCCTTCCCCAACGTCTTAGACTCAAGGAATTAATCCCCATATTCCCGTATAGTTTTTGTACTGTATGTTTAAAAAATATTCCATTAATTGACTCCAAACATTTTCCCGTAATGCATAGTGTCAAACCACAAGGCATCCATCGCAATTACCTGAAGGAATATTGAGGGCTCAAATTGTGTGTATGTGTGCGTGGTTATGTGTGTGTTTGTGTGTGTGTGCGCTTGGGCGCGTGTGTGTACATGTTCGTCCATATTGTGTGTGTGCTCGTGCTTCCGCTTGTGTGTGAGATTAGAAATGGGAAGGCGTGTGGCTGTAATGCCCTAAGAATTATTTACAGCCCCTGTACAGACACCTAATCTGGACAGCAAGACGCTCGCTTGGCTAATAAAGATTTAACTGCTCGTAAATAGCCCAGGAAAATAAAAATGATGTGTGTTATTATTAGATTTAAGGAATACATCAATGGTGGAGCCACTAAGGTTCAGGGTGCTGAGGAAATACTATCCAGCACAAACAGAGGATATTACTCCATGTCACTGCAGAGCTGCTAAATGTCCTCACCCTAATTATTGGGCTATAATTTATTCATTAATTTATTCACAATGGTTCAACTTTAGACATATTAAGTGGGGCAAATCCAATGGAAAAGGCTTTAGGGACCTACTGTACAATACAGGAATGTTTAAAAGGTATGCTGGACTGCTGGACTAACCACAGCTTATCTCTAAGGAAAATAAGGATCAAATTAGAAACACAAAAGTCATTAACATTTGACCTGATCTGCCATAAGTACTTTGGACAGGCTTTATCTAAATGTTACCAAGGTACAGAAGCTCCGAGCCCAGGTGGTTTAGGAGTTGTTCCCCTCTATGCAGAGGTTTGTTCTCCAACCCCTTCAATTCCTCCATCCTCCACTTCTCCACTCAGAGGCCAGCTGCACAGTGGACCGAACTCACTGTAACACTACTCCAAAGAACAGCATCTGGCCTTCCACACACGGACAACAAACCAATGGGCATTGTTCTGATCCCTGATTCTCTTCTGTTTTAGCTTTGTGTTTAAAAAAGTATATTTAGAGTTAGACTCTTCATCTGGAATCGGGAGTTTTGTCTCCCTCCCTCCTCCCCCGTGGTTGGGCACAGATGATGTTTTATTTATATTTTTTCAGAACAGGGAATGTATGTGCAGCAGTGTCACAGGGATTCAGAGAGAAGCTGGCACTGATTTAGGCTGACAGGGTCCAACAGCCGACCTACCTCAAAGCCTAAGGCTGTGTGTGTGTGTGCGCACGTGCATGTGTGTTACAAACACACTGACTCACCTTCCTCTCTCCTCTCATCTCCTCTCTCATTCACAGCCAAGCCAACCTTTCTTCTCACGTAACCACCCTACCGGTCCTGGTTCAAAGTCCAGTGAACAGGTTCTCTAAGTATTACAACCCCTACAAATGACTCTGGTAGACCTTCGCTGGTCCCACATACACATTAGAATGCCTTCAATGATCCAGCGTGAGCCGCAGTCTTGTTAGAAAACTATAGTACCCATCACTAGCGTCCATCCTTAGCCTCACATTGTACATTAGGCAATCAGCAGACATTAGGTTCAAATTAAGCCTCATTATACTACGGACTGGCATTAGGTTTTAATGTACTGAGGATCAAATGACAGGAGTTAACACTGTCCGCCTATGGACTCTCAGAGTGCTCCATCCTCACTGAGGCCAGCGGAAAAGCTAGAGGAGAGAGTGATTAAAAGAGCTGGAGGAGAGGAGAAAGGGAATAGAAGATCTGGAGGAGAGAGGAAATGGAAGAGCTGGAGGAGAGGAGAGAGGGAATGCTTCGTTTTTTCATGACCTCGAAATCTTCACCCTCTTCACCCTCTTCACCATTTGTGCCCTCTCCCTCCTTTTTCCCTACCTTCTGCTCATCTCTCTCTCCCCCCATTACACGCCTGTCTATGCTGCCTCCCTAAAGCTCATTGGAGAGGAACACAGCATCCAAACTGAACACACACTCAGCTGAAGAGAATATATATATAATCAAACAGTGTGGTATATCAAATAAATAATTAAATAAACATAAACCCCCTGGCATTGTCTCTTTGGTCATCAGTTAATTTTTCATAACAGCTTTCACTAATTCATGAGGACATCTGTTTTTACAGCTTCCCCTTTGCTGGGTTAGACAGGCACAGCGATTACTACTGGCTTCAGCTGCAAACTGCTCTGTTTGGTCGAGAGATTACCAGGACCTTTGAGGGCAATTACAACAGCTGAAGACATTCGTGCAGACACACACTCACTTTCACATACATACACAGACTCTCTCGCTATCTTCGCTTGGCCAGCAAAGCACACACACACACACTTACACACCCTTATCCATGTAGTTACAGGCTAATGGTGCCGCCAGGCTATTATTCCTGGGTTGTAGATAACATTGGTGGTTGCAGGCACACACACATACTCACACAAACATATCCCAGCCCTGTTCTGCAATAGCCAAAGGCTTATCACTACAGCCCATGATCACACCACCAGACTGACAGAAAGCAGCTATATGGCCTAAGACTTGTTTTCAGATCGCACTAAATCCTCCTGTATAAGACTTTGCTAAAACTGCTAAGAAGAGGAAACCACTTGTGTTGTGAGGTGGAACATGTTGTTGTTAGGAGGATGGACGCGTAAAAGATTGCTAGCCACTCCTGCAGTTCCAAATTCAAAAGGTTAAGTTAGCATATTTTCAAGAAAGGGCTATTTTGTATTTAAATAGAGTAGAGTCCATGTATTTGATTATTTGGTGTGAGTCATCTCATTGTTTGTCCTGTTTCCTTTTTTCAGGAGGCAGAGTTTATAGGTGCTATGCAGGGACCCTAGCTGTGTTCATTCCAGATGAGAGGGCTAATTAAATGTAATCTGCCTGGATTCGATTACATGGAAATCACCCCTCTGTGTCTCTCTACCGTGCGATTAGGCCCAGGGTGTGTATGAATATGAGCGTGTGTGTGAATGTGTGTGTGTGTGTGCGTGCGTTCTCCTAATCAAGTGGGATAGTGTGTGTGTGTGCGTTCATCAAGTGGAATCAATGAGATAAGGCTGAAAATAGCTGCTTCTGTCTTCCTGATCAGAATCCTGCTGACTACCCCTATCAACAATGGATGTTAAGAAAGAGAAAATACAACTACAACTCACTACTACCACTCGCTGAGAAATAGAGAGCTAGAGAGACAGACAGAGAGATGAGAGAGACAGAAAAAGAGAGACAGAGAGATGAGAGAGTGAGTGAGAAACAGAGAGAGAGAGAGAAACAGAGAGAAAGGGTGACAGATAGAGAGTGAGAGAGACTAATAAGGACTTTATGTACTCAAATATTAGATATATCCTACACAACAGTCCAAATATCCTCTAGTCTTACATAATGTAATACTGTATAAATGTTATGTTTTATACATATAAATTAAGAAGGTTTCTCTTCTTACTTAGTCAAACATTCATGAATAAACTCATGGGGTCTTTCTACATGTCTACACGCATCTAACACAGCATCTTGAAATGGACACCTCTCAAGCACACACCTGTCTCACAAACAAAATGGCTCCCGTCAGGTGTTGGTAATGATGAGCGTTACCTGTCCTCACCTGTCCTTCTGTGGTACAGGTTGATCCACATTCTCCCTGAATGCCTAAATGACGGAGGAAGACCCTGTTTTAAACACACACACACTCCGCTGACATCCTCTGACTCACTCTGATTTACAGCCTGTCACTCTCCCGCTCTTACCCAGAATGCTCTGTGGCAGCGGCTGGATGGAGCCCATCCACACTGATCTGTGTCTGTCCCCGACAGTGATTAATGTTCCCCTCCAGAATAAACACACACGCAGAACGGAACACACACCCATAAGGAACACACACCAAACACACACATACAGAAACACACATGGAACACACACACATTTGGAACACACACACACGGAAGGAACACACACACATACGGAAACACACACGGAAGGAACACACAAATAAGTAAACACACACACAGCTATTTGTTTGTTTCTCTACTTTGTTTCGTATACTCCTCTATAGGACATCAAAGAAAAGCATGTTTTACTAGTGATGAGAAAAACATGTAAACGTGCACACTGCTCTTGCGAGTATCACTGCTCTTTATTAAGCTTTACGTATTATGAAATGGCACAGCGAACAAAATACAAACCATGGTCTCTTAATAGAAGGATGTTTCCGCAATGCACAGTCAAATGTTTTTTAGAGATATGGATCATACATACATTATTTTTATTATCCAAGAGCCATACCAACATACGGTCTAAGGCACTGCATCTCAGTGCAAGAGGCGTCACTACAGTCCTTGGTTCGAATCCAGGCTGTATCATATCCGGCCCATATGGCGGGGTAGGCCGTCATTGTAAATAAGAATTTGTTCTTAACTGACTTGCCTAGTTAAGTAAAGGTTAAATTAAAAATACATACAGTAGCAGGATCAGGGCAGCAGCCTGATCCACATTCCAGTTTCAGCATGAAACCAGGCCTATTGTACCAGTGGTCCTCTTGAACAGCTTCTAATGGGTAATATAATTGAAAAACGAATTAAAAATAAATCAACAATGGTGGTTATCGCTACAGTCATAATAGCCGAGCCATCAGTTGCCCGCTCATTTGAGACGCGATGGCCGGAGAGCAATGGACATTTTTCCCCCACAAAAAACGATGTGTAATCATCACGAAAAAGTAGCATTCCTCCTTCACAGAGGAAAGTGCAGGGGAAAAAAATGTCATGTGTGGCCTCTGGACCTATCTGTGCAACCAGACCAAAGAATATCTCAGAGCAGCAAACTTAACTTTCATGTAGAAGGTTGCCATTATTGTGTTGTTTTCAATCAGAGATTTATTACAAAGTTCATATTAATATATATTTTTAAGTCTTGTCTTTTACGGAGGACAACACACTTGGAATATAAGTGCTTCTGTATAAAATGCAAGGGGGTTTAACGCCATAAAGTACAACTCGTCACAATAATGACATCTACCTACACTCACCAGAGAACAGTAGAGAGGTAATGCTGCTTCTACTAATGCTACAAATGGAGACTTCTGCGGCTGGTCGCTCCTGACAGTAGCACAATGCCAGAAAAGCTTTCATGCTAATAAGCTGAGAGGAGTCGTGGTGAATGGGGGGTTTGTGTGTGTCTGTCTGTCTGTCTGCCTGTGCGTGTGTGCGTGTGTGTGTGTGTGTGCGTGTGGAATGTGACGACGCATCGTTCGCTTGTTCTTAATTACTAAGAAGCAGAGCCAGGAAAGTTTTATTCAGAATGGATTCCCCTCTCGTCACACTGCCGTCTCTATCTGGCTAATGTGAGTCGACTTAATAAGAGGAAGCAAACCGCTCAGGGATTTCACAATGAGTCAATGAAGACTTTAAAACAGTTACAGAGTTTAATGGCTGTGATAGGAGAAAACTGAGGATGGATCAACAACATTGTAGTTACTCCACAATACTAACCTAAATGACAGAGTGAAAAGAAGGAAGCCTGTACAGAATAAAACTATTCCAATACATGCATCCTGTTTGCAATAAGCCACTAAAGTAAAACTGCAAAAAATGTGGCAAAGAAAGAAACGTTGTGGCCTGAATACAAAACCTTATATTTGGGGCAAATCCAACACAACACATCACTGAGTACTGCTCTTCATTTTTTCAA
The DNA here is from genome assembly GCA_030435695.1 of Brachymystax lenok tsinlingensis. NCBI lineage: Eukaryota > Metazoa > Chordata > Actinopteri > Salmoniformes > Salmonidae > Brachymystax > Brachymystax lenok. The sequence continues at coordinate 47,671,807 of CM059789.1, forward strand.
GCATGGTGGTGGCTGCATCATGGTATGGATATGATTGTCATTGCCAAGGACTAGGGAGATTTGGGGGGGATAAAAATAAGCACAGGCAAAATCCTAGAAGAAAACCTGGTTCAGTCTGCTTTCCAACAGACACTGGGAGACAAATTCACCTTTCAGCTGGACAATAATCTAAAAGACAAGGCCAAACACACTGTTGTTCCTGAGTGGCCTAGTTACAGTGTTGACTTAAATCAGAGTGAAACTCTATAACAAGACTTGAAATTGGTTGTCTAGCAATGGTCAACAACCAACAATCCAGGTGTGCGAAGCTCTGAGACTCACACAGAAAGACTCAGACATGTGCATACTTATGTAAATGAGATATTTATGTATTGAAGTTTCAATACATTTGACAAAATTTCAAAAAACATGTTTTCAATTTGTCATTATGGGGTATTGTGTGTAGAATTTTATTTAATTGAATTCATTTTTAATTCAGGCTGTAACACAACAACATGTGGAATAAGTCAAGGGGCATGAATACTTTCTGAAGGCACTACATATACAAGATGGGCTATCCAGCTGATCCTTTATTGCTTATAAAGATGTTGGGTTGTAATACGGAGCTGAGCGGAGCAGAGAGAGCCACCCTTTCATCTTGCTTCTTCCAAGAGTCTATCATTTCCTGCAGAATATAATTTCCTGTCCGAGAAGCGAGCCTTTTTGTGTGACACAAGGCTCTCTTTCTCTCTCGTGGATATATCTGAACATTCTGTTCTTACCCAATACTGAAAATATTCTCCATAAAATGAGCTGATTAGCATAGAAAAGCTTTTGGCAGATCATTATTGATTTTCTTGAAAGGCTTCAAGGTCTTGTTTGACATCACTGGAAATAGGATGTTTCCATGGCATAACCACTTATCATTCAAAGGGGTCTCACTTGAAACGATGAAGGCCTTCATAGATGCTTCACGTATAATTTATGAAGTTGGACCAATATAGATCAAACTGACCTGAAACAAACTTGATAAAGTTTAGAGTAATACGATGCAGAATAGTCTAGTTAGAAGATCCTAGCATGTCTGCTTTTTACATTATGTGTGTAACAATCCCGAGGTCAATCTCACCAGACTGAAGTCCTCATACAGTATGATCATATAGTGCATCGGAAAGTATTCAGACCCCTTTTCCACATTTTGTTGCATTACAGCCTTATTCAAAAATTGATTTAAAAAATAATCTCAACAATCTACACACAAAACTCCATAATGGCAAAGCGAAAACACTTTTATTTTTGAAAAACGCCAGAAATACCTTATTTACATAAGTATTTGGACCCTTTGCTATGAGACTCGTAATTGGGCTCAGGTGTATCCTGTTTCCCTTTATCATCCTTAAGCTGTTTCTACAACTTCATTGGAGTCCACCTGTGGTAAATTCAATTGATTGGACATGATTTGGAAAGGCACACACCTGTCTATATAAGGTCCCACAGTTGACAGTGCATGTCAGAGCAAAAACCAAGCCATGAGGTCGAAGGAATTGTCCGTAGAGCTCCGAGACAGGATTGTGTCGAAGTACAGATCTCGGGAAGGGTTCCAAAACATTTCTGCATGTTTTGGGACTGGGAGACTAGTCAGGATTGAGGCAAAGATGAACGAATCAATGCACAGAGAGATCCTTGATGAAAACCTGCTCCAGAGTGCTCAGGACCTCAGACTGGGGAGAAGGTTCAGCTTCTAACAGGACAATGACCCGAGGCACACAGCCAAGACTTGAGTGGCTTCAGGTCTTTGAATGTCCTTGAGTGGCCCAGCCAGAGTCCGGACTTGAACCCTATCGAACATTTCTGGAGAGACCTGAAAATAGCTGTGCAGCAACGCTCCCCATGCAACCTGAGAAGAATGTGAGAAACTCCCCAAATGCAGGTGTGCCAAGCTGGCAAGCTGGTAGCGTCATACCCAAGAATAATCTATGCTGTAATCGCTGCCAAAGGTGATCCAACAAAGTACTGAGTAAGTTTTTGTTTTGTCATTATGGGGTATTGTGTGGAGATTGATGAGGGAAAACAATTATTTAATCAATTTTAGAATAAGGCTGTAACGTAACAAAATGTGGAAAAGTAAAGGGATCTGAATACATTACAAAGGCACTGTACAGTGGGGAGAACAAGTATTTGATACACTGCCGATTTTGCAGGTTTTCCCACTTACAAAGCATGTAGAAGTCTGTAATTTTTATCATAAGTACTCTTCAACTGTGAGTGACGGAATCTAAAATCCAGAAAATCACATTGTATTATTTTTAAGTAATTAATTTGCATTTTAATGCATGACATAAGTATTTGATACATCAGAAAAGCAGAACTTAATATTTGGTACAGAAACCTTTGTTTGCAATTACAGAGATCATACGTTTCCTGTAGTTCTTGACCAGGTTTGCACACACTCCTCCATACAGACCTTCTCCAGATCCTTCAGGTTTCGGAGTTGTCGCTGGGCAATACGGACTTTCAGCTCCCTCCAAAGATTTTCTATTGGGTTCAGGTCTGGAGACTGGCTAGGCCACTCCAGGACCTTGAGATGCTTCTTACAGAGCCACTCCTTAGTTGCCCTGGCTGTGTGTTTCGGGTCGTTGTCATGCTGGAAGACCCAGCCACGACCCATTTTCAATGCTCTTACTGAGGGAAGGAGGTTGTTGGCCAAGATCTCGCGATACATGGCCCTATCCATCCTCCCCTCAATACGGTGCAGTCGTCCTGTCCCCTTTGCAGAAAAGCATCCCCAAAGAATGATGTTTCCACCTCCATGCTTCACGGTTGGGATGGTGTTCTTGGGGTTGTACTCATCCTTCTTCTTCCTCCAAACACGGCGAGTGGAGTTTAGACCAAAAAGCTCTATTTTTGTCTCATCAGACCACATGACCTTCTCCCATTCCTCCTCTGGATCATCCAGATGGTCATTGGCAAACTTCAGACGGGCCTGGACATGCGCTGGCTTGAGCAGGGGGACCTTGCGTGCGCTGCAGGATTTTAATCCATGACGGCGTAGTGTGTTACCAATGGTTTTCTTTGAGACTGTGGTCCCAGCTCTCTTCAGGTCATTGGCCAGGTCCTGCCGTGTAGTTCTGGGCTGCCCCAGACCGAGGGAGATTGACCGTCATCTTGAACTTCTTCCATTTTCTAATAATTGCGCCAACAGTTGTCGCCTTCTCACCAAGCTGCTTGCCTATTGTCCTGTAGCCCATCCCAGCCTTGTGCAGGTCTACAATTGTATCCCTGATGTCCTTACACAGCTCTCTGGTCTTGGCCATTGTGGAGAGGTTGGAGTCTGTTTGATTGAGTGTGTGGACAGGTGTCTTTTATATAGGTAATGAGTTCAAACTGGTGCAGTTAATACAGGTAATGATTGGAGAACAGGAGGGCTTCTTAAAGAAAAACTAACAGGTCTGTGAGAGCTGGAATTCTTACTGGTTGGTAGGTGATCAAATACTTATGTCATGCAATAAAATGCAAATTAAATATTTAAAAATCATACAATGTGATTTTTTTACAGACCTCTACATGCTTTGTAAGTAGGAAAACCTGCAAAATCGGCAGAGAATCAAATACTGTAGGTGTTAGTTAGTATAGAGTCTCATGGTGCTCCCTGTGTGTATTCTCTGAGAATCATTTCATCTCAGAGGAAACAATATTATCCTAAAGCCAATGTGTATTAATCACCAAAGAGGCTGTGTTTATTAACCATTCATATTTATTTAAGATGGAGCAACAAGTTGAACCACATTGGGCACATTCTGAAGAATGCAGCAGTCTTACTCAGATGCTAATGGCCTCAGCTGATGGATAATACATTCCAGTCACACACACTTTAGATATTTAATGCTTATTAACTCCTGTAGAGTGTCATAAATCTTAATTGCAGGCACTGGGCTGTGGAGGTTACAGATCATAGCTGGTCTGGTTATCATTAGTATTAATGGAGGAGCACCGTGCTTAGAGGTTTCAAAGGTTTCAGAAGAATGGGTTGTGTGTTTGTGTGCGTTGGTGCATGTGTGCGTGTGTGTGCGCCCATGTGTGTGTGCGTGCATGTGTGTGTGTATGTGCACGTCTGTGTGTGCGCACGTGCATCTGTGTGTGTGTGCATCTGAGTATGTGTGTAGACTAATAAACATGTTAATGTTGTCACATTGGTCAAAAGGTTCTCTCTTTATCGATTGGGAGCTGTCTTTTGAAGAAATCTGCCTATTGAAAGGAACTCACTGTTATTCTGTTATTCAATCAAGACTTTACTTGAATAAGTGAGGATGTCCAGCAGACTAAGTGTTCTGGCCCTGAACAAGGTCCAGGATTCCTCTAACTGTTAGCTCTGCTGGCCATTAAACAGAAAGACACACATTAGTTCCCTGTTGCCTTCGGTCTATTGAAATAGATTTGATTCAGTGCAACACCACTGCACTTCCCTTCCCCTCGCCAGGTTGTGTAACACCCTTTTACCAGCCTACAAAAACAGCCTCCATTGTGTTTGTCTAGTCATGACAAACTGAAAAAAATGAAATACATTTCACAGATCTTAGGTTTTGAAAATGTATGTGCTACTTATATGATATTGTTAATTGTAATAATGTGTTTGGTATACACACAGGGTATTACAGATTGGTGTACGATGCATTGATTGTGAATCGTCTGCCCCTGTTTGTGACCATGGTGTGTGCTTACAGTGGGGTCAATAGGGAGCCATGGCACCCTCTGCCTGAGGGGCTATGTGTGTGTGTGTGTGTGTGTGTGTGTGTGTGTGTGTGTGTGTGTGTGTGTGTGTGTGTGTGTGTGTGTGTGTGTGTGTGTGTGTGTGTGTGTGTGTGTGTGTGTGTGTGTGTGTGTGTGTGTGTGTGTGTGTGTGTGTGTGTGAGTGAGTGACAAGCCTGTGGCCAAACCAATATAACTCTCCTCTCTCTCCTGATAACAGTACTCCAACTCCTCTCACTGCATGATCTCCTCACGTGGTCGCAAATGAGGGACATGTGATATGTTGTCACGGTTTCCACTCCCTCGTATTCCTGGAATAGCGAGTCTCTGACCTTCACCACACAGTGCCGCCCACGATAACACGTACTGTATATTTTAGTCATCAGATAAATATTCCACCAAAAACATATTACAAATTATTCATCACATTATATGTTGAGATATTTCCTATTCTGGTGTGTTTGACATAGATGATGGCGGTGTAGCAGACAGTCAGTCAGACAGTCAGTCAGTAAGGTAGCTGTGTGGCGTGGTGTTTCATCATTCCTCAGTGTTCTGATTTAGAACAGTGTTCTTAACCTCACCACACTTCCCACACAACAGATGGTCTGTATTCACCCTCACTTCTACCGGTGGAAAATATAAAAACATTTATTTGGCAAAGATACGTTTTCCTAAAACTCCATTGCCATAGACATTACATATGGGTATATCTAATGTGTTGTATTTATTTTCATTAGAGGTGGGGAGAGGTGTCTGTACCGTGAACTCTATTAGAGTTCTGACTGAAAGATATTGAGTGTCTACTTCGAAGAAGAATAGACAGCAGATCCTGTACGGAGGGAGTTGTGTGTGTGTGTGTGTGTATGCATGTGTGCATACATGCATTTGTGTGAGGGGTAGATCTTTAATAGGGGAGGTTTACATTGACAAAGTGGTGAGGAAATCACACAGAGGACAAACGCTGAGGGTGAAGTGTTTCGCTTCAGGTCAATACCAGCAAGTTGCTTGAAAAAGAAAGCCAGACACATTACTGCCAGCTACATTCTGCTTATCGGACACAAATCCAATTTAAAAAATCCAGGCGCTTAAAGAAAATCTCATAAACAACCCTGCTAATCAATTCAGCTCTCTCTTGCTTTTGGCTGGTTCTTTTGTCTCCATCAGGCCCCTGTGTGGTGGGACAGAGAGAGGCAGATGTATTGGAACTCTAATAAGAAGAGATGGATTTTCAGCCGGGCTCTGGGCTCTGTGCTGTGTTATGGGTCAGACTGTACAGTGTGATAAAGAGCAACGGAGTAAACAAAAATTTTTTTATCGCTGTAACACCATAAGCATGAACAAAAGTATTTACAGTCAACAGAAATATTTAACCCAAAAATGGATTAGAAAACAATTATTTGTATTGTTAGATGTGACTATGTAAACCTACAGTTGAAGACGGAAGTTTACATACACTTAGGTTGGAGTCATTAAAACTTGTTTTTCAACCACTCCACACATTTCTTGTTGACAAACTATAGTTTTGGCAAGTCGGGTAGGACATCTGCTTTGTGCATGACACAAGCAATTTTTCCAACAATTGTTTACAGACAGACTACTTCACTTATAATTCACTGCATCACAATTCCAGTGGGTCAGAAGTCTACATACATTTTGCTTGACATCATGGGAAACTCAAAAGAAATCAGCCAAGACCTCGGATAGAAAATCGTATACCTCCACAAGTCTAGTTCACCTTTGCAATTTCCGAACGTCTGAAGGTACCACGTTCATCTGTAAAAACAATTTGGAGTGGCCATCACAAGCCCTGACCTCAATCCTAGAAAATTTGTGGGCAGAACTGAAAAAGCGAGTGCGAGCAAGGAGGCCTACAAACCTGACTCAGTTACACCAGCTCTGTGAAGAGTAATGGGCCACAATTCACTCAACTTATTGTGGGAAGCTTGTGGAAGGCACCCTGAAATGTTTGACCCAAGTTAAACAATTTAAAGGCAATGCTACCAAATACTAATTGAGTGTATGTAAACTTCTGACCCACTGAGAATGTGTTGAAAGAAATAAAAGCTGAAATAAATCATTCTCTCTACTATTATTCTGACATTTCACATTCTTAAAAGAAAGTGGTGATCCTAACTGACCTAAGACCAGGGGAATTTTTACTAGTATTAAACGTCAGGAATTGTGAAGAACTGAGTTTAAATGTATTTAGCTAAGGTGTATGTAAACTTCCGACTTCAACTGTATAAGGCAGGGTTTTCCAAACTCTGACCTCGCGACCCCAAGTGGTGCACGTTTTGTTTTTTGCCCTAGCACTACACAGCTGATTCAAATAATCAGCTAAACATCTAGCTTTGATCATTTTAATTAGCTGTATAGTGTTAGGGCAAAAAACAAAACGTGCACCCCTTGGGGTCCAGAGGACCAAGTTTGGGAAACCCTGCTAAAAGGCATTTGAGTGATGAATCATAGAACCTGCTTTTGTTCCACCTGTCCCGGTTCCTGGAAGTTTGTGGACTGCAATGTGAGGGAATGGCTGAGGTTCGCCTCGTAGGGGACTATTCCAGACTACTGTTGAGGTGTGGTGTTATTTTATGGCAGTGAGTTTTACAGCCGCCGAAGCATCACCAGGTGGGTGCTACACTTTGATAGTGGATGATCTAGCCTACCTACAGAGGAGGAGGATGCGGTGTGCCTGATGAAGAGCTCTGGACCTGTCTACCAGTATCTGACTGACTCCCTGCCTGTCTGTGTCATCGATGCTCCCTCTACTAAAGCTAATATACCCTTACAGAAAAAACACATGAATTTCACATGTGACCACGGGAAGTGTTCCAAAAACACATGTTTTCATGTGCTCACATTTTATCTTATTTGAAGTTAATGTGATGACATGTGACAACATGTAATGCAACATGTGACAACATGAAACTACACATGTGAAAACATGTGAAGTGTTCCAAAAACATGATTTCAAATGTGAAATTTCATGTGAAATCAAGTGAATTTGCACATGGGAAATAATGTGTTTTTTCTGTAAGGGTACTGACTGCGTTTCCAAACTAACTTAACACCAGACAGACATATGGAGCTGTGGAAGACCATCAACCATCAATGCACTGCCAAATCCCTAAATTAGTTTTTGTTTTCAAAGCAACTTTGATTATTGTTTGTAATGAAAAACGCTTTATAAAATATAAAATACCTATTATTATTATTATTATAATTATTATTAAGGGTTCAAGCAGCAAAGCTGGTGGAACACAGTTATATTTCTTCCAGTTCATTATTGTATGTTCCTTTTCTGCCATTTTGGTGGGAAGAAAAGCTAATTCCCATGAGATGAAAAGGCCCAGCATCTTCTTGACTGTGTAAAGGGCCAAACCCTCTCATGCAACACCATGCCAATTGGCCACAAGGTGTTGCATGTTGAAATTTTGTTCATAGGTCCCTCTCCTCATAAGGAACACATTTGCCATAAAAAAAACTAAAGTCCACCATCATGGATTTTCTGCCATTTAGAATTTTGGAAAAAACACTTAAAATGCTACTCCTCTGACACTGAATGACCAATCTTTACAAAGTTGTATGTTATAAATCATTTGGTTAACATCTTCAATGGCCACATTCAACAAATTCCACTCAGGGGCTTCAAGTGTTTTTCCAACACTGTCACTTTAAAAACAGTGTTGACGCCTGTGCAATATGTTGCGGAGTCGGTAGAGCGCGATGGCACAAGGACATCCCGGCCAGCCAAACCGTCCCCTAACCCCGACGACGCTGGGCATCCCGATGACTCTAGCACTGCGATGCTGTGTCTTAAACCGCTGCGCCACTCGGGAGGCCACTTGTGGCTTTAAAATTCTTCTTCTAAATATTATTATTATATGGCGCTGGGTTCAGCTGTATCTCATGAATATCATCAAGTTGTTAACATGCAGTTTTACATACACCTTAGCCAAGTACATTTAAACACAATTCCTGGCCTTTTGTCCTAGTAAAATGTCCCTGTCTTAGGTCAGTTAGGATCACCACTTTATTTTAAGAAAGTGAAATGTCAGTAAACTTCTGACCCACTGGGAATGTGATGAAAGAAATAAAAGCTGAAATAAATAATTATCTCTACTATTATTATATACACTCAATTAGTATTTGGTAGCATTGCCTTTAAATTGTTTAACTTGGGTCAAACGTTTTGGGTAGCCTTCCACAAGCTTCCCACAATAAGTTGGGTGAATTGTGGCCCATTCCTCCCGACAGAGCTGGTGTAACTGAATCAGGTTTGTAGGCCTCCTTGCTCGCTTTTTCAGTTCTGCCCACAAATCTTCTATGGGATTGAGGTCAGGGCTTTGTGATGGCCACTCCAATAACTTGACTTTGTTGTCCTTAAGCCATTTTGCCACAACTTTGGAAGAATGCTTGGGGTCATTGTCCATTTGGAAGACCCATTTGCGGCCAAGCTTTAACTTCCTGACTGACTTCTTGAGATGTTGCTTCAATATATCCACATAATTTATCATCCTCATGATGCCAACTATTTTGTGAAGTGCACCAGTCCCTCCTGCAGCAAAGCACCCCCACAACATGATGCTGCCACTCCCGTGCTTCATGGTTGGGATGGTGTTCTTCGGCTTGCAAGCATCCCCCTTTTTCCACCAAACATAATGATGGTTGTTATGGCCAAACAGCTCTATTTTTGTTTCATCAGACCAGAGGACATTTCTCCAAAAAGTACAATCTTTGTCCCCATGTGCAGTTGCAAACCGTAGTCTGGCTTTTTTATGGTGGTTTTGGAGCAGTGGCTTCTTCCTTGCTGAGCGGCCTTTCAGGTTATGTTGATATAGGACTCGTTTTACTGTGGATATAGATACTTTTGTACCTGTTTCTTCCAGCATATTTACAAGGTCCTTTACTGTTGTTCTGGGATTGATTTTTCACTTTTTGCACCAAAGTATGTTCATCTCTTGGAGACAGAACGCATATCCTTCCTGAGGCTGTGTGGTCACATGACGGCTGCGTGGTCCCATGGTGTTTATACTTGCGTACTGTTGTTTGTACAGATGAACGTGGTACCTTCAGGCGTTTGGAAATTGCTCCCAAGGATGAATCAGACTTGTGGAGGTCTTCACTTTTTTTTCTGAGGTCTTGGCTGATTTCTTTTGATTTTCCCATGACGTCAAGCAAAGAGGCATTGAGTTTGAAGGTAGGCCTTGAAATACATCCACAGGTAAACCTCCAATTGACTCAAATGATGTCAATTAGCCTATCAGAATCTTATAAAGCCATGAAATCATTTTCTGGAATTTTCCAAGATGTTTAAAGTCACAGTCAACATAGTTTATGTAAACTTCTGACCCCCTGGAATTGTGATACAGTGAATTATAAGTTAAATAATCTGTCTGCAAACAATTGTTGGAAAAATTACTTGGGTCATGCACAAAGTAGATGTCTTAACCGACTTGCCAAAACTATATTTTGTTAACAGGAAATTTGTGGAGTGGTTGAAAAATGAGTTTTAATGACTCCAACCTAAGTGTATGTAAACTTGCGACTTCAACTGTAGATGTTTAAACAAAACAAGATTCTCTAAATTTTAATATGGTTATGCGTGTGTGTGTGTGTGTGTGTGTGTGTGTGTGTGTGTGTGTGTGTGTGTGTGTGTGTGTGTGTGTGTGTGTGTGTGTGTGTGTGTGTGTGTGTGTGTGTGTGTGTGTGTGTGTGCGTGCGTGCGTGCGTGCATGTGTGTGTGTTCGGCTATGGGTGAAATGCAAATGTTGCTCAGAGAGCCATTGACCTATCTGCGCTATTCAGAGAGCATCCGCTCAGTGTGAACTATGCCTACTGAATAATACATGAACATTGTGCCGTGGTACAGGGGGAGCATACGCAAACAATGCCACTGCTCTGAAGAGGACTAGCTACAACTCCTCACACAAACAAACACACACACAAACACACACACAGACACACATGGCCTCACCCTCAACCACCACTGCCTGTTGGTTCAACCTTTGAAAGTAGTAGAACTCCCTTGCTACTTCTCTCTCTACAACAAAAACCCACTAAGTGAAAATGCAAGCATAAAAATAATTTGGAAACAGTTACTTATGGGATTGCATGACTGTAAATGGAATAGTAGCTACTGGTAGAAATAAATAAAGCTGTCATCTTCTTGTCTCTTTGTGTCTGACTTGAAATATTATGTGAGAGCCTTTACAGTCAGCCTGTGTGACTCTGTATTATGTCTATATATGTGACTCATATTATGTCTATATACGGTGTTGTAAATAGTTAAAGTACAAAAGGGAAAGTAAATAAACATAAATATGGGTTGTATTTACAATGGTGTTTCTTCTTCACTGGTTGCCAATTTTCTTGTGGCAACAGGTCACAAATCTTGCTGCTGTGATGGCACACTGTGGTATTTAACCCAATAGATATGAAAGTTTATCAAAATTGGATTCGTTTTCAAATTCTTTGCAGTTCTGTGTAATCTGAGGGGGTAGGAGGTTAGGAAGTGCACCTCAGTTTCCATCTCATTTTGTGGGCAGTGTACCAACGGCAGCCTCTCTCAATAGCAAGGCTATGCTCACTGAGTCTGTACATAGTCAAAGCTTTTCTTAGGTTTAGGTCAGTCACAGTGGTCAGATATTCTTCCACTGCATACTCTCTGTTTAGGACCAAATAACATTCTAGTTTTCTCAGTTTTTCTGTTAATTCTTTCCAATGTGTCAAGTAGTTATCTTTTTTTTTCTCATGATTTGGTTGGGTCTAATTGTGTTGCTGTCCTGGGGCTCTGTGGGGTCTGTTTGTGTTTGTGAACAGAGCCCCAGGACCAACTTGCTTAGGGGACTCTTCTCCATATTCATCTCTCTCTCTCTCTCTCTCTCTCTCTCTCTCTCTCTCTCTCTCTCTCTCTCTCTCTCTCTCTCTCTCTCTCTCTCTCTCACCAACCATCTCCATGTGTTTAAGTGTGTCTTATACTCATTCCACTAGGTCTCCTCCCAACACCACGCCACCTTGGGTAATCAAAGACAGAGTGGTATGGCATTACTGAAGTGGTATTAGTATTACTGAATGTATGCTTCTGTCACTTCTCAGCTTTGGGATTTAGACTGGTGACTCAATGAGTTTTGTTGTAGCGAAACACTTTCATACGATGAGTTGTTTTGGCTCTGCACTCCAGCATTTGGATTTGGAATGATACAATGACTATGAGGTTAACCTCATAGTCATTGTATCATTTCAAATCCAAAGTGCTGGAGTGCAGAGCCAAAACAACTCCCCGTATGAATGTGTGTTCGCTACAACAAAACACATTGAGTCACCAGTCTAAATCCCAAAGCTGAGAAGTGGCAGAAGCATACATTCAGTAATACTATATGACAGCTCTTTAGTGGTCTTCATGTATGACAAAGAGTACTACTGAGGTAGCTATGGGTTTTGAAATGTGGGTATAGGTTTGCTGTGTGTTTCTATGTAACAGCACCTCTGACAGATAGAGATTAGCATTGTTGTTTGTTCCCAGACGTGGCACCATGACCTGGGGTGTCCCTCTCCTCTTTGTCCCAGAAGTCTCAGGGCCGAGCCCTCTGAAACCCTCCCCCGTCTCTCCCGCTGAATACCTGTCTGTATCAGCATACCACAGGGAGATTGCATATGTCTCATTTCCTCTAGTGCTCTCCATCCGGACACCTCCAATGATGCTTCACCAACCAGGCAGGCTCTCCCGTTCTGTTCTGTTTCTTCTCTCTCTCTCGTTCTCTCGTTCTCCCACTCTCCCACTCTCTCTCTGTCTCTCACTCACTCACTCTCTCGCTCTCTCTCTCTCTGTCTGTCTCTACTCTCCACTTCACCCACTTTACTCTTTCTTTCCACCTCCACCTTCATCCCTTTTCCTGCAATCATCTTCCGACATCCTCCTCCCCTTCTTCACCCCTCCCTCTGTCACCTCCTTCAGCCCACCTCCTTCACTCAACCCACACTCATCTCTCATTTCTTCTGCCCCTCTTTTCCATTATTGTCCCTCGCTCCAATCATCCCACTCTCCATCTCCTCCTCCTACCAACAGCATATTTTGTCCTCTTCCCATTCTAACTGGATTCATTTAGATCTGTGTTCCTGGTGTAGATACTGTGAAGCTATTAACGTGATAGGGATCGCCTATTATACACATCTGATGAAGCCTTTCGCTCAGTGATGGGCTTCACATGCTGAAGAGCTTGAGATAGAAGCCTACTGAGGGTCTATCGGCATTCAGGTGTGGGCTGCTGCTGGGGTAAAGAGAAGGTCTCCTTCACCTTAGCTCTCATACACACACACAAACACACTGCTTTGAAGATCTCTGAAGTCCCAGACTCATCCAAAATGTTTTCACACTAACAGAAATGAAATACACTTGATGGATATAGCTTCTCTGTCCATAAGCAGAGAGAGTAGAGTGAATGAAGAGCGGATAGATGTCTCTCAGAGAAATGCTAATAGACTTTAATAAAAGTGTAAATTCCTTCTCTTGTGAGTGTGATTTGATTACCTCGTCATTTTATCACCATGCAATGGAACTCAACAGGAAGAGACAAATAAAGCAGGATCCATAAAGAGGCAGAGAAAGCTATGAAGAAATGAAATTTAAAAAAAAAAGCCAGTTTCATGTAGTTTTAGCTGTACTTTTTGTGATTGATTCAAATAAGTTATCAATAGTTAATGGGCGGACAGCCAGGCATGTAAATCAGTTCAATAATTGATTCCATTGCTCTCTAGAATACAACACGACAATGCTAGTGCATAATTTGACATAAACTACCATGACATTTTGTCAGCCCTTGTTTATGACAGCATTATGTTGCATCCTGAACAAGATCACGACAGGACATCTGTGGGAACAATATCATCCATTTGATTTAATTAGTTTAGATCATTGGCGTGTTTGAGTTAGTTGTTGCTATTCAGATGAAGACTCTTCCAATGACATATGTTTGGCACATGCACTGAGTACATAAATATGTGCACAGATATAATTATAAACAACATATGGTACAGTGCATTCAGAAATAATTCACACACCTTGACTTTTTCCACATGTTGTTACGTTACAGCCTTATTTTAAAATGGCTGTATCTACACACAATACCCCATAATGACAAAGCAAAAACAGGTTTTTAGAAATTTTTGCAAATTTATTAAAAATCAAAAACTGAAATATTACATTTACGTAAGTATTCAGACCCTTTACTCAGTACTTTGTTGAAACACCTTTGAAAGCGGTTATAGCCTCGAGTCTTCTTGGGTATGACGCTACACGCTACACCTGTATTTGCTGAGTTTCTCCCACTCTTCTCTTCAGGTCCTTTCAAGCTCTGTCAGGTTGGATGGGGAGCGTCGCTGCACAGCTATTTTCAGGTATCTCCAGAGAACTCGATCGAGTTCATGTCCGGGCTCTGGCTGGATCACTCAAGGACATTCAGAAAACTTGTCCCAAAGCCACTCCTGCGTTGTCTTGGCTGTGTGCTTAGGGTCGTTTTCCTGTTGGAAGGTGAACCTTCGCCCCAGTCTGAAGTCCTGAGCGCTCTGGAGCAGGTCTTCATCAAAGATCTCTCTGTACTTTGCTCCATTCATCTTTCCCTCGATCCTGACTAGTTGCACAGTCCCTGCCGCTGAAAATCATCCCCACAGCATGATGCTGCCACCACCATGCTTCACTGTAGAGATGGTGCCAGATTTCCACCAGATGTGACGCTTGGCATTCAGGCCAAGAGTTCAATCTTGGTTTCATCAGACCAGAGAATTATCAAGGAACATACCAGGTACATCCCCAAATCCGTAAACACAGCCACCCTCATAGATATCATCCTGACCAACTTGCCCTCTAAATACACCTCTGCTGTTTTGAACCAGGATCTCAGCGGTCACTGCCTCATTGCCTGCGTCCTCCCTAAAACACTTCAGCGAGCAGGCCTTTCTATCGACCTGGCCCGGGTATCCTGGAAGGATATTGACCTCATCCCGTCAGTATAGGATTCCTGGTTATTCTTTAAATGTGCTTTCCTCACCATCTTAAATAAGCATGCCCCATTCACATTTTTTTAAACTAAGAACAGCTATAGCCCTTGGTTCACTCCAGACTTGACTGCCCTTGACAAGCACAAAAACATCCTGTGGCGTACTGCATTACCATCGAATAGCCCCCGCGATATGCAACTTTTCAGGGAAGTTAGGAACCAATATACACAGTCAGTTAGGAAAGCAAAGGCTAGCTTTTTCAAACAGAAATTTGCATCCTGTAGCACAAATTCCCAAAAGTTTTGGGACTGGGGAATAAAAGCATCTCCTCCAGCTGCCCACTGCACTGAGGCTAGGAAACACTGTCACCACCGATAAATCCACGATAATCGAGAATTTCAATAAGCTTTCCACCTGGCTACCCCTACCCCGGCCAACAGCTCTGCACCCCCCCGCAGCAACTTGCCCAGGCCCCCACCCCGCGTCTCCTTCACCCAAATCCAGATAGCTGATGTTCTGAAAGAGCTGAAAAATCTGGACCCCTACAAATCAGCTGGGCTAGACAATCTAAACCCTCTCTTTCAAAAATTATCCGCCGCAATTGTTGCAACCCCTATTACTAGCCTGTTCAACCTCTCTTTTGTATCGTCTGAGATCCCTAAAGATTGTAAAGCTGTTCAAAGGGGGAGACACTCTAGACGCAAACTATTATAGACCTATATCCATCCTGCCCTGCCTTTCAAAGTCTTCGAAAGCCAAGTTAACAAACAGATCACCGACCATTTCGAATCCCACCGTACCTTCTCCACTATGCGATCTGGTTACTGAGCTGGTCATGGGTGCACCTCAGCCACGCTCAAGGTCCTAAATGATATCATAACCGCCATCGCTAAAAGACAGTGCTGTGCAGCAGTCTTCATCGACTTGGCCAAGGCTTCACCGCATTCTTATCAGCAGACTCAACAGCCTTGGTTTCTCAAATGACTGCCTCGCCTGGTTCACCAACTACTTCTCAGATAGAGTTCAGTGAGTCAAATCAGAGGGCCTGTTGTGCTGACCTCTGGCAGTCTCTATGGGGGTGCCACAGGGTTCAATTCTCGGGCCGACTCTTTTCTCCGTATGTATCAATGATGTCGCTCTTGCTGCTGGTGATTCTCTGATCACCATTCTGTGTACTTCTGGCCCTTCTTTGGACGCTGTGTTAAAAACCTCCAGATGAGCTTCAATACCATTCAACACTCCTTCCGTGGCCTCCAACTGCTCTTAAATGCTAGTAAAACTAAATGCATGCTTTTCAACCGATCGCTGCCCGCACCCGTCCACCCGACTAGCATCACTACTCTGGACGGTTCTGACTTAGAACTACAAATACCTAGGTGTCTGGTTAGACTGTAGCTCTCCTTCCAGACTCACATTAAGCATCTCTAAACCAAAATTAAATCCAGAATTGGCTTCCTATTTCGCAACAAAGCCTCCTTCACTCATGCTGCTAAACATACCCTCGTAAAACTGACTATCCTACTGATCCTTGACTTTTACAAAATAGCCTCCAATACTCTACTCAGCAAATTGGATGTAGTCTATCACAGTGCCATCAGTTTTGTCACCAAAGCCCCATATACTACCCACCACTGCGACCTGTATGCTCTCGTTGGCTGGCCCTCACTTCATATTCGTCGCCAAACCCACTGGCTGCAGGTTATCTATAAGTCTTTGCTAGGTAAAGACCCGCCTTATCTCAGCTCACTGGTCACCATAGCAACACCCACCTGTAGCACACGCTCCAGCAGGTATATTTCACTGGTCATCCCCAAAGCCAATTCCTCCTTTGACCGCCTTTCCTTCCAGTTCTCTGCTGCCAATGACTGGAACGAATTGCAAAAATCACTGAAACTGGAGACTCATATCTTCTCGCTAACTTTAAGCATCCGCTGTCAGAGCAGCTTACCGATCACTGCACCTGTATACAGCCCATCTGTAAATTGCCCACCCAACTACCTCATCCCCATATTGTTATTTTTTTTGTTGCTCTTTTGCACCCCAGTATCTCTACTTGCACATCATCATTTGCACATCTATCACTCCAATTATTTCGCCACTATTGCCTATTTATTGCCTTACCTCCCTAATCTAACTACATTTGCACGCACTCTATATAGATTTTTCTATTGTGTTATTGACTGTGCGTTTGTTAATCGCATGTGTAAGTCTGTGTTGTTGTTTTTGTCGCACTGCTTTGCTTTATCTTGGCCAGGTTGCAGTTGTAAATGAGAACCCTTTCTCAACTGGCCTACTTGGTTAAATAAAGGTGAAGTAAATAAATAAAATAATAATAAAAATGCCTCGGCAAGAAGGGCACCTATTGGTAGACATCCAAAGAGTAATTTATAACTTCACCATGCTCTGCTTATTTTTTTACCCATCTACCAATAGGTTCCCTTCTTTGCGAGGCATTGGAAAACCTCCCTGGTCTTTGTGGTTGAATCTATGTTTGAAATTCACTGCTCGACTGAGGGACCTTACAGATAATTCTATGTGTGGGGTACAGAGTTGAAGAACTCACTAAACAATTGTGTTAAACACCATTATTGCATTATTGTCCCAAGACATTTCAGCTGTTCATTTTTTATTAATTTGTACAAGCTTCTAAAAACATATTTCCACTTTGACATTATGGGGAATTGTGTGTAAGCCAGTGACACAACATCTCGATTTAATCAATTTTAAAGTCGTGGTGTAACAACAAAATGGGGAAAAAGTAAAGGTGAGAGTGTGGTGAAGTGTAAAGTGATCAGTGTAGATTTTGTGAGATGTTTTTATTTTTTAGTTGTACTTGGTTTACCCGTAGCGTTCCCTGAAGAAGACTGTAGGTGTCAGAGGGACTGCCTGGAGGTTGTAAGGCCCTCAGGCTCTGTCAAATCAATCTTGTTCATGCAGTTAAACCTCCATTAAACCACGGTCCTACGCTCCCTCTGGTACCTGCGGCCCAGCTGCCTGCTCTGTATGCCTGCCTTCCTGCCTTACTGCCTGCCTGACTACCTCCCTGCCTGACTACCTCCCTGCATTAGAGAGAGAGAGAGGGGGAGAGAGAGAACTACACATTGTAGTGATGACATTTACATTCAGGAGAAATTGTGTACATTTCGATGTGTGTGTGTGTGTGTGTGTGTGTGTGTGTGTGTGTGTGTGTGTGTGTGTGTGAGAGAGAGAGAGAGAGAGAGAGAGAGAGAGAGAGAGAGAGAGAGAGAGAGAGAGAGAGAGAGAGAGAGAGAGAGAGAGAGAGAGAGAGAGAGAGAGAGAGAGAGAGAGAGAGAGGAAACAGAACAGAACGGGAGAGCCTGCCTGGTTGGTGAAGCATCATTGGAGGTGTCCGGATGGACAGAGAGAGAGAAAAAAAAAAGAGTTAGAGGGAGAGTAAAGGGTAAATCTATTAGCCTCCTCTCTGTGTGCGTGTGACTGGCTCTGTTGGGTAGGTGGGTAAGGGGAGGGTTGCTAAGGATTATTTGCCAACCAACTGCAGTAAAAGTCTCTGATACTATCTCACTTTAGCCCAAAGTCAATTTGTCTTAGGAATCAGAGAGAAGCTCCCAAAGACCCAAATAAAAGATTTATAAAGGCTGTCACAGCATCTAATGGTGCGAGTTAACACGAGAAGCACTGCTTTCACTCCTCCAGTGGAGAGAGACAGTCCCCTGAGTCGTACTGGACTACTGATGGGTACCACAACACTGGACCAATACTCTGAATCTAACTCCACTCAGACACCAAGCCTATACGGACAGGACATACACACAAGTGCACAGTAAATGTTCATGTTAAACTCTATCACATATCCACAATTTACAGTAGTACACAGTTACTATTGTGTATGTTATGCTAAGTGTTAGTAGTACTTTAGTGGGACTAATTGTAATTGGTTGTGCGTTGTAAACTAGTGTGTTCCTGTGTTTTGTTACTAACTGGCAATCTTCTCTCTGTTCCCTTGTTTGCTGTTGTCTTATTAGGAAGACAGGAGAAACGTCAGTCAAACCATAATGGAACTGCTCTTTGAAAGGTCCAGATCGGACAGTAGTCCATCCGCTCAGATCACTGAAAGGTTTTGACCTTTTAATTGACATTTCTCTGACTTTCATCCATCCTATCTTCCCTCATACCTCAAAACAACAGCTCAGGACGTCAAACGGTTATGGTGAACATCTGTCCATTTGGTCTTTCTACATCCCAAAACTGCAAACCCTGGCCTTTCAGGCAGGCCGAAGCAAGAACTATAGGTATTAAAATAGTTTCAAATAGTATTTCAAGCCATAGTATTTGAACCCAGGTGGAGTGAGGATCGGGGCTGTAAAGTGAAGTAATGTGTCTGTCTTGTGGTCAGGCACTGAGCCGGTCTCTCTTTCCTGTCTCTATGGTCTTCAGGGTAAGATAAAGCCACACTGAGGACTGCACATGGACAGAGAGATCGATGTGTCTCAAAGTATCAATATCAGGCCGATCATTTCCCCTGAGGATAGATAGATCTGTCCCTCCACAGTAAACCAGGAACACTGAAAGAAAACTTCTAAATCACCATCACATTAACAAGTGGATCACTCACTAACTGGCTTAAAGCTCGAATCCTTAATTGAAACAATAACAAAGCAGGCACCCGCCTCTGTTTTTGCAAAACAGGGCCTGGATAAATGGAACTACTATCAAATTCATAGACAGAGCCATGGATGCAAGGACTGACCATCCATGATATTCAATTTGTAGTTTTAACCATGTTTTGAGTCTATACAGTGTGTATTTACATTTACTTTGTTTGCAAAACATTGGAATAAAACAAGCTTGTATTTTGCATAGGGTACTACAGTACAGTTGAAATTAGCTCATGAGGCATGTATAAGTTATATTCTTCAAGAATAAATGGGTATTTATAATTCATTTATAAGTCCAAAAATGGATGTAGCAACTAAGAATTCTAGGTTTAATGTACAGTTGATGACAGGTAAATGAACTCTCGGAGGGGTTGGGGGGAATGGATGTCCCTGCAGTAAGAGAGAGGTAGAGATAGAGATAGAGATAGAGATAGAGAGAGAGGTCGAGATAGAGATAGAGAGAGAGGTCGAGATAGAGATAGAGATAGAGAGAGAGGTCGAGATAGAGAGAGAGAGGTCGAAATAGAGATAGAGAGAGAGAGGTCGAGATAGAGAGGTCGAGTGAGAAAGGGATTAAATGTATGACATGAATAATTGCATTAGAAGCATACTTTTCTATCACCCACACACGCATGAACATACAAACACACATGCATGCGCACACACACACATGCATGCACACACACACACACACACACACACACACACACACACGCACACGCACACGCACACACACACACACACACACACACACACACACACAAACACACACATGCTGAGATTCAACTTGTTCAACTTGTTATTAATTAATTCACAGATTGAAAGCTGTCATTTATATTTCATTTTATACTTCAGAACTAGTAGGCCATTCAACCATCATTTCATATTATCATTAATACTAAAGTGCCTTTACATATTTAATGGCTGCATTCTTTCTAATGATATTGCATATCTACTGTACTAGTCGAAGTGGCTTCTAGTCATGGGCTGGAATGGCACATAGGCATTCACTAATAGACCATATTGACATGCAATAGAGGAATTATTAATTTGATGGTAGAAAAACATAAGGATCAAATCCAATCACATCAAAGGAGAATAGAAATAATGCAGCACATGGTGGTTCAGGTATTACACTGAATTGTTCTGACTCCTGTCTGCTTACTGTATGTAGCTCGTGAGCACCACCTCTGGTGCACCTTTGTATTACAAATTGTTCTCACAGTTCTCGTCAACAGTAACACAGTAGTTGTTCTCCATTTCAGTATGGCATTGATATTAATCTGACTGTAACATTTAGCAACAATTTTTCCTCAAATCATTTCATGTGTCACAGCAGCATTAGTGTTACCCTGGAGGCATACAGTTCCTCCTCTCTCTCTCTCTCTCTCTCTCTCTCTCTCTCTCTCTCTCTCTCTCTCTCTCTCTCTCTCTCTCTCTCTCTCTAAATAGTCTGGCGTGAGATACAGCTGGTGATGGGGCTGTGATTTGGCTTGATTGAGTGATTCGGCCCGTGGTTACCAGGGAGCTGATGTCATTTTAATCACCACCTCCAACAATATGGCCCACAGTTATCACAGTTATCACATGACGACCCTGGAGGACCATCCACTCCTTGGCACTGGCAGGAGCAGGTGTGTGTGTGTGTGTGTGTGTGTGTGTGTGTGTGTGTGTGTGTGTGTGTGTGTGTGTGTGCGGGTGTGCGTGTGTGTGTGTGTGTGTGTGTAAACAAGACTGTGTGTGTGTGTGTGTGTGTGTGTGTGTGTAAACAAGACTGTGTGTGTGTGTAGGCCACACTCTCTCCAACTCAGATGCCTTTTTGATTTGATTATTCTTTATTCATCTTTTTTTTATCCACAAGTGTGCTTTTCCTCCCTAAAGTTTCCTCCATAAATACTAATCTGTTGGAAAAGGATGACAGATGTTCTTTGACATCTAACCCAGTGTTAGAACGCCATTAAAAACTGTTTGGGCAGTGTTATTTTTAATCATTGAAGTTTTATGTGCAGCTCACAGCAGAGTATAATAACAGAGTGGTTGTGACTATCTATGGAAGGGAGGGACCAAGGCGCAGCGTGCATATCGTTCCACATCTTTCTAATTAAATGTGAAACGTCAAAACAATAAAGGAATGCAACAGATTGTAACAAATAGTAGTGCAACACATGCACTAACTCAAAACATTCAATAACCCACAAACACAGATTGGGAGAGAACAAACTAAATAGGATTCCCAATTAGAGGCAACGACTAACAGCTGCCTCTAATTGGGAACCAACTCAAAACCAACATAGAAAACACCAAACACCCCTGGTCACGTCCTGGCCCAAAACTCCATAGAGAACCCAGAGGGCTCTCTATGGGCAGGACGTGACAGTGGTGGTGTGTCTGAGTTTAAAGATCAAGCTGTTCATACTGTAGTCATACTGTCACGACTTCCACCAACGGTGGCTCCTCTGCCGGTTCGGGGGGCGTTCGGTGGTCGTCGTCACCGGCCTACTAGCTGCCACTGGTCATCTATTTTCTTTCTGTTTATTATTCTGATTGTTTGCACCTGTTTTCGTTTTGGTTAGTTGGGCTATTTAAGCCGGTTAAGCCCGCCTCCTTTTGTGCGGGATTGTTTGCTTAACGGTGAGAGCGCATGTACATGTCCCATGTTTTGGGCTACTATTTTGTTTGTTGTTACTGTCTTATTTTCGCCTGTGTGTTTTTGGGGCGTTGGACATTGTATTTGTGTGAACACATTAAAGACGGTTGTTACGTTACTCTGCTCTCTGAGCCTGAATCCACACCCACCGCTCTTAGCTACGTTACACATACCAATTACTGAATACAGACCAAGAGGTGTCTGTGCGTGTGTGTGTGTGTGCACGTGCGCGTGTGTCGTTGTGCGTGTTCATGTGCGTGTTTATGTGCGTGCGTGTATGTGTGTATGTGCATGGACGTGTTTAACAATAAGAATAGTAAACAAGGGTTAAGGTTAGAATCAGTGTTAGGGTTAGAATTAGGTTTAAGGTTAGGGTTAGGAGCTAGAGTTTGTTTTAGGGTTAGGTTTTGGGGTTAAGGTTAGGGTTAAAGTTAGGTTTAGGGATTAGGGAAAATAGGTATAATAAAAGGTTAGTTATACAAGACTGTGTGTGTGCGTGTTTATGTGTGTGTTTACAGGTGAAGGACAGGGTCAGTGTCTCTCCATCAGTGACTGTTACTAATGTATTTCTAATCACACTGTTCTAAACAGAATGGCAGGTTACTGGAAACGGACAGAGCTTACAGAGTGACACAAAGTCCTTGTGCCTTAATCACATAATGTTATAGTGTTGTTTAATCTAAATAGCTTAACCTGGCACACCATGTGATCCCAACTCTAAGACAAATAGTGGTCTCTGAGATTGGGGGATCAGGACGGTTGGGCTCTACTGTACGCTGTGTGTTTGTGAATTAGGCTAGGGGCTGTGGGGGTGGGTTAGGGGTGGTGAGGGGCTCTGGGGGTGGATGGGTTAGGTGCCATAACTCACCACTCCTCCCTGGGTGCCCTTTGGGTTGCTGTGGGGATCAGAGCAGAGTGGGTGATTGCCCTTTGGAGGTTGTCTGAGGTAGATTTTCAGAGGTAGCGTCTACCCCTTTCTATCATGTTCTGGACCTTTTGTGTTCAGGCTCTTTGTGCTCTCATTACCACAGCCTCTGGGTTCGCACACAATCTGTTATATTCAATTAGTTCAGATGCACAGGAATATATCGAAAGGCATTTTGCTGGAGTGATGCAGCAAGGAAATGGGAAGAAGGTCAAGCCTACTGACTTTCTCTCAGAAATGTAAAATAGGAAGGTAAGCGGATGGAAAAAATGGCACGATGAACACCTAAAATGGTATTTCATCCCATCCAATGCACCCGGAGTTACCCAAACTCCATTTCCAAGATGCCTGGAGCAAGCTATCGGATGTAATGTCATGTTTCAGGTCTGTAGGCTATCCATATCTCATAAATACAAAGTTGAGTATTTTATTCATATTTTCCACAAGCACATTGCCGCTCATCACTTGCTCTACAGTAAAGGGCAGTAAAACAGAAATATATCTAGCCTAGAACCTACTCTTTCCACAAACTCCCTTATTACCAATATAACTTAACCTGCAGTTTTCACGCCTGAATCCTCTAAACAGTATATTAAAGAATAGAGGCCAAATCATTAAACATTCCTGAATGAAATGTTCCTTTTTGACTGAGCTCTGCCGTATTATGCATGCAAATCATGCAACCCTCTTTGTCTTCCAGGCAGCCAGTGTGTTAAGACACAGCCGTATTGAGGATGACCTTGGCGACGACAGGTGTCTGAGAGGGGGACTAATATGCCTAGCATCACCTGCAGGTGACATAAAACTCCCAATTAAACCTCAGGATGTCCGGATGGTGTGCGGGGAAAAACAGAACGTGCAGGGCATCGGTTATATGTTGGATCTTTTCTATTTTTTGTATTTTATTGAAATTCCTTGAAGGTAATCGTATTAAAGTGTTTGACATTAAAGATCAAATGACTTTGAAGAGGTTGGGTGTAGGTGGGACAGGCATATAAGTCTCATGTCTGGATGTTTTTGTCGGTCACTGATATTCCAGTAAAGAGATTTCCCTGCACCTCCATGTATCCTGAAAGAAAGTCACAGTGCAAAAAATAAATCCCTTATTTCCATACACTTTAGAAGAGCTGATTAATTATTTTTTTAATTTTATTATAAAATTATAAAAAACATTCTCAATGACATGTTGTCTGTTGATTTCTATATAACTTGAAATCCTAAACATGAGCTGAGGAAAATAACAGAACACGCCTGCCGCAGAGCCAGGCATCCCAAAACCACTTCACTCTGTCTAGCTGTTCCTTTGAGCTAATTAAAGGGGATTAAACGTTTGGAGGGAAACATCTGCAAGAGTCACAGAGAATCAAATGAGGCCAAATGTGCAACACAGTAGCCATGAAGGGCCTTTTGAAAGTCTTTTTTCTCCCCTTAAATGTGGGTTAGCACAAAGACTTCTGTTCTGCCTGGAGCTAGAGCTCAGCCTGAATATTTATTCTTTATGATATACTTCAATATTATCAAGGCACAAGGCGAGACCCAGATGCAGACACAGGAGGCAGATGTTTGGAGTCTAACAATATTTATTAATCCAAAAGGAGTAGGCAAGAGAATGGTCGTGGACAGGCAAAAGGTCAAAACCAGATCAGAGTCCAGGAGGTACAGAGTGGCAGACAGGCTCGTTGTCAAGGCAGGCAGAATGGTCAGGCAGGCTGGTACAGAGTCCAGAAACAGGCAAGGGTCAAAACCGGGAAGACTAGAAAAAGGAGAATAGCAAAAAGCAGGAGACCGGGGAAAACCGCTGGTTGACTTGGAACATAAAAGACGAACTGGCACAGAGGGAACACAGGGATAAATACACTGGGGGAAACAAGCGACACCTGGAGGGGGTGGAGACAATAACGAGAACAGGTGAAACAGATCAGGGTGTGACAAATATTGGGGAACGGAACTACATAGAAGTATTATACATTTTCCACAATAAATGTAACTTAGAGGACAAATATACAAATAAGACTGCTATTGCTTTAGTGTTTATATTTTAGTGTGTTTTGTTTTTATGTTGTGGCTAGAGAAACCTACCACCAATGTGTCCTTTGGTTTCCATATATTTTCTCTATACTGTGACAACTCAAGATTATAAGGTTATGGACCTGTTCAATTAACAGTAATTGACTAACTCCAACCAAGGTAAACATATATGCTTACATGTACAGTACCAGCCAAATGTTTGGACACACCTACTCATTCCAGGGTTTTTATTTATTTTTACTATTTTCAAAATTTTTGAATAATAATGAAGACATAACTATTATGAAATCATGTAGTAACCAAAAAAGTGTTAAACAAATCTAAATATGTTTTATATTATTAAAAATAGCCACCCTTTGCCTTGATGACATCTTTGCACACTCTTGGCACACTCTACTTTATAACATTGTTTAGCAGCCAAAGGCATTATCCTAGTCATATGTGACCGACCGGCTCAAATCGGTCTCATTTGAAATAGTGTTTTTTACATTGGATAAAAGTAGAGATTCAGAGGTACAAAATGGTATATCATACACTAAAGTTGAGGAACAATGGGAAAGAGGAGACAGAGGGATTGAGACAGGTTTAATCCTTGATATATGAAAAGTGGGATGTATACGTAAGGTGCGGGGCAACAGAAGACGAACCGCAGAGGGGCTACAAAACAGGGGAAAAGTTTACGGAACTCCACCTGGAGGGGCAGATCCCGAGAAGACAGCCTTACCCTCTGCCCGAGACGGGGAGCCGAGGTCCAGTGGCGGTCCGGCTGTCATCGATACCTGGAGGTGGTCTTGAGAAGAGCAGACAGTTGACCTCTTCCTCTTGCTAAGGGAAGAGAGGGGGCTGATAACCCATCGAACACTCAAAAAGCAAGAGACCAGTGGCTAAGCAGGGGAGGGTGTTTTGTGCGTATTCTACCCACACAAGTTGCTGGCTCCAGGTGGTGGGGTTGGATCCGGAATACGTGCTGCAACATGAGCTGGGCTGTCTCCTTGGCAGACTGTAGCTTGGGGAGGGGAATGAAATGGGCAGCTTTGGAAAACCTGTCCACCACTGTGAGGATAGTGGTGTTGTTATCAGACAGAGGGATACCAGTGACGAAGTCCAGGGATATATGCGACCAGGGACGGTGAGGGACAGGAAGAAGTTGAAGGAGGCCAGCCGGATCTTGCTGAGGAGTCTTAATCTGAGCACAGACAGTGCAGGCAGCGACAAACGTGTAGATGTCAGGGACCATGGTGGGCCACCAAAGCGTTGTTGCACAAAGGCCAGGGTCCGACGGGAGCCAGGGAGGCAGGCAAGCCTGGAGGAATGAGCCCATTCAGGATCGGGGAGCGGGCCGCGTCTGGGACAAACATCCGGTTATCCGCCCCGGTAACGCTGTGCCTCACGGACTTGGTTCTCTATTCCACAGATGAGAGTAGCCTGCCAGACATGAGGTAGGAAGGATGATCTCGAGGTCCGAAGGTGTAGCAGCCGGGCTATAGCGACGTGAAAGCACATCCGGCTTAACATTCTTGGACCCCGGGCGATAGGAGAACCGGGTAAACAGCAGGGCCCATCGAGCTTGTCTGGATTTGAGACGCTTGGCGGTGCGGAGATATTCCAGGTTCTTGTGATCCGTCCACACAATGAATGGATGTTCCACCCCCTCTAACCAGTCCTCCAATGCCATCTTCACCGCGAATAGTTCGCTATTCCCCACATGATAATTCCTCTCTGTGGTGTTAAGTCAATGGAAGAAGAAGGCGCAGGGATGCAGCTTAACGTCCAGGGTAAAACGCTGAGACAGGACGGCCCCCACTCCGATATCCGAAGCGTCTACCTCCACCACAAACTGATGGGACAGGTCTCAATGGATTAATATGGAAGCTGTGATGAAGCGATGCTTAAGGTCCAGGAATGCCCGATTAGCAGCTGGGGACCACGTGAAGCAGCTGGGGATCTTGGGAGAGGTGAGTGCTGAAAGGAGGGTAGCCAGGGTTCTGTAACCCCGGATAAAACAGCAATAGAAATGGGCAAATCCTAAGAAGCATTGCAGCTGCACTCTGGACGTGGGTTGGGGGCAATCCACCACCGCTCTCACCTTTCTGTGATCCATCTGCACATTACCAGCAGCGATGATGTATCCAAGGAAAGAGATGGCGGAACGATGGAACTAGCATTTCTCTGCCTTGACAAAAATGTGGTTCTCCAGGAGACACTGGAGGACCGGTCGAACGTGGAGAATATGTTCTTTAGCTGAGCAGGAAAAGACGAGGATGTTGTTGAGCACGAACACGAACCGCTTCAACATGTTGCAGAGAACATCATTAACAAGAGCCTGGAACACAGCAGGAGCATTGGTCAGACCACTGCATAGTCTGCCACACCACAGGAGTCCTGACGTAGTTGGAGCAGTTTACTAGCCTTCTCATTAGACGAATAGAACACTTTACGTACCTCCAGCACGAATTCCTCCAGGCTGAGGCAAACGGTGGATTGTTGCTCCTACACCGCTGTAGCCTAGGCGAGAGCCCTACTAGACATCAGCGTTATCAAGTACACTATCCTCGAGCGATCCGAAGGAAATGAAGAGGGCTGCAGCTCAAAGATGAGAGAACACTGGGAGAGAAACGCCCAGCAGGATCCTGGATCTCCACCGTAGCACTCCAGAGGAGGTAAGCGGGTTTCTCGGGAAGCTGGGGTAGATTGGGGAGAAGCGCTGCTGGTAGCGGAGTAACTGACAGTCTGGGGGGTTACTGAAGTGGCGGGATACCTAACAGACAATCCGCGGAATTGCTCCAGCTATATATGGAAGGCACGGTCATTGCGTTGTGCCAAGGTCTGTAATCCTTCCATAAGACCTTGAAGTAACTCCTCATGTCTTCCAATGGTGGCTCCTTGGGAAGAGACAGCGTTGTGGAGCTGGTCCGAGTGTGCTGGGTCAGTCATGGCCAGTTCGTACTGTCAGACCTCAGGATAAGACCCAGATGCAGACAGTTCAAATCCCAGATGTTTATTACCAAAACGGGGCAGGCAGACGACAGGTCAAGGGCAGGCAGATGTCGGTAATCCAGGGCAGTGTCAGACAGGTACAGAATGGCAGGCAGGCTCAGGGTCAGGGCAGGCAGATGTCGGTAATCCAGGGCAGTGTCAGACAGGTACAGAACGGCAGGCAGGCTCAGGGTTAGGGTAAGCAGAGTGGTCACGATCTGAAAAACTAAAAAAGGGCTAAAGAGAAACAGGAGCACTGGAAAAACACGCTGGTAGGCTTGACGAGACAAGACGAACTGACACGAGACAAGACGAACTGACAACAGACAAACAGAAAATACAGGTATAAATGCACAGGGGATAATGGGGAAAATGAGCAACACCTGGAGGGGAGTGGAGACAACCACAAGACAGGTGAAACAAACCAGGATGTGACACTGTAAAGACCTTTATTATACAGATTCAAAATACTGTAGCTATTGATAACAAATGTGTATTTTGTGGTTGTGACCCAGAGACTCTTTATTTTGGGACTGTTCTTATGTCAGAATATTTTGGAGTGAGTTAGACAATTATATTTAAAAATAAACAACTATTAATGTTAATTTGAAAGATTCTGATATTATGTTTAATTTTGTTCCAAATTACATGGACCCTGATTTAACTTTCATTGTTAATTTGTTTATTTTTCATGGCAGATACTTTATCCATAAAATGAAGTGGGCAGAGAACAAACCAATCTTCACATTGTTTAAGATAGAATTGAAATATTATTTTGAAATGATTAGTAAGTGTAAAAACAAAAAAGCTATATGTACCAGAAAACTTTTTGACAATTTATCTCGATATGTAATATCCCTGTCTGTTAGGTTTATGTACTCTTGTTTGTATATTTTTGTTTTTGTATTTGTTTTGTTCAAAATAATAATAAAAAAATTAAAAGCAGTCAAGCATTCAAGCTAACTTTCTAGCTACTTCCAGCTACATTTGAGAGAACAGCTCACTGAACATTACTCGCCCTAGCAGAGCTGGTTAGGCTGTTATGTTATCCAGAGCGTTGGTGACTACAACTGTTCTGTCAAATTGTCGGAGTAGACAGCCAGAGCGAATTTGCCATCTAGTACATCTATCAACAGTTGTTGCAGTGACATTCTATTGAAATGGATACTTGCAGAGTGGAGTCTTTTGTTAAGACATGTAGCTAGCTAGCTAAACATTGAACCATAATCCCAACGCATGACGTTACTACCCTGCATGAAGCTAGCTAACAGGACACATTAACTTGAAATGAAACCACTTTTCCGTTTGAAAGTAAACTTATTTTTTTATCAAAATGCGTTTTTTGGCAGAAATAGACGTGAGCATATGCAATGACCACTGAAAAATAAGTGGGTATACATTTTACATTTTAGTTATTTAGCAGACGCTCTTATCCAGAGCGATTTACAGTTAGTGCATTCATCTAAAGATAGCTAGGTGGGACAACCACATACTACAGTCATAGTAAGTAAAATGTTCTTCAATAATGTAGCTATCAGCTAGTAAGGCATATATATATACACGGCATATACCTGCGTACACCCTCCACTGCACCACTGCTAACGACCCCCAGAAACCAGCTAATTTCCCTCACATAAACTCTGTCTATGCCCATTACTCTCTACGAACATCACTTCATTAATTCCATGGCTTGCCAGTGTTTAAACATTCTTAACTAATTTCTGGATCAAACGTATTTTGTGCCAAGTCAATTCTCTGAGTGCAGGGCTCCGTCTGTACACGTGTGACTAGGCCTTCTGTAAAGAATCAACCCTCTCTCTTGCTCTCTCACCCTAATCCACCCATATGGGAACACTTTCTTTTGTCCCTCTTTTATGTATATGAATAATTATTTTTCTACCCGTTGGCTGCTGCATTGTCACCTAGTGACTATCAGAGCAAGTAATCTAAAATGAATCCAGAAAAAGAACAAGAGCACATGGATGAATTCCTAACAGGATTTCCACAGTGAGATCCTCCACTATCATAAAATGTGGGTGAGCTAATTAAACTAAGTGCGTTTGCATGAGTCCCAGTCGGAATTAAATTATTTTTCCCGATGCAATAAATGGCAGAGGAAAATAGAATCCTGTCATGTTACATGAGCACAAACATAATGAGCACATTATTGTACAGTAGCACTGGCTGTGCTATGGCTATGGCTGCTATCCTATACTGCAGCTGCAGCACTCAAACCAGTGTTAAGGTGCAATATTGTGTAAGAAGAAGAACCATAATCTGGCCCTTACAGTAGGCTACACAGTGTTCTAGGCCTGTTATGGAAACGAGAACACAACCTCCTAGGCACATTTGAGCATTTGAGCTGAATTATAATGGAATCAGAAACACTTTTATTCACCAAGAGGGGAATTCCGACCCAAGTTAACGAAGCGTAAATTTGACAAATTTTGTTTTTATGCACTCTTCTCTCTATGCATATTCTGACCTTGATTTCAAGCGTGATAATAGCATGCTATTCATCCGCTATTTGTTTGGGGTGGAGATTAAATAAATGAAGGTGTGGCGGAGGTGTGTCTACAGACACACCATGTTCTGACTTTGACTTAATTCCCTACTAATTCCACCACCTTTACGCATGAGGAAACCTAGAATAAGGTGTAGCGAACCTACCGGTTCCATGTGGAAAAAGCATCTACTTTTGGATAAGGGAATTGTAAATCTAAATTACACTTATAATCGCTGGAGACAAATTTGAAATCAGTCATATGGCAGCAAACTGACTTACAGGAATGATTACTCTAGAATGTATTAATTATAGGCTACCCTGGCTTTCTCTGTTTCCTATGTCTATCATGTTAAATATTAGCCACTATCAGTATCGACCGTCATTCAGCCTAATAACCACACATATTCAACTACCAATTTACTGTTCGTTTTAACAGTAAATTGGCAGTTGAATATCATTCCATTTAATTACATTGTTTTATTTACCTTCATGTGCTTCCTCTTTAAACACTGTCACGGCCATGTGGTTGTTGCTGAGGATCATTAGTAAAAGTTGATTAAAAAAAGACATGAAGACTAATTAAATCGTTATGTAGTAGAGCGCAGACCAAGCCATAACAGTTTGAACCCGATGCATGGTGCAATCCTTGACTGTGTCATCACACAGTTCCATGGTTAGTGCAGGCAATAGACAAGGGTGTAGCCTACTACTGTACACTATTATCCCTATTATAATTATATGTATGTACACTAATCTTCCAACATTACCATGGGTTGAAGAACTGAATGGGTCAATTTTCAGAATTAATCAAAGGCTCTTCAAAACGTTTTTTTTTATTATTAATAAATACTTTCCTAAACCTAAATAATCTACAAGATTAGCGTATATTTATATATTTTTCTTTTTGAGGGGGGGAGGGGCTGAAATGGAGATGAATATGCATATATTTAGATGCCTTTCTTTCATTGATCCCTAATATTCTGAACCTGTTCTCTTGATATATTCTAGTGAGTCTGTCAACAAAAATCTAACTAAAAGGTACACCGTATTTAAAGATATGGCTTAAGATACATGTAGGCCTACTGAAAAGCCTATTTAATGAAAACTCCACAAGAAACTCTGTTGGCCAGCAAGTGGGAGGATTTTCAGCGGTTTAATTACATTTATTCCAAGCGTGCAAGGTAGCCACATCTGCACTGTACATTATGTGAATACCAAATATAACACCTAGAGGTGTAAAAGTGTCACGTCCAGGCCTGAGAAGACAGGCTGGTGTGTTTAGTTTTGGTTTTGGTGTAGGGTTTTTATGTTCTAGGTGTTATATTTCTATGTTGGGGTAATGGTTCCCAATTAGAGGCAGCTGTGTGTCGTTGTCTCTAATTGGGAACCATATATATGTTTGGGGTTTTCAATAGTGGGTTATTGTTTAGGCATAGTGTCTGTGTGGTGTAAGTCTATGTTATGATCTCCTGTTCTGTTCTGTTCTGTTCTGTTCTGTTCTGTTCTGTTCTGTTCTGTTCTGTTCTGTTCTGTTCTGTTCTGTTCTGTTCTGTTCTGTTCTGTTCTGTTCTGTTCTGTTCTGTTCTGTTCTGTTCTGTTTATTGTTTTGTTCTGTTTTGTTTTGTTCTGTTTATTGTTTTGTTCTGTTTATTGTTTTGTTCTGTTTATTGTTTTGTTCTGTTTATTGTTTTGTTCTGTTTATTGTTTTGTTCTGTTTATTGTTTTGTTAATAAATATAACATGTATACTGGATGCCTCGCTGCACCTTGGTCTGTCATTTCAGAAGATCGTGACAAAAAGTATGAAGCGGCCACCAAGTACATTTACACATACCCAGAATTTGCCATAGTGCAAAAGTGCTGCCAGCAATAGACAATATGCAAACGTCTCACAGACACAAGTCCACATAGACATCCTACAGGATATACAATATATCCTTCTCTGCCTTATCTGAGCCTTATTGTTTCCATAAAGCTGATATACACATGCAGTATATCACATAATTTTCTGTAAGCAGAATCTCTAAAGTTTAGCTTGAGTCAACAAAGCGGTCTGAGAATTTTCTAATAATGTCTGTCTGGATCCCTGTCGTAGAATGTCATTTCCTGTAAATGTCATAATGGATGTAAAGAAAATATAAAAGTGTGACAAAGGTGGTAGATGGATTTCTCTTAAAGGTTAGGTGATATACAACTAACAGGAAAAAATGCAGAGCTGGTTCTACAAAGGTTAAGCACATGCGGTATTGACAAACGAAAACGACATCGATCTACAACACAATGGCCTCACATTTTAACACAAGGCGAATAAAGTTGAAGTTCACGTGACATTTTTTACTGTAAGACGAAGCTTTACTGGCATGAGTAAATGTTGTGTTTGTTTGTACAAGCTGGTCTGATAAGCACTATCTGCGTGCTCGCATGATGGATTTGTTTTCTGCTAGCAGTAGCAACCGCCTTTTTTTTGTTCCTAAAATTACAATCAATTAAAATGCTGTTTAGAACTCAAATGAGAGGGAATCATTAGAATAAAGTATAATTGCAAAGTTTTGTTTAAACACCCGAAGTTCATGTAATAATTGAATTGAATTGCATTACCGATTAAATCTGTCTGTGAAAAATGTCTGTCTCTCTCCCTCATGTGTAGCCTTTTTTTTGTTAGGAGCATGTCGACTAAACTCTAGCCTTCCTTTTTACTGAAGGCTGACCTTGTTCTTCTGTGGTAAAGAAGAAGAAGAAGACTAAATAACATCAATCTGGCCACATCATCACCCAAGTTATAGACTGTTTTCTCTGCTACCGCACGGCAAGTGGTACCGGAGCACCAAGTCTAGGACCAAAAGGCTCCTCAACAGCTTCTACCCCCAAGACTGCTTAAACAATTCATAAAATCGCCACCGGACAATTTACATTGACCCCTCCCCGTTTGTACACTTGCTGTTTGTTTGCTACCTATGCATAGTCACTTCCCCCCCACCTACATGTACAGATTACCTCAACTAGCCTGTACCCCCGCACACTGACTTGGTACAGGTGCCCCCTGGATATAGACTAGTTATTGTCATTCTTATTGTGCTACTTTTATTATTACTTTTTATTTTAGTCCACTTGGTAAATATTTTCTTCTTCTTAAACACCACTGTTGGTTAAGGGCTTGTAAGTAAGCATTTCACGGTAAAGTCTACACTTGTTGTATTCGGCGCATATGACAAATAACATTTGATTTGATTTTATTCTATTTGATCATTTGTGGTGTCACAGCCGAGGCCTTTATAGATTCTGGCAGGAAGGATGACTCTCTTTTATGTGAACGGCAGGGGTTTCTGACTAATCCATAGTGGGTCAGCATGACAGAGACAACCTATCGAGATGTCAGATGTGCCAAAGCGAACAAAGACTCCCTAAAAAGGTAGAGAAAGACCACCACTGTTCACCATTCATGTCCTGAAGAGGATTGTATAGCACTGGAAGAGCAGGGTGTCTAGACAGATAGACAAAACATTGTTAGACAAGACTGGTACAGTCTAAGGATGGACCTCAGGTGTCCGGGACGAGGGGACTGTGTACAGTATGAATGTGTGTGACAGAGATGTAGTTGTGCAAACACAGCTTTTCAAGAAAAGAAAAGAGGTGGGAACATTTTTTAAATTATATTATATATAACGTCAGACGTTTTCTTCATAAATGAGAAAAATGTAGAAGAAATGTAGAGGTAATAAAGTTTAATATAAACGTGTTATAAGCAAAGTTCCACCGTAATTCGTTGGAAAAAGGAGAAAATTTATTGAGATGAAAAGCAAAATGACGTATTTCGATATCTGTTTACTTACTTTATTTATTTTATTTCACCCTTATTTAACCAGTTAGGCTAGTTGAGAACAAGTTCTCATTTACAACTGCGACCTGGCCAAGATAAAGCAAAGCAGGGCGACACAAACAACAACACAGAGTTACACATGGAATAAATAAACATACAGTCAATAATACAATAGAAAAGTCTATATACAGTGTGTGCAAATGAGGTAAGATAAGGGAGGTAAGGCAATAAATAGGCCACAATGGCGAAATGATTACAACATAGCAATTAAACAATGGAGTGATAGATGTGCAGATGATGAATGTGCAAGTAGAGATACTGGGGTACAAAGGGAAATAAATAACAGTATGGGGATGAGGTAGTTGGATGGGCTATTTACAGATCGGCTATGTACAGGTGCAGGGATCTGTGAGATGCTCTGACAGCTGGTGCTTAAAAGTCAGTGAGGGAGATATGAGTCTCCAGCTTCAGTGATTTTTGCAGTTCGTTCCAGTCATTGGCAGCAGAGAACTGGAAGGAAAGGCGGTCAAAGGAGGAATTGGCTTTGGTGGTGACCAGTGAAATATACAGTGGGGCAAAAAAGTATTTAGTCAGCCACCAATTGTGCAAGTTCTCCAACTTAAAAAGTTGAGAGAGGCCTGTAATTTTCATCATAGGTACACTTCAACTATGACAGACGAAATGAGAAAACGAAATCCAGAAAATCACATTGTAGGATTTTTTATTTATTTATTTGCAAATTATGGTGGAAAATAAGTATTTGGTCAATAACAAAAGTTTATCTCAATACTTTGTTATATACCCTTTGTTGGCAATGACAGAGGTCAAACGTTTTCTGTAAGTCTTCACAAGGTTTTCACACACTGTTGCTGGTATTTTGGCCCATTCTTCCATGCAGATCTCCTCTAGAGCAGTGATGTTTTGGGGCTGTCGCTGGGCAACACGGACTTTCAACTCCCTCCAAAGATTTTCTATGGGGTTGAGATCTGGAGACTGGCTAGGCCACTCCAGGGCCTTGAAATGCTTCTTACGAAGCCACTCCTTCGTTGCCCGGGCGGTGTGTTTGGGATCATTGTCATGCTGAAAGACCCAGCCACGTTTTCATCTTCAATGCCCTTGCTGATGGAAGGAGGTTTTCACTCAAAATCTCACAATACATGGCCCCATTCATTCTTTCCTTTACACGGATCAGTCGTCCTGGTCCCTTTGCAGAAAAACAGCCCCAAAGCATGATGTTTCCACCCCCATGCTTCACAGTAGGTATGGTGTTCTTTGGATGCAACTCAGCATTCTTTGTCCTCCAAACACGACGAGTTGAGTTTTTACCAAAAAGTTCTATTTTGGTTTCATCTGACCATATGACATTCTCCCAATCCTCATCTGGATCATCCAAATGCTCTCTAGCAAACTTCAGACGGGCCTGAACATGTACTGGCTTAAGCAGGGGGACACGTCTGGCACTGCAGGATTTGAGTCCCTGGCGGCGTAGTGTGTTACTGATGGTAGGCTTTATTACTTTGGTCCCAGCTCTCTGCAGGTCATTCACTAGGTCCCCCCGTGTGGTTCTGGGATTTTTGCTCACCGTTCTTGTGATCATTTTGACCCCACGGGGTGAGATCTTGCGTGGAGCCCCAGATCGAGGAAGATTATCAGTGGTCTTGTATGTCTTCCATTTCCTAATAATTGCTCCCACAGTTGATTTCTTCAAACCAAGCTGCTTACCTATTGCAGATTCAGTCTTCCCAACCTGGTGCAGGTCTACAATTTTGTTTCTGGTGTCCTTTGACAGCTCTTTGGTCTTGGCCATAGTGGAGTTTGGAGTGTGACTGTTTGAGGTTGTGGACAGGTGTCTTTTATACTGATAACAAGTTCAAACAGGTGCCATTAATACAGGTAATGAGTGGAGGACAGAGGAGCCTCTTAAAGAAGAAGTTACAGGTCTGTGAGAGCCAGAAGTCTTGCTTGTTTGTATGTGACCAAATACTTATTTTCCACCATAATTTGCAAATAAATTCATAAAAATCCTACAATGTGATTTTCTGGATTTTTCCTCATTTTGTCTGTCATAGTTGAAGTGTACCTATGATGAAAATTACAGGCCTCTCTCATCTTTTTAAGTGAGAGAACTTGCACAATTGGTGGCTGACTAAATACTTTTTTGCCCCACTGTACATGCTGGAGCGCGTGCTACGGGTGGGTGCTGTTATGGTGACCAGTGAGCTGAGATAAGGTGGGTCTTTACCTAGCAAAGACTTATAGATGACCTGGAGCCAGTGGGTTTGGCAACGAATATGAAGTGAGGGCCAGCCAACGAGAGCATACAGGTCGCAGTGGTGGGTAGTATATGGGGCTTTGGTGACAAAACGGATGGCACTGTGATAGACTTCATCCAATTTGCTGAGTAGAGTGTTGGAGGCTATTTTGTAAATGACAACGCCGAAGTCAAGGATCGGTATGATAGTCAGTTTTACGAGGGTATGTTTAGCAGCATGAGTGAAGGAGGCTTTGCTGCGAAATAGGAAGCTGAGTCTGGATTTAATTTTGGATTGGAGATGCTTAATGTGAGAGTTTACATTCTAACCAGACCCTTAGGTATTTGTAGTTGTCCACATATTCTAAGTCAGAACCGTCCAGAGTAGTGATGCTGGACGGGCGAGAAGGTGTGGGCAGCGAATCGGTTGAAAGCATGCATTTATTTTTACTTGCATTTAAGAGCAGTTGGAGGCTCTTAAGCATCATTAAGGAGCGCTGTGACGCTAGCGCCCCATTCCCGACACTATTATGTATATTAACGATTATATTTCACACGGATAATATCTTGAACGATAGTAAAGTAAAAAACCGTGGTGCGCGCTCTCGTGTCTCTCGTGCACCAGACAGAAATCACTTTGTCATTCCTCGGATATAAACATCCTGTATGAGGCTCTTGTTCGTGACAAACTCTTGAAACCTTGTCTAAAGACGGTTGACATCTAGTGGAAGCCATAGGTACTGCAACCTGGGTCCTAGAATCCACCAGGCTCTATACCAGCCTATGGTAATAGAAGGCATGTAAAAAAAAACCTGTGGCACCCCCATAGAGACTGCCAGAGGCCCTCCGATTTGACACACTGAACTCTGTCTGAGAAGTAGTTGGTGAACCAGGCGAGGCACTAATTTTAGAAACCAAGGCTGTTGAGTCTGCCGATAAGAATGTGGTGACTGACAGAGTCGAAAGCCTTGGCCAGGTCGATGAATACGGCTGCACAGTATTGTCTCTTATTGATGGCGGTTATGATATCGTTTAGGACCATGAGCATGGCTGAGGTGCACTCATGACCAGCTCGGAAACCATATTGCATAGCGGAGAAAGTACGGTGGGATTCGAAATGGTCGGTGATCTGTTTGTTAACTTGGCTTTCAAAGACCTTAGAAAGGCAGGGTAGGATAGATATAGGTCTGTAGCAGTTTGGGTCTAGAGTGTCTCACCCTTTGAAGAGGGGGATGACCGCGGGCAGCTTTCCAATCTTTGGGGATCTCAGACGATACAAAAGAGAGGTTGAACAGGCTAGTAATAGGGGTTGCAACTATTTCGGCAGATCATTTTAGAAAGAGAGGGTCCAGATTGTCTAGCCCGGCTGATTTGTAGGGGTCCAGATTTTGAAGGTCTTTCAGAACATCAGCTATCTGGATTTGGGTGAAGGAGAAATGGGGGAGGCTTGGGCAAGTTGCTGTGGGGGGTGCAGGGCTGTTGACCGAGGTAGGGGTAGACAGGTGGAAAGCATGGCCAGCCGTAGAAAAAACGCTTATTGAAATTCTCAATTATCGTGGATTTATCGGTGGTGACAGTGTTTCCTAGTCTCAGTGCAGTGGGCAGCTGGGAGGAAGGCTCTTATTCTCCATAGACTTTATCGTGTCCCAGAACGTTTCGGAGGTTGGGCTACAGGATTCAATTTTCTTTCTGTAGACAATATTTTTTTTTGCTGGTCAAGGGCAGTCAGGTCTGGAGTGAACCAAGGGCTATATCTTTTTTTTTGAATGGAGCATTCTTGTTTAAGATGGTGAGGAAATAACTTTTAAAGAATAACCAGGCATCCTCTACTGACGGAATGAGGTCAATATCCTTCCAGCATACCCGGGCCAGGTCGATTAGAAAGACATGCTCGCTAAAGTGTTTTAGGGAGCGTTTGACAGTGATGAGGGGTGGTCGTGACTGCAGACCCATTACGGACGCAGGCAGTGATCGCTGAGATCCTGTTTGAAGACAGCAGAGGTGTATTTGGAGGGCTGGTTGGTTAGGATGATATCTATGAGGGTGCCCATGTTTATGGATTTGGGGTTATACCTGGTAGGTTCATAGATCATTTGTGTGAGATTGAGGGCATCAAGCTTAGATTGTAGGATGGCCGGGGTGTTAAGCATATCCCAGTTTAGGTCACGTAACAGTACAAGCTTTGAAGATAGATGGGGGGCAATCAAATCACATATGGTGTCAGGGCACAGCTGGGGGCAGAAGGTGGTCTATAGCAAGCTGCACCGGTGAGAGACTTCTTTCTGGAAAGGTGGATTTTTAAAAGTAGAAGCACAAATTTATTGGGCACAGACCTGGATAGTAAGACAGAACTCTGCAGGCCATCTCTGCAGTAGATTGCAACTCTGCCCCCTTTGGCAGTTCTATCTTGTCTTCCTAAGCCAGGATTCAGACACGGTTAGGACATCAGGGTTGGCAGAGTGTGCTAAAGCAGTGAATAAAACAAACTTAGGGAGGAGGCTTTTAATGTTAACATGCATGAAACCAAGGCTTTTACGGTTACAGAAGTCAACAAATGAGAGCGCCTGGGGAATGGGAGTGGAGCTAGGCACTGCAGGGCCTGGATTAACCTATACATCACCAGAGGAACAGAGGAGGTGTAGGATAAGGGTACGGCTAAAGTCTATAAGAACTGGTCGTCTAGTACGTTTTCGGAACAGAGATTGAAAGGAGCAGGTTTCTGGGGGGCGATAAAATAGATTCAAGACATAATGTACAGACAAAGGTATGGTAGGATGTGAATACAGTGGAGGTCAACCTAGGCATTGAGTGACGATGAGAGAGATACTGTCTCTAGAAACATCATTTAAACGAGGTGAGCTCACCGCATGTGTGGGAGGTTGAACTAAATGGTTAGCTAAGGAATATTGAGCAGGGCTAGAGGCTCTACAGTGAAATAAGACAACAATCACTAACAAAAACAGCAATGGACAAGGCATATTGACATTAGGGAGAGGCATAGCTGAGTGATCATAGTGGTCCAGTGAGTAGCTAGGCGGGCTGAAGACACGGCGATTCAGACAGCTAGTGGGCCGGGGCTAGCAAGCTAGCAGAAGGGCCTTAGAGGGACGTCGGGACGGAAGAAGTCTGTTGTAGCCCCCTTGTGCGGTTAGGTTGGCAAACCAGTCGCGATGGTTCAGCAGGGCGTGTAGTAAAAGGGTCCAGGTCAATTGGCAAAAGAGGTATAGTGTCCCAAGAAACTGTCCAATGGACCTCTTCAGCTAACAGTCCGATATGCTCTAGACAGCTAGCGGGCCGCGGCCAGCAGGCTACCAGATGGGCATTCAGGGGACGTTGCGACGGAGGAGCCTGTTGAAAACCCCCCTCGGGCAGATTACGTTGGTAGTCCAGTCGTGATGGATCGGTGGTGCTCCGTATCGGCAGTAAAAGGGGTCCAGGCCAATTGGCAAAATAGGTATTGTAGCCCAAGGAGTGGCTGATTGACCTCTTCAGCTAGCCGGGAGATCGCTCCAGGTTAATTGGTGCTTGCTTCGGGACAGAGACATTAGCCAGGAGTAGCCACTCAGATAGCAGCTAGCTAGCTGCGATGATCCAGGTGAAAAGGTTCAGAGCTTGCGGTAGGAATCTGGAGATATGGAGAAAAATAAGTCCGATATGCTCTGGTTTGAATCGCACTGTGCCGACTGGCAAGAGTTGTCCGGGCTAAAGGTTATCCGATGACCGCTAATAGTGGCTAGCTGACTACTAGCTAGTAGCTAGTTAGCTGGCTAGCTTCTGTTAGGGGTTCCGGTTCTAAAGTTAACTTTGAACTATCCCTTTAAGTCTATGTT
Source organism: Brachymystax lenok tsinlingensis (assembly GCA_030435695.1). Classification (NCBI taxonomy): domain Eukaryota; kingdom Metazoa; phylum Chordata; class Actinopteri; order Salmoniformes; family Salmonidae; genus Brachymystax; species Brachymystax lenok. Next base: position 47,712,147 of record CM059789.1, read on the forward strand.
GAGCACTTTGTCAGATGTTTTTCCAGTTTTTTTATGATAACTTTTTGATTTGTACCACTTGCGTCTCTCTCAAGTATTCATTTAAACTTCTCCGTCCTTAAATTAAAGGGAAAATTGTATTCATTGTAATTGTTTGCCACACTCTCTTTGTTTCGCTCTGAATTGGGCAGCAAAAAACGATCACTTAATCAGAATTTTAATTAACTTCACCACAGTGAAAAATGCTATCAAATTTTGGGCCATGTTCACAAAAGCCATTATTTGTTGTAGAGAATTATCTCAGATGTTAAAAAAAAAAAAAAAATCTGCTGTTTTATTTGTCACATTTATTTTATGACAATACTATTTGTGGAGATTAACTGACTGCCTTAGCCTTAGTTTAATTGCCTCATTGTGAGAGAGAACCTTTTCAATTAATATTCACCCTGAGCTATTTCAATCAGAATTCTTATTAGCACTTCTGAACACAGACTGCACAGCATTGACCACAGCACTGACCACTGCACTGTACACAGGACTAACCACAGAATAACCAATGCTGAACACTGAACATTTGCCTGCACTGACCACTGTTCTGTGTGTTCTCCACCCCCTGTTTGAACTAGGACAGTACAGTACAGCACAGTACACCCAGTCTACCCAAATGGCTAGATACCAGGGTTGGGGTTGATTCAATCTAGTCAATTCAGAAAGTAAACTGACTACTCAGTTAACTTCCCAAATTGACCTGGTTGAGATGGAATTGACACCAACCCTGGTAGGTACAGTACCATGTAATGGTCTGTGCTCTCTGGTCATCCTGCTGGATGGATGCCGGTGGGGTGTTGTAAACAGGTTTGTTGGTCGGAGGTTGAGGTTGAGGCTGGTCTGAGATCAGATGCTGAAATGCATTGTAAACAGGTGTGGTGATGGGGGTTGGGGTTGGGACCAATGATGTATATAAACCCTGGATTGCTGATGCTATGTATTTGCAAATGAGAGGTTTTGAGTTCACCGGTCGGCCGTATTGGCACTCCTCAGAAAAGCAGTCCTCTGTATAATTGAATGGAATTCTATCGTATTTAGTTTACTTTACATGTTTCAAGGACAAAATGACATGTTTTTAAGCATTTTGTTGTTGTAGTAGGGAGAGTAGCATTTTCTAAAAATTATACTTTAAGGATTTTATTTTTATGTTTAGCTCACATAATATAATTTAAAAGTATGCATTAAGGTGTCTGTAATAGAATAAACGTGCCAAAAACAAATGTAGACATTAATAAACGCATTTCTATAGCTTCCAAAATGTTAGTTTTATAACGGTGAGGGAGTGCCAAGACGGATGTGCGGTAGCTTCAACACAGCTTCTGTCAGTCATCTAGTGTACTGTATATACTAATCATTGGTTGGGACTGAGATCCGATGGTGAGAGGCATTGTGAACAGGTTTGGTGGTTGGGGTTAGGACTGGTCTGACATCAGATGCTAAAAGGCATTGTGAACAGGTTTGGTGGTTGGGGTTTGGGGTTAAGACTGGTCTGACATCAGATGCTAAAAGGCATTGTAAACAGGTTTGATGGTGGAGTGTTGGGGTTGGGACTGGGATTGGTCTGAGATCATTTTCAAACTTTAGCTAAAGGTCACAGTCCAGAGTGAGGATAATCTCCCATACAGACTGGGTTTGTATCACACTGATACTCTGGGATGTGTCCTGCTTATAAACTACTGGATTAGTGCACATTTCAAAGGTCATTCACATAGACAAAGGTCAATGAGAATGGGAAATCCAAAAGGTCGAAGGCTATCACGGGTCAGAGTTCAACTGTGCTTGTGAATAAAGCCTCTAGATAACAGTTAATGATACTAATCCATTACGTTTATGTGGCCCCTAATGAACTTTACATTGTGGGGTGTTGCCAGCTTCATCAACGCCTATCCTCAATGTGTTGCACCTTTTATACTGATACAACGACAACCGTGTTGCATCATCACTTTAAGAAGGGGCTGAAATACTTCCCACTCGAGTCACTATTAACATAATGTACCATAATATACAATTCAATGAAATGCTAAAATAAGACATGTTTTGTTGTACACCAGGGGGAAGTGTTAGCTGTTAGCTACAAGACGCTTTATAGCATTTATAAAGCAAGGTGGCTCCTATTGTGACTGTGTCTCTGCAGTGATATTGACAGTACAATTTATGTGAGTGATTCACTCCTTTGTGTCAGGCATGACCTTTAGTATGGAGTCTTTGTGGTTGCCAGGATACACTCTTTCCTATGGTAAGCTAAAAAGCGGTGGTGGGTAGAGGGATAACTCATTAAAAAGCAGTTATTTAACTGACATTCCCCAGAGAGACTCCTCTATGAAGTGTAGCCTTCAGTAGCTGCATGTGAACAGATTACATCCCAGATCAAGCTGTATCTCCCTACACAGGCTAAACTGAACTGTTTGGTAGAACTGTTTTTCTCCTCCCTTCAGCACTTTTTTAGACATTGTAACTGTGTAGTTGTATATGTGAGAACAAGTGAACATTCTTTAAGGGTTAATATTGAATGGAAAAAACACTTGCAAAAAACAGAGAACTGTAGTTATAATTTGCCCAATTTCAGGGACTAGATTTACTGGTAATTACTGATAAAATGTTTACATTACTTTTTATTAATTTCCCACTTTTTTAAGTCAGAATAAAGTTCTAGGACACTCAGAGGCTTCTCTGTCGAATAAACAGGTCTTTGGCTCCATCCGGTAGTCAACCTTCTTTTACATCGGAAGTACAGTAGTAAAGGTGCATGGGTAAAATCACTGGGGAAAGCAAGCTAGGAGAAACAAGCCGTATTACAACCTCCACTACCGTTCAAAAGTTTGGGGTCACTTACAGAAATGTCCTTGTTTTTTAAAGAAAAGCAATTTTTTTGTCCATTAAAATAACAACAAATTGATCAGAAATACATTGTAGACATTGTTAATGTTGTAATGACTATTGTAGCTGGAAACGGCTGATTGTTAATGGAATACCTACATAGGCGTATAGAGGCCCATTATCGGCAACTATCACTCACTCCTGTGTTCCAATGGCACGTTGTGTTAGCTAATCCAAGTTCATCATTTTAAAAGGCTAATTGATCATTAGGAAAACCCTTTTGCAATTATGTTGGCACAGCTGAAAACTGTTGTCCTGATTAAAGAAGCAATAAAACTGTCTTTCTTTAGACTAGTTGAGTATCTGGAGCATCAGTATTTGTGGGTTTGATTACAGGCTCAAAATGTCTAGGAACAAAGACTTTCTTATGAAACTCATCAGTCTATTCTTGTTCTGAGAAATGAAGGCTATTCCATGCGAGAAATTGCCAAGAAAGTTCAGGCAATCAGAAGATACAGTGGCAGAATAAATTCAACCCCACCTTTGTTTCATCACAAAACTGGAGAGTAACTGTTCGGTGAAGTCCACAAAGCATATTGCATGTAACAAACAGTTACACGAACTACAGCATGATTTAGAACACTATTGATTTAGAACACCGGAGAGTTACCTCAAGTTGCAAAGAAAACAGGAGCTGCCTCCATTTTTCCAGCACCATTAACATCAACATTTCAACGTCATCAAATCACCTATCACCTTGTCTAATACAGTGACATCTAAATGATACCAAAAACAATTTAGTCCAATCAACGTAAGCTAAATATCATGTGGGTGTCCATGGTACTGATTAATGTGTGTGTGTGTGTGTGTGTGTGTGTGTGTGTGTGTGTGTGTGTGTGTGTGTGTGTGTGTGTGTGTGTGTGTGTGTGTGTGTGTGTGTGTGTGTGTGTGTGCGTGCGTGCGTGCGTGTGTGTGTAGAAGAAACATATTGGCTCACGCTACTTGTGGAGAAACTTCAATGCCATCCTCCTCTCTTTCATGTTGGCGAAATGGTCTATGACTCTTCCATACAATACATGCAATGAGTTTTCGTTGTCCTAGGCTACCTGGTTAAAATGCTTGCTCGCTAGCCTAACTTCCTTTCATAGTCAACGATTAGCCAGCTATTTAACATTAGCTTACATATTGAACTTCCATCCTCTCAGGCCAGAGGCACAATGTATACATTTATGGTTGGATCAGAATCGCTGTTATAATTATTGGCCAGTACGTAGAACTAAGTAAGTCCAAATCATTATCTCTGTCCATGGCTAATTTAGGAAAGGAATGATTTTAGCTAGCCTGCCTCGGAGGACAACACAACGAGATGTAACAATTCACTTTTTCTTCTGTCAATGACGTTTGGCTTGATGTTTTGGTTAGATGTTCCTAAAACTGATTCTAACTATACATGTACATTTTATAAAGTACGAAAATGCTTATTAATTCACATCATGAACTTTACAGAGCACCTAAGGGGTCATGGAGGAGAGAAAAAAAACAGCCAAGCTAATCCGTTCACTCAGGTTTTTTTATTCATGCCCTTAAATCTTTGTATATGGTTTATTATATTTGTATCATCAAATCAAATTGTATGTCACATGCGCTGAATACAACAGGTGTAGACCTTACAGTGAAATGGTTACTTACCAGCCCCTAACCAGCAATGCAGTTTAAAAAATATATGGATAAGAATGAGAGATAAAAGTAACAAGTAATTAAAGAGCAACCGTAAAATAACAATAGCGAGACTATATACAGGGGGGGGTACCGATACAGAGTCAATGTGAGGGGGCACCGGTTAGCTGAGGTAGTATGTACATGTAGGTAGAGTTATTAAAGTGACTATGCATAGATGACAACAGAGAGTAGCAGTGGTGAAAAGAGGGGGCACTGCAAGATGTCTGGGTAGACATTTGACTAGATGTTCAGGAGTCTTATGGCTTGGGGGAAGAATCTGTTTAGAAGCATCTTGGACCAAGTATTGGTGCTCCAGTACCGCTTGCTGTGCGGTAGCAGAGAGAACAGTCCATGACTAAGGTGGCTGGAGTCTTTGACAATTTTTAGGGCCTTCCTCTGACAGCGCCTGGTATAGAGGTCCTGGATGGCAAGAAGCTTGGACCAGGTGATGTACTTGGCCGTTCGCACTACCCTCTGTAGTGCCTTGCGGTCGGAGGCCGAGCAGTTGCCATACCAGGCAGTGATGCAACCAGTCAGGATGCTCTCGATGTTGCAGCTGTAGAACCTGCAACACTACTATCACTACTCTCACTACTATCACCACTCACATTACTATCACTACTCTCACTACCCTCACTGCTCTGACTAATGCCACTACTCTCACTAATCTCACGTCTATCGCTACTGTCTCTACTCTCACTACTATCACTACTATCAATACCCTCACTACTCTCACTAATACCACTACAATCAGTACCCTCACTACTATCAAAACGCTCACTACTATAACTACTCACACCAAAATCCCTACTATCACTACTAACACTACTATCACTACCCTCACTACTCTCACTACTATCACTCTCTCACTACTATCACTACTCTCACTACACTCACTACACTCACTCTCTCACTAATATCGCTACTCTCACTACTATCACTACCCTCACTACTCTCACAAATAACACTACTATCGCTAATCTCACTACTATCAATACTCCCACCACTCTCACTACAATAACTAATCTCACCAATATCACCACTATTACTAATATAACTACTATCACTACCCTCACTACTCTCACTACTCTCACTACTCTCACTACTCTCAGTAATATCACTACTCTTACTTCTCCTCTCACTACTCTCACTACTCTCACTAATCTCATCAATCTCACCATTCTCACTACTCTCATTACTCTCACTACTTTCACTACTGTCACCACTCACACTTCTATCCCTACTCTCACAACTATCACACCTATCACTACTCTCACTACTATCACTAATAGCACTACTATCGCTACTCTCACTACTATCAATACTCTCACCACTCTCACTATTATAACTAATCTCACCAATATCACCATTATTACTACTATCACCACTCTCACTACTCTCACTACTCTCATTACTCTCACGACTCCACTAACTACTCACACTACTCTCACTACTCTCACCACTATCAATACTATCACTTCTATCACTACCCTCACTACTCTCACTACTATCACTACTACCAATACTCTCACTACTATCACTACTCTTACTACCCTCACTGCTCTCACTAATGTCACTAATCTCACTACTCTCACTAATATCACTACTATCACTACTCTCACTAGTCTCACTACTCTCACCACTCTCACTACAATCACCACTCTCACTACTCTCACTACTATTACTACTCTCACCACTCTCACTACTATCACTACTATAGCTAATATCACTACTCTCACTACTAATATCACTAATATCAATGCTCTCACTGCTATCAATACTCTCACTACACTCACTACACTCACTACTCTCACCGCTCTCACTACTATCACTACACTCATTACTATCACTACTGTCACTACCCTCACTACCCTCACTACACTCACTACTCTCACTACTCTCACTACTCTCAATACTATCAATACTATCACCACTATCACTACACTCACTACTCTCACTAATGTCACTACTCTCACTACTCTCACTACTCTCCCTACTCTCACCACTCTCACCACTCTCACTACAATCACTACTCTCACTACTCTCCCTTTATCACTGTTCTCACTACTATCACTACTATCATTACTCTCACCTCTATCACTACTCCCACTACTCTCACTACTCTCACTACTCTCACTACTATCACTACTGTCACTACCCTCACTACTCTCACTACTATTCACTACTATCACTACTCTCACTACAATCGCTACTCTCACTACTCTCACTTCTATCACTATGCTCACTACTATCACTACTATCACTACTATCATTCAACTCACTAATATAACTACTCTCACTACTCTCACTACTATAACTACTATCACTAATATCACTACTCTCACAACTCTCACTACTCCTCTCACTAATATCACTACTCTCACTGCTATCAATACTCTCACTACTCTCACCAATCTCACTACTCTTACTACTCTCACTACTCTCATTTCTCTCAATACTCTCATCACTCGATATTGCTTCCTCTCCTCCATACTCTAGCCCTCAACACATTGCTCACAAGGAGGATAAAAAACATCACTGTAATTAAACCAGACTGGGCTTTTAATTAAATTTTGTGCGGGTTAATTAGGGAAATTATCTATAAAGTAAATGCAATCTTACAGATGTTCTGGCTGAGCCTTTGTGTTAGTGAGAGAGAGTGTGTGTGAAAGTGAAGGAGAAGAGGATCGGAAGGAAGGAAGGGAAGGGGAGAGGATGGGGAATCTATAGGCTTGGTCATCCATTGCTCCAATGTAATTTCCTCCCATAGTCCAGTATAGCCATTTCCATTAAAGGCTGAATTGAAAGTGTAATGCAATTAAGGGACAGGCTGTTTCTCAGCACTCACTGTGTAGCCTGAGGTCTGTGTGTGTGTGTGTGTGTGTGTGTTGGGGTGAAAGGCTATCACCTCTCTCTCATTCCCTGTGCCCAGGTACCATCCCAGAAGATTCCCTTGGCCTGTGTTGTTTGGTAGGTGGACAGCTCAGTCAAAGGCAGGTGGTATGATACAGAGTCAAACAGAGTGAGAGCAGTGAGAGTAGTGATAGTGTGGTAGTAGTGATAGTGTGATAGTAGTGAGAGTAGTGATAGTAGTGATAGTAATGAGAGTAGTGAGAACAGTGAGAGTTGTGATAGTAGTGACAGTAGTGAGAGTTGTGAGAGCAGCGATAGGTAGTGAGAGTAGTGAGAAATGATAGTAGCGAGAGTAGTATTAGAAATTATTGTAGTGAGAGTATTGAGAGTAGTGATAGTAGTAAGAGTAGTGATGGTAGTGAAAGTAGTGAGAGTAGTGAGAGTGGTGAGAGTAGTGAGAGTAATGAGAGTAGTGACATTAGTGAGAGTAGTGAGGGTGGCGAGAGTAGTGAGAGTGGTGAGAGCAGGGAGAGTAGTGAGAGTAATTGAGAGTACTGATATTAGTGAGAGTAGTGAGGGTGGCGAGAGTAGTGAGAGTGGTGAGAGCAGTGAGAGTAGTGAGAGTAATTGAGAGTACTGATATTAGTGAGAGTAGTGAGGGTGGTGAGAGTAGTGAGAGTAGTGAGAGTAGTGATAGTAGTGAGAATGGTGAGAGTATTGAGAGTAGTGATGGTACTGATATTAGTGAGAGGAGAAGTGAGAGTTGTGAGAGTAGTGAAAGTAGGGATAAAAGTGAAAGTAGTGAGAGTAATGATAGATGTGAGAGATGTGAGGGTGTTGAGAGTAGTGATAGTAGTGAGAGTGGCGACAGAAGTGAGGGTGTTGAGTGTGGTGATGGTGGTGAGAGTGGTGAGCGTGGTGAGAGTAGTGAGTGTAGTAAGAGTAGTGAGAGTAGTGAGAGTAGTGAGAAAAGTGAGGGTGGTGAGAGTAGGGATAGTAGTGATAGTTTTGAGTGGCGACAGAAGTGAGGGTGTTGAGAGTGGTGATAGTTGTGTGAGTGGTGAGAGTGGTGAGAGTAGTGAGTGTAGTAAGAGTAGTGATGGTTGTGAGAGTAGTAAGAGTAGTGAGAGCAGTGAGAGTAGTGATAGTAGTGAGTTTAGTGAGAATGGTGAGAGTAGTGAGAGTAGTGATAGTAGTGAGAGTAGTAAGAGCAGTGATAGTAGTGAGATTAGTGATAGTAGTGAGAGTAGTGAGAGTAGTGAGAGTAGTGAGAGTGGTGAGAGAGTGAGAGTAGTGAGAGTAGTGAGAGTAGTGAGAGTAGTGAGAGTAGTGATAGTAGTGAGAGTAGTGAGAGTTGTGATAGCAGTGAGAGTAGTGAGGGTGGTGAGAGTAGTGAAAGTAGTGATAGCAGTGAGAGTAGTGAGAGTAGTGATAGTAGTGAGAGTGGCGACAGAAGTGAGGGTTATTGAGTGTGGTGATGGTGGTGAGAGTGGTGAGCGTGATGACATTAGTGAGAGTAGTGAGAGTGGCGACAGAAGTGAGGGTGTTGAGTGTGGTGATGGTGGTGAGAGTGGTGAGCGTGGTGAGAGTAGTGAGAGTAGTAAGAGTAGTGATGGTAGTGAGAGTAGTGAGAGAAGTGAGGGTGGTGAGAGTAGTGAGAGTAGTAAGAGTAGTGATGGTAGAGAGAGTAGTGAGAGAAGTGAGGGTGGTGAGAGTAGGGATAGTAGTGATAGTTTTGAGTGGCGACAGAAGTGAGGGTGTTGAGAGTAGTGATAGTTGTGTGAGTGGTGAGAGTGGTGAGAGTAGTGAGTGTAGTAAGAGTAGTGATGGTTGTGAGAGTAGTACGAGTAGTGAGAGCAGTGAGAGTAGTGATAGTAGTGAGTTTAGTGAGAATGGTGAGAGTAGTGAGAGTAGTGATAGTAGTGAGAGTAGTAAGAGCAGTGATAGTAGTGAGATTAGTGATAGTAGTGAGAGTAGTGAGAGTGGTGAGAGACATGAGAGTAGTGATAGTAGTGAGAGTAGTGAGAGTTGTGATAGCAGTGAGAGTAGTGAGGGTGGTGAGAGTAGTGATAGTAGTGATAGCAGTGAGAGTAGTGAGAGTGGTGAGGGTGGTGAGAGTAGTTATAGTAGTGAGAGTGGCGACAGAAGTGAGGGTTATTGAGCGTGGTGATGGTGGTGAGAGTGGTGAGCGTGGTGAGATTAGTGATAGTGGTAAGAGTAGTGATGGTAGTGAGGGTGGCGAGAGTAGTAAGAGTAGTGAGAGTAGTGATAGTAGTGAGTGTAGTGAGAATGGTGAGAGTAGTGATAGTAGTGAGAGTAGTAAGAGTAGTGAGAGTAGTGAGAGTAGTGGTAGTAGTGAGTGTAGTGAGAATGGTGAGAGTAGTGATAGTAGTGAGAGTAGTGAGAGAAGTGATAGTAGTGTGAGCATTGAGAGTATTGATAGTAGTGATGGTAGTGAGAGTTGTGAAAGTAGTGATAGAAGCGATAGTTGTGAGGGTGGTGAGAGTAGTGATATTATTGAGATTAGTGAAAGAGGTGAGAGTAGTGAAAGCAGTGAGAGTAGTGGGTGTAGTGAGAACGGTGAGAAAAGTGAGAGTAGTGGTATTGAGAGGAGGAGTGAGAGTTATGATAGTAGTGAAAGTATTGATAGTGGTGACAGTAGTGATAGTAGTGAGAGTAGTGACAGTAGTGACAGTATTGAGAGAACTGATAGTAGTGAGAATTGTGAGAGTAGTTATAGCAGTGAGAGTTTTGATAGTATTAAGAGGAGTTGTGAGAGTTACGAGAGTACTGATAGTAGTGAAAGCAGTGATAGTTGTGAAAGTGGCGTTAGTAGTGAGAGTAGTGAGAGTAGTGAGAGAAGTGATGGTAGTGAGAGTAGTGAGAGTGGTGAGAGTAGTGATAGTAGTGATGGTAGTGAGAGCAGTGAGTGTACTGATAGTAGTGAGAGTAGTGAGCGTTTTGAGGGTGGTGAGCGTAGTGATAGTAGTGAGAGTAATGCTAGTGTTGAGAGTTCTGAGATTAGTGATATTAGTGAGTGTAGTGAAAATGGTGAGAGTGGTGAGAGTAGTGTTAGTAGTGAGAATGGTGAGAGTAGTGTGAGTAGTGAACATAGTGATAGTAGTGAGAGGAGGAGTGAAAGTTGTGAGAGTGGTGAAAGTAGTGATAGTATGTATAGAAGTGAGAGTAGTGATAGTAATGAGAGTTGTGAGAGTGGTGAGAGAAGTGAGAGTAGTGATAGTAATGCTAGTGGTGAGATTAGTGAGAGTACTGAGATTAGTGATATTAGTGAGAGTTGTGAGGGTAGCCAGAGTAGTGAGAGTTGTGATAGTAGTGAGAGGAGGAGTGAGAGTTTTGAGAGTAGTGAAAGTAATGAGAGTTGTGGTGTTAGTGAGAGTAGTGAAAATAGTGAGAGTGGTGAGAGTAGTGAGAGTAGTGTTAGTAGTGAGAATGGTGAGAGTGGTGTGAATAGTGAATGTAGTGATAGTAGTGAGAGGAGGAGTGAGAGTTTTGAGAGTAGTGAAAGTAATGAGAGTTGTGATGTTAGTGAGAGTAGTGAGAGTAGTTTAAGTAGTGAAAATAGTGAGAGTGGTGAGAGTATTGAGAGTAGTGTTAGTAGTGAGAATGGTGAGAGTAGTGTGAGTAGTGTGAGTAGTGAACGTAGTGATAGTAGTGAGAGGAGTGAAAGTTGTGAAAGTAGTGATAGTAGCTATAGAAGTGAGAGTAGTGATAGTAGTGAGAGTTGTGAGAGTGGTGAGAGAAGTGAGAGTAGTGATAGTAGTGACAGTAGTGATAGCAGTGAGAGTAGTGATAGTAGTGAGAGTAGTGAGGGGGTTGAGAGCAGTAATAGTTGTGAGAGTGGTGATAGTAGTGAGAGTAGTGAGGGGGTTGAGAGCAGTAATAGTTGTGAGAGTGGTGATAGTAGTGAGAGTAGTGATAATGATAACAGTGAGAGTAGTGATAGTGATAGTAGTGAGAGCAGTGTGTGGTGAGAGTTCTGATAGTAGTGAGAGTAGTGATAGTGATAGTACATCACCTCCTTTCCATCCCCTATAGCTCTTACTCGATGCTCAAAATATGTGCTCTAACTACACCTTCACACACACACACACACTCACACACACTCACACACACACACGCACTCAACTCTAAACAGTATATATCATCTCATCTCCTTCCCTTAAAGGCTTTCTCTAACTATGTTTGTACTCACCCAGACCCAGCTCACCCATCACCTAGTATTCTGTGCATTGGGAGACAACAATCTGGTGCTAGTATGAGGCTGTATGTGCACACAGAGATATGAAGTTAATTAAACTGCCAATCCCTCTGAGGACTATGACAGTTTTTGGAAACCTGCCTGTGGTCGGGCTAGAAACACATGTATTATGCAGTTAAATTGAATTGAATGTTGATGATGCTTTTTATGTGAAGTTGAAGCCAACAAACAACAACAGTGACAAACCATGACATTAGCCGCACGTTTGTGTAACAGAGCTGGTTCAGTGATGAGTAAACTTGCTTAGGACCTGAAGACTTGCATTTGCTTCCTGTTAATGCCCTAGGCTTCAGTCCAGAGTGATAACACAGTCTTGTGGCACGCAGAAGTTCAAACCCAGTTGGTCACTTTACTTTAATTTTCACTCACTTCATTTCAGTTGTGAATAACTGCATTCCTCTGAGTGCAATCAGAAACTGTTTGCTTTTTTACCCATGACCCCCTTAAGGATAGCGCCAGGAGGGGGTCAGGGGGAGTGGAAGAAAATCAATGCAGTTAAAAGAATGAACAGTGAAACACAGCGAACAAATAGCATCAATCTATCAATGTGTCAGTCCTGAAACTGAGACACTGTGACTGTTTTTACAGCGCATTTTGACAAATGCATTCAGTCATTCATGGGTGGAATTGATGAGATGAGAAAACAGCGATAAAGTAGCTGCGATGTTGTTGGTCTGCCGAAGGGACTGGCTGCGCAATCACAGTCTGTCGCTAAGGCTGCGTTTAGACACGGTAGCCCAAATCTGATCTTTTTTTCAATAATTGGTATTTTGATCGATCACATAAGATCTTTTCACGTCAGATATTTTTCAGAGCTGATCTGATTGGTCAAAATACCAATTAGTGGAAAGAATATCAGAATCGGGCTGCCTGTCTAAATGCAGCCTGTCTGTCTGTTAAAGCTGATGAATACTGATGAGGGCAACTTGCTAACATGTGTTGGTTTCATCAATAAATAGCAAGTACTTAGTACTTGACTACTAAGTCAAGACTTCTATTGTATGACTTCAATGAGTTGAACATTTACTGTCTTTCAGTATTGTAGACTTGACAACTCATGATGTAAATAGGACTTTTTGAATGAATGTAGTTGATTGATTGATTGATTGATTGACTGATTGATTGGTTGGTTGATTGGTTGCTGGGTTGCTGGGTTGCTGGGTTGCTGGGTTGCAGGGTTGATTGGTCGATTGGTCGATCGGCCGATTGGATGATTGGATGATTGGTTTGTTGATTGATTGAACGATAAAAGAAGCAACATATATAAAGCAATGTCAGAAACAGCCAGAAGCAGAAAGATAATGGCTTCAACAAAATTATGATGAGCAGTTGAAGTCAAATTATTGTGGTAACCGTGTCTCTAGTCATGAATCGATGAATTCCACTGTGTTCAATTATACCATATGACTTCTGTGATGAGAAATTACCGCTCTGTACAATGTACTGTAAATCTCATCATTCCAACATAATCAAGCCATGAAATTGCATAACCAATAGGGCAGCTGACTATGTATAGTAATTTCACAAATCGTTCCACACAGATAAAGAATGTATAGACAGAGCATGTACCACCATAGAAATATAATTTCCAGAACAGACATCCACATTTAAGTCAATGTGCCATGATATGTAATTCTGTTTCTATGTGGACCACTCCACATTCAATTAACCTTTGAAGATGAAATATCAACAATTAAATGTAGAACTTTCAGTTTTAACGACAGTACATAATAACCAAGGTTGCTCTCTAGCAAAACTATCATTGAATAAATATTGCTGTTACTTTTGGGGTGCTGTTCAGCCTTGTGTAGATCGATGTTTTAATTTATTTTAGCAATTTGGAGTTGGTGAGGGAAATGAGTAACAGTGAGAGTCAGTGCAAAGTTTCTTATGAAACTGTTCCCAAACTGCTGAGCTTCTATACTGAAAATACTATTCAAAACACAGATGCATGTTGTGTTGTAGCTCTCCTCCTCCTCCTCCTCCTCCTCCTCCACATCATGCCCCTCTCCCTCTCCTCCACCCTGCTCCTTCCCTCACCATGTACCTCTCCATCTCTCTTTCCTAGCTCCCCCCTGAGATGTGTCCTGTTCCAGGGAATGGGAAGGGAATACAGCTGCTTCTGCTTCCATCTACAAACGCCTCCCCCCTGCCTCCCCCTGCCTCCCTCCCGCCTTCTCCCTGCCTACCCGTCTCCAACTGCCTCCCTCCTGCCTCCCACTGCCTCCCCCTGGCTCCTCCCTGCCTCCCCACAGGCTTCCTTAAAAACTATCTTTAATAGGATTTGATGCCTGAGGCAGGGAGGCTGGGATGCAGGAAGGCACGATGGGTTGTTTGTACAAAGGTGAGATGTTTGTTTCAGGATGATTTGCACGCTACCTCCAGGGGGGGGAGAAAGCCAACATACCAGCTGCTCTGCCAATAACCTAGCTGTCTGTCTCTGTACTGGATTAAGTTGTCTGGATGGTGAAAACCAAGGTGGAATTTGACACACAGTCAATTGATAGGTTTAATAACATTATCCATAGGCTACTGTACTGTTATAGGTGGATAGGTGTTTAACACAACAACTATTTCATAGATGATTTACAGTATCAGGATAAAGGTAAGACCCAGATGCAAACAATGTTTATTACAGGGGCATAGGTACAGGATGGCAGGCAGGCTCAGGGTCAGGTCAGACAGAGGTCGGTAATCCAGAGGTGGGGCAAAGGTACAGGACGGCAGGCAGGCTCAGGGTCAGGGGCAGGCAGAGTGGTCAGGCAGGTGGGCTCAGAGTTAGGACAGGCAAGGGTCAAAACCAGGAGGACGAGAAAAGAGAGACTGAAAAAAGCAGGAACTGATACAAAAAACACTGGTTGACTTGACAAACAAGACAAACTGGCAACAGACAAACGGAGAACACAGCTATAAATGCACAGGGGATAATGGGGAAGCTGGGCAACACCTGGAGGGGGGTGGAGACAAGCACACAGACAGGTGAAACAGATCAGGGTGTAACAGTACAGTATGTTGTATCATGGTTCTCATTCATGCTCCCCAGCAGGGCATTTCACACAATATCATTGAACTTTTTTGAAGCACTCAAGTATCCCTAAACCTCTATGACGTGTTGTCATATATAACGTCAATGACTTCTTGGCCTCGATAGTGGTGATAATGTCTGTTATTTTGTAAATTGGATTCAATACCGCAATTTCCTGACCGGACACATCGGGGACATGTTTCCTTGTGTAATGCGTGTGGTGACGCCACGAGTAATGCACCAGCGAACGGTGGATTGTAAAGACATACTTGACCTTTTTGACAGCATTGTCTAAATGTTGCCCTGGCGCTGTAATCACTTAAGATGAGGTCAGTGATGCCGGGAGCGTCATGCGGTGGCCAATCATGTCTGAACAGGGGAGTTCACAGGGAGGTGAAATGGCTAATAACCACCCCAGGCTAACTCCAACCTGGCTAACTCCTCTAACGCCCTCCCTGCTGGGTCTGACTGACTGATGCTGGCTGGACACACACACACACACAGACACACACTGGACACACACACACATGCATGCTGGACAAACACACATACATGCTGGACACACACACGCTGGACACACACACACGCTGGACACACACGGTGGACACACACACGCTGGACACACACACATACATGCTGGACAAACATGTGCTGGACACACACACATGCTGGACACACACACACACGCTGGACACACACACGCTAGAGCCACACACACTCCTTCATTTGGTCTATTGCTCTGAACAGCCCAGAGTGAAGTAGAACAAAAATCCAGCTTCTCATTCCTTCAACAACCACCAGACAATAACACTTATGTCCAGGAGTGGATCCTGCCATTGATTTCATGTGTGTGTCCAGACCTGGTCCGTGTGTGTCTAGGTTCTCATCTGAGGGATGGAGACTGTCAGAGAGAAGACACACTGTGGTTCTGACTAAAGGGATATAGATGGAAGAGATATGCAGATGTGTGTGTGTGTGTGTGTGTGTGTGTGTGTGTGTGTGTGTGTGTGTGTGTGTGTGTGTGTGTGTGTGTGTGTGTGTGTGTGTGTGTGTGTGTGTGTGTGTGTGTGTGTGTGTGTGTGTTTGGGGTGAGCCGTAGCCATTCAACTGTGTCCACTCTCCCAGAAATGAATGTTTTTAGTTATTCAACTGAAGATGATATAGTGTACGTTCAGCACTCTCTCTTTCTCTGTCTTTATGTCTTTCTCCCTCCTGCTGTTAGTAGGAGGTACAGCAGTAACACAATGGAATTTTCATTGTGAATCTATAACCTTACATTAAAATAATTTCAAAGGTAGAACTTTTAACATTCACTGGCCATTTATTGGCTCCATCTATGAAGAGTGAGAGTGGTTCCATTTCTCCCGCCCGTACAGCAGGCTGAGAAGGCTTCAGCATTTCAATAATGTCTAGGCACTGCTTTGAAATGCATTATGTATGTTTTATGAATATGTTATGAAGGCCTTATGTACAGTAGGTACCCGTCAAATAAAATGTTGCCAGAGCTACAAAATTCACTGGGGATACGTCCTATAAACGGTCCCTTGTGTAGTGTATGCTGGCTGCTGCTGGTAGACGAGGGGTTAAGAGGGATGTATCCCTCCCTCCCTCTCTCTGGTGTGGCACCAACGGACTTCACTGAATGAGCCTAGTGTCCTGCTTTGTGTCCACCATCCCCTAAATCTTGGTGCTGTCACGGTAGCTTGGAGAGGAGACTGTACCGCCTGGGCTGCTGGAGGAGACCCAGCGTTAGTCCCTGTCTCTGGCTTTATCTTTCTGACACGCCTGGTCTCCATGTGTGTTTGTGTGTCTGTATGTGTATGTGTATGTGTATGTGTGTGTGTGTGTGTGTGTGTGTGTGTGTGTGTGTGTGTGTGTGTGTGTGTGTGTGTGTGTGTGTGTGTGTGTGTTTATATACTAGTATCTGCTGTACTGTGCTTATATATATCTGGATATAACGATGTGCCTATCCCTGGGTTATAACCAGCACATCAGTGCCACCAGTTGTCAGTAGGTTGTTACTACAGTAATAGAGCTGAGGTCTGAGGTGAGGCTGCTCTGCTCTTTCTTCTCAGCCCACGTATCAGTGCAGCACACTGGGATCCGTCTCTGCTTCTGCCGTGGAGAGGAGATTAGCAGAATGTGTCTCTTTCTCTCCCTATCTCTCTCCCTCTGTCTCTCCATCCATTTCTCTAACTCTCTTTCTCCATTGCACACTCCTAAAATACATGACTTCCCCACCCAGCCACAGGGTGCTTTCGTCCAATCATGCACCCTTGCCCCTTGTAGCTAAGAAGCTTGTTTTCCAAAATAACTGCTGCCCTTTCTTAAAGAACTTCTTTGGACTCAATGGGATTTTAACAATGGACAGAGAGTCTGAAAAACAACGTAAAGTACATACATTGAATTTTGTACCACTCTCAAGAGACAACGCTCTAAACATTTATGAATTTCCATTTCCATGGCTGTTTAGAGTGTGTACTCATGGCTAGCATCCATTACTGTAAATATGTAAATATTCCTGTATATTTCTCAGACTGTTCTCAGACTACAAAAAATAACATGTTTACGCTTCTTCAATAACTGGCTTCCGAGAAAGAGGCCTCTTAGAGTCTGTTCATGTGTGGTCAGGTGAGGGTTTACAGAGAGGTCAGGTCAGGGGGTTAAGTCTGTAAGATTAGAAATCCTCTCCTGGGGCCTTATTTATAACCTTTGAGTCCATTTTACACTAATTATCTGCGTGCGCTATTTCTGAAAAGACTGCACATGCACAAAAATAATGAGATTCATAAACTCATTATTTTGGTGCACCAGCACACCATACATGCACATGTTTCCCATTATAAATCAGACCTGTTGTAAAACTGAGTGCGCGTGAACAAGCATTATAACTGAATAACGCCCATCACTCACCTTTTACGGTGACAATAACACCCTTATTTGCTGTATACTTTGGAAGTATTGGAATTAGGCTGAGACAGTACATCTAAAGAAATATCAATGGCAAACTTGATTAATGTCTTTTGCAGTGACATGTTCTGTATCTGACAGTTTCTGAAACACAAAAAAAAAATTAACATGGTTGTGGACCTGTAAACCGATCAGTTTAATTCAATCAAGTTTTGCATTTACTTTCTCCCAAACCTTAATATGCTGCGCTACCCACGAATTCTGAAACATTGTCTACACCAGGCCAGTGGTAGTCTACACACTTTAAATTCAAGTGTATGTAATAAACCACACTCCCTTTCGGATGCATAGAGCAAAACCTTGAAATTATAATAGCCTATCTAATAGGCCCAATTAAATGAGAGATCTGCACTGTAATGTGTTGTATGGCTACTTCAGGAATATGAACTCATCACGGACAGAAAAGGTGCAATGGTTATGATTTGTATTTGTATTTATTAAGGATCCCAATTAGTTCCTGCAAGGCAGCAGCTACTCTTCCTGGGGTCCAGCAACATTAAGGCAGTTATATACAATTTAAAATATTACATGGCATTACGTTTCATAACACTTTACCCAATACATTTAGAGTGTTCCCTCAGCCCACTAGTCCACTATCACATATTTACAATACAACATCCATGTGTACGTGTGTATAGTGCATGTCTTATCATGTGCATGTGTGTCTGTGCCTGCGTGTCTCTTCACAGTCCCCGCTGTTCCATATTGTTTATTGTTATCTGTTTTTTTATCTGATTCTACTGCTTGCATCTAGGCTACGAGAGAAATTTGACATGACAGTATTCAGACGTAGCTTACAAATGTCAATGGAAAAGGTGAACAGCCTGTTCTACCACTAAACTGCGCTATGGATAGGAGCGTATAGAGCAAAATACTTTAAATACCACTAGCTTATCTATTTACTACTGTGAAGTGTTTCCAATTAAATGAGAGATGGGATGAATGGTAGCCTAACTTGTTGTGGGCACATAGGCTATTTCACAAGTATGAAAACATAAAAATGTATTCCGCAATGATCATGAAAATATATAGTTAGTATAGAATGAAAAGAGCAAAATAATGGCTATACAGTATTCCCCATTTGCACAAGGCTACTAGGCTACTTCTTGCAACGCAATACTCCAACCACTAGAAACTGTGCGTACGCGTGGTCTAACGTTTACGGGAGGTTAAGTACATTCTCACATCAAGTTCAGTTTTTATAAATACCAACTTGTGTGAAAACTGGCGAACGCATGTTTTGGGGCATATTTTGTGCGTATGGCAACGTTTAGAAATGAGGCCCCTGGTGTATGGACGAAGGAAGGTATTCTCTCCGGATTCCTCTTATATCAATGTGTGTCTGTCTGTGGAAGCCTGTCTCTCCCTCCCTCTCTTTTCCTTGGTTGCCTTTCACTCAGTCTTTCTGTACTAGCTTGATAGCATTGCTCTATTTCCGTGTTACTCTATCTGGCTGTCTCATTCATCTGAGTGCATTTCTGTTTGTCCATAACAGATGCTCTCTTCTTTCTAACCTGGCTATATGTGTCTTCCTGTTCCTGTCATAGACAGTGTGTGACAAAGAGAAAGAGAGCACTCATAACGGAACGGAAAACATAGACGGAGGTATGGTGAAAGAAAGAGAAAGGGTCCGAGAGAGAGAGAGAGAGAGAGAGAGAGAGAGAGAGAGAGAGAGAGAGAGAGAGAGAGAGAGAGAGAAATAATTGAAGGAGAGCTAGTGGTGAGGAGGGTCAGTGGAGCAGCAGCAGCAGATGTAACCTTGTCTTTGTCCTTGTGTCTCTGGTAAGAAACAGAAAGCCCTCGCTAGCGTAACGTCGCTCACGCCATAAGGTGCACCTTCTGCAGTGCGGAAGCTGGGAAACACAGATTACAAATCCATGTTTGAAATGTCAGGAAATCCATATCGATGAGAGAGAGTGCAGTGAGTGTCCTCTCTCTCTCTTCCACTTGACATTGTGTGTAAAGCTGTGAAAGGGGTGAAGGAAACATCTCTAAAATGCTGTAATATGTTGGAGGTTGTTGTTGTTGTTGAGTATTTATCTCTCTCTTATTTTCATGCGAGCTCATAATGCTGCATATGTGTGTTCTTTGTCTTGGCACAAGCCTACGTTGGCCATTTCAAGTAATTATGTGTAATTCCTTTGATTTCCCCACTAAAAGGTTGGGATATTGTTAACGCAGACCTGTTCAGTTGAGATGGAGTAGGGCTGAATGTAGAGTTCACTTCACTTTAGCAGCAGTGGCCTTGTCATTCATGCTAATAAAGCTTAGATGAAATCTGAGCAAAACAGAGCGAGGGAGGGAGAGAGGGAGAGAAACAGAGAGAGGGAGAGAGGGAGAGAGAGAGAAACAGAGAGAGAGAGCTAGATAAAGAGAGAGCAAGAGAGAGCGAGAGAGAGCGAGAAACAGAGACAGAGATGAATTTGGGTGTTATGTCTCTCCAGGGTCAGAACTTTTAGTAGGAAGAATGACAGTCAATGTCCCTCGGCTGGGTCTTATTTTCAAGATTGCTTAACAGAACAGAGCTGGATAAAGTCACTACCTATTAGACACACAGAAAAATGCTAACAACAACAGATTCAATTAATTTTGGCCAAGAGATCTTTGCAATAGGTTTATACATAGTATTTATTACAATACAATGTAATATTATCAATCTACAACATGGGCCTGGGAGACTCACAGGGATATTGGTATACACAGTGCTCCACCAATTGTCAGTTTTTTCTTGTATTCCCTAAATGTTTTTTTAAACATACATGCACTGTAATTTAAATGTATAATCCTTAATTGCTGCAGTGCTTTCAGAAAGTATTCACACCCCTTGACTTTTTCCACATTTTGTTGTGTTAGAGCCTGAGATTTTGTGTCAGTAGCCTTCAAACGTTATCCCATAATGTCAAAGTGGAATAATTTTAAAAAAAATGTTTACAAATTCATTAAAACTGAAAAGCTGAAATGTCTCAAGGCAATAAGTATTCAACCCCTTTGTTATGGCAAGCCTAAATAAGTTAATGAGTAAAGACATGATTAATTATGATTTGACATAATAAGTTGCATGGACTCACACTGTGTAACACTGTGTAATAATAGTGTTAACATGATTTTTGAATGACTGTCTCATATCTGTATCCCACACATGATCTGTAAGGCCCCTCAGTCGAGCAGTGAATTTCAAACACAGATTCAACCACAAAGACCAGGGAGGTTTTCCAATGCCTCGCAAAGAAGGGCACCTATTTGTAGATGGGTAAAAAAAAAAGCAGACATTGAAAATCCCTTTGAGCGTGGTGAAGTTATTCATTACACTTTGGATGGTGTATCAATACACCCAGTCACTACAAAGATACAGGCATCCTTCCTAACTGCCGGAGAGGAAGGAAACTGCTCAGGGATTTCACCATGAAACCAGTTTAATGGCTGTAATAGGAGAAAACTAAAGATGGATCAACAACATTGTAGTTACTCCACAATACTAAACTAAACGACAGAGTGAAAAAAAAAGGAAGCCTGTACATAATTAAAAATATTCCAAAACATGCATTCTATCCTAGAGGAAAACACAGTTCTCTCTGCTTTCCAACAGACACTTTGAGACAAATTCACCTTTCAGCAAGACAATAACGCAAAATACAAGGCCAAATATACACTGGAGTCCACTTGAAAATCAATCAAATCAATCAAATGAATTTAAACAGCCCATCTTACATCAGCTGATGTCACAGAGTGCTGTACAGAAACCCAGCCTTAAACCCCAAACAGCAAGCAATGCAGGTGTAGAAGCACGGTGGCTAGGAAAAACTCCCTAGAAAGGCCAGAACCTAGGAAGAAACCTAGAGAGGAACCAGGCTATGAGGGGTGGCCAGTCCTCTTCTGGCTGTGCCGGGTGGAGATTGTCAAATCTATGTCAAGATTTGAAAATGGCTGTTTAGCAATGATCAACCACCAACTGAACAGAGTGTGAAGACTTTTTGAAAGTATAGTGTGCAAATATTGTACAATACAGGGGTGCGAAGCTCTTAGAGACTTACCCAGAAATACTCACATCTGTAATCGCTGCCAAAGGGGATTCTAACATGTATTTACTTAGGGGTGTGAATACTTATGTAAATGAGGTATTTCTGTATTTCTTTTTTAATACATTTGTAAAATCATTATGGGGTATTGTGTGTAGATGGGTGAGAACAAATATCAATTTAATCCATTTTGAATTCAGGCTGTAACACAACAAAATGTGGAATAAGTCATTGAGTATGAATACTTTCAGAAAGCACTGTACATCCATTTTTGGTAACGAGTACCTTGATATACCCATTGATTCTTGAAGAATATAACTTAGAAATGCCTCATGAGCTTAGATCCCTTATCTTTTTACCAAAACAGAGATGGGTTGATGCGCTTTGTTATTGTTTCAGTTAAGGACTCTAGCTTCAAGCTTTAAACACCACAATGTTTTCTCTCTGCCTCATGACAAAATGTGTAGAATTGAAGGAAATTAGCTTTAAACTGCTCAATCTTCTCTCCGATGTCAAAAGGCGGGCCTTTATGTTTCTTCCCATTGCCCAAAACTTGGTTCATCCGACCATGCAATGCCAAAGTCATAGTAAAACTGTATGTATGAATTTGCTATCACAAAAGGTGTCCCTGGCCCCAAAAAGTTTGAACCCTTGCATTATGTGATAACAATCATAGAGGGGCTACTGTGTGTAGTGATTTAACAGATTAAACAGCCAACAAAAGGATAGTCACTATAAATCTCACTACCTGAGAAAAAAAAGTTCTTATTTGTTTTGTACATAATGGTAGCCTTGTCAAATAATAGCTAACATCCAATGTTATTGGAATGTCTTGGTTCTATTAAACCAATGTCAATGTGAGGATTTTAGAACATCTTGTTAGTTCTCAGAACATCTTCCTACTGAGCACAGAGGTCAATTCAACGTCCATTCCACATTGGTTCAACATCATTTCATTTAAATGATGTGGAAACAACGTTGATTCAACCAGGGTGTGCCCAGGCGGCTGTTACTTCTTTAGCATTCTTGGAGAATGTAGACTTATTGGTTGGATACATAGAGCCAACACACCTAAACCCATACAGAGTGTTTAATAGGACTGTGCAGTGCCTTCGGAAAGTATTCAGACCCCTTGACCTTTTCCATATTTTGTTACGTTGCAGGCTTATTCTAAAAGTGATTAAAGTTTTTTTTCATCATCAATCTACACACAGTACCCAATAATGACAAACCCTCTACTCAGTACTTTGTTGAAGGAGCTTTGGCAAATACAGGCACACCTGTATTTGGGGAGTTTCTCACATTCTTCTTTGCAGATCCTCTCAAACTCTATCAGGTTCTATGGGGAATGTTGGTGCACAGCTATTTTCAGGTTTCTCCAGAGATGTTTGATCGGGTTCAAGCCCGGGCTCTGCCTGGGCCACTCAAGGACGTTCAGAGACTTGTCCTGAAACCACTCCTGCGTTGTCTTGGCTGTGTGCTTAGGGTCGTTTTCCTGCTGGAAGGTGAGCCTTTGCCCCAATCAGAGGTCCCGACCTCTCTGGAGTAGGTTGTCCTTCTGGATTGGTGGAATGCTGCAGAGATGGTTGTCCTTCTGGAAGGTTCTCCCATCTCCACAGATGAACTCTGGAGCTCTGTCAGAGTGACCATTAGGGTCTTGGCCCTGACCAAGACCCTTCTCCCTTGATTGCTCAGTTTGGCCAGGTGGTCAGCTCTAGGAAGAGTCTTGGTGGTTTCAAACTTCTTACATTTAACAATTATGGTGGCCACTGTATTTTTGAGGACATTGAATGCTGCAGAAATGTTTTGGTACCCTTTCCCAGATCTGTGCCTCACACAATCCTGTCTCAGAGTTCTACGGATAATTCCTTTGATCTTATGGCTTGGTTTTTGCTCTGACATGCACTGTCAACTGTGGGACCTTATATAGACAGGTGTGTGCCTTCCCAAATCATGTCCAATCAATTGAATTTAACACAAGTGGACTCAAATCAAGTTGTAGAAACATCTCAAGGATGATCAATGAAACAGGATGCACATGAGCTCAATTTCGAGTGTCAAAGCAAAGGGTCTGAATACATATGTAAATGAGGAATTTCTTTTTGGTTTTTTTATCTATAAAACAATTCCTCAGAAATCTACCCACAATACCCCATAATGACAAAGCATTATGGGGTATTGTGGGTAGATTTCTGAGGAATTGCTTTTATTTAATCCATTTTGGAATAAGGCCGTAACAAAACAAAATGTGGAAAAAGTCAAGGGGTCTGAATACTTTCCGAAGGCACTGTATATGCATTGTGAGAAATACTGTTCATAAGGGTGTACATATGGTGTATGTGAATCAAACGAAGCAGAACATGACAGACAATGTTAAATGTTCTCTGTAGCACTCACTTCTGTAATCATTAAGTTCTTTTAGAGGCTGGTTATGGCATACATTATCTCCACCATCCCAGACACCCTAGACCCACTCCAATTTGCATACCACTGCAAAAAAAAATCCATATATGATGTAATCTCAATGGCTCTCTACACTGCCCTCAAACACCTAGATAAGAGGAATACCTATGTGAGAATGCTGTTCACTAACTACAGCTCAGGGTTCAACACCATTGTCCCCTCCAAGCTCATCACCAAGCTTAGGGCTCTTGGTCTGAAGACCTCTCTCTGCAACTGGATCCTGGACTTCCTGATGGGCTGACCCCAGGTGGTGAGAGTAGGGGGGGGGGGGGGGGTGCTGCTGCAGTGGAGCAGGCTGAGAGCTTTAAGTTCCTTAGTGTCCAAATCACTAAAGACTTACAACGGTACAAACACACGGCCACAGTCATGAAGAAGACGCGACAGCGCCTCTTCCCACTCAGAAGTTTGAAAAAGTTTGGCATGGGCCCTCAAATCCTCAAAAAGTTAAACAGCTGTACCATTGAGAGCATTTTAACTGGCTGCATCACTGCCTGGTATGGCCAATAACACCGCCCTCGATCGCATGGGACTACACTGGGACCGAGCTCCCTGCCATCCAGGACCTCTATATCAGGAAGGCCTGGAAAATAGTTAAAGACTCACCCAAGCCACAGACGATTCTCTTTGCTTCTGCACTGTAAGTGGTACCAGTGCATCAAGTCTGATACCAACAGTCTCTTGAACAGCTTCGATCCCCAAGCAATAAAACTGATAAACAGCTAGCAAAATAGCAACACTGAGTATCTGAGTTAACCTTGTATCTTAATTTTATTTGTATTTTTGCAGTGTCTCTAAGCACACTCACAGGGCCCTACACACTCACACCATCATTTGCTCACTCACACATAATATGCACATACATTTATACTGACTCTATACACCTGCACACCCACTGACATGCAAGCTGCTGCTACTCTGTTTATCTTATATCCTGTTGCCTAGTCACCTTACCCCTATACATATCTACCTCCATCACTACAGTATCCCTGCACATTGAAAATATGGTATTGAAACTGACCCTGTGTCACAAGAATTTTGTTCTCAATTGTTGACATAAACTATCAATCAGGCTTTGAATAATTCCCAGAGGTTGTAAAGCTCTAGTTAATGAAAAATTAGACAAAGTCCCATATCTGCAATTTGGTCAGGTTGTTTATTAATGAGAATTCTCAACTCCAAATGTGAACACAGTCTTTTTATATTGTATAAGCTTTAAGCTGAACACCAATGATACAAATGCTCCACCCTCTCTAGGAAATAGTACTTTCCCACAGTATCACAATCTTGCAACATAAGTCAATCTGGACAGCTCCTAGCAGTCCCTCCCGTCCCAAGGACGAGAAGGCCTCTCTCCTGTAGTATGGTTGAACAAAGAATTCTTTGTTCTCACAGATACTCCTTTACCACCTTGTTCCACTCTCTATACAATATACATTTCTTGACACACACACATCAATTGGATTATCATTGTCTTATAACCCTATCCCTATTGCATACATTTTCAGAATGGAATATTCTTAATCATTACTTAAACATACAAACATCCCTATCACCCTGTATATAGTATGCTTACTTACTTACTTATTGTGTTCTTCATATTTCTCATGCGTTTTTTCTAGTATTAAATTGTTATTGATTATTGCATTGTTGGATTTTAAGTTTGCAAGAAAGGCATTTCACTCTACTTGTGCACTCGAAACGTAAGTGTTTGTGTGTGTGTGTGTGTGTGTGTGTGTGTGTGTGTGTGTGTGTGTGTGTGTGTGTGTGTTTCTGTTCCTTTTCATGTGGGAGAACATTCATCAAATACTGTAAATTAGCCTAAAAGTGTTTAAGCAGCACTTTTTATTTCACAGTAAAGACTTCAGGTAAAAGATGTTTCGAATGGCTAAACTAAAAGTGTTTCTTGTTCAGCACAGCGTGTGCTCTAATCTAAAGTAATGAAAAGAAAAGGCTTTCTGGGGCGGTGTGTGCTCTCATTTAAAGGAAGAGAGGGAGAGGACGGGGAGTCTAAGCAGCAACTGTAGATACATTTCACTCTACAGGGAACCTTGGGGAGAGGAAGAGAGGGATGGAGAGAGGGAGGGAGCGAAGGGGAGAGAGGGAGAAAGAGGGGAAAAGGCAAAGGAAAATCAATAAAGTCATCAAACATGAATTGAGCTCTGAAATGACTTAAGTCCCATCAGGATGGTGAGGGTGTGCAGGAGGTGAGGTGCAGTATAGAGACCTGGACACAGCTGACTTCTCAACGCCCTTCAGTAGAGCTGACACTCAATCAGGCTGATCTAACCTTTACATGCACCTCCAAGCCTGAGCACAGAGACTAGCCACACTGCACTGAGGGGCTTTACTGTCCTCAACCCTGCTGCTCCCGTTCTTTCATTGTACCTGTCCTATTATTCCCAAGAGAGAACATCTCTCTCTTTCTCTCTCTCTCCCTCTCTCTCTGGGGAGTAATGCACAAATGTGTTTGTGTGACCTAAGACTGATCATCACCATGTTCTCTCCCTCTCTTTCCTCTCTCTCCTATATTTAATCTCTCTACCCTTTTGTTCCCTCCATTTATCCCATTCCCTGACTCACTTTCTTCCCACTCTATCCATTATCCCCTCTCCTCTTACTATCGTCTCTCCTTCCTCATCCCCACATCTCTGACTTGCTATATTACTTTGAGTTTCCTTGGGACCATGTGTTTGCTTGAGGGCAAGGTCATCCTCAATGGTTAAACTGTGTTCATTTTGAATTGGGGAGGAACCACTGTAACACTGAATCTCCACACCCCCTGAATAATGAACAGAATGCAATATGATACTCCAGATGAGGCCTCTATAGGACTTACATGTTCTTAGGATTCAGACAGCCTTCTCCCCATCTCCATTCTACACCGTGAGTTCGGTATACAGACAGACAGCCAGCCATTGTTGACTCCGCTAATAGGTTTCTCAAAGTGTTTGGGAGAAAGCGTTGATGAGTCAATATAAGCACTTTGCATAGCTTAACAAGCCGGGAACTAAATCTGATCTGGGAATGCAGAGTATTGCTTTTCCCTCTGTGGTGTAAATTCCTCTCTCTTTCTGTATAGAGGTCCTAGCACCCGCTCACATACCAAGGTCTATACCGCCTTTATGTGAACAGAATACTGTAGTACACAGGTCTCACTCAACAAGCTATACCACCTGTATGTGAACAGAACAGAGATCGAAGTCCATGTAACTTAATCTCTTTCAATGAGAGGCAGCTCTACAAAGACAACTCTACAAAGACAGGGTTTGTCCTGTGAATATATTTGATTAACTACACTCTACTGTAGATCCATTCCGGTCTTACATCTGTGCTCTGTATCCACTCAGGAATATGATGAAAGACAACCACTCTATTTTGTCCCTTCATATCGGCATTGAACACGTCACCGTCCCTAGGAGGGGCTGACCTTGATCATTTATTGTTAAGACCCTTGCTCCATTCGGCCTCCACAAGCCATTCTTGTGATTATTGTGTTTTTACTATCCATTGTAATAATGTTTGTAGGCCTATGTAACCAAATTGTATCAATGATCGTATGTTATCCCTTCATGCTTTTTATAGGTTCTATTTACAGTGCTTTATTCAGACCCGTTGACTTTTTCCATATTTTGTTACACAGCTATTTTGCTGCACAGCTATTTTCAGGTCTCTCCAGAGATGTTTGATCGGGTTCATGTCATTGCTCTGGCTGAGCCACTCAAGGACATTCAGAGACTTGTCCCGAAGCCACTCCTGCATTGTCTTGGCTGCGTGCTTAGGGTCGTTGTCCTGTTCGAAGGTAAACCTTAGCTCAAGTCTGAGGTCCTGAGCACTCTGGAGCAGGTTTCATCAAGGATCTCTATGTACTTTGCTCTGTTCATCTTGGTTTCGATCCTGACTAGTCCCTGCCGTTGAAAAACATCCCCACAGCATGATAATGCCACCACCATGCTTCACCGTAGGGACCTTATAGAGGCAGGTGTGTGCCTTTCCAAATCATGTTAAATCAATTGAATTTACCACAAGTAGACTCGAATCAAGTTGTAGAAACATCTCAAGGATAATCAATGAAACAGGATGCACCTGAGCTCAATTTTCGAGTCTCATAGCAAAGGGTTGAATACAAATGTAAATAAGGTATTTATGTTTTTTATTTTTAATAAAATGTGAAAAAAATTCTAAAAACCTGTTTTCACTTTGTCATTATGGAGTACTGTGTGTAGATCACAGAGTTTTTATTTTTTATTTAATACATTTTAGAACAAGGCTGTAATGTAACAAAATGTGGAAAAGGTCAAGAGGTCTGAATACTTTTCCGTAGGCACTGTATATGTGTAAATCAACTAACGACATCAAGCCACAACCGGCCATGATTACAAACACCTGCGTGTCCTTTGAAACTATATGAACTAGTGACCCGCAGTGCTTGTCATTATACCCTGAGGAAGACTGAGACAACCCTGAGGCTTGTCTGTCGAAACGTTTGTTATTAAATTATTACATCTGAGCTCCTAGAATGTGCGGTTCTCCTATTTTTCCTATGGTGGAAGGTCAAACAGGTCTTATGTGAGACTTATAATCATTCCGTCCTTACAGAGGAGAGAGGAGAAGAGAGAGGGAACACAGAAGAGAGCGAGAGTAGAGAGAAAGGATGTAGAAGAGAGAGGACAAGAGACAGTGGTGTGTGTGTGTGTGGTAAATAAAGGTCATGGGGTCAGCTTAGTGCATTATGGTTATTGACCCTATCTCTTATACTATAAGGTGCTGTGAACAGCCTTCTGACTGCTGAGGGACTGCCTGCATTAGCCACCAAATAAGGCTGAAATAAAAGAGTTCTCTCCCCTCTCTCCTTCACTATTAATTAGCTGCACCTGTTTGGTCAGTCCAGAAAAAGCACTTTACAAGTACAATCAGTGCAGAGGAAGGTGTGTGTTAGAGGGGAAATGTGTGTGGTTAGAGGGTTCGATGGGTCAGTGAATGTGGAGAAAGGAGGAAGTCAGATGAATATGTATATTCTGACAGAATCCCTTGCTAAAGCGGAGGTCTTTGGAGCGGTGCTGTCAGCCATATATTAGAAGAAGAGGCCCAAACGGACCTTACACACACACACTGAGAATGGCATAAGAGTGATAAGAGTTACAGGGTCGAGGGCCACAAAGGGCTGATTAACTGGCTAGATAGGGAATGTGATTTATCTTGGGAATAAGAAGGTACAAAGCCTTTGTTCAACCACAAACATGCACAAAAGAGGGTGATGAGAGGAAAGATAAAGGAATGAGAGAGAGAGAGAGTAGAGTGAGGGGAGGGGGCAACAGGCCAAATAGGAGCAGCTTGGCAGTCTGGGCTGGGGAAGCAGCATTTCAGGACTAAAAACAAACAAACTATAAAAAACATGAAGGTACAAAAGATGAACTTTAATTACAACACTGGGAGAATACTGAATAGTTTGGAGTGTTGTAATTCTCCTGTTTATTTTAGGTTGTTACAGACTCTTGCTAAAAGGTATCGCCTCTTCACCAGCTAAAAGTAGCTAGCTGGATTTACCCCTGAACCCAGCAGAGCAAGCACATTTCCCCTACTCTCACCAGAAGCCAGTCAAGCTTTTTATAGCTGTCTTTATCTGGGATTTTACGCTTAGCAAAACGACCACCTCAGCAAAGGACATAGAGATGGAAGAAAGGCGTAAAAGAAGAGTAGCACAAATGAAGGAAACGCTGAGTAAGGAACGAACAGCATGTTTAACTTGTTCGATATGGACCATATTTCAGCACAGCATAGTAATGAAGGGATGAATTCTGTCAATTCTTGCTAATGTATTTTTCTGACCTGTACACTCCCACCGGGCAATGTTGTGGGTTAATTATAGGGCATAAACATACATACATACAGTACATGCATACACACATATAGCTCCAGTAAATACATGTGTACTCCTGAAAGCACAGAGCTGATACAATGCACCTTCCTGAAAAGGACTGCATACTGAGAAGTCTTGTGTAAGTCAAGGCCAGATTAAGGTCAGGCCGGCAGTCAGTCTGGTGGTGCTGCAGATATTACCGAAGAATAATTTGAATAAAGAGGCCTAGAAACAGCTGGTAGGCGATGTTAGCTAGCATAGCTCATGCGTAGAAACATGTCATCGGGTCTAACGTCTGTGTCGCGCCGAACTGCGCATGTGCAGGCCATCAAATCAAAGACACTCCTTCGATATAAAGTTATTTTTGACAAAAATGTAAATATGTCAGTTTGTCACTTTCACAAGGTTGGAGTAATGACAGTTTTAGCTACTGAAGACATTCTCTCCAATCTAGGTTTCGTATTTAGATTTTGAGAAAATTAACAACTAAGGACAAATTTTTCACTTCTCCCATTGACTTGACAAACCCCAAACCCCCGTCAGGTCTGTCGGGTCTGCTTCGCCAGGCGTTCCCAGAAGTATTAGCCAGTTGGGTCTTTGGGTTTGAAAACTGTGAAATTACTGTAACTCTGACCGTACTATACGCATTGGAGACCAGCATCTACAGTTCTTACCAGAGGGTTCATGTCTAGAGTCATGTATATCAGTGATATTCCATAGAGATGATGTCATGGCATGATCTATAGGTATCCATATCTCCACATATTCTTCTTCTCATCTTGTTTATTTCATTATGAAGGTGGAATACGGTGTTTGTTGTGAAAATGGAATACTCTTACATGGAGCTGAACATACTAACCTTTTCACAGTTGTTTACCAGTCCTACCTGTATGCAGAACTGGGAAATAATAGGAGGCTACTGTACTGTGGTCTGTCTCTTCTGGGTCTTCTCTTTGATTCATGGGACTGCAATCTAAGAGAGGGAGGGAAAGAGAGAAATGGGTTGTTAGGTACCATAGCTGAAACAGGTCTGCTCTGATGAAAGACACTACAGTGGAAAAGAGAGGGATTTAGGAAAAGAGAAAGAGGAGAAGAGGATAGATAGGATAGAGTGAGAGGATAGAATAGAGAGAGAGAATCCCCAAAGCCAGAGCTCTGTTACCTCATTGGCAGCTTAGCAGTGTGTGCCGTGTACTGTCCCTAACCCTTCCCTCTCTCTGCCCTCTTACTGATCACTGTCTCTCTCCTCTCCCTCTCCCATCTCTCTCTCTCTGCCCTCTTACTGATCACTCTCTCTCCTCTCCCTCTCCCATCTCTCTCTCTCTCTCTGCCCTCTTACTGATCAATGTCTCTCTCCTCTCCCTCTCTCATCTCTCTTTCTCTGCCCTCTTACTGATCACTGTCTCTCTCCTCTCCCTCTCCCATCTCTCTCTCTCTCTGCCCTCTTACTGATCCCTGTCTCTCCTCCCCCCCTCTCTCTCTGCCCTCTTACTGATCCCTGTCTCTATCCTCTCCCTCTCCCATCTCTCTCTCTCTGCCCTCTTACTGATCACTGTCTCTCTCCTCTCCCTCTCCCATCTCTCGGCCCACTTACTGATCCCTGTCTCTCTCCTCTCCCTCTCCCATCTCTCTCTCTCTCTCTCTCTGCCCTCTTACTGATCCCTGTCTCTCTCCTCTCCCTCTCCCATCTCTCTCTCTCTCGCTCTCTCTCTCTCTCTGCCCTCTTACTGATCACTGTCTCTCTCCTCTCCCTCTCTCATCTCTCTCTCTCTGCCCTCTTACTGATCCCGGTCTCTCTCCCTCCCTCTCTCCTCTCTCTCCCTCTTGTTCTCACTCTCCTCTCCTCTCTCCCTGTGTCTTATCACTCCTTTCCAACATAAGCTTCTTGTATACTCTTCCTTCTCTTTCTCCTCCTCCTCCTTCACATCATCCCATTCCTCTTTCTGGTAAACATCTGTCAGAGTTATCACAGAGACAGTTCACCTGCAGAGAGGAAAACAGAGCTTAGCTTCTCTATATTCAGGGAATCTCTCCAAGTGTATACCACCACAGCACCACAGTACCTACTGAGGTACCTCGTACACTCATAACAACCCTATCCACTCCACAGCTATAATGCAGTCTGTAGTGGGCATAGCTTTGATGCTTGAGACACCACAGGCAGGTAATGAACACACATGCACACACACACACACAGACACGCACACACACACACCAACACACCACAGGCAGGTAATGCCCCCTGCTGGAAGGAGGCTAAAACACCCTGATGATTCACCACATCAAAATGTCATCATCGCTGTGGGAGACAACAGTCACCTGATCACTCTGGAGGGTCTCTACTACCAGAGAAAGGGATGGTGATGGGGGGAGGATGGGGGAACAGGGGAGGATAGGTGGAGGATGGAGAAGGAAGAGGGGAGTGTGGGGAAATAATCAGTAGATCTGTATGGGGGCTGTGTGTGTTACAGTAGATCTGCCAAACACTGCCTGGAAGGTCCTTCCAGGTGACAGACACATAATGGGACCGCCCACCAAGACAGGAAGTGCCAATCAGGAGCTCATCTTGTTGTGTAGTGTAGTGCCATCCAGAAAATGCCTATTGTGCATTCTTAATGGTCCACCACGATCATGGGGAGGAGGAGATGTTAGAACTGGGCTGTGGTCGCTTGGTTAGAGGGGAGAGGAAGCTAAGGTGAGGTCATCGAGAAAGTGATTGACAGGCTGCCTGGCGGTGACTTGTGTAGAATGAAATACCTTTGAATCTGAGGACCAATGCTTGTCATAACAGCAACAACAAAAGCAGCTGTTTTTTTTTGAAGAAAATGTAAACTCTGTAAAGACAATGTACAGTTTATAGATATGAAGTCGATATTAAACTAATCAAAATAGCAGACAAAACAATTGAATGATATCTGGCCTTTGACCTTGTTAGAATTCCATCAGCTTTGAACGTCAGCTGCTCAATTCTCACATCAGAAATAGCCTTCGTTGATATGATCTTGTCGGTTATGAAACCCTCAAGCATTCATCCACATACTGAATTCACAAGATAAGTGGCTGAAGAGTGAAAACGCAACAAGATCACTATTGATTCATCTAAGTAAATATGTGACGCCAAATGCTTTTGAGACAGTGTGTAAAAATACAACTGCTCTGCCTGCCATTCAGCCAGCCAGTCAGTCACCATGGTCACGGTTCATTGAGGATCATCACGTCACGTAACAACAACAAGTTCCAAGTCAATACCTCCAATCAAATGCAACTATACATGCGTCAGTCAATATTGATTTTGGTTTCATAAAGGGTGACCTGGAGGTCATTTTCAGGACTATGGGTGTTGGAGCAGTGACATGGGAATCATGTAGGGGAGATGGGACTCAAACACACATTTGATTTGCTGTGGATGGATTGGACTGTTTGTTAATAGCTGACAGTAATGAGGCAGTGTGGAGTTTGACAGGTGCACAGGGAGAGTGGAGAGAGTTTCAAGTTTTAATGTCACGTGTACAAGTACAGTGAAATGACTTTTTTGCTAGCTCTAACCCCAACAATTCAGGAATCAATAGCAATGTAATACTAAAAATAACAAGGTAGAACAAAAACACACGAGATATAAAATAATAAATAAGAAGAACACAATAAAGTAAGTAAGCAGGGTCAGTTTCTGTACCATATTTACAATGTGCAGGGATACTGGAGTGATGGAGGTAGATATGTATAGTTGACACGCACCCACACACACACACACACACACACACACACACAGTCACACACACACAGGCACACACACACACACAGTCACACACACACAGTCACACACACACACTGAGAACACGCAGCCACTCAAAGTCACACACTCAATAGAACAATAATGTGATTATTTCACAGTATAACAACTCCATTCATGGGTGAAGAAATGAAAAAGTATTATTGCTTTAAACTACAACCATTGACGTTCCCACCCTGTTCCTCTATAATGGTCTATTGATCGGCCAAGTAATGCCATGTGTGATTGCTTTAAGAAGACGGAAAACAAGAACATGTAATTTAGGCCTTCTGAGAAAAACAGAGGAAAGAAAACCACCAAGGAACACATTATGGGATAACGCTTGCCACACACACACACACACACACACGTACATACACACACACACACACACACACACACACACACACACACACACTTGTCTATCTCTAAGTCAGACATACACATACAGAGAGACACAAATATGTCAGTAGCACCTGTGTTGGTATTGAGGGCAGATATTGAGGATAAACAACCATAAAATGCCTTATCAGATGTTATTGTAGCAGAGTCACTAGCCTGTGTGAGAGCATGTG
The DNA here is from genome assembly GCA_030435695.1 of Brachymystax lenok tsinlingensis. NCBI lineage: Eukaryota > Metazoa > Chordata > Actinopteri > Salmoniformes > Salmonidae > Brachymystax > Brachymystax lenok. The sequence goes on from CM059789.1 coordinate 47,746,517, forward strand.
TGTGTGTGTATGTGCATTTGTCGTGTGTGTGTGTGTGTGTGTGTGTGTGTGTGTGTGTGCGTGTGTGCGTGTGTGTGTGTGTGTGTGTGTGTGTGTGTGTGTGTGTGTGTGTGAGTGAGAGAGAGAAAGATGTTCCTGTGACTGTCGTTGTTCAGTGTTCACTGAGCAGAATGTTCAAGTTTTACAACCAGAACTTCAATTACATTTTTATAGACTTGAGCCACAGAGTATGACAATGGCTGGTCCCTTCAGACTTCAGAAATGATTTTCCCCTTTTATCAGGTCACGGGGTGGATTGAGAGCGATGTGGTTGACAGATTCGGGAGAATATAACTCATAACCCCTCTATCAGTCTATCCATCAACTGCCCATCAAACAGAAGTGGTCGGGACACATAGAGAGAGAGAGAAGCACAATGTTATCAAAGGAAAACACATTTACCTATTGAAAAGGCTGGAAAAAGCCCATATGGATACATTCACAATCTGATTCTGAATATTGCCCATGATAAAATGATCTGGCTCATCATTGATGGGTTGTGTGTACAGTGTCCATATTTGGACCGTCTAATGAGATTGACATCCCTGATTAGGAGTCTGAGTTACACTGACACTAGTGACTCTGAGGCTGTCCTAATATGGGCACTGTATTTGTGATAGCAAGGGTAGGAAGATGAGCTCAGGGTCAGGGACTCTCTGGAGAGGGACGTTCATGGGATCTTTTATTGACCCACATTGATCTTTGCAGGGTACTGCGGTTGAAGGTCAAAGGTGAATGGTATATCAGCGTATAACCGGAAACTGTTTTTGGACTGGTCCAAGGATATTCCTCACACAGACTATGTCTTACTATGGTTTAGTATGTCTTTTGGCTGGTTTGTAAATTACTATATGTCAAATAAGGTTGTTAATGTTATTTATGTATTTATTTGACATTGATTATCTCACATGTATTGTGTATAGTCATGTGTATACCCATAATGGAGCAAGAGTATAATAGTCATGTCAGACAAGGACTCAGTCCACAGAAACCTGTGAAGTCCTCTGTAACTGTCACAAACTAAAATGTATTCCTGAAGAGAAGGGTGAAACATATGACAAAAGACTAGCTTATTTTTCTTCTATTCACAATGTTTCTCCCTCCCCTTTCATCTCTCTCTCTCTCCCTCCCTTCCTCCCTCCCCCCTCCTCTCTGTGTTGATTGTTGATTAGCTGGTAAATAAAGACATGGTTGTAATTTCTCCGTCTGTGATCAGCCTCTATCCTGCTGTTTCTGAAAAACAACACTGCAAATCAGAACCACAAAATCAGGCAATTAAGACTCTCCAACCAGCATTTAGAGGAGAATGTAGACAGAGTAAGCATCTGGAGTGAACATCTCTTACAGAGGAAGAAGAGGAATATGAAGAAGAGGAGGAGGAGGCAAAAGAAGAGGGGGAGGCAAAGGAGGAGGAAAATAAGGAAAAGGAGGGGGAGTCAACATGGGAACAGTTTCTCTGTCAGCGTTTTTACTCAGCGTGCATTTAAACGGACACCCCTGGGGTCCTCACTGCATGGGGGGATGGAGGGACACGGGAGGCAGTCCAAGCACTCCCCACTCCACCTCCCGTCTGCTGGCATCTGTGATGCCAGACATGCCAACACGTCTGAGTCCAATTGAAACAATTCAACAAGGGCAAAGAGACAGCTAGTTTATCTGAGCGACTCTCTGGTGTGTGTCATGGTTCAAAGAAAAGACACTCCTACACAAAATGTCACTATTGAACATTCCATACGCACCAAGAAAGCAATGCAGATATGTGAATTCATTGCAGTTCTTGTATGTTAAAGACGTGGACGTCATTGATGGTTAATGGCAGTAAAGCAACAAAGTTCCTTGTCTCTTATCTCTCCCCACTTTATAACGGCATGTGTCTGCCATTTACTCCACTTATCAGTGCTTCTTTCCTTCCTCTCTGTTTTCCATAATAACCCCAAATCTAGATGACAAATGATTCGTGAAAGACGAGTGGGGTTTAAGTAGTTTTTCTTCCAATTCACATTCAGCCTATTAGACGGATGGATGGGCTAGATTACCAACTAAATATAGTGTCTCATATTTCTGACCTCTAAATTCATAACGTCAATAAAACATGGCTGTATAAAGGCGTGTCACTGGTCTGAGGGGATATGAAGGGTTTTATGGTTCCTTAGGAGATGTTGTGTGTGATGTGTGTGTGTCTCCCTGTCAAAATGGCACACTGATGTCAAGCCATCTCACCGGGTCCTAATCTCATTCCAGATATATGTAAATATTTATCAGCTAGTCTGATTAAATCACACAGAACCCTGCTGGACTAAACTACTCTCCTTCTCACCCATTATCTTGTAAATCATGGACACACACACAATCCTCTCTTCCCATCCCTCATCCCTCATTCTTTTATATGAGAGCAGATGACATTGAGGGAGGTAGAACTCACCAGAGACCATCAACACACCGCATCACAGAGGAGACAGACACATTGTTCAGCCTGGAACACTTTCACTTCATTGTGTTTGCAGTCATGTGTCTTTGAAACATGACTGTGATAGTCTTATCTGGCTTATATGATTATGATGGTCATAATGCTTCTAGACAGTGTCATAAAGTGTATTTTCTTAGACCAAGTAAAGTGACACAGGATGGTCATAATGCTTCATGACAGTGTCATAAAGTGTATTTTCTACAAGATAAATAATATGATGAAAAAAACATGACTGTTACGAATTCATTACAACAACAACAAAACATTCAAACTTCTTGGTGGGAAACAAATATTTTGAATAAATGTGGGTTTTGACACACTTATCTAATGTCATAACCAACCATAAAATAGTGCTATATATGTCACAACAGGTATAAATATATGTGTCATGAGAGTGTTATGACCACATTAGGACAGGTTATGACAAGTTATGACAGCTGTTATGTCATATTATGACATGATTATGACTGTGTCATAACATGTTATGACACTGGGTGTCAAGTAAAGTGTTACCAACACGGTACATGAATGGTTATTGTTGAAGTTATCAAGACCTCTGATGTTTTTCTTCCTCATTTATTTTTGCCCGAACAGGGCATTGCATTGTGGCCTGGTAAAGTACATTTGCATCGCAGTGCTAGAGGCATCATTACTGATCCACGTTCGATCCCGGGCTGTGTCGCAGCCGGCCGTGACACCTATGAGGTGGCGCACAATTGTCCCAGCATTGTCCTGGTTAGGGGAGGGTTTGACCGTCTGGGATGTCCTTGTCCCATCGCTCTCTAGCGACTCCTTGTGGCGGCCGGGCGCATGCAAGCTGACTTCAGATCGCAAGGTGTCCTCCGACACATTGGTGTGGCTGACTTCCGGGTTAAACGAGCAGTGCGGCTTGGCGGGATCATGTTTCTGAAGACGCATGGCTCTCGACCTTCGCCTCTCCCCAGTCCGTACGGGAGTTGCAGCGATGGGACAAGACTGTAACTACCAATTGGATATCAAGGGAACAGGGGTAAAAAAAAAGTAATAAAATAGTTAAAAAAACATTACGTATGCTAAGTATGTTTAAATCTTAATAATAATATACCCTTAAACACCCAACCCAAGCATGCACAGAAAATACAGTAGCTCTAACTGACTCTGTTTAAATTTCTACACACATTCGATATCTCGATATTTCATATACCCTTCTCCCCCTCTCTCGCAGTGGTCAATGGCTATTGATTGTATAGTGTAAATCACAATCTCAATGTGGATACCAATGGCCCTTTTATAACAAAAGTGTAGATCACACATTGCCAATAAAGTTTTAAATGCCTCACTAGAGGAATAACAACTTAGCCATCCCCATTCATTTGTTTGCACATTAATTCTACTGTCCACATTTAATGCACTATAGGCTACTGTACATTCCACACATGGAGGATTTCATTTCTATGTGCATCAGCTTGAATAATCTCTAGGCTGTGAATAGCAGCAGTTTCTCTGCTCATATCTAGCTGGTATAGCAGGTCTATACTGCTTGCATAAGGGTGCAGATATATACAGAGCTCATCATTTCTACCATGATACTTAACTTTATAATACGACCTCTCTTTCTCTCCCTCTATTGCATTTCTTCCTCTCTCCCCTCCCTTCTGGATGGATGTCTGCTGTCTATTTTGTATCTGAGCTCTGTGGAGGTGCTAGCTCCACGCAGCCTCTTCTTTAAAACCCAATATCACTCCGAGGGGAGGGAGCTCTGTTCCCAGGTGAGTGTGTTGAAGACGGTAGGGTTCTCAATGGGGCTGACAATATCACTAGTTTTAAAATAGGGGAGGATCTGCCACCCCCCACCCGAAGGGACAGGAGACTTCCACTAAACTGTAATCCCCACCTTTCACAGGCTTTATCTCTCTATGCTGACTGACTGCTCACAGCACATTACTCCAGCACACATAGTTTAAAATTCCCCATACATCCACACACACCCACGCACATCCATCCACACACACACACCCCTAATCCCGTTCCCTTCACTGGTTATATTTAGAATATCCCTCATTCATTTTGTCCTGATGAAACAGCGCTCTGCAGATATCAGTCTTCTCTTCATTCATTCATCACACTTTTCCTACATCTTGATTGTCCCTTGAATGGATGGATATTCTGTATAATGACAGATGACAGTTGTTGAAAAGCTGCTTTACCTTGGTATGGGAGAGAGTGGCTTGTTGCTAACATCCTATGTGGTTGAACGTTGATAAGGTCAACCAAGGACAAACTTTACAATGGCAAACCTCTGAAAGTGTTCTAGAAGAACAATCTGGAATGATGGAGGGCTGATATGTTATTACAGAGGGCAATGTTTAATGGACTTTCCATTCTCTGTTCTCTATGGTGTGTTGTTGTTGTGATCTATCCATCCGGTGCTTGTAGCTAGAGGTCAAACCCACCAGCTGACATAGTGGATGTCTGACAGGTCTAAATCTAAGGCCTCCTGTCCGACAATCCCAAATCAAATCAGTCCACACACACACACACACACACACACACACACACACACACACACACACACACACACACACACACACACACACACACACACATAGACACACACTCTCTCTAAGAAACATTCCTTACCCCAGGATAATTCAACTGGTGACTATCTGGGAGAATATAGAAAAAGTCTGTTGCTGCATAAATCTGAAATTCTTGTTGACTGGAGAATCAAACAATAGGCTTACATTTTCAGCATGAATTGCCTTCCTCTCTCTCTCTCTCTCTCTCTCTCTCTCTCTCTCTCTCTCTCTCTCTCTCTCTCTCTCTCTCTCTCTCTCTCTCTCTGCCCCTTACTGATTACTCTCTCCTCTCTCTACACCCTCTCTTTCTCTCCACCCTCTTACTGATCTCTCTCTCTACCCCTCCTCTCTCTCTCTCTCTCTCTCTCTGCCCCTTACTGATTACTCTCTCCTCTCTCTACACCCTCTCTTTCTCTCCACCCTCTTACTGATCTCTCTCTCTACCCCTCCTCTCTCTCTCTCTCTCTCTGTCTCTCTCAGACACACACTCCTGTCAATTCCAAATCAAATCAGTCCACACTGTGAAGTCACTTTGAATGTCAGGTTTCCTTTACAAACCCCACTAACAAGTAACCAATCACTGAGCATGTCAACACAAACATATTATTTTGATCAGTTTTAACTAAGTGTGCACGATATATCGGTGAGCATATCGAAATCGGACTATATTAACTAAAAATGCCAACATCGGTATCGGCCCGATGTCTAGTTTAACGCCGATGTTAAAAACCGATGTCAAAGCTGCCGTGCATACCTATATAACGTAGAGACATGACGTAATGACGCCACGTAAAATGTTGCACTACACATGCAACACAGCATTCCTAACCTGGCCCACAATGTCTGTGTGGATCACGCAGTCAACAAGTCCAGCAGTCATTTAAAAGAGTAAGAACATTTCAGCGAGACAACTCAAAGGCGAAATCCATTAAAGTCAAGACAATGGAATTCCACTGACAATCAACCGTTCTCTGTCGTGGGTGATGTTGGCTTTCGTCGACTGGTCGAGCACCGGTACACACTACCAATGGCGCTATTTTTCAGATGTTGCCCTACCGGAGTTACACAGTAATATCGTCACTGCTATTAGCTTCATGACATAAATACTATGAAATGCCGTTTGGGTCAAAAAAGATACAGTAGCACTGTCAAAGCTGTACAAAAAAGTCTGCAAACAAGCAAACACCGCCACAAACAATGTGTTTCCAATACCGAGTTGGTAATAAAGCATAATTTCTTTGATCGCAACTTCTGGGGTAGCTAGCTTTAGCTTGGTACCTAGCTAGCACCAATAAAAACAGCCTGAAAACAATGACCAGTAGAAACTGCAGTTATTTTCATTATTCTTAGCAATGATTCAGGAATCCTTGTGAGTAAGTATTAGCCAGGTTGCCACTTGTTGTTTGCATGTTGAAATTGAACTTCAGTTCATGAAAATAAATAGCTAGCCAGCTACTTAACCCTGTTGCCCAAAGCTAACGTTATAAGCTAGCATCATCTGGCTAGTGAGGCTCGACCGGACCGGGTTATGTGTTGTGAAGCTAGCCACAATAAGGATTAGGCACAATAGTGGAATTTGCGGTTTGCCTTCAAAATAAAGGTATGTAATTGACAGTGACTCAAATGAATACAAATAGTATAATTATGCCATACTTTATTTTGAAGGTAAACCTGTAAAGTCCACTATTGTGGCTAATTCTTATTGTGGCTAGCTTCACATAGATGGGTCCGACCACCATTAATCAAACAAGAGCTGTTTAATAAATTAGGATTATTTTAGATGATGACACCTAGCTATATAGTTAGCTAGCTAACTATAGCTACTGAAACAGATTGTCATTTTGCTATGTTTTTGGGGAAGAGCATTGTTTGCATCTATGCGCTAGCTAGATTTTTATATAACCAGCACTGTAGGTGCGCGAGACAACTTTACCAGCATCATAGCATACGTATCGATGAATCGTTGTGAAATATGAAATACGAGTGATAGTGTAATCCATGTGTAACAACTACGTAAAAAATTCATGAATGCGTAAAATTATTATGTGACGTGCAGTCATATTTAGGTCCTGATTGGTCAACAAGCTTATTTTACAAGTCAAATAGTGTTATTTGACACCTCAAATAGTGTTTTTTGATGTGCATCTTTTTTTGCCACGCAAAGACCCAAACGCCGTTCCATAGAAATCCTGGTTGAGAATGAAACGACTGAACAAATGAACAATGAAACAGTACAGCAAGTAAGTGAAATAAATCGGTTAAATAAATGTTTTACTGGTAATGGGGACATATGTAAATGCCAACAAACTTTTTGGTCAGTGTGGTGTGTGAATGTGTGTGTGTGTGCATATAACCTTTATTTAACTAGGCAAGCCAGTTAAGAACAATGATGGCCCGGGCCAACGCTGGGTCAATTTTGCGCCATGGGACTTCCAATCACGGCCAGATGTGATACAGCCTGGATTCGAACCAAGGACTGTTGTTATGCCTCTGCACTGAGATGCAGTGCCTTAGACGTCTACGTCCATATGTGTGTGTTAACTATTTAACTGTACTAGAAAGCTTAAAAGGCCGCTTAAATGTTTAATATCGGTATCGTTTTTTTGTTGGCAAGGAAAATATCGGATATCGGTATCGGCCAAAAATGTTATATCGGTGCATCCCTAGTTTTAACCCTCTAGAGTCTAAGCCCTGTCTAAGCCAGGGGAGGGCGGTTCTAAGCTAACATATGGAATTGTTTTAAGATTATTTAGCTGTTTGATGTAGAATTTTAAGACCATTTAAGGTATCAAAAAAAATATATACAAAAATTATTGGATGAAACATTGAAATTGGCATTACTGCTATAAGCCAACAGAAATGCGTTGAATAACAGATTCACTACATGGAACAGCAGATAGTCCCAAAAAATGTCAAATGGAAGTTTTTTTGAAGTGTCTGTCCTATATCTGAGAGATATAAGATACATGTCTTTATCCACTTATTTTAGGGAGTAAACTATCTCCATATATACTTCCATTTATTTTTTAAATTGGTACCAGGGGACCTTCAGAGGCTTGTGGGTATCCTTTAACCTCTTGGGGAAAATTAAGGAGCAGTGGGGAGCTAGCGCCCCATCCTTGACAACATGTAGAGCACCAAATTCAAAATGCAAATGTAGTATGGCCACAGATAGAAATCACTTCCTCACTCCACTTACATAATCTTCTTCTATTCGGCTGTTTTTCAAGGTAATCTCTTGAAACCTTGTCTAAAGACGGTTGCATCTAGTGGAAGCCATAGGTACTGCAACCTGGGAGCTGGAATCCAGAAGATCCCATAGACAACCATTGTAAAAGAAGGCATGTCACAAAAAAATCATTTTTCCGAATGGATTTTGCTCAGGTTTTTGCCTGCCACAGACATTATTTTAACAGTTTTAGAAACTTCAGAGTGTTTTCTATCCAATAGTACTAATTATGTGCATATCCTAGTTTCTGGGCCTGAGTGGCAGGCATTTTACTTTGGGCACGCCAGACTCTCCAAAACTCCCAACACTGCCGCTATTTGGAGTGGCCATAATAGTTTTGGGCCAAACCGTTTGGACGCGACAGACGTTTTCATGAGAAGACCGATTTTCAGGTCTGACAATCACCTTTCTAGCTCTGCCACCTTTCACCTGGGGAAGGAACCAAAGGGAGTGACATACTGTATATAGGGCAGGTAATCAAGGAAGTGATGGAGTCCAGGTGAGTCTGACGACGCGCAGGTGCGCATAACGATGGTTACAGGTGTGCGCCATAATGAGCTGCCTGGTGACCTAGAAGCCGGAGAGTGAGCACACGTGACAGACAGATTTTGATGGGGAGTGTTGTATTATGTTAATTTGATTTCTAAATTGCAGGCTAAGGGTTAATGGGCTATACCATCATTAAAACCTTATATTTTACTACCTTTGTATGCACAAGGCTTTACCACTATTCCTCATTAAAAACAACAAAGTTTTGTACCACAAAGAATAACCAGGTAGGCATATTTAGGCACTATTGTTTGAAAATGACTATGTTTTCCTGTTCTTCTCCTCTGTTCACCTATTGTATTTTACATTACCATCAGTCAAATATATTGATTAGAACCTCATAGACTGCAGACTACAGAGAATAATGTATTGGAAGCCTTGGTCAATACCTTCATGATCAGAGTGAAAACAGAACAGCTGAATCTCTCCTGAAAGCCTTGCAAAGTGCATTACAACTCTGACTGCTGTTCATGGATCTTCATTCCCCCAATAAAAGCCCGGCCCACCTTAGACAGAACAAAGGGAAGGGTTCAATGCAGTCCAAAGCATTTGTTCAGCCTTATTATAGGACATCAATAAGGGAGAATTAGTTTTTTAATGGCTCGGTTGTGGGATGGATATTATCAATTCTAATGGGCAAACAGAGACAGACGGCGTAAGTTATCTTACAGTTTTGGCACCTTGCTGCGTTTCGGACCATTCTACCAAACAGGTATTGACTCAAGGAGCCTACTCTACGTCAGAATCTCAGGCCGTCTTAATTGCAGGCGGCAGTGGATTTACATTAGGGATCTCCTCCTGGCAATGGTCCTCATAAACTCTGGGTTAGATTGATATTGCTTTGGAACCAGGGCCCAATAAAGGGTTGATGGCAGGAGATCAGGGTGGGACAGTGGCGTGTGGGTGTGCGTTGCATGCATGCATGCATGTGTGTGTGTGTGTGTGTGTGTGTGTCTGTGTTTGTGTGTGAGTGCGAGCGTGTGCATGCCTGTGTGCATGGATGTATGTGTGTGTGTGGTGTGTGGACAGGTTGCAGTACACCCTAATGGGGATTTATACCAGGGCTCAACTAAGCACTTACTGTTGTCAATTTGCAGCAGATGGATTGGCTCAGCCAGATCGTGAAGTGAGCCCTTACAGGCTTCTCCCGACACCTGTTTGGCCCAGGACCAATAATGCAGCACTATAATGACCAACGAGGTGAGGCAGTGTACTCTGAGCTAGTTCTAGGACCAGACGTTCTGATGTTGTGTGCTTCTCTCTTATCTGAATACCCTAACAAGAACTGGGGAAATGGACTATGGACTTACGCTAATGATGGTAAGACTCTGTTCCTTTGGGAATTGTAGTCTTGAACTATTCATGTTCCAGTCGTGGTTCAAGATACAGGCCGGGACATGCGCACGCATGTGACCTCTTCCACTGATGCATATAAAGTGAATTACCTCAGAGCAACAGACCCAGCGATAATAATCACCCCCTCCTGTAGCCTGAGAGAGCATCTCAAGTGGCTCTAACATCCGTACAGTAGTATTGTCTTTGAAGACCCAGGCCTTGTCTGCTCTAATACACATCCAGCTGATAATGGGGGCGTAGAGAATCGCTGTGTGACTTGATTTATAGCAGCGCTGGGCAGATTGCAGTGACAGTGCGCCAGGGGTTATGGCCTGTAATAGAGAGTTCTATAATAAGGGCCATGTTTTGCTGCTTTGCTCTGTGTGTGTGTGTGTGTGTGTGTGTGTGTGTGTGTGTGTGTGTGTGTGTGTGTGTGTGTGTGTGTGTGTGTGTGTGTGTGTGTGTGTGTGTGTGTGTGTGTGTGTGTGTGTGTGTGTGTGTGTGTGTGTGTGTGTGTGTGTGTGTGTGTGTGTGTGTGTGGCCTAGTGATAGCTCAGTGTCAGGGTTCATATGGTACTGATTTGATATGTAAAATGGGTACTCTCCACGCCCACAGGCCACAAGGACACAATGTGTAGTCAGACGAAAATGATTTTAACAGGATCTAATGCAATTCGGGTATACACCCCTTGCTACTTCTTGTTCTTCTTCTCTCTCCCTCTCTCTTTCTCTTCCTTTCAGCAACAGGGCCATAGTAAGAAGAGGAATGTTATGTTGCAGGGTACTGGTAACTGACTCTATAAGATGAAGGTTGAAGGGTTTCAAGAATTAGGTTAGCTGACCATTCAATAAGTCCATTATGGCTTTATAAATCCCAGAGGGGCAATTAGTAAGCTAGTGTCTGTGTGTGGATGGATCAATGCCACACCAATGCAGCCTCACTCACATCAGCTGTACAGCTTTTCTACCCAAAAAGTTCAAAGGTCATACAGTATATACGTATTGTATATATCCGTTCTACCCAAACAGTTCAGTCTTCAGGTAATAGGCCCTGGAAGTGCCTGAGGGGCCCTTGTACCTTACAGTCACTTCTACCAAGTGTTGAGCTCCACAATGTAAGTACAACTCTTTGCTAGGCACTTAGTTGTGAGGGCAGGTGTCTGCTGGTCATTGTGTATTCTGCTCCTGGTGCATGAGTCTACCTTAATGGGGCCTGGGTGAGCTGTTAAGCAGCATGGGGGTTATTTCATTATCGTTCCTACATATGGACAATCAAGAGCACGCTCACCTTCACACACTTTATTGGTGAACGCACATACACACACCTGTGCATACACGTGCACGCGCACATGCACGCATGCACACACAAGCAGATCTTCCTTCTACATTATTTTCTCCCATTTGTTATTCTTGAGGTATGCCCTGCAGTGCTATGGGTTTGGTTTGGCCCTGACATGATGCATTGGTTGATGTTACTCTTATTGAGTTGGGTCTGTAACCAATTACCCAAAAACAGTTCATGGCAATAGTCCATCACATTAGTGGAGTCTCATGAGCTTGTTCTCGTATGGTTTATTTCCATACATATATTGTAATGGCAGCCTGTAGTAAAATGCATACACAGCCGTGGTCGTTGGGTGACGTGGTGGGTTTTAAAACTTATTCCATTAAAGGGTCCAGGTTTGGCAGGAGAATAATTGGAAATATAGTGACAGGGCTGGGCTCTGAGTCTGCTTGACAGAGGTGTTAGTTCACTACTGTAAGTACTGCCGTCATAAAACAGCATTTCTCTTTATACTCTCTCTCTCTCTCTCTCTCTCTCTCTCTCTCTCTCTCTCTCTCTCTCTCTCTCTCTCTCTCTCTCTCTCTCATGCCATCTGTCTGTAGAGAAGGTGGTGCATTCATAATGTGTAGCCAAATGGAGCTGTCAGCCCACCTCTCCTCCCACTCCCTCTCACAATCACACACATACACGCAGGTACACATAAAAAAACACACACATACCTGTACACATATACAGAGCTTCTCTAATGAGCAGAGCAGACCTAGGTTGGCAGGGTCTGTAGTTTGGAGAGGGGGAGAGAAAAGTTGGGAGAGAGGGGAGGGGAGGGGGAGAGAGGGGGAGAGAAGAGACGGGGAGAGAGGGGAGAGAAGACAGGGGGAGAGGGCAGAGAAGAGAAGGGGAGAGAAGATAGGGGAGAGAGGGGAGAGAATAGAAGGGAAGAGAAGAGAGGGGGAGAGAAGAGAGGGGGTGAGAGGGGAGAGGGAGAGAAGGAGAGAGGGGAAGAGGGGGAAAGGGGGAGGAGGACAGCAAAGGTCACCTTGTCTACTGTTTCTTGTTTGGGTCCGTCAGATCAAACCTGTGGTGAACCCCAACCACCCAAAAAGCATCAAAGGCTGGTTGTGTACTGTACTGTACACACACACACACACAGTCCCCACTCTGTCTGGAAGCATGCCCAGTTTACACAGACTGATAAATAAATATGCTACAGTCATGAATATTCAGTATTCAGAAGTACAGGGTATCCTCTACTACTCCTCTCTCTTTCATACTTATCAGAGGTCAAGTCTAGACGCATTGGCTTGAGTGGATATAGCACGGTAATGGCTAAGTGGCGAATGTTTCCCTATTTCTGATGGAAGTCCCAAGCAGCTACTGGGGAGGTATGAGCAGCAGACTGTGGCACATTGATGTTGGCTTTCCCCTGGGGGACAGAGAGATGCGAGGAAGACGTGTTTACATGTTCAGGTGTTTCAATTCAGAGTAAAGCTGAAACACTCAGTGTAGCTGACAGGTGATGGAACGCCAAGCCTAGTCACAGAAACACCATGTTTATTAAGTAACATTAACTTTACCTTCAGGATTTTCTACATCTAAACAAAATCTCACAACTCAAGCTAGGATGATAGATAATGGTCTTGTCTTGTCGTCCCAAAGTAATTAAGCTTTAATTAATTAAAATGTGCATCGCACATCAAAACAATCAAAATGGCTGATACTCAATAAAGTAGTCCAGATGGTCACTAATGATACCTGTGTACTACCATAGACGAATATGTTATAGTCGTCTGTTTGACATGCATACTACGAGTAGGCCTACATACACTATCGTTTAAAAGTTTGGGGTCACTTAGAAATGTCATTTTTTTTAAATAAAAGCACATTTTTGGTCCATTAAAATAAGATCAAATTGATGTTGCAAATGACTATTGTAGCTGGGGCAGCAGGTAGCCTAGTGCTTAGAGCGTTGGGGTAGTAATCAAAAGGTTGGTGGATCAAATCCCCGAGCTAACAAGGCAAAATTCTGTTGTTCTGAACCAGGCACTTAACCCACTGTTCCTAGGCTGTCATTGTCAATAAGAATTTGTTCTTAACTGACTTGCCTAGTTATATAAAGGTTACACAAACGGCTGATTTTTTATGGAATATCTACATAGGTGTACAGAGGCCCATTATCAGCAACCAGAAACCAGCTACAATAGTCATTTACACATTAACAATGTCTACACTGTATTTCTGATCAATTTGATGTTATTTTAACGGACAAAAAATGTGCTTTTCTTTCAAAAACAAGGTAATTTCTAAGTGACCCCAAACTTTTGAACGGTAGTGTACATGAATGAAACGTTCTTGGAGAACATGGAAACCGTGGCTCCTGGGACAGGAACCCATCTGTAGCAGGTCTCAATCAGAGCTTTGGTGTAATTCTTTAAAACTTTGAAATGAGACAAAATCAGCAGAGCAGATTGGGTGTGTTTGGTATGTGAGTGGAGTTGATTAGAATATCAATACACACATGCAAGAATTCAGACCGAAACACACGCACACACACATACATGCAAGCCAAACACCCACAAAAACACACTCACACACTCACACACACATGCTAATTAATAGAAAACAAACAGTAATGAAGGCAGACTGTTGGGACTGGATTAGGCCGTCTCTTTCTTTGCCAAACAAATTGCTCTTTAAAATCAATCAAACACACCAACCTCTGTTCCAACTCTTCAGTAGTCTTTCATCAGACAGACAGGCAGACAGACAGAGAGCAGTGGGCATGCCAAAACATCATTAGAATGTTTCATTAACGCTTTCACACTGTTATGGAGGGAACAAGCAACTGGCAAGGAGAACTAGCTGTCTAGAACAATGTCTTCTTAAATTGTAGTAAATAGGTTTTTTAGCGGAGATTCCAGAAATCTAGCTTCCACAAAGACAGACTGTGCTTCCACAAAGACAGACTGTGCATCCCAAATGGCAACCTGATCAAAAGCAGTGCACTAAGTAGTGAATAGGGAGCCATTTAGGACACAGCCAGAGAGAGAGCTGCAGCCAGGCTAGACTAGGCCAAAGCCAGCTCCAGTACTGCAGCTTTGCAGCCGTCACATACAATAAAACAGATGACTTGTGTCCTTACTTCACTCTCTTTTGCCAATTTGGCGGGTTCCAACAGCCTCCGTTTTAGAGTGATAATAAAGAGAGGCTATAGGAAAAATTAATTTAGGCTGCTGGCTGGGAGTCCAGGGACAAACGGAGGAGGCTGTAGTTTACTGGGAGATGGAGAGTCTGTCCCAACTTTAAATAAATGACTGCTGGCTATAATCTAACCTGATATACTTGATCATCCTACCCAGATGTGAGGAGTTGTTGTTTTTTCATACTCCTTTTGCCCTCGTCAGTGACAGTGTGCTTGCCAGCCCTTGTGAGGGTGCTTCTGTATGGACAACATGTGCTTCTACTGTCTATAACTACGGTGTACATCAGGATGCATCCAATGGCTGTAATTATGAGTCTTAGCCACTGAGTGCATTGTGATGATGAGAGTGGTGTGCAGCAGTGGCGAACATACTGTTCTGTTCTGAATATATCCTCTAGAGCTAGGAGTGGTTTCTTTTTTCTTCTCTGTTTTTGGCTCCACTTTGTTTGGCTCACTGTTCTCCGAGTGATGGAAGGAAAGAAAAAAGGACAGGGAATTATTTTAATTAATTATGCCAACACAATTAAACAGGACATCCCAGGGCTTTTTTTCTGTCCCGTTTGATATTCAATCATGGACTCAAATTGTTTCTGCCACTTACATATTGATTTAATTCTCTCATCTCATGTGTTAATTAAGGAGACTTGACGGCTATACCCTGGCCCTACCAGTACAGGTTACCACCCTAGAGAAACGCAGCCACCACTGGACTGCAGATGGAGCTAAAAGTCCTTTAGTTTTGCCAGACTGGAGAATTCCTGTGGAATACATTGGAACGTTGCTAATTTTAACTCTTTCTATACTATTTCTTAGAGGTCTTCACTGGTCCAAAAAGTTGGACCCGTTCCGAAATGGACCTGGGTCTTTCCCACCCGGACACAATGTGCATGAGTTCATTTTTAAAATAGAGACCTGTTCCCGAACGGACCCGAGGACAACTACACCCGTTCCGTATAGACCTGGTCAGATCCAGACCCGGTCCAATCCCATCCAAGTGAGGGAAGCAGCAGAAAAGTTATTTTTTAAGCTACTTTATTAACCAGAGCTGATAAAACGTGAGAGGGAGAGAGAGGTGCCGCTCTAGCAGGCGTGGGAGGGGCTGTACTGTGAGCGAGTGACACGGAAGCAGGGAGGAGCGAGGGAGAGACGAGAGACACCAACCAATCAAGCCGACTGTCGCTATAGTAGACTAATAGCTGCCATAGCTAGGTTGTTTTTATTAAATGTAATTAGGTAGTACTTGTCTTGACTGTATCAATACGAGGGAAGCTAGTCAAGCTAGCTAATGTTAGCTAGGCTAATTGAGGCTGCAGTGCATGCACATTCACATCATACAGTTACAAACAATAACAACAACTCCATTCAGAACATTAAGGTGCAGCCTATCTGTTGGCTCTTGGTCGTTGTAGCCCATCCTTCTCCTTTAACTTTTAATTCCGTTATTTTGATTCCATCTTTCATTGATTAAATGTCTCCCAGCTTGTGCCCCACACGGATGCTCTATGACTGTAGCCTATTGCCGCTTTGGTGACTTATGATTGGCTAACAACAATAACAACAAGCTCCACGCCCCACTCTTTTGAAAAGCAAGAGCAGCAGCATAAATTGTAAAATGTATGTCTCTCTCTACTGCAGCAATCCCGTTCGGATCTGTAAGGGCCCTTCCAGACAAGTCAGTTAAAATTACACATACTGGAGACCTGTGACAATCATATCAGATTCAACCCAGACCCGTGACATTATTTACAATTCTTGATCCGGACCCGCTCGGGTCCCGGATCGGGTCTTGGGTATTTGGGTATCCCTCCTCCCCAACCCATGTTTTTATCTCCTCCATCCATTCTATGCCTCCCCTCCCTAACACATCATTTTTGTCCACCCATTAATTCTCTCATCCTCTACCAATCATTTGCCTCCCCTTCCTTCCCCCTCCTCTGGTCCCCATGGCTGTTCCTGTGCCTCTGCTCCCACCTGCCCCCTCTCCTGTCCTCTCTTCTGCCCCAGGTGCCAGGGGACCATGCAGCCCATGCAGCTCCAGCTGGCAGCAGTGACAGGGTCCTCAGAACTTCATTCTATTGGCTGAGATTAATAGTGGACTCTTTGGCCCGGGCCATCTCTTCCTCTGACAGGCATTTTGCTGGCTTCTTCCATCGCTGCTGACACCTGATACAACGCTGCAAGAACACCACATGATGGGGGAACTAATGGCCCTGTCGTCTAATGTGGGCCAGCTGGCAGGATATGCTGTGTGTGTGTGTATCTCTGTGTGTGTGTGTGTGTGTGTGTGTGTGTGTGTGTGTGTGTGTGTGTGTGTGTGTGTGTGTGTGTGTGTGTGTGTGTGTGTGTGTGTGTGTGTGTGTGTGTGTGTGTGTGTGTGTGTGTGTGTGTGTGTGTGTGTGTTAAAGCTAGAAATAGGACCAGGAGAGTCTGAAAGTAGGAGTACAGATACCGGATCAGTTTCTCATTTTAGATCATAATGATTAAGATTATATGGACAGGAGAGACCTGATCCTAGATCAGCACTCCTACTCTGAAACACTTTTTGACTATGGGCCCAGTGCTGGTGTGTGCTGAGGCAACCTTGGCTTTGGATGATGATACTGCAGGCTGCTGATCAGCCAGCACATGCATCTGTTTAATTACTCTCAGCCTTAATTGTGTGTTTAATTTAATTAGCAAAGTCTGTGGCCGGCATAATGCTCCAGAGTGTGCATACAAACACACACACACAGAGAGAGAGGTTCCCCCGCCTGCAGATGGTAAGGGTTCATTCAGCAGAGAAGAGACAAGAGAAGGCCTGCTCTGTATATCATGGTGAGTTTCACAACACATTGTGGGAGGAATGACTTCTTCATTAAGGAACTCATTACTCATCATGGAATATGCAAATAAGATTGGAAAGAATTAAGACTCTCCACTCAGAGGTCTGTATCTACACTAAGGGTATATCTTTGTCTACAGTAACATATTCAGAAGCCCTGCTCCTGCCCTGTTCATCAGCATGTTGAGGATATTACTTAGCTACAATAGGACCTGTGGGGACACACTGAACGGTTTTCAACCACCAATAAATAACAAAATATATTGTTTTAGACTGCGTAGCACTCAATATTCTGTAAAATCGAGTTGTAAAGTGATTCAATATTTCACGGGACAGTAAAAACAGAATGAGCTCATGGTATGGGAACCAGTATACTATTTATAAGCTTTGTGTAATTCATGATTTTGCTAACAACAACAATATTTAAAACTATAAAAACTGTGTCCCACAGCATGGGTGTAAACATTTCATGTGGTATGTTTGTGAGTTCTCTCCTGAACCTTCCTCAGTGAAATCCAACTTGCCTGGAACCTTCTTCCCCTCTTTATCACTATGGAGGTCTGTACCTTTGATATTACTCTACAAACACACACACACACACACACAATCACACACACATAAACATACACACACAAAAAAACACAGACACACACATACACACACACACAATCACACACAAACACATAATCACACACAGATAAACATACACACACAAAAAAACACAGACACACACATACACACACACACACACATACACACACATAAACATATACACATAGAAACACCCACACACGGTTTTCAAACAAATTTTCCGCTAGCAGGGAGGCTTCATAAATCTTTCAGGCTAAGTGTCCCCTCGGCTCCCCTCTCTTCCACTTTGCTATGTTTGTCTCTCTCTCTCCCTCTATCTATCCCCCCACTCTCTCTCTCTCTCTCTCTCTCTCTCTCTCTCTCTCTCTCTCTCTCTCTCTCTCTCTCTCTCTCTCTCTCTCTCTCTCTCTCTCTCTCTCTCTCTCTCTCTCTCTCTCTCTCTCTCTCTCTATCCACTCTCTCTTTCTCTCTATCCACTCTCTCTTTCTCTCTCGCTCTCTCCCGTTCTCTCCCTCTTTCTCTCCCTCTCTCTGTCTCTCCTTCTCTCTTCATGCAAATATGGGTCACATCAGACCTGGGAAACACAGGTGAGCTCAACACAGGGCCACGGCAGGGAAAGGGCCGGAAACACACCACTACTAAACTTCCACCTGGACTCCGCACGCACACAGGCACGCTCACACATAGGAAGCACAAACACACATACACATAAACACATACGGTTGAAGTCAGGAGTTTACATACACCTAAGCCAAATGCACTCAGTTTTTCACAATTCCTGACATTTAATCCTGGTAATCCTGGTTTACATACACTCAATTAGTATTTGGTAGCATTGCTTTTAAATTGTTTATCTTGGGTCAAACATTTCGGGTAGCCTTCCACAGGCTTCCCACAATAAGTTGGGTGTATTTTGGCCCATTCCTCCTGACAGAGCTGGTGTAACTGAGTCAGGTTGGTAGGCCTCCTTGCTCACACACGCTTTTTCATTTCTGCCCACACATTTTCTATAGGATTGAGGTCAGGGCTTTGTAATGGCCACTCCAATAACTTGACTTTGTTGTTCTTAAGCCATTTTGCCACAACTTTGGAAGTATGCTTGGGGTCATTGTCCATTTGGAAGACCAATTTGCGACCAAGCTTTAACTTCCTGACTGATGTCTTGAGTTGTTGCTTCAATATATCCACATAATTTTCCTACCTCATGATGCCATCTATTTTGTGAAGTGCACCAGTCCCTCCTGCAGCAAAGCACCCACACAACATGATGCAGCCACCCCCGTGCTTCATGGTTGGGATGGTGTTCTTCGCCTTGCAAGCCTCCCCCTTTTTCCCCATGTGCAATTGCAAACCGTAGTCTGGCTTTTTTATGGCGGTTTTGGAGCAGTGGCTTCTTCCTTGCTGAGCAGCCTTTCAAGTTATGTCGATATAAGACTCGTTTTACTGTGGATATAGATACTTTTGTACATGTTTCCTCTTTCCTTTGCTGTTGTTCTGGGATTGATTTGCACTTTTCGCACCAAAGTACTTTCATCTCTAGGAGACAAAACGCGTCTCCTTCCTGAGCGGTATGACGGCTGCTTGGTCCCATGGTGTTTATACTTGCATACTATTGTTTGTACAGATGAACATGGTACCTTCAGGCATTTGGAAACTGGAGGTCTACCATTTCTTCCCAGAGGTCTTGGCTGATTTCTTTTGATTTTCCCATGATGTCAAGCAAAGAGGCACTGAGTTTGAAGGTAGGCCTTGAAATACATCCACAGGTACACCTCCAATTGACTCAAATTATGTCAATTAGCCTATCAGAAGCTTCTAAAGCCATGGCATCATTTTCTGAATTTTTCCAAGCTGTTTAAAGGCACAGTCAACTTAGTGTATGTAAACTTCTGAACCAGTGGAATTGTGATACAGTGAATTATAAGTGAAATAATCTGTCTGTAAACAATTGTTGGAAAAATTACTTGTGTCATGCACAAAGTAGATGTCCTAACCAACTTGTGTGTGTGTGGTTGAAAAACAAGTTTTAATGACTCCAACCTAAGTGTATGTAAACCTCCGACTTCAACTGTAATTTCCTCTGATTTGACTTTCAGTCTTTAACCTCAGAGCGATGTTCAAGTAAGAACACCAACAAGGAAGAGGACCAACCAAGAAGTGCGCGGAGTGACTCAGCTTTAATATTGCAGTGACTTTTTATGAAGTCTTACTCTTCCTCTAGTGAACAATATAAACTGGCACTACTGTAGATACACTTCGAGCCACTAAGAACAAAATTAAATAAATTATGTGAGAGAAACTGTGTATACATGTGGAAGGAGTGGAGTTAAAATGGAGAATCTTCCTGAAGCTTTTGCACAGACTTTCTGCCAGCTGTAACATGGAAGCCTACGTACTGTAGGTTTAAGCTTGTTTCTGGGAGGGGATAAGGAATGTGATACTTGTCCAATGCTTTTGTATTGTATTGATTCACATTCTGCAACCTGTTTCACCCAAAGATAGAGTGGATAGACGAACATAATGATATATGCCCATGTGTAATATATCGTGGAGATAAAACCTGCAAAGTGGTCTCCTATACCCGATGATTGAAGATGCTATCTCCACCATTCAATCTTGCTTCTCGCTGCTGTTATGTTTGACGAATAACCGACCTGACATGTAATTCCTCTCAGATCTCATTTGGATTGTCTACAGCCAGAGGGTCTAGCACCACACACACACACACAAGCAAGCACACACACACACACACAAGGACGTACACACACTGTCACGTACACACACGCACACATATACACACACACTCACTAAGGGACATTAGCATAAAGTTTCATTTGGGTCATCCTCATCAGATTTCACACTTGGTAAACAGTTCTGTTTCTCTCTCCCAGACACTCCAGGAGGGACCCTACTTTCAAAGAACTGATAGTGTCACGCTCTGATCTGGTTCACCTGTCCTTGTGCTTATCTCCACCCCCTCCAGGTGTTGCTTATTTTCCCCGGTGTATTTATCCTTGTGTTTTCTGTCTCTCTTTGCCAGTTTGCCTTGTTTGTCAAGTCAAGCAGCATTTTTGTTTCTCAGCTCCTGCTTCCCAGTCTCTCCTGGTTTTGACCCTTGCCTGTCCTGACTCTGAGCCGCCTGCCTGACCACTCTGCCTGCCCCTGACCTCGAGCCTGCCTATCGTCTTGTACCATTTGGACTCTGACCTAGTTACTGAACCCCTGCCTGTCCTGAACCCCTGCCTGTCCTGAACCCCTGCCTGTCCTGCCTATCGCCTGGTATTGTTTTGACTCTGCCCTGGTTTATGAACTCTCGCCTGTACCCGACCTGCCTTTTGCCTACCCCTTTTGTCATAATAAATATCAGAGCTCAACCATCTGCCTCCTGTCTCTGGGGCGGCAGGTACCCTAGTGGTTAGAGCATTGGCCTAGTAACCGAAAGGTTGCAAGATTGAATCCCAGAGCTGACAAGGTAAAAATCTGTTGTTCTGCCCCTGAACAAGGCAGTTCATCCACTGTTCCTAGGCTGTCATTGAAAATAAGAATTTGTTCTTAACTGACTTGCCTAGTTAAATAAAGGTTAAATAAAGTTTGGGTCTTGCCTTGTGCCCTTACAGATAGAAGGTAAATACCAAAACAATTTACAGATTTAAGAATGTTACTGCACACACAGATATATTAACAGCACCGCACTTTTCATGTAGCCTAATTTTGACCGATCAACTGATCAAGCAACATTATGGACAAAACCTTAAATCCTGTTGCTGCAGGATTATTTTGCTGCGACAATAGTAGTCAAATTAAGATCCTATATCTGTACGTTCACTGTGACATTACCATAACATCAGTATGAACACCTATAGGAATACTGTATCTACCAATGAAGACTAACAGTGCTAGATTAAAATGCTATAGCTGTACTGTGAAAAGACTTCACCCATAACACCAATATGAACATCTACAGGAATATCTATCAATGAAAATACCAACAGTGCTAGACATGAAACCATCTAATAGATATAAACGTTGTGCCCATTTTAAGACATTCTCACGTCACCCCTCCTTGAGTCAATGCTTTCAGTGCCCTAAAATTGACACGTATAACCAAACAGTGAGCTATGTTTGAGACTTTGTGTTGAGTGCGAGTATTCTGTTATCACTCATAAAGTGAGTCTCACCTTCTCCTGAACCACTGCTTCTATGATATCTGTAATTCTAGTCTACAGCAGCACAGTGGATGTGATGGAGAGAATTAGAGTCATATGCTGGGTACCAAATGGCACCCTACCCCTGCAGTGCACTACTTTTGACCAGAGAACGCTATGGGCCCTATGATCATAAGTAATGCATTACACAGCAAAAAGGGTGCAATTTGGGACTCATTCATGGTGTTATTATCCCATCCAAAGTTTCCCCTGCTCCAGTTCCTGCTCCACCCACACTCTACTGCTGATTATACAGAAACATGGCAGATGCCTATTCCACTGGCCTCTGCCACACACAGAGTCCTCCCTCCTCTCCCCAGACACAAATAGAACATGACAACCTGCCCATACCAAAGAGACCACTGGCTGGATGTAGAGTTTGTGTGTGTGTGTGTGTGCGTCCGTGTGTGCGTGCATGTGTGTGTGAGATTGCTTTGGTAAAACATTTTACGTCAGTTTCTGTAAATTGTCTAATTTTCTATCCGACAATATTTAAATTCATCAAGGCAACAGTAAACATGTCGTCCCCCACGAATGATGCAGCGCCCCACTTGAACCGATCAGTGTAATTTTGTAAATGGCAAGATGCCTCACTTACCCAAGTTTCGTCAAAATCGGGCCAGTGGTGTCTGAGATGTCACGTGGGTTAGCTAAATTTCATCACTCTGAGTCAAACAGATCAAGAAATACACACTCAGTTTATTTCCATACCCATCTAGTACCGGGTCGGGCCCCCTTTGCCTCCAGAACAGCCTGAATACTTTGGGCATGGAAGCGTTGCTCAATTTGTATCAAGGGACCTAACGGGTGCCAGGAAAACATTCCCCAAACCATTACACCACCGCCACCAGCCTATACCGTTGACACCAGATAGAATGGGACTTACTCCAAATCCTGACTCTGCCATCAGCATGACGCAACAGGAACTGGGATTTGTCGGACCAGGCAATTCCTCAATTACCCACTGGAGCCGCTTCTTCTTGTTTTTTAGCTGATCTGAGTGGAACCCACACTGGCGGTTCTGGGGGGGGCCAGGGGGGCCAGTGCCCCTGTGACAACAATTTTGGACCCACTTGTGGCCCCCCTAAATGTGGAGTATGAAATAATTTTTGCATAACAATTTTTTGCTATCGTTCTTTTTTTACATCCGTTATTAGACAGTGGCAACGTGGAACACTAATTAAACCCACACATTTACTAGAGGGACATGGTCTTTTGCCTACTAATGCCTGCAATGAAGTGAAGAAAACGATATGACAACAATAATGTCTAATGTAACTGTCCCCTCTAACAGTACAACTGGCCCCAGCTTGGCCCCCCCAGTTGAAAGGGTCTAGAACCTCCACTGGGAACCCAGTGTGGTTGTCTGCTGCAATAGCCCGTCCGTGACAAGGACTGATGAGTTGTACGTCCTGAGATGCCGTTCTGCACACCACTGTTGTACTGAGCCGTTATTTGCCTGTTAACACGATTCCAGCCATTCTCCTTCGACTTCTCATCACAGAGCTGTTTTCGCTCACAGGACTGCGGCCGACTTGATGTTTTTTGTTTGTCGCACCAATCTCTGTAAACCCTGGAGACTGTAAAGCCCAGGAGGCCGGACGTTTCTGAGATACTGGGACCAACGGGGCTGGCACTGACAATCATAAGACGCTCAAAGTCACTTAGGTCACTCATTTTGCCCATTCTAATATTCAGTCGAACAGTAACTGAAAGCCTGTCTGCCTGCTCTATATAGCAAGACAAGGCCACGTGACTCACTGTCTGTAGGAGCGAACCATTTTCATGAACGGGATGGGGTACCTAATAAACATGTGCCCATTATATCGCCACCATGTGGTCGATATGAATGTTCTTGCATATGTTGAGTCTTGACAGTGTTTGCAACATGTGTGCCAAATTGTATTACAGTATGAATATTCTTGACTGATTTATAAGCATTTATGTGCCAGTCCACGCCCACGTGAATTCTTATTGATCAATAGTGCCCATGTTGCTTAGGTACTTGTCTAGAAAGTATTGCATCGGGAGACCTTCGTCCATAGATGCAACATATCAAGTTTCGTGCAGATCGGTCATTCAATGCCATTTTTCACAAATTTCTAAATGGCGGAATATCTATCATGGCAGGCCTTACGGGTCACTAAGGGAGATGTGTTCCTTGTGAGGAGAGGGATCTATGTACCGAATTTCATGACTTTAGGTCAAACAGGGTTAGGGCCATGACTTTTCAAAGTTAGCATTTTCAATTGCTTGTTAAAGCATCAACATCTGGTGGAATTTTGTAGATGCAAGATCTCTATGGCAAGATACATCATTCACCTAAGTTTTGTCAAAATCGTGCCTGTGCTGTCTGAGATATCGCTTGTGATGAACGAACGTACTAACAGACAGAAACAGATCCACAGTCACCCTCGCTGGGGACAGTAAAGACACAGTTATATGATCTTATATGATCTTAAGATAGAGACAGAGAGACAGAGAAAACTCAAATATGGTACACACACACACCTTTGCAGTAAAACAGAACCTAAAAGGTGGAATTTCTATGGCAAATGCTTGACATTGAAGCAAAAGACTTACAGAGGGGCTTTACAGTGATGTGCCGTGACAGTCATTATTCCAGTACAAGTAAGGGGAAAAGGGAAACGGGTTCAGTTGTAGAACTGAATGCCTTCAAATGAAATGTGTCTTCCACATTTAACCCAACCCCTATGAATCAGACAGGTGCGGGGGGGCTGCCTTAATCAACATCCACATCTTCGCCGCCCGGGAAACAGTGGGTTAACTGCCTTGCTCGGGGGCAGAACAACAGATTTGTACCTTGTCAGCTCGGGGATTCGATCCAGCAACCTTTCGGTTACTGGCCCAACAAGTAGAGCGATACAATGAAGAGGAGATGAAATAGCCACACATTATCTGTCTGTGTGTGTGTGTATGTGTGTGCGCTCGTGCGTGCGTGTGTATGTTTGTGTGTGTTTGAGTGTGTGTGTGCGTTTGTGTGTGATGAAATATTAAAACGTTCATGTGTGCGAGGGGTGCGAGGGGAGCGAGGGGATGGAGCAGTCACTCATGGAGAGAGTCATGGCAGGGATAATACAACACCCGCCTGTGGGTGGACCTAAGCACTGCAGCACAGTAAAACATAGCATATGTTTCCTGTCTCTCTCACAAAGAACATCACACACAAACACCAGACACACACCGCTACCGAACACACACACAGCTACAGAACACACGCACTGCTACAGAACACACAGACTCAACGCTACAGAACACACATCCTGTAGCTATAGATTACACAAACAGGCCTGTTTAGATGTGATTTACATTGGTAGGTTAGAGCAGGGGTAGGCAACCCTATTCCTGTGCTGCAGCCACTGCAGGATTTTGTTCCAACTAGGCACCACACCTGACCAACTGAGCAAATGGATCACTTCAGTGATTGCCTAAATTCAACACAACTGGTCTTCCAGGTTGGTTAAATCCAAAACAATAAGTGCCTGCGGCACTCCAGGACCAGATTTGACTACCCCTGGTCTAGACTGTGTTGCATAAAGATAGAGGTCAAGAGGAATAGAGGCTGTTTGTCTTGATCTCTGTCTGTAATGTTTTCTTCATTTGACTGTTGATATGCCAGCACACAAGAGAGTAGAGAAGATGTGATGACCTTGTCTTTCAAAATGCACATTTAATAAAACATTGTACTCTAGTAACAAATCAACCTGTTACACAGACTACAAAATATTCAAAAGATATACCACTGTCTGGTTTCTTGTTTGTTAGAATATCTGTCTTTTTGAGCACCTTTTGTGCCTTCTACCCTCAGGTCTAACTCAATAATAGTCAGTGGAGAGAGAGAGAGAGAGAGAGAGAGAGAGAGAGAGAGAGAGAGAGAGAGAGAGAGAGAGAGAGAGAGCACAATAGACAATAGACATAAAACCTAGATTCCCCTCAGGTGGTAAGCTTCCATTATCCTCTCATCTTTATCTCTGAGTCTATTCCACCACCACCCTCCCCTCTGTCCTGTCTGCCCAGCCCGCCTGCCCAACTCTTCGTTTGGCAAGGTCGATAAACAGAACCTTTAACGCTGCTCAGAATGATTCTAACCTATTCTGAACAACACATTAAAACCAAAGCAAACACATAAACTGCTAAAGCTCTTTTCACTCCTCCTCTGTCACAAAAGGCACATATAAGAGAGAGAGAGAGAGTGTGTGTGTGTGTGTGTCCGTGTGTGTGTGTGTGTGTGTGTGTGTGTGTGTGTGTGTGTGTGTGTGTGTGTGTGTGTGTGTGTGTGTGTGTGTGTGTGTGTGTGTGTGTGTGTGTGTGAAGGAAAAGGTCAGATTCTCAATACATTCACTCTCTGTAAACATTCCAGCTAAAAGCACTGATTGTTGTCTAGACATTGTCGCTGTACAAATAAAACAAAGAAGAGACACAAGATGAAAGAAAAACAGAAAGAACGATTCTAACCACGGACCGTCTTGATTACTGGCTTCCAGTGAGGCTTAATTGCTGTGCATTTTTCCTCTAATGTGAAAGTGTTCTCCCTCTGGAAAGCAGGAGAATTTAAGGCTGTTTTTGTCCTTCATTTTTACTTTACATTATCTCTCTTTATCTCTCTTTATTGTCCTAGTTCTCAGCTTTGAATTGTACATTTCCCCTATATGTTTTCTCTGGTGATATCTGTATTGATGTGTGAAGCACAGGGAGGGATGTCATCTTGTCCACCAGGTCACAAATCTAACCACACACGTCTCCTCTTGAAATATAATGGCTTTGGTGATATGTACTGTATGGTCATTCTCACAGAGGAGCTGCAACTAACAGCTCAGTCTGGCTCAACATGGACCCAACATGGATGCCCTCATCCACTCTCGGGCCCCTGCACCCATATCCCAGAAGGCTTTGCAGCGATCCAGAGGCTCAGAGCGCCAACGGCAGCTTTCTGTACCCTTGAGGAGGGAAACGCACGATTAATCAGGTATGAATGGAGCACAATAAAAATCGATGTGTTTCAGAAAGAAGCATGAAACATTTACAAGCCCACTCCTATCCTGCAAAAACTCATCATTTTTATTGACTCTCTTCTTAACCACGGCACTATCAACGGCCGGCTTCCGCATTTCTTTATTGGTTTCAATTTATCTATAAAAGGGGTAAGGCCCCTATCTGCAGAATAAATCACGCATGGATAGTCAACAGAAGCAGCACACTCTGGCCTGCAGCCAAATGAAAATGCAGCAACACAAAGCCAAGGACAGATGTGTCCAGACCAAACATAAACAGTCTCAGTTTCTTGAAGGGGAATCTATGGGAACATGATGATACCCGTTAGGGGAATGAGACTGATATCATTTCTCAGAGCAAGAATAGACTGACGAGTTTCAGAAGAAAGTTCTTTGTTTCTAGCTATTTTGAGCCTGTAATCGAACCCACAAATGCTGATCCTCCAGATACTCAACTAGTCTAAAGGCCAGTTGTATTGCTTCTTTAATCAGGACAACAGATTTCAGCTGTGCTAACATAATTGCTAAAGGGTTTTCTAATGATCAATTAGCCTTTTAAAAATATAAACTTGGATTAGCTAACACAACGTGCCATTGGAACACAGGAGTGATGATCAATTTGACGTTATTTTATTGGACAAAAAATGTGCTTTTCTTTCAAAAACAAGGTCATTTCTAAGTGACCCCAAACTTTTAAAAGGTAAGTTTAGACCTACGCATTCATCTACAGCATAACCAATAACTCTTACCCAAACCTTGACCATACAATAACCATAGGTAATTCAATATGGGATTGCTGGTCAATCTTGTACCTTTTCCCCTTTAACGTACGGTATTGGGGTTGCTGAACGGCCACACATTCTGTTTGTACTCTCTCTGTATGTGGACAACTCGAGCAATGTTTGGTCTGGTGTCATGAGCCCCCCACATTACCAAACCCACAAACAAAACAAACATATCCACTCATCATGAATATACATACTTACTTTACACAGACCCAAGGACACACACACACACCCCAACACTGGGTTGATCAGGTTTACCTCCACTAATGCTGTTTCTGCTGAAACTGGTTTCTCTCTTGGCACAGATACAGAGAGAGAAATAGTGAAACGCAGGCACACACAAGCCCGCACGCACACACTCACACGCACACGCACGCACACACGCACAAACGCAGACACACACACACGCACACACACACACACACATACACACACACACACACACACACACTGCAAGTTTCACAGTGAGTTCAACATGCAGTGGTTGAGCAGTGATACACAACAGCAACAGATCATAGCTTGTGATACTAACCCATAGAGGATAGCAGACAGCTAGAGAAACAATAGGCTCTTATAGAGAACCTCCAGGAGGAGACTCAATAACACAGGAGCGACACAACCAGGCACAAAGGATACCATCGATCTGGCAGCACACAAGACTGTGAATTGTTCTCAACAGGACTCTGGTCACAATGACAATCTGTGTTTCAGGGACAACAGTCTGCAATGGTAGGCCTACATACATCCTCCTAAGAAAAGCCCAAGTTCTATTGAGAATGTTGCACTTCAGCTCTGAAGAACATTTCGCGATGAAGGCCATGATGACGGCCAAAGCGTTATGTTTTAAACTTGAAGTAGATCACAGATTTTAGAGTAGTGACTATTCCTTCCATATGCGACGACTCCTTTCTTGTCTCACGTTTCTTGAGTGCCTTCTACTCCTCTCCAAAGTCTCACTGCAACAAATAACATTCATGAAGAAATGCAGATTAAATAAAGGATAATATCATAGTCTGGAATTAATTATGTTTACATTGTTTGTTTTTTTTCACCTTTATTTAACCAGGTAGGCCAGTTGAGAACAAGTTCTCATTTACAACTGCGACCTGGCCAAGATAAAGCAAAGCAGTGTGACAAAAACAACTACACAGAGTTACACATGGGATAAACAAACGTACAGTCAATAACACAATAGAAAAATCGAGATACAGTGTGTACAAAAGTTGAAAGGCAAAAAATAGGCCAAAGTGGCGAGATGATTACAATTTAGCATTAACACTGTAGTGATAGATGTGCAGATGATGGTGTGCAAGTAGCGATACTGGAGTGCAAAAAAGCAACAACAAAAAATATAACAATATGGGGAAGAGGTAGTTGGGTGGGCTATTTACAGATGTGTACAGGTGCAGTGATCGGTAAGCTGCTCTGACAGCTGATGCTTAAAGTTAGAGAGGAAGTCTCCAGCTTCATTGACTTTTGCAATTCGTTCCAGTCATTGGCATTAGAGAAGTGTAAGGAAAGGTGGCCGAAGGAGGTGTTGGCTTTGGGGATGACCAGTGAAATATACCTGCTTGAGCGGGTGCTACGGGTGGGTGTTGCTATGGTGACCAGTGAGCTGAGATAAGGCGGGACTTTACCAAGCAAAGACTTATAGATGACCTGAAGCCAGTGGGTTTGGCGACGGATATGTAGCGAGGGCCAGCCAACGAGAGCATACAGGTCGCAGTGGTGGGTAGTATATGGGGCTTTAGTGACAAAACGGATGGCACTGTGATAGACTACATCCAATTTGCTGAGTAAAGTGTTGGAGGCTATTTTGTAAATGACTTCGCCAAAGTCAAGGATCGGTAGGATAGACAGTTTTATGAGGGTATGCTTGTCACAAGGAGGCTTTGTTGCGAAATAGGAAGCCGATTCTAGATATAATTTGGATTGGAGATATTTAACGTGAGTCTAGAAGGACAGTTTACAGTCTAACCAGACACCTAGGTATTTGTAGTTGTCCACATATTCTAAGTCAGAACCGTCCAGAGTAGTGATGCTAGTCGGGCGGGCTGGTGCGGGCAGCGATCGGTTGAAGAGCATGCATTTAGTTTTACTAGCATTTAAGAGTTGGAGGCCATGGAAGGAGTGTTGTATGGCATTGAAGCTCGTTTGGAGGTTTGTTATTAACACAGTGTCCAAAGAAGGGCCTGATGTATACAGAATGGTGTCGTCTGCGTAGAGGTGGATCAGAGAATCACCAGCAGCAAGAGCGACATCATTGATATATACAGAGAAAAGAGTCGGCCCAAGAATTGATACCTGCAGATCCCCCATAGAGACTGCCAGAGGTCCGGAAAACAGGCCCTCCAATTTGACACACTGAACTCTATCTGAGAAGTAGAAGTAGTAGGTGAACCAGGCGAGGCAGTCATTTGAGAAACCAAGGCTATTGAGTCTGCCTATCAGAATGCGGTGATTGGCAGAGTCGAAAGCCTTTGTCAGGTCGATGAAGACGGCTGCACAGTACTGTCTTTTATCGATGGCGGTTATGATATTGTTTAGGACCTTGAGCGTGGCTGAGGTGCAACCATGACCAGCTCGGAAACCAGATTGCATAGCGGAGACGGTACGGTGGGATACAAAATGGTCGGTGATCTGTTTGTTAACTTGGCTTTCGAAGACTTTAGAAAGACAGGGCAGGATGGATATAGGTCTGTAACAGTTTGGGTCTAGAGTGTCTCCCCCTTTGAAGAGGGGGATGACCGTTGCAGCTATCCAATCTTTAGGGATCTCAGATGATACAAAATAGAGGTTGAACAGGCTAGTAATAGGGGTTGCAACAATTTCGGCAGATCATTTTAGAAAGAAAGGGTCCAGATTGTCTAGCCCGGCTGATTTGTAGGGGTCCAGATTTTGTAGCTCTTTCAGAACATCAGCTAACTGTATTTGGGAGAAGGAGAAATGGGGGAGGCTTGGGTGAGTTGCTGAGGGGGGGTGCAGGGCTGTTGACCGGGGTAAGGGTTGCCAGGTGGAAAGCATGGCCAGCTGTAGAAAAATGCTTATTGAAATTCTCAATTATTGTGGATTTATCGGTGGTGACAGTGTTTCCAAGCCTCAGTGCAGTGGGCAGATGGGAGGAGGTGCTCTTGCTCTCCATGGACTTTACAGTGTTCCAAAACTTTTTGGAGTTAGTGGTACAGGATGCAAATTTCTGTTTGAAAAAGCTAGCCTTTGCTTTCCTGACTGACTGTGCACATTGGTTCCTGGCTTCCCTGAAAAGCTGCATATCGCGAGGGCTATTCGATGCTAAAGCAGTACACCAAAGGATGTTTTTGTGCTGGTCAAGGGCAGTCAAGTCAGGAGTGAACCAGGGGCTATCTCTGTTCTTAGTTCTACATTTTTTGAATGGGGCATACCCTCTACTGATGGGATGAGGTCAATATCCTTCCTGGATACCCGGGCCAGGTCGATTAGAAAGGCCACTCGCTGTAGTGTTTTAGGGAGTGTTTGACAGTGATGAGGGGTGGTTGTTTCACCGCGGACCCATTACGGACACAGGCTATGAGGCAGTGATCGCTGAGATCTTGGTTAAAGACAGCAGAGGTGTATTTGGAGGGCAAGTTGGTCAGGATGATCTCTATGAGGGTGCCCATGTTTACGGATTTATGGTTGTACCTGGTAGGTTTCCTTGATCATTTGTGTGAGATTGAGGGCATGTAGCTTCGAACTGAAGATAGATGGGGGGCAATCAATTCACATATGGTGTCCAGGGCACAGCTGGGGGCTGTGGGGGGTCTCTAAACAAGCGGCAACAGTGAGAGACTTATTTCTGGAAAGGTGGATTTTTAAAAGTAGAAGCTCGAACTGTTCGGGCACAGACCTGGATAGTATGACAGAACTCTGCAGGCTATTTCAGCAGTAGATTGCATCTCTGCCCACTTTGGCAGTTCTATCTTTGGTGGCCGTCCTGAGCCAGGATTCAGACATGGCTAGGACATCAAGGTTGACGGAGTGTGCTAAAGCAATTAATAAAACAAAGGGAGGAGGATTCTGATGTTAACATGCATGAAACCAAGGCTTTTACGGTTACAGAAGTCAACAAATGAGAGCGCCTGGGGAATGGGTGTAGCACTGGGGGCTACAGGACCTGGGTTAACCTCTACATCACCAGAGGAACAGAGGAGGAGTAGGATAAGGGTACGGCTAAAGCCTATAAGAACTGGTTGTCTAGTGCGTTAGGAATAGAGAATTAAAGGAGAAGATTTCTGGTTGTGGTGGAATAGATTCAGGGCATAGTGTACAGACAAGGGTATGGTAGGATGTGAGTACAGTGGAGGTAAACCTAGGCAAATAAAACTATTTGACGTGTCAAATAACAATATGTAAACTATATGCAAATGTGGGCCAATCACTATATGAAAAACTTGTCATTCATCATCACCAACAAACGACTAAGTCATGTCAAATCTTGAAAACATGAGAGACCGCTTTTTAAGTTTTGCCAGCCAAGTGCAACCACCTTTACAACCACCCCAGGAGGATCGGGTGGTTCAAAGGTATGATTAATTCTGGTAGGTTAGGTAATATCTGGTAAAAGTCAACATTAACCGGCACAACTACCTAGTAACATTAGCTAGCTAATGACAGCAACAGCTACCGTGGCGTGCGCAAGTATGGGCGGCGTCGATTATGCTGAGTGTCATTATTGTAACTTTTATAACGTTTGCACATGTCAGATTTCAATGGTTCAGGAGACGGAATAATGCTGGAGTCCAAAGGCGGCAAACCGGGAGAAGCAGGCTGATAACTATGAGGGTTTGCCTGATCGCTGACCCTACCATCCGGCAGCTGAACGGGATAGGTCCATTTTCCCTATATCCATGTAGTACATGAGGACACAATGCGATGCACAGTGCTTGCTTTGTAAGTAAGCTAGGTGTGAATCTATCTTGTGATTAAACATCGACTTTTTGAAGGTTATTTTACTGATTTAAAGATCATGGACTGTTTCCCTGTTTCCCTATATTAGGATACTTTTTATTAGATTTAAATAATGTTTCCATATTTAGAGTATCCTGTGAGGCAGATCAAAGTGCCCTACGGTCAGGAGGAGAGCAGCTTCTTGAAGGTTTTGGGGGAAACATTCCCCCTGATTAATCCAAACGTAGAGGCCTTTAAGACAGACAGGAGGAAGAGGCTCGTTCCCCTACAAAAAAAAGGATTGTTGTCAAGACAATGGAGGACAGAGATGGTGTGGTTGAATTGGTGGCTCAACAATTTGTCCAAGGGAGCATGCAGGTGGCCTTGGAGCAGTAAGTCAACTCTGTCATAAATATGTGAAGCACTTGTCATTACCTCCTCTAACATAAGTATTTTTAATCAGTCCACCCCCCTAAATCAATACACGTCACTATATTGTGCTTAACACTTATTTTAAATATACATACTGTCTCTAAACCATAACAGGTTCAAACAGTCTCAACTCTCTTGGGCTGCTTGAGGCATTGGGGAACCACCTGGACAGCTTCCGAGCACTTCTTGTGGACTCCATAAAGCCTCCCACTGCCAGGGACCTGCGGGACCTGTTTAAAGTAACCTATTCCATACCTGGCGGCAACCGGCGGTGTTTGGAGAACGACACCATCTGCCACTGGTTCAACTGACTGGCTGAGGTGCAAGGTAAAATAGTAAATTGTTCAAGTTTATCAGTAACTGCATATTATTCAATTTTGTGATTTAAATGTGTATTTTAAAAGTTTACTGTGTACTCCTCAGATGGAGAATGTCCTCCTCTAACAGTGGCGATGGTGTTGGAGTTTGCTACTGGGGCAACGGTGGTGCCACCCCTTGGGTTTGAGGACATCCCGACCATCGAATTCCTCCACACAGCATGAGGGCATTTCGCTGGGCAGCAGAAGGAAAAGTACCCAGAGGCAAACACGTGTGCTGTGACACTAAGGCTCCCTCTTCATAGCATCTACAATGCCTTTAGGGAATTCATGACCTCCGGTATTGTGAATTCCCCCACATTTCGGTGTTGCATAATTTTTTTTTGTTTTTATGCATTTTTGTAACTGTACATCAACATTTAATCTTTTATCTACTTCCATCTGTATTGTTTGTACAGTGCATTCGGAACGTATTCAGACCCCTTGGCTTTTTCCACATTTTATTACGTTACAGCCTTATTCAAAAATGGATACAATAATTTTTTCCCCTCATCAATCTACACACAATACCCCATAATGACAAAGCAAAAACAGGTTGACATTTTTGCAAATGTATAAAAAAAAAAGGAAATATTACATTTATGACCCTTCACTCAGTACTTTGCTAAAGCACCTTTGGCAGCGATTACACCATAGATTCTTCTTGGTTATGACACTACATTTGTATTTATTTAATACATTTTAGTAATACATGTAACACAATGTGGAAAAAGTCAAGGGTTCTGAAAACTTTCCAAATGCACTGTATTTCCATATTGGCTGTTATTGTTCAATTAATGATCATTAATATTAAATGATACAGTCCATATTGTTTGTCTTGGTGTTTTTAAGGTTTCGTTTTTTTAGAAACACTTTTCTGACACTTCACTAATAACCAATATCCTTTGCTGATATTGACTGAAATACTGCTGCCATATTGCAGCCAACTCATCCAAATCTGATAATTTGATGTCCTACATTAAGAACAAATTACACTTTAGACATGATCGTTTAATTAGAACTACAAGAAATAAGGCTTCCCATCCATTGCATCCAAGTGACAGCTCCACTTCTGGGAACTGCACCTTTGTAGTGACTTAGAAATAGATCCAAATAGATCTACGAAATAGATCCATTATTCCTAGGCTCTCCAACCCTGCTCCTGGAGAGCTACCCTCCTCAGTTGTAACTAACCTGATTAACTTATTAAGCAGGTAATTATTAAAATCAGGTGCACTAGATTAGGGTTGAAGTGAACCTACAAGACAGTAGCTCTCCAGGAACAAGGTTGAGAGCCCTGCACTAGTCCATCTTCAACCACATCATTTGAGCTGCCACAATGTGTCAACAATGTTATGTTACTAACTGTAATAAGTTGCTGTTAATCACAATGATATAAAATGTAACGGGGGCCAAACCACCGAATACCTATCTTCATAGTTTATTTTTGTAACTATAGGGCGTTCTTCACACAATTATTTAGTTTAACAATTTATAAAAGTCCCGATTGGGCATTACAAAAATGTAATAATGTCCATTCAGAATGTTCTGTTGCCCTCCCACAGCAGGCACGCTGTCAGAAGGGTGGGTGTAGCTGGTGTATGAAGTCAGGCGCAGGAGAGCAGAGATCAGTGACTCAAACGCACTTTACTTAGACAGCAAAGTGCAAAAGAACGGTTACCACAGAACACGGGTGAATAAATGGCAACCAGCACAAACCAGGCGGAACAATACCGACCTGAACAAAAATTAACAATCACACACAAAGACATGGGGGAAACAGAGAGTTAAATACATGACACTTAATTTGGGAATTGAAACCAGGTGTGTGGGAACACAAGACAAAAGAAATGGAAAATGAAAAGTGGATCGACGATGGCTACTAGACCGGTGACGTCCGAACAAGGAGAGGGACCGACTTCGGAGGAAGTCGTGACACACGCTCTGAAGGCTCCAATCCAGTGCTTGCAGTAGGCCTCTCCTGGGCTGTTTTGTACTGAGTGGAAGACAAATATTGTGTCTGCAGATGGAATGTTGTGCTAAAGCCCCATAGAGCAAAATACAATAACCATAGGCCGTATATCTTAACAGTACCTGACTCTCTCCAAATATGACCAAACAGAATTGTACTGGAATGGGGATGTACTTAACTTTTGTTAAGGCCACCTGTGCCTAAACTCTGGTCCCCATCCGTTTAGAGTTGAAGATGTCTGTCATACCTTTCTAAAGACCAAATCATACAGTGTGTGAAAGAGGGGGAATGTTAGTATTATAAAATGTATAATAGTATTATAAAAAGGAACTGATTCAAAGGAACGAGTGGTGCTGAAGATAAAGCGTCCAATCCCTCGTCCCAGTAGGGGAGTATCAGGGGTGTAGTAAGTCAGGTTGGAGTAGGAACGAGTGGCGCTAAAGATATAACTGCCATAACCCTCTGTAGATTGTCAACTCCCAGGCTGCCTCTGGGGCCTTCGAATGGAATTATTGTCCGGAACGGTTCCATCTGTGTGTTGCTGATGGTGAACTGGATTTGTGGCACAATCACCCATTTCGACCAATAAAGAGCTGCGGCGCCAGTGGTTGGAGGAGTTGAGGTGGTGGTTGGAAGAGCTGAGGTGGTGGCTTGAGAGCTGATGGTGGTTGAATTTGCGGCAAACAAATCCCTTACTGCTGCCAGATTGGCCCTCTGCATTGCCAGGGAACCAGAGACGAACAACTGCAGAGGTGACTGCCGTTGTTCAGTCCTCAGCCCATGGTGGTTCCACTGACTGGCAAACACAGCAATATCTCTGTTCACCCGTGGCAGGAACACAAAGTGCAGTGCCCACAGGTGCACCTCATTGTTGATGTCGATGATCTGCTCCGTCTCCAAGAAGGTGAACAGGTCATGGTAAACGTTGGAGACTCCATGCCAGACGTCCCCCCACAGCCACTCTATCCTCTGGTTGTGAGTGCTCTTCCCCTCTCACCACCCCTGAACTGCTCCATGAAGACACAGATACGGTTGTTTTCACCACCCGGTCACATCTCACCCAGGATGGTACTCCGTAGCTGGTGATGGCTGCTTCAAATGACTCCATGACTATGGCACTACTGTTGTTGTCAGAGGCCTTCAGAAACACAACAAGTCTGCTGTAACCATCCACAGCACCATGGATAACAATCCTCCACCTAAAAAACAAGATACATTTGTTGTACAAAAACTTTTTTTCTCTTATAGTGACGCCATTCTGTTTTTATTGATATCAGCTCTTTGATCCTCTCATCCACCTGAGCGTATGACAACAGTGAGAAGGACCTGAAAAGCTGAAAATGACTAAATACAAAAAGAAATCTAGAGAGTATGTAGAGACTCCCTCTTGTGTTACAATTGCTTTATTCAATTATGATAACTTACCTCCTGCGCTGCTTGACCACAGAGTGCGACACATTGAGAACATCTGACATTTGTCTGATGGTCATATGACAATCTATGAGGAACTCAAGCTGCTCCTTGGTGATGTGATACCGCCTTTCCTCCAAAGGCGCTTGATAGACTACTGAAATAATAAATACAATAGATAATTAATTACAAAATACACTCCTAAAAACTGAATGAAAAAAACATTTGGTTGGCCTATAATGCTATTCCTAAATTCTATATGGTGCTCTTATAGTCTTTTAACCTAGATTGACTTGACGATTTAACACAGGACAAGTAAAATGATACAATCTCAGCCTTTGCCACTCAGGCCGTACAAAAAGAAATTATACAAATGCAACAACTTGCCATCTTTCTAAGGTTCCCGTTGTTGGATGTCATTTACCTCTTGTAGGAAATCCTCTGCAACAGCAATTAGATTGCTGGCAATCTCTTCATCAATCAAATGACCGCTTGCCCACCGAAGGCTGAAAAATAGACCGCAGACGCGATTAGTCCAGTGACATTTTATTTGTATGTAGTTAACAACCCCTAAAGTGTTCTCTTGTCTAAACTGTGCCGACTCTGAGCCTCCGACCTATGAAGACATTGCATTGACAGGCAATGCAGTTTTAACTAACGTACTTTAGCTACAAACTATCAATGGCAGGCAGATCTAACGTTAGCTAGCTAACGCCGTTGGTAGTTAGGTAACGTTAGCGTTATATTATGTAGTTACTTTTTTTACAGCTGTTACACCACTCACTCTCAACACCTACGTTAGCTAGCTAGCTAACATTAAATTAACGTTACCTGGCTATTGATGGTTGAAGTCCATCTCTTCTGTCCGTGAGCAGCGGTCTGGTGCAATCAGAGATGGTAGATTTACAATTTTCGAAAAATTGGGCAGCCATTGTTAACTAGCTAGCTAATTTTACCTCTGAAGAACAGAAGTTGAGTGAATGTCTTTCATCAGTACCTGAGAATTGGGCGGAGTCCAAATGATCTTTATGCAAATGTGATCATCAGTGACAAAATCTATGACTCATAGCATACGTATCGGTGAATCGTTGTGACATATGAAATACAAGTGAGAGTGTAATCAATGTGTAATAACTATGTTAAAAATGTTTGAACGTGTTAAATTATGTGATGTGGAGTCATATTCAGGTCCTGATTGGTCAAGAAGCTTATTTGACATGTCAAATAGTGTTATTTGACATGTCAAATAGTGTATTTTTGACACGCAAAGACCCAAACGGTGTTCCATAAGCAATAGGTGAGTCAGGGAGCCGTTCGGTAGTCGCTATAACGCTAGGCGAGCGGGAGACACGACGTTCAGAAAGCTAGCAGGCCGGGGCTAGCAGATGGGTCTTCAGCGACATCGCAACGGAAAAGCCTGTTGAAACCACATCGGACTATTACGTCGGCAGACCAGTCCTGATGGATCGGTGAGACTCCGTGTCGACAATAAAGGGGCAAAAGAGGTTTTGTAGCCCAAGAATTAGCTGAAAATGTTGTCAGCTGGCCGGGAGATGGTCCTAGCTCGAGGCTAGCTCAAAGCTAACTGGTGTTTGCTTCGGGACATAGCCACTCGGTTGCAGCTAGCTAGCTGCGATGATCCGGTGTATTGGCCCAGAGCTTGCGACAGGAATCCGGTGATGTGGTAGAGAAGAGCAGTTTGATATGCTCTGGGTTGATATCGCGCTGTGCAGACTGGCAGGTATTGTCCTTTGCTGTTGTTCCGGGATTGATTTACATTTTTCACACCAAAGTACGTTAATCTCTAGGAGACAGAATGCGTCTCCTTCCTGAGCAGTATGACGGCTGCGTGGTCCCATGTTGTTTATACTTGCGTACAATTGTTTGTAATGAACGTGGTACCTTCAGGCGTTTTGAAATTGCTCCCAAGGATGAACCAGATCTTGTCTGATTTCTTTTGATTTTCCCATGATGTCAAGCAAAGAGGCACTAAGTTTGAAGGTAGGCCTTGAAATACATCCACAGGTACACCTCCAATTGACTCAAATTATGTCAATTAGCCTATCAGAAGCTTCTAAAGCTATGACATCATTTTCTGGAATTTTCCAAGCTGTTTGAATGCACAGTCAACTTAGTGGAAGTAGATGTCCTAACCGACTTGCCAAAACTATAGTTTGTTAATTTGTGGAGTGGTTGAAAAACGAGTTTTAATGTCTACAACCTAACTGTGCGTAAACTTCCGACTTCAACTGTATTTTTAGCTCGTAGATGGAAGGTGAGGGAAATAAGTATTTGACCCCCTCTCAATCAGAAAGATTTCTGGCTCCCAGGTGTCTTTTATACAGGTAACGAGCTGAGATTAGGAGCACACTCTTAAAGGGAGTGCTCCTAATCTCAGCTTGTTACCTGTATAAAAGACACCTGTCCACAGAAGCAATCAATCAATCCGATTCAAAACTCTCCACCATGGCCAAGACCAAAGAGCTCTCAAAGGCTGTCAGGGCCAAGATTGTATACCTACACAAGGCTGGAATGGGCTACAAGACCATCGCCAAGCAGCTTGGTGAGAAGGTGACAACAGTTGGTGCGATTATTCGCAAATGGAAGAAACACAAAAGAACTGTCAATCTCCCTCGGCCTAGGGCTCCATGTAAGATCTCACCTCGTGGAGTTGCAATGATCATGAGAACGGTGAGGAATCAGCCCAGAACTACACGGGAGGATCTTGTCAATGATCTCAAGGCAGCTGGGACCATAGTCACCAAGAAAACAATTGGTAACACACTACGCCGTGAAGGACTGAAATCCTGCAGCGCCCGCAAGGTCCCCCTGCTCAAGAAAGCACATATACATGCCCGTCTGAAGTTTGCCAATGAACATCTGAATGATTCAGAGGACATCTGGGTGAAAGTGTTGTGGTCAGATGAGACCAAAATTGAGCTCTTTGGCATCAACTCAACTTGCCGTGTTTGGAGGAGGAGGAATGCTGCCTATGACCCCAAGAACACCATCCCCACCGTCAAACATGGAGGTGGAAACATTATGCTTTTGGGGTGTTTTTCAACTTCACCGCATCAAAGGGACGATGGACGGGGCCATGTACCATCAAATCTTTGGTGAGAACCTCCTTCCCTCAACCAGGGCATTGGAAATGGGTCGTGGATGGGTATTCCAGCATGACAATGACCCAAAACAAGGCAACAAAGGAGTGGCTCAAGAAGAAGCACATTAAGGTCCTGGAGTGGCCTAGCCAGTCTCCAGACCTTAATCCCATAGAAAATCTGTGGAGGGAGCTGAAGGTTTGAGTTGCCAAACGTCAGCCTCGAAACCTTAATGACTTGGAGAAGATCTGCAAAGAGGAGTGGGACAAAATCCCTCCTGAGATGTGTGCAAACCTGGTGGCCAACTACAAGAAACGTCTGACCTCTGTGATTGCCAACAAGGGTTTTGCCACCAAGTACTAAGTCATGTTTTGCAGAGGGGTCAAATACTTATTTCCCTCATTAAAATGCAAATCAATTTATAACATTTTTCACATGCGTTTTTCTGGATTTCTTTGTTATTCTGTCTCTCACTGTTCAAATAAACCTACCATTAAAATTATAGACTGATCATTTCTTTGTCAGTGGGCAAACGTAGAAAATCAGCAGGGGATCAAATACTTTTTTCGCTCACTGTATATAATAATAATAAAACAATTAAATAAAAATGTGCTGGTATTCAAATATTCAGCAGTTTGAAAATAAAAGAGCAGGCAAATGTGTGTGCGTCCACCATTCTGTGCCTGTGTGCATTTGTGTGTATATAATGACAGGACTATTATGTTGGGTCATTGCAGTCTTGCCCAAATGATTGTCCTCCCTAGCAAGGGCAATGGAATATGATGGAGGGGAAGAGCGATAGAAATTGACACCAGCATGAATATTATTACATAAAGAAAATTGTGTGGGCAAATAGAATCACATGACAAAACCACACTGATACAACCACGCTGATAGAGTTGGTAACATTCACAAGTAGTAAGAAATGTAATGTAGACACAAAACACACTCCAGACCTAATGTTCTGTTCTTAATATTTCCAGAAAATGTATTGTATTTTCCTCACCGGAGGAGTGAATAACATTTCAGCTACAAAGTGCTATCTAGAGCTTAAAAGGGTTCTTGGGCTGTCCTCATAACCCTTTGAAGAACCCTTTTTGGTTCCAGGTAGAACCCTTTCCAATCCTTCTCTTATGGGGACAGCCGAAGTACCGTTTTGGAACCCTTTTTCTAAGAGTGTATACTCAAACTACAGCTTTACCTAAATAAAACAAAAAAACTTAACTACCTAATTTCCAAGTAGTTTAAAGTAAAGTAGGAACAACCTCCAAAACATTGGAGGAACACTGCTTCAGACTGAGGAACACTTTCTTTAAACGCACTATGTATTTCAAACAGCACAGAGAAAGGCTGCCATTTCTTGACATTCCATTAAATGAACTAGTGCAGCTTCCACATGGAGAGCTGGGGAGGAGGGGGTTGGGGGGGATGATGACATGCACAGGAAAGGCTGGCGTCAGACTGCCATCTAGTGATGGCACAGGAATCTTCTGGGTCATGTGGCTCCAGTCAAAATGACAAAGCCACCTGCATGGCCATTACTAAAACATGTATGTCCAGCTCACTCCAGCCTTATATGTGGAGTCACAAAAACCCTTCATGACGAGCTCTCTCACACACACAGAATTCCATCCTGAACAGACTAAACCATAATATTTATTGGTTTATTGTGGGCAATGCAACGAGTGAAACAGACGTTTCCTCTCTCTCCATCAGTCTTTTTTTAGGCAAGGGCCTGTCTGTCAGAGGTCAGGGAGGTCAGCGTAATCATTGGAGGAATACGATTAGCATATCTTAGCGGAAATCGAGTCGTTTTGCTGGCGGCCAGTGTGAGGGAGAGAAAAAGGGAAGGAGGGAGGAATGGAGGAGTGACTAAAGATTGATTGTCCCGCCATGAGCATTCATTAGATTCTCGGAGAAAGGATGCTGAGAGGAGGAGAGGACGAGGGGCAATGGATAGAGAAAGGGGGTGAGAGAACGAAAGAGAGGTTGTTGATTTCTCTTAGTATGCCCCACTCCTCTCTCTCTCTCTCTCTCTCTCTCTCTCTCTCTCTCTCTCTCTCTCTCTCTCTCTCATACACACACTCTCTCTTTCTCTCTATCACCAAGCATGTTGATCGTTACCCCTTCACACTGTCCCATTGGGAGTTTCACGGTGAGCTGAGGCGCTAGAGAGAGCTGGCATAGATGCAGTCTACAGTTAAGAGGTAGACAGACCAAAACATCCTAGAGCACCCATACCTTTTCTGACTGGCAAACAGACAGACTGGCAGCCTCATTCTAAGGCCAAACACTCACACATCATCTTAGCACTCCCTCCCAAACAACTCTGCTATTTTTCGCATGGGTGCTCAGAAATGCAATGGATCTTAAGAAATATCAATTTGAATGTAATTTTCATCTCACATTAACCATCACAGGAAGACAGGAACAGGGAAATACTCCAAACGCATTTGGTGTCATTTGATAAATGTGAATGTGTGATTTGGTATGGTATGTCATTACAAAGTCTTATGTGCAGTCCTCCCTACAAGCGGAGCGCGTTAGCTGGCTCCCAATAGCCCCTGAGGTAAATCAGCTCCATTTATTGTCTCCATTACCTGGGTGTCCATACATCCAGCGCAAAAAATGCTTTTCCATTTGGTAGCGGATCATCAAAGTGTAACTGACAGATGTCAGATATGATTAGATTCCCACCAAGCACCGCAGAGCCAAGGTGGAATCTCTCTCTCTCTCGCTTCCTCCCTCTGTAATACAGAACACCTCCATCCGCAGCTCTCAAATGTCAGCCATGAAATGAAACAGACATTCCAAATGAGGGCACAGCTTGAGCTAATATCCCATTACATGTTTACTTCATCTCCCCGGATGTGTCTGAATTCGCTGCTATAACCGCTCCATGAATCTATATTCTATCCGGCCAAAGAGAAAGAGAGAGAAAGATTCTTGTTATTTTCATATTGTAAATATCAAAAATAAGCTTTGGCAATATGTACATTGTTGCGTCATGCCAATAAAGCAAATTGAATTGAATTGAGAGAGAGAGATACTGAGAGAGAGAGAGAGAGAGAGAGAGAGAGAGAGAGAGAGAGAGAGAGAGAGAGAGAGAGAGAGAGAGAGAGGCAGTTAAACTAGGAAAGACTGCCAGAACATTTCCGCCCCCCAAATCAGGGCGACAACTCAACTTTAGGAACGGACGGGATACTCTGTAGTTTTCCTATTCGAACCACTGTCCCCCAGCCCAGTTCCCTTCCCCCTAGTCCAGTCTCCGAGACAATCACAGACTGGTGCCTCCTACTGTTCATGGGTGACATGGTGCCACAGTGGCCTCTGACTTCAGTGCCAGAAGCAGCAGCTAATCATAATTAGTGAGTCCCTTTGTCCTTGAGGTTTGGACTGGTTCCCCTCGTCCCCTGTTGACCAGACCATAGGGGAGACTTCTCCAACTGTGCTATCCATCTAGCTAAAGCAAATATACTGTTCCAATTGTATCATTCACACACAAGTATATAAAAACATCTCACATACAATTAAGCTCTCAAATAATCACATAATTAAGAGGTGACAGTATTTTGGTTATTTTGTTCCAGCTTACAAATGTCATGTTTCAGCTTACAAACGTCACATCCCCAGCCCAGTTTCCCTCCCAGCCCTCTCGCTCTCTCAGTTGTCTTGTTGCTTTGTTGTTGTTGTATTCCCTGTGTTCAGCAAGGTGATAACGGCTGGTGTGAACTGTGAAGTGTTCTTAACCGGCCCCTTTGTGTTCAGGGTCCTCGTGTTCGATTGGTAGTCAACCGGCACACAGAGAAGACAAATGCACAGTTCATATCCCTCTAACCACACATAGAGAATACTGCTTTTAGAGCTTTTCCTTTCCCATTCCTCTTTCTCTCTCTCTTCTCTCCCCTTCTCTTCTCTCCCCTTCTCTTCCCTTCTTTTCTCTCTCCTTCTCTTCTCTCCCCTTCTCTTCCCTTCTTTTCTCTCTCCTTCTCACCTCTCCCCTTCTCTCCTCTCCCCTTCTCATCTTTTCTCTCCCCTTCTCTTATCTTATCCTCTGTTCTACTTCTCCTGTCCTCTCTTTTCTTCCCTTCTCTCCTTCTCTT
This sequence comes from Brachymystax lenok tsinlingensis, assembly GCA_030435695.1. Lineage (NCBI taxonomy): Eukaryota > Metazoa > Chordata > Actinopteri > Salmoniformes > Salmonidae > Brachymystax > Brachymystax lenok. The sequence continues at coordinate 47,790,871 of CM059789.1, forward strand.
CTCTTATCTTCTCCTCTGCGTACCTTCTCCAGTCCTCTTCTCTGTTCTTATATGCTGGCCTGTCTTTTTTCATTAGCCAGCAGATTTTTCACATCTCTGCGAGTTTAGTGTTCATTGGCCTCTCGCTGTCCCAGTTTGAGTTGGACATGGTAAAGTGTACTGCATATCAAAATAAGTGACACGACACAAAAATATGGGGATTTGGGAAATTGGACTTGTTATGGCTGACTAGTAAACGGACCATGAAAAAACACCTGCTCAGAGTGATGTCAACCGAGTAACGGCTTCAGACAGCTCTGTTAGATTGGATTTCTTCGTCTTCATCTGATGTTTTTGGATGAAGGGGAGAGAAACATACTACAAACCATCTCTATTTCCTTTCGCTCAGATGTTCTCTTAGAGACCCTCTAGAAAATGATAGACCACAGTCAATCATCACATGCTGTCAGAGAATTGCATTGTGCTCTAACCCCTGGTCTACACCCGACACTCTTCCTTAGTCCTTTAGGTTCTTTGTCATGTGGATTCTGCATTAGCCAATGACGGTTTGAGTCAGTGTTTGGAACTTAGAATGGAGGGGTGGGGCCATCTGACAGCATGGCGATGTTGTTCAATTTTCCTCTTTAGATCATCCAGCACGTAACACAATGTGACAGGCAAAGCCGACTCCAGAAATCAAAGCCTTCCTTTAGCTTCCACATTCTCCGAATGGAAACTATTTGAGTGGCTTAGAAAAACTTCAAAGCCGTGGAGAGAGGGGGGGTGTTTAATTTCAGATAAGGCCCTGGAGCTGAATGTGAACTGCTGGAAATGTAAAAGTTCACATCTTAATCGACGTGACCAGGCTGAATTGAGAAATGAAGAACTCGTCTCCAGAGTCCCTATTTTTTTTATTTTCTTCGGAATAGTCGAAAGATGATGCAAAACCCTCTACGGGATGGAAAGAGAAAGAGAGAGTGAGAGAGATGAGGTGGCCAACAAAATGAGGTGGAAACTGAGCTGCACTTCCTAACCTCCTGCCAAATGTATGACCATATTAGAGACACATATTTCCCTCAGATTACACAGACCCACAAATAATTTTAAAAACAAATCCAATTTTGATTAACTCCCATATCTACTGTGTGAAATACCACAGTGTGCAAATACAGCAGCAAGATTTGTGACCTGTTGCCACAAGAAAAGGGCAACCAGTGAAGAACAAACACCGGTGTAAATACAACCTATATTTGTGTATATTTATTTTCTCTTTTGTGCTTTAACAATTTGCACATCATTACAACACTGTATATAGATATAATATGACATTTGAAATGTCTTTATTCTTTTGGAACTTTTGGGAGTGTAATGTTTAGTTGATTTTTATTGTTTATTTCACGATTTTTTTTATCTATTTCACTTGCTTTGGCAATGCAAACATATGTTTCCCATGCCAATAAAGCCCCTTAAGTTGAATTGAGAGGGAGACTGTAAGAGAGCGAGAGAAAGAGAGAGAGAAAGAGAGAGAGAGAGAGAGAGGGAGGGAGACTGTGTGAGAGAGAGAGAGAGAGAGAGAGAGAGAGAGAGAGAGAGAGAGAGAGAGAGAGAGAGAGAGAGAGAGAGAGAGAGAGAATCAGTTATAGAACCTATTGTCCTTTATGGTTGTGAGAACCTGGAGAAGAGTCCCCTAAGCAAGCTGGTCCTGGGGCTCTGTTCACAAACACAAACAGACCCCACAGAGCCCAAGGACAGCAGCACAATTATACCCAACCAAATCATGAGAAAACAAAGAGATTATTACTTGACACATTGGAAAGAACAAAAAAACTAGAATGCTATTTGTCCCTAACCTGAGAGTACACAGTGGCAGAATACCTGACCACCGTGACTGACCAAAACACATATTTCCCTCAGATTACACAGACCCACAAATAATTTTTAAAACAAATCCAATTTTGATTAACTCCCATATCTACTGTGTGAAATACCACAGTGTGCCATCAAAGCAGCAAGATTTGTGACCTGTTGCCACAAGAAAAGGGCAACCAGAGAAGAACAAACACCATTGTAAATACAACCCATATTTATGTTTATTTATTTCCCTTTTGTACTTTAACTATTTGCACATAATATGACATTTGTAATGTCTTCATTACTTTGGAATTTTTGTGACTGTAATGTTTACTGCTCATTTTTATTGTTTATTTCACTTTTGTTTATTACCTAGTTCACTTGCTTTGGTAATGTTAACAGTATGTTTCCCCTGCCAATAAAGCCCTTAAATTGAATTGAATTGAGAGAGAGAGAGAGAGAGAGAGAGAGAGAGAGAGAGAGAGAGAGAGAGAGAGAGAGAGAGAGAGAGAGAGAGAGAGGGAGAGGGAGGGAAACATATGTGGTTGTATCATCCGTTCTATTGATTTGTCTGTGATGGTGTTGTCATTATCAAGCCCAGATATTCTCTCCTAAAGCCAGCTGCTAAGTCGACCTTCTAGAAGAAGCAATGAAGTCACTGCCACTTCATGTGTTACACTATTTACTTTCATTTGGATTGTGTGTGTGTGGTGTGATGTGACGTGGTGTGTGTTTGTTTATATGTTTTGTCTGCAACGTTTATCTTAATTAAGAAATGAAGCAGAGATGCTGTCATGCAATATTAGACGATCAATGCATGATCTTGTTTGTTGCTGTTGTATTCCCAGTTTGTTGTTGTTTCCTTGTTTGTTTTCCAGACGTACAGTAGTTCAGGAACAAAGGCCACCTCTAGTCTGACAGAGCATGATAAGACAGAAACACACATGGAGGAACTCTCTGAGGCGAGGATAACCACGCTCCCTATAGCCTCGCTACTCAGATGACAAGTTTGACGGGGCACTTAGCGGAGTCCCTAAATAGCAGCAACGTTGTGTGAGTTTCTGCACCGAGGAGAGTAGAGAGATGGGAGGCAGAGGGAGACTGAAAGAGAACACATTGCTCAGTGTCTACCTGAGAGAGCAGAGGCTATAGGAACAGCGGCGTTGGGGTGTTGGGGCATTAGGCAACAACAGCGTTCTTGGCTGCTTCTCTCACTGTATGCAGACTCCACTGTATGCAGACTCCACTGTATGCAGACTCCAGTGGTCTAGATAAGACCTACTGAGCTATGGTCCACATACTGAATTATGGTCCACATACTGAGCTATGGTCCACATACTGAGCTTTAGTCCACATACTGTATGATTGACAACTCTGCCTTGTCCTCTCTAGAAGACAGACATTAACACTTTATTTACAACTAACTGTGAATAAGATACTCAACTATCAACTAACCCTAACCCTAGCAAGTTGTTGCATATCAACAAAGTTGCTGATGATAGTTTGATGATAGTTTGAACATCGATAGACAATCAATATGGGACTGTGGGATCTCTGACAGTAAGGTGATGAGCACATGTGTCTACAATATGTGAGTGCATCACAACAACCTGTAGCCTACAGTATGAGACCAAGTCTTCCTAGCTGCCTGTTTATAAGGCAATTCCCACACTTGGAAATTACCTGAATTTACCTAGAAATCGCTTAAAAATACAAGGGACTGAATGTTGTGCATGTGGTCACAGCAAACAGTAAATTCAAGAGGAAGAAGAAGGATCACCAAAAAGGAAATAAGAAAACAACAATAAATCTATTTCTTAGGTTGGGCTCAGTAAGATAAATAACTATATTGGACTGTTTGATTATGGGCTAAGGAGCTAGTTAATTCCCCTTAGCAGGCAAACAGGCCTTTGCTCTCTCTGCAGACTAATGATGTGGGCATTGGGCCACACAGCAGAGCTGCATTAGGCTTAGTGTCATTTACACTGACTGATTATTCTCTCTCTCTCTCTCCCTCTCTCTCTCTCTCTCTCGCTCTTCCACTCTCGATTATTCTCTCTCTGTCTCACTCTCCCACTCTCTCTCCCTCTGTCTCTCTCTCTCTCTCCATGTTCTGAATACAGAGGAAGGTATAATTTATTGAGTTGTGCTTGATCAAGTCTGTCTGGACAACACAATCACATACAGTGTCTGTCTGGCACAAGAGACATCAGTGAGCGACATTAACCCTGAATGAGTACACTCCGCTTCACAACAGTCCGCTTAGCACTACTAAAGAATGGGCAATAGAATAGTAATATAATAGAATCTAGGAAAATGTAATGTAATAATGCTCTCATACCTCATTAACCACAATACAAATAGGTTAAGGATAGTGAAGTCATCTGATAAACTAAGATTTATCAGTTGCTGAGGTTTATCGGTTGCTGATTTTCTAAGATTACTTGGGAAGATAGAATGTGTAGCTAGCTATGCCTACTGTCTGTCAAACAGTACTATAAGCAGAGAATAGAAGAATGAACCCCAAACTACCACAAAGGGACTACTGAGGGACCTTTCACCCACCCAGCCTGAAACATTAGCGAGGCAACATCGACCCGAATATCCCCAGTCTCTGACCTGCGACCAGGGGGGGCACTACATTGATTTTACATTGACTGCCCTCCCCAGTCTCCAGGCTCTGTTCTTTGGTGTAGCCACATCGACCCAGAGTGAATAGGCCCTGGGCCCCAGGATCCACAGGTGGTGGCATTGACCCACCCCAGACTGAGAGCAGAATCCAGGGGAGAGAGGGGGTTGGTGGGGGTGGTCTGGTGTGATCGACCCCTCAGGGTGGATGTTTCTCTCTCTTACAGATCCCATCGATGTGTCTCTAGGTACTAACTGACTGGGTAGGGAACAATAGACCTTTCATTTTCTCTTTCTTTCTTCTGCATCTTCTCTTTAGACTGTAGATAAGAGAATAGAGAAATGCCCTGAAATACACTTCTGGTTTTATTGATATTCTCTCTGTGTACCATGGCTATGATATTTTCCTTTCTGTTATTATCTTGTCATGTCGTTGAGAGAGATTGTACAAGTGCATTACAGATTTTACATCCACTAGTCACTGTATTGCATGATCATGATTTCTTAGCCTATCAAATACTGACTCTATCATAAAATGCTCTATTTATGTCTGGCATTCTGGACAGTTTAACATTTGTTTAGTTTTATACATAGCTGTATCAGAAATGTAATTCATGGGTATTGAGTTGGGTCTTATTTCTGTGCTGTTTTGCCTTGCTCAAGGCATGCTGCTGGGGTTTGTTTCTCAGTGTCAAAGTGTAGCAAAACGACCCTGTAGCAATCTTAATCCTGTGGTCCGTGGCACTCGTCCTAAAACAGCACAGTGAATTCCATGCCTCCGCTTTCAAACACCTGTTTTTAACACTTCAGAGAAGGCTGACTGGCTGGCTCCAGGCAATGGGGTACCAGGAACACGCACACACTCCGAACACACACACAAACACACCAACAAACACACACACACACAAGCAGTGAAATAATGGAATAGTCAGGGGCAATGGGCAACTTTAAAGTGCTTGCTACAGAACTGCAACAGAACTGGATAGGGAGATGTCATGGTTCTAGAATGGAGCCGTATTCAAATGGCCTGGAGTGACAGATGGAAACACACATCTCTGACATTACTAAAGATGGATGGCTCTTTGGGTTCCAGAGCACAAACACACTCACCATATACAGTCTACCTACTGAGGAAGGACATAATTTTCTAGTTGCTTTCTATAACATGCGTTCCTATAGAGTGCCCTGGGGGAAAACATATGCTTCATCCAATTCATGAAATGATTACAGATGGCGGCACATACGGTTGGGAGTGTGAAGTGTACACTTCATTACGAAAAGTATGTGGACACGCGCTTGTTGAACATCTCATTCTAAAATCATGGGCATTAATATGGAGTTGGTCCCCCCCTTTGCTGTTGTAACAGCCTCCACTCTTATGGGAAGTCCTTCCACTAGATGTTGGAACATTGCTGGAACATTGGGACTTGTTTTCATTCAGCTTTAGTGAGGCTGGGCACTGATGTTGGGCAATTAGGCCTGGCTCGCAGTCGTCATTCCAATTCATTCAAAAGGTGTTGGATGAAGTTGAGGTCAGGGCTCTGTGCAGGCCAGTCTCTATAAACCACTTCTGTATGGACCTTGCTTTGTGCACGGGGGCATTATCATGCTGAAACAGGAAAGGGCCTTCCCCAAACTGTTGCCACAAAGTTGAAAGCGCAGAATTGTCTAGAATGTCAATGTATGCTGTTGCGTTAAGATTTCCCTCCACTGGAACTAAGGAGCCAGAACGACGAAAAACAGCCCCAGACCATTATTCCTCCTCCACCAAACTTTACAGTTATCACTATGCATTAGGGCAGGTAGCATTCTCCTGGCATCCTCCAAACCCAGATTCGTCCATCGGACTGCCAGATGGTGAAGCGGGATTCATCACTCCAGAGAACGTGTTTCCACTTCACCAGAGTCCAATGGTGGCGAGCTTTACATCACTCTAGCCAACACTTGACATTGCGCATGGTGATCTTAGGCTTATGTGCGGCTGCTCGGCCATGGAAACCCATTTCATGAAGCTCCCGATGAACAGTTATTGTGCAGTTGTTGATTCTAGAGGCAGTTTGGAACTCAGTAGTGAGTGTTGCAACTGAGGTCAGACGTTTTTTACACGCTACGCGCTTCAGCACTCAGCAGTCCCGTTCTGTGAGCTTGTGTGGCCTACCACTTTGCAGCTGAGCCGTTGCTTCTCCTAAACATTTCCACTTCACAATAACAGCACTTACAGTTGACCGGACCAACTCTAGCAGGGCAGAATTTGACGAACTTACTCTTTGGAAAGGTGGCATCCTATGACAGTGCCATGTTGAAAGTCACTGAACTCTTCAGTAAGGCCATTCTACTGGCAATGTTTGTCTATGGAGATTGCATGGCTGTGTGCTCGATTTTATACACTTGTCAGCAATGGGTGTAGCTGAAATAGTCAAATCGACTAAATTGAAGGGGTGTCCACATACTTTTGTATATATAGTGTACACTTGTTTGCTGAATGTAGGCTATAAACAATACCCATATCCACAACATGGAGTGGATATTAATATAATAGTGGCCTTACAGCATTATAGTCCTTGGCCACACACACCTTAATGTCATTTTCTAAAATGTATTGAAGTGGAAAAGGACATTAGTGTTTAGTTTACAACATCACTCAAGCCATGCACACACACACGCACACACCTGCCATCACTGTTCGAAATACGTCATTCTTCTCACCCATTGCAATAATCTCACGCTGTGCTGACAAACTCCCACTGGTGCTGCCCTCTATCACACACAACACACAACACACACAACACACAGACAGACAGACACATGGAAAGGCACATGGAATGACAGGCTCCCGCTGGCTTTCGTTGAGGTGATGACAGTTCACCTTCATCTATGTGGTGAAATTTTATCACTGCGTTAGTCAACAGCTCCCTCTCCTCCTTTCTTCTCTTATCTCTGCCGTCCTCCCACCATCTCCCTCCCCTCTCTCCCTTCCCTCCCTTCCATTCCACCCTCTCCTCGACTCCCTTCACCTTCTCTGAGGCTTGTATCATTTCTCTCCTCAACAGCTTAATCCTTCCCTCCGCTCTGTGTCTCTGGGTGTGGGGCTAAGCTATCTGTTTTCCGAGGTTGTTTTTGGTTTTGAAATGCCATAACTTACAGAAGTTTGCTTTGAAGTACGGGATGGGCAGCCACTCCAAAAGGTGACGGACAAATTAATTGATTAAACTATACCCCCACACACACTGGCTGTACCAGTCATTTACTACCACCACATTCACCACATTGCTGCCTGTTCTTAGTAAACGGATAGAGAAATTTGTGTTTGGACAAATTGGACAAGTTAACTATGTTCCAAAACATACATCCTGTTTGCAATAAAGTAATTCAGCAAAGAAAGGTGCAAAACAATGAACTTTTTGTCCTGAATACAAAGTATTTGTGGGGAGTTTTTCAGGATAAAAATAAACAGAATGTAGTCTGCTTTCCATCAAACATATTTCCCGATTTTACCTTTCAGCAGGACAAGAACCTAATACAGAAGGCCAAACTTACGCTGGAGTTGCTTACCAAGAAGACAGTGAATGTTCTTGAGTGGCTGGGTTACAATTTTGACTTAAATCGCCTGAAAAAGGTTGTGTAGCAATGATCAATAACCAATTCGACAGCACTTGAAGAATTTTGAAAATAATAATGGGCAAATGTTTCACAATCCAGTTGTGGAAAGCTCTTAGAGGCTTACCCAAGAAGACTCACAGCTGAACAGTAATAGCTGACAAAGTTTCTTCTACAAAGTATTGACTCAGGGCTGTGAGTACTTATGCAAATGAGATATTTCTGTCAGTTTCTACAGTATGAATGTTAAAACATTAAATACTTTCTGAAGGCACTGTACATCTGTTTTAAAAACAAAGATCAACTATACTACTTGTCCAAACTTGACTACTGTCCGGTGATATGGTCAGGTGCAGCAAAGAAAGACATAGCAAAGCTGCACGCCTTGCCCTTAACTGCACACACAGAACTAACATCAACAACACGCATGATAGTCTTTCATGTTTGAGGGTTGAGAAGAAATTGTATTTTTAAGAAAAATGTGTGTTGAAAATGCCTAAGCACTTGTATAATCTATTTGCATAGACTTCAAACAGACATACATACCCCACCAGACAAGCCACAATGAGTTTCTTCACTGTACCCAAGCCAAAAACAGATTTAAGGCGTCATTCATTTATGTACAGAGCCATGATATCATGGAATGCTCTGCCATCAGAGGTTACTCAGGCAAAAAGCAAGTTCAGCTTCAAAAAACAGACAAAAATCATAATGAATCACAGCGCCTCTCCTCTTACTAAAGATTTAATTGAAACCCCCTAGAGTCGATGTCCACGCCCCACAGAAAATCAAATTAGCATAATAAATAAATCCACATAAAAATCTGTCACTTTAAGCTAGAGATATGGGTTTTGTTTTGCATTGGATGCGTCTCAATCTACCACATCTGCTGTGAAAGGTGACCGAGCTAGAACGACCATGAGACATCCCGAAAATGTATTTTCACAAAATCGTCTGTAGCATCCGAACGGTTTGGCCTACAAAACTATCTTGGAAAGATAAGACTTTCGCAAACACGATGGTGTTCTCCGTTTTGCTCTACGACCCCCACATGCGTCTTGTGACTAGTCTGAAGTCGGTACAGCCGATCTGCCAACTTCTGTCCGAACAGTTTGGGTTACACACTAATATGACCCCTCTGTGGAAAGGTGAGACTCTCACAAACACGTACATTCAGGCCTGACAAGGCTCGTCTGAATGTCCCATTACCAGTTGAAAAAAATTATGGAAATATATATGGAGACGTTTAGTGCCAAAAATTAGGGGTTAAATACAAGTAAAACGAATAAGACAAATGTTTCCTGATCTTTCTTATATCTCTCAGATATAGAACAGACACTTCAGAACAAACTTTCTTCAGATTTTTTGGGGGGCCTATCTGTTGTTCCATGTAGTGAATCTGTTATTCAGTGCGTTTGTATGGGCTAATAGCAGTAAGGCCAAATAAAATGTTTCATCAAATAATTGTGTTATATTTTTGGGGGGATACTTCAAGGGTTCTCTAAATTCAAAATCAATGAGCAAAATAATCCTTGGTATGACCTTAAAACAAATCCATATAGCTTAGTAGAAACCCCCTCCCCTGGCTTAGACAGGGCTTAGACTGTAATGGGTTAACTGTACTGTCTATAGCGTGTAAATAGTATTTTTGTTGTCTCTTGGTGTCTTTCCAATACAGAACTCTTGTTTAATTTTACATTTTTTATTTAGAATTGAACGTAATATCTTACACTATTCTTGTCTATAACTGCTCTGTACTTTGTCATGTATTTGTATGTTTTATGTGGAACCCAGAAAGAGTAGCTGCTGCACATGCAGTAGTCAGTTAGTCAGTTAGTCAGTTGTCTATTCAATGTAATATTTTGTCTCTTTGTCTTGTTTGCCATGATGTTATCATGACAACCCTGGGGTAAACTGGTGTAAATGAATGCTGATAGAAGACTGTTCGTAAAATGTATATCTAAGGAGTATTGTATCAATACTTGTCTGTGAGACTCGTCATCTCAAGTTCCCCACAGAAAGATAAGGCCTCAGTAGGACCAACACACATCTGTTGTCTAAGTGTTGTTTGACTGTTATCCTGTGCATTTATTGGTTTCCACTACGCTGTCTATCGTCAGACATGTTCTACAGTGAAGATCAAGATTCAACATGACAACACAAATTAAATCGCTGTACTTACTTTAGTGCTGCCATTTAATAAAAAAAAATATGTTATGTAGTATGTTGAGATTTATCATTTCATGTAAAACGAGACTATAGAACTTCTACGTCTCTGCCTGTCAGCAACCTATTCTGTATCCCTAGACCAGGGATGAGCTACTGACGCCCCCCTTTTGTAGGCCCGCGGAACTCAGTCGGGGTCTCAACTAACGGTTGAGAGTTAGAATAATAGAATACACAAGGTGTATTTTCGAAATTCACTCAATTAGCCCATGTCAGCAAACATTTTTTAGATTGGTAAATGAGTCTAGTGGCCAACTATCTAAACTTGTCGTAAGCATGGTAGAATCATCAGTCATCATATTAAAAACTGCAAACATGGCCTCCCGAGTGGCGCAGCGGTCTAAGGCACTGCATAGCAGTGTTGCAGTGTCACTATAGCCTGGGGTTTGATCCCAGGCTGTGTCACAACTGGCTGTGACCGGGAGTCCCATAGGGCGGTGCACAATTTGCCCAGCGTCGTCCGCGTTAGGGAATGGTTTGGCCGTAGGGGCTTTACTTGGCTCATCACGCTCTAGGAACTCCTTGTGGCAGACCAATCGCCTGCAAGCTGACCTTTGTCGTCATTTGAACAGTGTTTCCTTCGACACATTGGTGCAGCTGGCTTCCGGATTAAGCGAGCGGGTGTTAAGAAGCGGGGCATGCTCAACCTTCGCCTCTCCCCGAGCCCGTTGAGGAGTTGCAGCGATGAGACAAGATCGTAATTGGATCGCAATTGGATATCATGAAATTGGGGAGAAAAAGGGTGTAAAATAAAAATAAACAATGGGAAAATGTGTACAATTTCAAAATCTTCTCTCTGCTTCATGGTAAAATGGGCAAAATTGCAGAAAAACAATTCTCTCTTCGCTGTCACGAGGGGCCCGCTAAAATGTTTTGCTCGCAAGGTGGTGGGGGGGTATCGATGTGGGTACACAGACCCACGAGACACTGTGGCCCCCTGTTTTTTTGTGGTCCCTACCCCCATCAAAGTTGGTCATCCCTGCTCTAGACGGATGAAAATACACACTGCAAGTGGCAAAGTGCAGGCTGGTAAGGACTCAGTCAATTAGACACTGGTTGTGGCTTCAGATCAATCATTTGCATCAGAGCCAGAGTATTAAGCTATATACTTTTTATGTCCTTCTCTCATCATTGTCAAACTCCTTCTGTCATTGCTCCAGATGACAATAGAGGAACCAGGCTTCTAGTTGATCCACCATCTTCTCTCTCCTGAAGAGTGGCGACCTGTCAATGACCTGCCCACTTATCAGTCTAATCACATCCCCTATCACAAACACACACAGACACACATGGGGAGGCGGCTGGTGCTGGTGGTTTCTTCTTAAAGGAACCAGTATGCGGTCTTACCCAAATGTTTTAGTACATTTCATTACAGGGCCATTTACAGTTACAATCCTAGTCCAGAGATCCATCTGGCCATATGTCCATCCCCAGCCCAGTTCACTCCCCTCTCTCCTCTTCTCTCTCAGGTCTCAACACTGACGTGATGTGGTGCAGAATATAAATCAACATGCTGGACGTCTTCCTCATCTTGTGTTCCCCCATAGTCACTCACGGACACACAACTGCATTTGCACACGTGCACACACACATATACACACACACACACACACAAACATACACACACAAACACAGACACACACACGCTCAAATAAGTCAACATTGAGAAAGATAAAACACAGCTACCTCAAGTGAACCAGCTACCGGTGAAAACCTTAATAACTCCAGATAAGAACATTCAGTACAAGAACAAGAGAGAGCAAGAGAGAAACATTCACCCTGATAAATCGGTACAGCACAAAACATGGATACCTCAAGTACAGTAACTTTAAGAAAATGTACTAGCCCAGAAGGAGAACATTCAGAACAATAACAAAAAGGAGAGAGAAATGGGGTACAGGGACACATTGATTAGCCAAACCCCATGTATAAAGGATCGTACCCTTTTTTTCAATTTTCGCCTAAATGACATGCCTAAATCTAACTGCCTGTAGCCCAGGACCTGAAGCAAGGATATGCATATTCTTGATACCATTTGAAAGGAACCACTTTGAAGTCTGTGGACATGTGAAATTAATCTTGGAGAATATAACATTAGATCTGGTAAAATATAATGCAATCAAAAAAACATGTGTTTTCATATTTATTTATTTACCATCTTTGAAATGCAAGAAAAAGGCCATATAAACAGATAGGAGTTTAGTCGCAATTTCAATTTTGGCCACCAGATGGGAGCAGTGTGTGTGCAAAGTTTCAGACTGTTTCAGTGAAGCATTACATTATTACACTATATTTGTATCAAGTCTGCCAGGAGTTTTTCCAAGTGAGCCGAATTGGTTAATTGATACATTTTCAAGTACACAACTATAAAGAACATACTATAAGTCTTTGCTAGGTAAAGCCCCGCCTTATCTCAGCTCACTGGTCACCATAGCAGCACCCACCCGTAGCACACACTAGCAGGTATATTTCACTGGTCACCCCCAAAGCCAATTCCTCCTTTGGCCGCCTTTCCTTCCAGTTCTCTGCTGCCAATGACTGGAACGAACTACAAAAATCACTGAAACTGGAGACACTTATCTCCCTCACTAGCTTTAAGCACCAGCTGTCAGAGCAGCTCACAGATCACTGCACCTGCACATAGCCCATCTGTAAATAGCCCATCCAACTACCTCATCCCCATGCTGTTATTTATTTAGCTCCTTTGCACCCCATTATCTCTACTTGCACATTCATCTTCTGCACATCTATCACTCCAGTGTTTAATTGCTATGTTGTAAATACTTCGACACTATGGCCTATGTATTGCGTTACCTCCCTTATCTTACCTCATTTGCACACACTATTGTATTATTGACTGTACAGTCGTGGCCAAACGTTTTGAGAATGACACAAATATTAATTTTCACAAAGTCTGCTGCCTCAGTTCGTATGATGGCAATTTGCATATACTCCATAATGTCATGAATAGTGATCAGATGAATTGCAATTAATTGCAAAGTCCCTCTTTGCCATGCAAATGAACTGAATCCCCCCCACAAAAAAATCCACTCCATTTCAGCCCTGCCACAAAAGGACCAGCTAACATCATGTCAGTTATTCTCTCGTTAACACAGGTGTGAGTGTTGATGAGGACAAGGCGGGAGATTACTCTGTCATGCTGATTGAGTTCGAATAACAGACTGGAAGCTTCAAAAGGAGGGTGGTGCTTGGAATCATTGTTCTTCCTCTGTCAACCATGCTTACCTGCAAGGAAACATGTGCCGTCATCCTTGCTTTGCACAAAAAGGGCTTCAAAGGCAGGGATATTGCTGCCAGTAAGATTGCACATAAATTAACCATTTATCGGATCACCAAGAACTTCAAGGAGAGCGGTTCAATTGTTGTGAAGAAGGCTTCAGGGCTCCCAAGAAAGTCCAGCAAGCGCCAGGACCTTCTCCTTAAGTTGATTCAGCTGCGGGATCGGGGCACCACCAGTACAGAGCTTGCTCAGGAATGGCAGCAGGCAGGTGTGAGAGCATCTGCATGCACAGTGAGGCGAAGACTTTTGGAGGATGGCCTGGTGTCAAGAAAGGCAGCAAAGAAGCCACTTCTCTCCAGGAAAAACATCTGGGACAGACTGATATTCTGCAGAAGGTACAGAGATTGGACTGCTGAGGACTGGGGTAAAGTCATTTTCTCTGATGAATCCCCTTTCCGATTGTTTGGGGCATCCAGAAAAAAGCTTGTCCGGGGAAGACAAGATGAGCACTACCATCAGTCCTGTGTCATGCCAACAGTAAAGCATCCTGAGACCATTCATGTGTGGGGTTGCTTCTCAGTCAAGGGAGTGGGCTCACTCACAATTTTGCCTAAGAACACAGCCATGAATAAAGAATGGTACAAACACATCCTCCGAGAGCAACTTCTCCCAACCATCCAGGAACAGTTTGGTGACGAACAATGCCTTTTCCAGCATGATGGAGCACCTTGCCATAAGGCAAAAGTGATAACTAAGTGGCTTTTTTCTGGGAACAAAACATTGATATTTTGGGTCCATGGCCAGGAAACTCCCCAGACCTTAATTCCATTGAGAACTTGTGGTCAATCCTCAAGAGGCAGGTGGACAAACAAAAACCAACAAATTCTGACAAACTCCAAGCATTGATTATGCAAGAATGGGCTGCCATCAGTCAGGATGTGACCCAGAAGTTAATTGACAGCATGCCAGGGTGGATTGCAGAGGTCTTGAAAAAGAAGGGTCAATACTGCAAATATTGACTCTTTGCATCAACTTCATGTAATTGTCAATAAAAGCCTTTGACACGTATGAAATGCTTAAAATTATACTTCAGTATTCCATAGTAACATCTGACAAAAATATTGAAAGACATTGAAGCAGCAAACTTTGTGGAAATTTATATTTGTGTCATTCTCAAATTTTTTTGGCCACGACTGTATGTTTGTTTATTCCATGTGTAACTCTGTGTTGTTGTTTGTGTCGCACTGCTTTGCTTTATCTTGGCCAGGTCGCAGTTGTAAATGAGAACTTGTTCTCAACTAGCCTACCTGGTTAAATAAAGGTGAAATACAAAAAGACAGCAGGAAGGGTCAAACTGTAGAACCCAGTACCTACATTTGAATAAAACTGATTTTATGAAACAAAACTATGCTACCTTTTGTCTCTGGGACCTCCAAGATGACAAATCAGAGCAAGATTATTGCATGTAAGTACATCATTTACCTTCAGAGGTGAATGTATCAAACCAGTTGCCGTGATAAAAGCATTTTGATGTTGTGCACTCTCCACAAACAATAGCATGGTATTTTTTTCACTGTAATAGCTACTGTAAATTAGACAGTGCAGTTAGATTAACAAGAATTTAAGTTTTCTGCCCATTTAAGACATGTCTATGTCCTGGAAAGTTGGCTGTCACTTACAACGTCATTCTAGTCACATTAGCGCACGTTAGCAACAACCATCACGGTTTAGGGAAACCGATCCCATAGAGGTTAATGATTTAACTACATGTTTTCATAGAGTTGTCCTAGATGATCTATTAGAGTGACATCATCAACAATACAACAGCAGGCCTCTAGACTAAAGGAACACTTGATCTGTTGTTTTCCACTGCTCCTCTCATCCATAATGCTGTTTGCTGTAATTGCTCTTGAGAGGAGAGGCTGACCTGTCATTATGTGAGCATTGGTATGATTATTAACAAGGAGAATGTTACGGTGGTGAAATTATAATCTGCAAGGCACTCTGGGAATTAAAATGTCAACTGCACTTAAAAAAGACACACACACACACACAGTGACATCTTTCACACTGTTTAAAATGACATACTTTGACCACTCTTCTATCTGCTTCTACCCCCATCGTGCCACTTCTGACATACAGTACAGTGGGTTGAACCAGTTTGACTTAATGACAACACATCTGACTGACCCTTATTAATGCTTATTAACCTCCTGTTAACCAGTGGTGGCTCCTCAGAGGATGAAGGAGAGGACCATCCTCCACAGTGAATTCCATAAAAAGAAAAATAGTGAAACATTAAAAAAGTTAGTTTTTATATAAAACTATGCTAAATATATTCACGTCACCAAATAATTGATTAAAACACACTTTTTTGCAATGAAGGTCTACAGTAACCTCAACAACATCATGGTGTAGCCGGAGGACAGCTAGCTTCCGTCCTGCTCTGGGTACATTGACTTCAATACAAAACCTAGGAGGCTCATGGTTCTCACCCCTTTCCATAGACTTACATAGTAATTATTACAACTTCCGGAGGATGTCCTCCAACCAATCAGAGCTGTTGCAGCATGAATTGACATGTTGTCGACCCAATCAAAGGATCAGATAATTAATCTAGTCCTGAAAGCATAAACTACAGCTAGCTAGCACTGCAGTGCATCAAATGTGGTGAGTAGTTGACTCAAAGAGAGAGAAAGACAGTAGTTTAATTTCTTCACAAATGAAGGAGAAGCAAGAGAGAGAGAGAGCTAGCAATATTTCCTCATTTTTTTCCACTTTCACTTACTTAGCTAGCTAATGCAGCTAGCTAGTTTAGCCTACTCAAACACCTGGCTAAAACATGATGCTATAGGGTGCATAGGGTGTCCACAGCTATCAACCTCACTTTTCTCTGTGGGAGGGAATGTGTGACTGTACAGCTTCAGATCTGAGCTGGGCTCATCTGAACACTTAAGGGCCACTGTTAGATTAGTGTTAGGTTGAGGCGCTGGAGTGCTGGAGTTCGGTGCAATGACAAAGCTCTCTCTCAGTGTGGTGCTCTCTCTCTAAATATGGCCGCCCATTCTCCTGTTGAGTAGCTCTGCTGTGGAAGAAGTAGACAGTGAGGAAAAGCAAGGCCAATTAATTGCTTCTTATTCAGGCCATCGATTTCATAAAGTGGTTCGGCTGAAAAGGCCATTTGGGAAAGCGATCCTGACAGTTAACTTTGTCTCACCCTTTGAAGCAATTTAGGACTGTTTAATGTGCATCAATGATAGGCTAAATATATATATATTTTTTATATGAACTAATAGTGTGTTGTGGGTAGATCAATATCTGCTTCAATGTGTTGTTTTTGAGTGTGTGTGTGTGTGTGTGTGTGTGTGTGTGTGTGTGTGTGTGTGTGTGTGTGTGTGTGTGTGTGTGTGTGTGTGTGCGCTCGTGCGCGTGTGTGTAAAGTCAGAAGACTTCAACACTGCAACAGGCACGCAAATTCATCCTCACATCGAACCTGTTTCTAAATCTCTCTTTTTCAATTACTTTCACACTTCCCTCTATCTCTCTCTCTCTCCCCCTCTCTCTCCCTTTTCTCTCTCTCCTGTTCTCTTTACCCAATCTTAAGGAGCAGACCTGAAAGACAATCCCAGGAGTGATTAGAGACTATTTAGCAGTGAGAGCTCTGCAGCTGATCTCACTTCATCTCTCTGACACTACTCTGCTTTTATGGACACATTATTATTCTAGAGGTGTTCTCTGGAACCGACGCGTGGAAGGGGAACTGGAGCCCCGAGGCCAGGTATGATGTCTAATCACACTGACAAAGACACTGGGACTACAGTGAGGAGCTGGGGAGGGCCACCTTAACCCAATGGGATAGGCAGGAGGCTGTTTGAGAGCTTTCTCTCCCTTCTCTCTGGCACCCTCTCTCTCATTTCCTGATTCACCATGTATTTGCCGTACCTCCCTGAAGTGTCTGCCTTTTCCTGCTCCTTAGCCTGGCAGTCCAGGAGGGCACTCTGGTACCAGTGTGCACCTTGCCCATCTGTCTGGCAGGAGCATCTGTGCCCGTCTGTGCCAGGCTGGATGAAATCACATCAAACAGAAGTCAGAGAGTAGATCCTGCCAATAAGATGTTTGGCCTGACTGGTTAACTGGGGTAGGATACTGTAGATAGGGCTAAGTAGTCAGATAGTCAGTCAGTTAGTAGCTCATTCACTCACTCACTCACTCGCTCACTACTTTGTACTATTCTACAGTTGTCTGACAGTACTTTGTTTGTGCCCTAAAACACAAACGGTATAACAAAGAATGAGAGGGTTGGAAATCAGGAGAAAAGAACGAAGGATAGGACCGATACGAGGGGGGGTCTAAAGGAGATGAGAAAGGGTGTGGAGAGTAGTGACAGGGAGAATGAAGGGAGAGAGGTGTGTTAGGTCTTGCTTGCAAAGCTGTTTTGTTGAGAGAGAGAGAGAGAGAGAGAGAGAGAGAGAGAGAGAGAGAGAGAGAGAGAGAGAGAGAGAGAGAGAGAGAGAGAGAGAGAGAGAGAGAGAGAGAGAGGTACCTTCTTGGAGTCTGCCTGCAAAGCTATATGGTTGTGAGTGGCTTTTAATCAGCAGAAAAATTGAAGCTGAATTGAATAAAATATAATAATAAATAAAATAAAATATCTGAGGGGCCGGGAGGTGAAATTTATGGAGCATTATGTTGCTTCAATAAACAAGCGCCT
The DNA here is from genome assembly GCA_030435695.1 of Brachymystax lenok tsinlingensis. Taxonomy (NCBI): domain Eukaryota; kingdom Metazoa; phylum Chordata; class Actinopteri; order Salmoniformes; family Salmonidae; genus Brachymystax; species Brachymystax lenok. The sequence goes on from CM059789.1 coordinate 47,809,101, forward strand.
TTGAATTTTTGCAATCTACTGCTCAGAACACTCCTTTCTCTTATAGGGCTCTCTCTGAATGGGCTGGAACACTGCCCAGATTGGGCCTGAAAAGGTACAGAATGTTTACAGAAGTTTAATGCGAGGAGATGCACTGTTCATCATCCAGCCACCACCTGTTCATTTGGTTTTCTTCCTATATTACTTTTTTGTACCTTTGAAGTGGTGCAGTTTGTTCAGTTCTTGTTCACACAATGACACACATACACACGCACATGCACACCGATGCGCATACAGTGCATTCAGAAAGTATTCAGACCCCTTGACTTTTTCCACATTTTTACGTTACAGTCTTATTCTAAAATTGATTAAAAATATTCATCAATCTACACACAATACGTCAAAATATGACAAAGCAAAAACAGGTTTTTAGAAAGGTTAATATATTTGCAAATATATTTAAAATAAAAAAATGAAATATAACATTTACAGAAGTATTCTGACCCTTTACTCAGTACTTTGTTAAAGCATCTTTGGCAGCGATTACAGCCTCAAGTCTTCTTGGGTATGACACTACAACAATTGGCACACTTGTGTTTGGGAAGTTTCTCCCATTCTTCTCTGCAGATCCTCTCAAGCTCTGTCAGATTGGACGGGGAGCGTTGCTTCACAGATATTTCCAGGTCTCCCCAGAGATGTTTGATCGGGTTCAAGTCCGGGCTCTGGCTGGGCCACTCAAGGACATTCAGAGACTTGTCCCGAAGCCACTCCTGCGTTGTCTTGGCTGTGTGCTTGGGGTTGTTGTCCTGTTGGAAAGTCAACCTTCGCCCCAGTCTGAGGTCCTGAGCACTGTACTTTGCTCCGTTCATCTTTCCCTCAATCCTGACTAGTCTCCCAGTTCCTGCCGCTGAAAAACATCCCCACAGCATGATGCTGACACCACCATGCTTCACTGTAGGGATGGTGCAAGGTATACTCCAGACGTGACGCTTGGCATTCAGACCAAGAGTTTAATCTTGGTTTCATCAGACCAGAGAATCTTGTTTATCATGGTCTGAGAGTACTTTAGGTGCCTTTAGGCAAACTCCAAATGGGCTGTTATGTGCCTTTTACTGAGGAGTGGCTTCCGTCTGGCCACTCTACCATAAAGTCCTAATTGGTGGAGTGCTGCAGAGATGGTTGTTCTTCTGGAAGGTTATCCATTCTCCACAGAGGAACTCTCGAGCTCTGTCAGAGTGACAATCAGGTTCTTGATCACCTCCCTGACCAAGGCCCTTCTCCTCTGATTGCTCAGTTTGGCCGGGCGGCCAGCTGTAGGAAAACTCTTGGTGGTTCCAAACTTCTTCCATTTAAGAATGATGGAGGCCGCTGTGTTCTTGGGGACCTTCAATGCTGCAGACATTTTTTGGTACCCTTCCCTAAATCTGTGCCTCGACACAACTCTGTCTCAGAGCTCAGCGGACAATTCCTTCGACCTCATGGCTTGGTTATTGCTCTGACATGCACTGTCATTTGTGTAACCTAGACAGGCATGTGCCTTTCCAAAGCATGTCCAATCAATTGAATTTACCACAGGTGGACTCCAATCAAGTTGTAGAAACATCTCAGGGATGGTCAATGGAAACAGGAAGCACCTGAGCTCAATTTTGAGTCTCATAGCAAAGGGTCTGAATACTTATGTAAATAAGGTATTTATTATTAATTTTTAAATATAAATTAGCAAACATTTCTAAAAACCTGTTTTCACTTTGCATTGTGTGTAGATTGATAAGGATTTTTTTAAATCCATGTTAGAATAAGGCTGTAATGTAACAAAATGTGGAAAAAGTAAAGGGGTCTGAATACTTTCTGAATGCACTGTACCTGCGTGCACACACAGACACAAACACACAGTGAAAACAGGCCACAGTGTCTTACCAACAAAGTCCACACACCTGTAGCCATGTAAGAAACAAATGTGTGATGCTCACTAGTCTGCAGTCATTGAAATAATACAACAGCTTACACTGGGATACCTTGGGTCGTCGTCATTGGTCAATGATGGTACCTTGGGTCATTCTCAATGGTCAACAGTGGCACCTTGAGTCGTCCTCATTGGACGCCTGTGACGCCTGTAGCCAGACTTATCCTTTCATCCTCTCACTGTCCTATCAGAAGCGCTGTGGGGCCTCTATGCGTCTCCTCCTCAACGACAGACAGAGAGCCAATAGAACAGCTAAGTTGCCATTCCCCCAAACCGCCTGCAGTGTCAGTCTCACTCTTATCTGCCTCTCTCTCCTACCCCTGGGAATGGACCACTGCTTTATTAATGTCTGTATCTTCCATCCTCCATTCTCAACACACTGTGTCTTCACTTCATTTTCCTACTGTTCTGCCTTTGTTTTCTTTTCTATTTTCGGCCCTGTTTTTGATTTCCTCTGTCTATCGGAGTGGGAAAGGTCACCTCTGTCCAGGGGCCATGTAATACTGGAGGCCCTGCAGTAATTGTGGGAGCAGAAAGAAGATGTGAAGATGTGTGGAGGGTTTTTGTAACACAGTAGGGATGTTCCTTCAACAATACAAATAGTTTGTGGCACCCAACGTGGGTCTCCCACAATTCATACGCCTTATCTGCCTTTGTTTAACCTTGGCGTCTGGAGATAGAGACTCACCTCTCTGGTTTTAGTCCTTTGACAGACAAAATATAATATCCCGTGGCTAAAGGGCAAACACGCACCAACACGCACACACGCGCACACACGCGCACACATGCGCACACACACATTTATTTCTCCACTCACAGGCTGTTTCCTCCTGAAACTTTGGTATAATTTTTGATCTAAGGCAATGTTCCGCCAAGATCAAATGGATGCATTCCCCGTTTTGGACAGTAAAATCAGACTCACTTCAGAAAGCAATCGCTTAATCTAATGTTAAAACGTGTGTGGCCTATGTTGAAAGAGGATGGAAAGGATGGGGGTGTTAAGTCTTGATGGAATTCTTAGATCTTTAAGCTCACTTGATTTTATTGAGCAAGAGGTTCTGGAACGGACTGCTTTCATCTGCAATCTCCCTGTCATCTGTAATTCACTGCTGATGCAAAGATCTAAAATGTATTTAAAATGCATATTTCACTCTCAATGTGCCCACATAGGGAGAATTTAGTGTGTAGTGGTAGTGTATAGTGTATAGTGTGTGTGTGTGTGTGTGTGTGTGTGTGTCTACAGCCCAGTCTGAGTACCTAGATTGAGGAAAATGCATGTTTTCAGACAAGACTAAGCATTTAGCATTCACAACTCTAAATTCTTCTTCATGCAGACTTCCTTAAGATGAGAACATTGTGCAGAGCAGGGATCCACAATAGGCGGCCCACAGGAAAAATTCAGCCCAGGGGCAATTTTATTTGTCCCCCCGGGTTTGCTGACACAAAAAAAGGGTAAAATAATTGTTGTTGTTGGATATAAAAGACTGTAAAATCAGCTCAAAGGGATTGTAATTAAGGAAATGTGTGATTTAGTTTTTGTCAAATAATATATCTCTTTGGGCTTCTTGCGGTCAATTTGCAGTGTAGAAATGACTTAGAACTGTTCCAGCACCCCGACCATCCGCTCAAGAGAAAAGCGGCCCGCGGCTGAATGTAATTGGTGACCCCTGGTGTAGAGAATGTTTTGAAATCTGTGGGAGCTTGTACGGTACATCTATAGCCTTGCCTGGGTATCCAGACATTTAAGACCAATCAACTGCCATTAGACACACCATCACACAACCCTTCCCCAGTACTGTCATTTTTGGCTTAACATATGTGGGGCCTAATGTACACTTTTAGATTTTTTTTTTTTATATCTAAACTCATTTGTAAAAATAATTCGTAAAAATCCAAATTACTTCACAGATCTCCATTGTAAGGGGTTTAAAACCTGCTTGTTCAATGAACCTTAAACAATTAATGAACATGTACCTGTGGAACGGTCGTTAAGACACTAACAGCTTACAGACGGTAGGCAGTTAAGGTCACTGTTATGAACACTTAGGACACTAAAGAGGCCTTTCTACTGACTCTGAAAAACACCAAAAGAAAGTTGCCCTGGGTCCCTGCTCATCTGTGTGAACGTGCCTTAGGCACTGTAGATGTGGCCAGGGCAGCTGATCGTCCTGGAATCTCCCCAGACCATGTGTAACAACACCTGCACAGGATCAGTACATCCGAACATTACACCTGCGGGACAGGTACAGGATGGCAACAGCAACTGCCCGAGTTACACCAGGAACGCACAATCCCTCCATCAGTTTTCAGACTGTCCACAATAGGCTGAGAGAGGCTGGACTGAGGGCTTGTAGGCCTGTTGTAAGGCAGGTCTTCACCATGCATCATCGGCAACAACGTCGCCTATGGGTACAAACCCACCATCGCTAGACCAGACAGGACTGGCAAAAAGTGCTCTTCACTGACAAGTCGCGGTTTTGTCTCACCAGGGGTGATGTTCGGATTTGCGTTTATCGTCAAAGGAATGAGCGTTACACTGAGCCCTGTACTCTGGAGCGGGAGTGATTTGGAGGTGGAGGGTCCATCATGGTCTGGGGCGGTGTGGCACAGCATCATCGGACAGAGCTTGTTGTCCGATGATACCATACTGCTCGTTCTGTGTGTGATTTCCTGCAAGACAGGAATGTCAGTGTTCTGCCATGGCCAGTGAAGAGCCCGGATCTCAATCCCATTGAGCACGTCTGAGACCTGTTGGATCGGAGGATGAGGGCTAGGGCCATTCCCCCAAGAAATGTCCGGGAACTTGCAGGTGCCTTGGTGGAAGAGTGTGGTAACATCTCACAGCAAGAACTGGCAAATCTGGTGCAGTCCATGAGGAGGAGATGCACTGCAGTACTTAATGCAGCTGGTGGCCACACCAGATACTGACTGTTACTTTTGATTTTGACCCCCCCATTGTTCCGGGGACACGTTATTCCATTTATGTTAGTCACATGTCTGTGGAACTTGTTCAGTTTATGTCTCACTTGTTGAGTCTTGTTATGTTCATACAATTATTTACACATGGTAAGGTTGCTGAACATAAACGCAGTTGAGTGTGAGAGGACGGTTCTTTTTTTGCTGAGTTTAGAACCTAAAATAATTATTTGGCTGTCCCCATAGGATAACCATTTTTGGTTCCAATCAGAACCATAGTGGTGCGAAGTAGTTTTTGTGCGGGGGTGCTGAGATTTTTTTAGCCGACGTGGGAACGGGGCAATCGGGAATGGGGTTGGGAGGGGGCTGTGCTGATTATTTTTTGTGTGGCTATAACAGGACTAGTAAAGGCTGAGTGCACTATTTTTGTGAGAGAAAAAAATATATAAATATACACTGCATATGTATACAGTGCATTCGGAAAGTATTCAGACCCCTTGACTTTTTCCACATTTTGGTACATTACAGCTTTAAGGGTTCTCTTATGGGGACACCGAAGAATCCTTTTGGAACCCTTTTTTCAAAGCGTGTAGGCTACAGGAACGGATAACCAGATTGCATTATTTCCCTCAAACACAATGCAAAAAAAAAACATAACAGAATTTTATATGCATGTTTAATTTGCAATTGGGTCAACTCGTTGTGTCAACTCGTCTTTAGAGATGAACCCATCACATGCAGCAGACTTGCTGGCTGGCGGATCAGTGGAGTAATGTCATGTTTATTTCCCTCCGCTTGCCTGCCTGGATGCCACTGCTGGAGCATGGATAGCACTGTTAGCATGCTGGAGGGCAACATGGCCCAATGATACTAGTGAGCTACAACACAATAAAGCATGAGTAAATGTGAAATATATATGCACCAATTCCTGGCCCTGACTAGATCTCTGAAGACTTGGGCTTTCTAATAAAATGAGTCTAGAATCAGAGCTCGTCCAAAGTGTATTTTTTTATGCACATTTTATTATAAAAGTAACTGTCACTGTGAACAGGGGAGACTGTACAGTCGTGGCCAAAAGTTTTGAGAATGACACAAATATTAATTTTCACAAAGTCTGCTGCCTCAGTTTGTATGATGGCAATTTGCATATACTCCATAATGTCATGAATAGTGATCAGATGAATTGCAATTAATTGCAAAGTCCCTCTTTGCCATGCAAATGAACTGAATCCCCCCACAAAAAATCCACTCAATTTCAGCCCTGCCACAAAAGGACCAGCTAACATCATGTCAGTGATTCTCTCGTTAACACAGGTATGAGTGTTGACGAGGACAAGGCTGGAGATCACTCTGTCATGCTGATTGAGTTCGAATAACAGACTGGAAGCTTCAAAAGGAGAGTGGTGCTTGGAATCATTGTTCTTCCTCTTTCAACCATGCTTACCTGCAAGGAAACATGTGCCGTCATCATTGCTTAGCACAAAAAGGGCTTCACAGGCAAGGATATTGCTGCCAGTTTGATTGCAACCATTTATCGGATCATCAAGAACTTCAAGGAGAGCGGTTCAATTGTTGTGAAGAAGGCTTCAGGGCTCCCAAGAAAGTCCAGCAAGCGCCAGGACCGTCTCCTAAAGTTGATTCAGCTGTGGGATCGGGGCACCACCAGTACAGAGCTTGCTCAGGAATGGCAGCAGGCAGGTGTGTGTGTATCTGCACGCACAGTGAGGCGAAGACTTTTGGAGGATGGCCTGGTGTCAAGAAAGGCAGCAAAGAAGCCACTTATCTCCAGGAAAAACATCAGGGATAGATTGATATTCTGCAAAAGGTACAGGGATTGGACTGCTGAGGACTGGGGTAAAGTAATTTTCTCTGATAAATCCCCTTTCCGATTGTTTGGGGCATCCGGAAAAATGCTTGTCTGGAGAAGACAAGGTGAGCACTACCATCAGTCCTGTGTCATGCCAACAGTAAAGCATCCTGAGACCATTCATGTGTGGGGTTGTTTCTCAGCCAAGGGAGTGGGCTCACTCACAATTTTGCCTAAGAACACAGCCATGAATAAAGAATGGTACAAACTTATCCTCAGAGAGCAACTTCTCCCAACCATCCAGGAACAGTTTGGTAACAAACAATGCCTTTTCCAGATGGATGGAGCACCTTGCCATAAGGCAAAAGTGATAACTAAGTGGCTCGGGGAACAAAACATCGATATTTTGGGTCCATGGCCAGGAAACTCCCCAGACCTTTATCCCATTGAGAACTTGTGGTCAATCCTCAAGAGGCGGGTGGACAAACAAAAACCAACAAATTCTGACAAACTCCAAGCATTGATTATGCAAGAATGGGCTGCCATCAGTCAGGATGTGACCCAGAAGTTAATTGACAGCATGCCAGGGTGGATTGCAGAGGTCTTGAAAAAGAAGGGTCAACCCTGCAAATATTGACTCTTTGCATCAACTTCATGTAATTGTCAATAAAAGCCTTTGACACTTATGAAATGCTTGTAATTATACTTCAGTATTCTATAGTAACATCTGACAAAAATATCTTGTTAATATTTGTGTCATTCTCAAACCTTTTGGGCACGGCTGTATACTGCCTCTTAATCTTTGGTAATGAAAGTCCAACCCCAATGGGCTTGTAAAGTTATTGTAGTTTTTGTCTCAAATTTTATTAACTTCTCTCTCTTCATTATTTGAGGAGGAAATTTTCGAAGTGAAATATGGAGCTGTGGTCGATAGGAAAGTCTCTCTGTTTTAGTCGCTATATTGTATTGACAATCTCATTACATAGAGGGACCTCCTCCCTTAACTCATAACAGTGTGTCTGAGTAAACTAATCCAAGTGGTCAGACACTCCCCACTGATTCAGATTCGACAGAGAAATGGCTAATGGCCAGGTGATGTCAACACATGTTAATAAAGGATATATGAAAGAGTGGGGCTTCTAAGCAAGTCAGTAGGCTCCAGATAATGAAGAAATACTGGTAGCACTGTGATGAAATGTCTTATTATGTTTCCAGATGTAAAAATAACTGGTGTAACTTTTCTATCCGTAGCTTAGCTACTTCCCATATTGTAGTAATAGTTTCTTTAAAAACATATTGTAGGTAGTAGTTATTTCCTCTTTTCAGCAACCCTAGGTTTCCTCATCTCAATGCTCAGCTCACAAGAAACTCTCCAAAAACAAAAACATGTCCATGTTGAGCCTACCTCTTCGTGGCGTAGGTAATTGAAACATGATTGGAAGTTAAAGTCCTCCACACTTTCTGTTGGAGCATACAGCCAAAGTATTCCACCCATTAGCTCTCTAAATAATACGACTCTCAGCATTTAATGGTTGCAGATTTTCTACATGTGGATATAAATGGTGGATAGTGGTCCGTATTTTCAAATGTATCCTGTTTAGTATGGATAGTAGAGTGAGGTCCATTACTGTAACAACACTGGAGAAACACCAGAGCTACCATCTCTACAGCTCTGATCGATGGAAAACACATGTACAAGATTTAAACTTGCCACTCCTACTCAGAGCCACTTGTGTCTTTATGAGAGTACCAGCTACTTTTAAAATAAAATCTCACTTAAAGCAGAATGGAAATGGCATCCACAGTACACAGCTTCCGCTTCAGCCATCAGCCCAGAGTGCTGTGGAAAAGCCTGTCTAATTAATCAACCACTCTATATTACAGGGGCTACAAACTCACCTGCGATAGAGGGAAATGCTCCAGGAACATTGGATAGAGTAGTTTTGTTTCAAGTTCTTGGAAACATTCAACACGTTGTATTTGCAAATCATTTTGTTTAGTTTTTTAATGTTTCCAGGATATTTCTGATCTGTTTCTTTCTATTTGTAACATTCCATCTATGTCCTTGCTTTGATGACTCACTGTTGTTGTGTTGTCAGATGGTGTTGTCATATTTCTTTTATTTTCTTTTATTTGGAGCTAAACATAAAAGTGGGATTTAGGGGGTCATGGAACTGTCACAGACAGTTGAATTCCGCTCTACAAAGTAATTCCACCGCTGCTTTGATTGGTAATGTCACTCAGACAGCGTTTGTTTAGTATGTCCTGTAACTGCTCAGTAAGGGCATGTTAGAAGAAAAAAATGTTAGAAAAAAATAAATAAACTCTTCATAATGCATTATAAGCGTGTGTGTGTGTGTGTGTGTGTGTGTGTGTGTGTGTGTGTGTGTGTGTGTGTGTGTGTGTGTGTGTGTGTGTGTGTGCGCATGTGCGCGTGTGTGCGTGTGAGCATGAGTGCGTGTTGCCAGTAGAGGTCAATAATTGATGGGGGAAGGGGGAGAAGGAGGGGTGTTGGGGTTGACTGGAGGGTTGCCAGCCACCCAGCCCTGTCGATTCTGTAGATAAAACCAATGGGAGGAAAATAAAAGCCAGAGCTCATTGGGCAGAGCGGGAGGAGAAGGCCATAAAGAGAGAAATGAAGACTAATGGGGATATTATTGGCCCTGGAGATGGGACACAAATGAGAGGCTGCTGGGTGGGGTAGGAGGGGGTGGCGGAACTGAGAGGAACAGGGAGGGACAGTGTAGGGGACAATGACTAATGACAGTCCTGTTCTATAATCAGAGCACCCTAACTCCCTCAGTGAGCTACTGTAGAAAGACCTCTCAGTCTGCTCTTCATCCCGGATGGCCAAAACATCAACCACAGGCTCCACTAGCCTCCACAACCAGGCGGAGCACAAAGGAGCACAAAGGAGCACACACACACGTTTTTACGTTTACATTTGAGTCGTTTAGCAGACTCTCTTATCCAGAGGGGCTTACAGTTGGTGCATTCATCTTAGCATAGCTGGGTGGGACAACCACATACAGTCATAGTAGGTACATTTGTCCTAAAGAAGCTATCAGCGAAGTCAGGGGTAGTAAAAGGGAAAGTGAAGTGTTCGTTTGAGGGAGGTGCTGTGGGATTATTTAAGATACTCTTTGTAGGGTTTCAGATGTTTTCGGAAGATGGGCAGGGAAGTCTGCTGTCCTAGCTTCACACTCACACACTCACTCACCCACGCACACACACATACACACACACACACACACACACAGAAATAACAACACACACTCAGAAATCTGTGGGACTAAAAGTGGGATTGTTTGATTCTGTGGCCTGGTCAGTGAGTACTATTGTTGTCAGCTCAGGGTACTACTCTGTTCTAACACAGAGAACCAGTCAGTGATCAGTACACAGAACACACCTCCACTCAGTCTCTCTAACCCACTGTTTTCATCACACTACTTAATTCTCCCCATCTGATGCAAATGCCCACAGCAAAATAACAGCAAATGGATCTGAAATTGAGATGGTATTTTTCATTATGCCTTCCTACTCTACATGCAGATGGAAGGGGGTTACAAGAGCAACTGGCACTTATTGTTTTCCAAGCATTCATTCTGTTTTTACTCTTCATTATATTTGTTTGAGAGGTACAATTACAGTGTTTGTTTTGAGCGGTATGTGTTTCTGTCTCTGTTCTCATGGTGTCTGTGCTCTGAGGGGAATAACACACAGAGAATGAACGAGGAGTGGCACAGCAATCTGCAGTGAAAACCTGAGGTCAGTAGAAGTGCCCCTCATACATAAATTACCTCATTAATGTACAGCTAATCATCCAGGCAGACTAAGGGCCGGGCCGTGAAGTCGGGGGGATGAGAAGAGCGAGAGAGAGAGAGAGAGAGAGAGAGAGAGAGAGAGAGAGAGAGAGAGAGATTGAGATCCCCGGGGTGTTTGGCAGACTCAATAGAAGTGTCAAACTCTCTTATAGGAGAGAGAGAGAGAGAGAGAGAGAGAGAGAGAGAGAGAGAGAGAGAGAGAGAGAGAGCTCAATCCAAATGAATGACAATGTACACACTTAAACAACAGGTGATTATACACAGACACGCACACATATCCACACAGAGCACAAACGTGTGCAAACACTCTCCTTTCTTATTCTGTGTGCGAACAGGCACAGGGATAAGCACAGGCACATGCACAGTCAAACAAACACGCGCACAAACACACAATATCCCCACAGGGATAATACAGTCTTTATATTACACCTCATAATGCAGTGTGAGCATTCAGTGATGTGATGTATTCCTTATTGAGGATGGCGTGTGCTGCAGATTTCATGTGGACCAATTTTGTTGAGGAAAAACATGGTGTAAATCAAGTGCGCAGGGCAATTTCCCAAAGTGCCTTCCCAAGCATGCTGACACTGCAGTAAAGGGAGGAGGTGCAGAGCGAGCCCCGGGGTGCAGTGAAGGAATGAGGTGCAGAGCGAGCCCCGGGGTGCAGTGAAGGGATGAGGTGCAGAGCGAGCCCCGGGGTGCAGTGAAGGGATGAGGTGCAGAGAGAGCCCCAGGATGCTTGGCAGACTCAAGAGAAGTGTCAAACTCTCTTATAAGGGAGTTTTTACCACCAATCTGACGCGATGCAGACTCTCAAGAGAGGAACTCAAAACACTTTTGTGCCTCTGCCTCATCTAACTGTAAATCTCACACATCTCTCTCTCTCTCTCTCTCTCTCTCTCTCTCTCTCTCTCTCTCTCTCTCTCTCTCTCTCTCTCTCTCTCTCTCTCTCTCTCTCTCTCTCTCTTTCTCTCTCCCCACATCCAAATATTTGGTGATTTGGACAATCAATTGATGTTCACTAAATAGGTCTTGGAGGAGAGGGTTTCAGAATCACCTACATTTATTCACCTTATGCTTTCTGGTCACATAGTCAGGTATCCTGAGTGAAACATGGGCCTCAGGGTGAATGGGTTGTGTAGAAGCAACACGAGTTGTGTTGGAGCAACATCCAATCACAAAACCAATGTTTCACACAAAAATGCCATTAGGATTCCTCCTCTCTAGACTTTCTTCTCTGAAATTGAGGTTTGATAACATATACACTCACTCTCACACTCACATAAACACACGCACGCACACACACACATTTTTCAGCGTCTCTCGTTCCATTTCCATGATTTATAATATTTAATCCAAAATGGAATAGAAATTGGTCAGTGGAGCGATTTTATAATTTATCATAAACGAAGGTAGAGAATAAATGATAATGAAAACATTAAAAACAATCCCAACCTTTACCCATGATTTTACAGGGTGAGGCTGATCACATTCACAATGCGTTTTACATGAATGCATACAGTATTTACATTTAAAAAACAAGGCCAGGGCCAATAATAATAATATTGAAAGTTTTCAATTCAGGCACATCAACATTACTCAATAGATGTGTTTTAATGTTCCAGTTCAAGGGCATTTGAGAATCATGTACAGTACATGATGTTTCAATCAATATACTTTGCATTGATTTCACCAGGGTTGCAGAAGTGGAATATTTCAATCTCCACTGATTTGTATGCATCCACTCTATCCATCCATCTACCCATCCACTCTACCCATCCACTCTACCCATCCATCTACCCATCCACTCTACCCATCCACTCTACCCATCCATTTACCAATCCATCTACCCATCCACTCTACTCATCCATTTACCCATCCATCTACCCATCCACTCTACCCATCCACTCTACCCATCCATTTACCCATCCACTCTACCCATCCACTCTACCCATACATTTACCCATCCACTCTACCCATCCACTCTACCCATCCATTTACCCATCCACTCTACCCACCCACTCTACCCATCCACTCTACCCATCCATCTATCCATCCACTCTACCCATCCATTTACCCATCCACTCTACCCATCCACTCTACCCATCCACATTACCCATCCACTCTACCCATCCACTCTACTCATCCATTTACCCATCCACTCTACCCATCCACTCTACCCACCCACTCTACCCATCCATTTACCCATCCACTCTACCCATCCACTCTACTCATCCATTTACCAATCCATCTACCCATCCACTCTACCCATCCACATTACCCATCCACTCTACCCATCCACTCTACTCATCCATTTACCAATCCATCTACCCATCCACTCTACCCATCCACTCTACCCATCCACTCTACCCATCCACTCTACCCATCCATTTACCCATCCACTCTACCCATCCACTCTACCCACCCACTCTACCCATATATTTACCCATCCACTCTACCCATCCACTCTACCATCCATCTATCCATCCACTCTACCCATCCATTTACCCATCCACTCTACCCATCCACTCTACCCATCCACACTACCCATCCACTCTACCCATACATTTACCCATCCATTCTACCCATACATTTACCCATCCACTCTACCCATCCACTCTACCACCCACTCTACCCATCCATCTATCCATCCACTCTACCCATCCATTTACCCATCCACTCTACCCATCCACTCTACCCATCCACTCTACCCATCCATTTACCCATCCACTCTACCCATCCACTCTACCCATCCATTTACCCATCCACTCTACCCATCCACTCTACCCATCCATTTAGACATCCACTCTACCCATCCATTTACCCATCCACTCTACCCATCCATTTACCCATCCACTCTACCCATCCACTCTACCCACCCACTCTACCCATACATTTACCCATCCACTCTACCCATCCATTTACCCATCCACTCCACCCACTTATAATCTGCTGTGTCCTCAATTTTGGAAGTATGGTAGGGATCATATATTTCTTGTAGGCTATATGATAAATAGTATAGGAAAGCAAATACAGTAGAGAGAGAGAGAGAGAGAGAGAGAGAGAGAGAGAGAGAGAGAGAGAGAGAGAGAGAGAGAGAGAGAGAGAGAGAGAGAGAGTGAGATCAACACTCATCCATACGCACAGTAAAGACATCAGTCGTTGTTCCCTTTCATGTTTGTGTCAAAGAAGATTAACACAGGTAGAGAGAGCCTACTATAGCACCCTAAGCCCTGACATTCATTCACACAGCTGCACCGAACGTGTTACATAACATCATCACAAAGTACACCATGTAACTATGTTATTATATGCTAATATTTAGAGCTCTGTTTCACCATGTCAATACGGCAGAACATCCTCTCCTTATTGCAGCCTGCCTGCCTGGCTGTCTCCTTCAGAGAACCGCAGCTGATCCAGTGCAGTGATGTGTAACCTAGCAGAGTGGAGAAAGCTAGGCCTTGCCTGGAGTCACGTGAACACATTCCATTTGAACCAAAGACAACTCTAAGCACTGCAGAGCACTGAGCAGCAGCATAGACTGTTGCCGTGGAGATTAGCTGTGCGGGCCTCTTCACTAGCGAATCAACGCAGAAGGGTGACATAGTTAATTAAATAAATAAATAAAATGAAACAATTTGCTGTTAAATCTTTGCAAATGAAATGCCTAATGCCTTGCCTCCCTCTCTGTCCTTCTCCCTCCCTCCCTTCCGCCCTCCCTCCCTCCCTCCCTCTCTCTCTATCTCTCTCTTCCTCCTTCTCCCTCTCCCTCTCTCTACCCTCTCTAAGAGTAGCACTTGTTAGTACCGCTGGGATTATTTAAAAGTATAATTTATTGATAATGAAGTGGGAAAAGCTTTGATATGGCAGAGCAAGGCGGATTAAGCAGACAGAGGAGAGCATGCTGTGCTACATTTTCAGGGGCTCCAAGTGTTTACTATACTGAACATTTCTCTCCCTCTCTCTCCCCCTCTCTCTCTCCCTTCTTCACACTCTCACGTTGTCTCTGTGGGACATTCATTACAGCTTTGTGTCAAAATGTAATAATAGAGACAAACACAAGATATTTTATTCATAAAGTAAACAAGATAGTGATACAAATGTCTGCAAGGAAACAGTTAGCATGCAGTGGATACTTAAAGACAGACAGGCTCACTCACCAACCCCAGTCATGTTCTCTGTCCCCAGGGGAAAGTAGAATGCTACTCGCAGCCAGGTTGTTATGTGTTATCCAGTCTCACTGTTATCCACACTAACACATTGGTTTATTAATTAATAAATAAAATGCAAGTTAGGAGGCCTATTATCAAGGCAAAAAAGCACAAATACAAACACGGGGCTGTAAAAAACGTCAAATACAAACACGGGGCTGTAAAAAACGTCAAAGTCAATTCTAATCCTGTAGAATGGTACTTTGCCAGTAGTGTATAATTCCTCCAGGCCTTTGAAGGTATTAGACAAAATGGAGTATGGCACCTGGAGAATGGGAGTGATTATACAGTAACAGAATGAAATGTCAATCATGAAAACCAGTAATCCACAGAATGGCTTTTTACTCTTTTCATCTATTTAAATAACTCTTATGGACACAGTCATGGGCCGATAGTACTATACACACTAGGCTACTCTGTATCTACTCTTCTATCTCTCTGCGTTAAGTTCTTTCAAATAGAGAATGTTTATCAATAGAAGTGAAAGAGGAAGTCCTGTAACGTTTGCCACTGCATCCTGTGAGAAACAGTATATGTCGATGTAGACAGCTGTCACAAGAGCAGACCTTGATCTATAATACACAGCTGTTTTCTCACCTTCCTTTTTTCATTTCTTCCCTCTCATTAGACCTGGGTTCAAATGCTATTTGAAATCATTTCAAGTCCTTTAGATATGCTTGATTGAGCTTGCAGGGCGCAATGAAACCAATAGAGTAGTCGCAAAAGTGCAAACCCTGTCCATCCAGCAATCCATGCATGCTTAAGCTAACTCTCATAATATCTGAAATATTTCATATAGTGTTTAAACCCAGGTCTGCTTCTCATACAGTAAGCAGATGCATTTAATGTATACAGTACATGAGCCCTCCCTCAAACACTCATGACAGAACCCAGTCTTACTCTGCTACAGTAAGGGTTAGGTGCAACACTGCAACCAACACAGCCTTATACCACAGCCTTTGAGCAGAGACCTGCAAGCTAAACCTACAGACTCCTCCTATAGCGACATTGCAAGGTAAGGAGATTCTAGTGAACTTACTAGAGCAATTGAAACATTTAAAAAAACAGATGGAGATTTTGGGGGAAATATCTACAGTTTTGTCGATAATCAAATGCTATCCGTTTTATATATGATAAGCAAATTTTGTCACTATGTTTAAGAATAATTTATTATATTTTACATGTAATCACTTGTCATAGATAACCCTTAATTGGTGTTCAGCATGGCCAATCACACCACCGTCCTGAGATGCATCCTGCTGCTGCTATTGGCCATTGCTCTGGCCTTGGAATTGAGAACATTGGACAAGAACGAAGAGCTGAAGAATACCGGCTTCGGGACCCCGCCCCCTCACCATGGCCTCAAACTACTCCGCTGGTACGTCCAGACCTGCATCGACAACAACATGGTGTCTCTCTGTGACCCCAGGAAGGGAGCATACGAGTTCCATATGTTCAAGAACTATAAACTGTTACTCCCCAAACTGATAGGCCAGAACATGTACACCTACTACACCATCGGTATTCTCCATTCCCACGGTGGAAGTGGGGCAGTTCTACAACAAGGACAAGCCCCTCAGCAATCAGGACAGGGTGCTGGTGAAGTACAACCAGAACAACAATCACATCGAGAATATCTACATCTCTCAGACAGCCCAGCTGGCTTGCATTGATAATATGAATATCAAATCTGTACATGATGCTATTCACTGTTGTTTTTCTTGACACAAACCTGATGCCATTACTAAACCTGTAGTAATGTCAACCTGACTTTCCTGGTGATGTGTTTACTGTAACTTTCTGTTTCCTTTACAGACACGCTATAGAAATACATTTCTACAGACAGAACATTGCGATTCTGAGTGCACTGAAATCAAGTTAATTTATGTCTGCTATAATGCAGGTCAGTTTAGCACATTGGCCAATGTCCTTGTTCAATCATTCCTATTGATGTTGATTCAATTGATGACTTACATGACTATATAATGTGAACGTAATGCAATAGAGGGTATATTTTTGTTGCTGTTTCCTGATTGTTTCATGCTACTTCTTCACACATACAATTTTAGAAGTGTTGATCACAGAGTGACAGTGTTCTCTATGTGTCACGACTTCCACCGATGGTGGCTCCTCTGCCGGTTCGGGCGGTTTTCGGCGGTCGTCGTCACCGGCCTACTAGCTGCCACCGATCATCTATTTTCCTTCTGTTCATTTTCCTGATTGTTTGCACCTGTTTTCGTTTTGGTCAGTAGGGCTATTTAAGCCGGTTTAGCCCGCCTTCTTTCGTGCGGGATTGTTTTCTGTTTTGAGAGCGCTTGTGTTTGTCCCATGTTTTTGGGCTACTGTTTTATGCCGTCTTGTGTTCGCCTATGTCTTTGGGCGTTGGACATTGTATTTGCTTGGACACATTAAAGACGGTTGCACCGTTACTCTGCTCTCTGCGCCTGACTCCACACACACCGCTCTTAGCGTCGTTACACTATGCCAGTGGAGGTCGCTGCCTTTTAAGATGAGGAAGGACGATAATTTTTTTAATGAGCATGGACTTATTTCTATTAGAGCATATTGAATGACTGTCAATCATATTCCATTCACCCATCTCAATGTAACATTGATAGGTTCAGGCTACTTACTACAAGATACTCAAATTTTCCCTATACCCATCATGAGGTTGCTACAACCTAGCCTATGATTTAAAGTTATACAACGTAGGTGCACAGGTTGAGAGAAATTTGGTGACAGACATTGACACATTCAATAACACCTTGCACAATCTTGCCTGCATCTAGCTGATCTAGGGTGTAACCATTGGTCCAACAGTTGCAAACGAGAGTTTCTATTGGACAAATTCAGGAATGTTTATCCCCGTTTTGTTTCGTTTGCTTCCGCTTAAGAAATGTTTTTCAACAGAATCGTCAGAATGAATAAACCCCTGATCACACGCAAAAGCAGTTCACTTTCATAACAGCCAGATCGTTGTATAAAGATGGTTGAATAATTCCTTCTCTCATCTACGCGCTCTCCTCCTCTCACCTTTCCCCTTCTCTTGTGTACTTTAGTGCACAACACATCAGCTGTCTGTGACCAGGCGAAAAAACCTTTCCAAGCCAAACCTTCATATCTGTGTGTGTGTGTGTGTGTGTGTGTGTGTGTGTGTGTGTGTGTGTGTGTGTGTGTGTGTGTGTGTGTGTGTGTGTGTGTGTGTGTGTGTGTGTGTGTGTGTGTGTGTGTGTGTGTGTGTGTGTGCGTGCGTGCGTGCGTGCGTGCGTGTGTGCCTGCTCCTATAAATGCATTATGAATTACATTAATTTGTGAGATGTAAGTGAACACACCCGACAGAATTAAACACACGAGACAGATCAGTGATGTCCTACATATTACACTCTTCTCTCATCGTCCCTGTGCCTCGGTCTCCCTTTTTGTTCTCTCTAAATGAGAATTAAATCAAGTCAGATTAAAGGCGGCGCTTGGAGGAGCACATGGCTCTGATGTGTCTGTCCATGCTTAACAGGAGACAGGTTTTTCTCTTTCTGCACTAGCTGCCTGGGCGGATGGGGGGAGTCCGTCTGACTCCGAGCAGCTCTTTGACAGAATTCTAAAGCGGCAGAATGAACAGATGTCTCCCAATGATTAATGTGCCTCTCTTCTTCTCCTCTGAAGAGCTGTGTGCCTGTGCATCTCTTACCCTTCTCTCTCTCTGTCTCTCTCTCTCTCGCTCTCTCTCTCTCTCTCTCTCTCTCTCTCTATCTCTCTCCTCTTTCTTATAGTCACTCTGTAAAGCTAGTTTGTTCACTTACTTCTCTCTCTTTCTCTGCTCCCCCTTGCTCTCTGTCTTTCCCCGAGTTCATCCTTCATACAGTGAGGGAAAAAAGTATTTGATCCCCTGCTGATTTTGTACGTTTGCCCACTGACAAATAAATGATCCGTCTATAATTTTAATGGTAGGTTTATTTGAACAGTGAGAGACAGAATAACAACAGAAACATCCAGAAAAACGCATGTGAAAAATGTTATAAATTGATTTGCATTTTAATGAGGGAAATATGTATTTGACCCCCTCTCAATCAGAAAGATTTCTGGCTCCCAGGTGTCTTTTATACAGGTAACGAGCTGAGATTAGGAGCACACTCTTAAAGGGAGTGCTCCTAATCTCATCTTGTTACCTGTATAAAAGACACCTGTCCACAGAAGCAATCAATCAATCAGATTCAAAACTCTCCACCATGGCCAAGACCAAAGAGCTCTCCAAGGACGTCAGGGACAAGATTGTAGACCTACACAAGGCTGGAATGGGCTACAACACCCTCGCCAAGCAGCTTGGTGAGAAGGTGACAACAGTTGGTGCGATTATTCACAAATGGAAGAAACACAAAAGAACTGTCAATCTCCCTCGGCCTAGGGCTCCATGCAAGATCTCACCTCGTGGAGTTGCAATGATCATGAGAACGGTGAGGAATCAGCCCAGAACTACACGGGAGGATCTTGTCAATGATCTCAAGGCAGCTGGGACCATAGTCACCAAGAAAACAATTGGTAACACACTACGCCGTGAAGGACTGAAATCCTGCAGTGCCCGCAAGGTCCCCCTGCTCAAGAAAGCACATATACATGCCCGTCTGAAGTTTGCCAATGAACATCTGAATGATTCAGAGGACATCTGGGTGAAAGTGTTGTGGTCAGATGAGACCAAAATGGAGCTCTTTAGCATCAACTCAACTCACTGTGTTTGGAGGAGGAGGAATGCTGCCTATGACCCCAAGAACACCATCCCCACCGTCAAACATGGAGGTGGAAACATTATGCTTTTGGGGTGTTTTCCTGCTAAGGGGACAGGACAACTTCACCGCATCAAAGGGACGATGGACGGGGCCATGTACCGTCAAATCTTGGGTGAGAACCTCCTTCCCTCAGCCAGGGCATTGAAAATGGGTCGTGTATGGGTATTCCAGCATGACAATGACCCAAAACACACGGCCAAGGCAACAAAGGAGTGGCTCAAGAAGAAGCACATTAAGGTCCTGGAGTGGCCTAGTCAGTCTCCAGACCTTAATCCCATAGAAAATCTGTGGAGGGAACTGAAGGTTCGAGTTGCGGGACAAGTGGGACAAAATCCCTCCTGAGTGGGACAAAATCCCTCCTGAGATGTGTGCAAACCTGGTGGCCAACTACAAGAAACGGCTGACCTATGTGATTGCCAACAAGGGTTTTGCCACCAATTACTAAGTCATGTTTTGCAGAGGGGTCAAATACTTATTTCCCTCATTAAAATGCTAATCAATTTATAAAAAATTTCACATGCGTTTTTTTCTGGATTTTTGTGTTGTTATTCTGTCTCTCACTGTTCAAATAAACCTACCATTAAAATTATAGACTGATCGTTTCTTTGTCAGTGGGCAAACATAGAAAATCAGCAGGGGATCAAATACTTTTTTCCCTCACTGTAGAACTCTTATGCCTCTCTTTCTCTTAATCTTGTCTCACAGATATGAGACCTATCAGAGGTGGGGTTATAGAGCCATGGACTGATATAAATGTTTTTTTAATGGACTAAATAATGGGTTAGAGTCTTGGAGAGTTAGGAGATGTGGGGTAGGATGATATGAGGTGAGAGTATAATATGGGCTGAGATGGCTGTGGATAGTCATGTAGGGTGGGACTGCTTGTTGAATAGAAATACACTGGGATGATGGTATGTCAGCTCCACATACATTTCCATAGGAAGGGGCAAATGAAGAAGTTTAATGACATAATGGTGAGCGAGCTATCACAAAGCTTCCAGAGAGAACATCACTGGACTGCTTCATTTCATAGATGTGGTTATAAGCATGTAGCGTGTTGGGGATATGGGGGTAGACAGGCCGTGAAGGACAGAGGATGGGTGAGGGCTCTTGGAATAAGACTGGTTAGTGTGTACTGATGATTAGACACGAAATCCAAGAAACAGAAAGAAAAAGAGGTACGTCAGGCACTTCTCTCCTCAGAAAATAAAGTGCAGAATACCGGTGCAGGTAGGTATGATAACCCTGACCCAGATTGTTTCTAGAGCAGACCTCCTAGTCATTGGATCGCCTTCTTTAAGACACTTCCCTTCTTCATCTCTGTTTCTTCACAAACCACATGAGAACTGGAGCATTACTCCAACATGTTCCTTTTTTAAAAATGGTTTCAGCCCCATTCAAATATTGTTATAATTTATGAGCGCAAAACACACATAGAGAGACACCCACAGAGAGATGCACACATTGTAGCCTATTCTACACTTTACGTCTCTCTCTTTCTCCCCTCAGTCTCAATCTCTCTATCCATCTCTTTTGAGGCAGGCCTCTCACAGCAGACCTTTGTCTTCCCCTGCAGGTCAGTCTGAGTATGAGAATGTCTACTACACAGTCTCCTGGGGAAAATACCATTAAAACCCATACTGCTTGGTAATGAACACCAGCCTATGGTAAAGGGCTCGCATGAAATATTTACACTGTGGTTAATATTTTATATGGCAATTTTGTTTTTAAATTGGATTTAATATTTAATATGAGTACAGTGCTAAGTGGGGATGACTATTTTCTAAACATCAGTCCAGACATCCTACATATGGTTGCAAGAGTAAATAGAGGTATGACGGGCATACTGTACATGGACACAGGGGTGGAACACACACACACACACGCACGGACACACACACACTGTGTAGGTGAGTGAATGTTTAGTTTCACAGTCCAATCCTTTTGAATGAAGTGTGCCTATGGACACTGACAGATACATAGCAACATAAAACAAAGCTCAGCGGTTCCTGAAATATTAAAACAGAGTTTTCCGCTCAGATCTTTCATCTGGCCCTGTAACAAACAGCGGGAGACAATTGCTAAATCCTTTGATGAGATTCCAAAGAGAGTTTTCTTGGAAAATTTACAAATGAGGGTGATTCTAGATATGCAGTATAGACTGTAGAGATTAGTACAGAATTATCTGAAGAAAAATGTCAGGAATTCAGAGATTGTCCTGTATTTGTGTGTGTGACGATGGGGAAATGTGAAGAAGTGAGTAATGTGAAGAGCTCACATCATCAGTATGTGGGTTATAGAGACCCGAGGAGCTCTGAACTAACTCACCTGATTCACCTAGTCAAGGGCTTGATGATTAGCTGACTATTTGTTTCAGGAGTGCTAGCTGTAGGTGTGTGGGCCCGGCCGGGTCTCTCCTACGTTTTGACCCTCTGTCATTACAAGGCTGGAGGGAGATCTCTCCCTCTACTTATCACACTGGATCATCAGCCAGTCCTCTGTGTTTTCCTATAACCATCTTCTTCAACAGTGATAGCAGTAGGCAGACATTATGTGGTGTGCCCAGAGAGAAAATGATGAAGAGAATTCGCCAGGCTTGAGTGTTCTCTGCCAAAGTGGATGGGCAGAGAGAGCTAATCAATCATGGCTCGTTCAGTTAGAGCGAGGATAAAGGAGGTGACGTCTGGAGGGACTTTTAGCCTTCTCACTCTGACGAGGCTCATTACTCCACAGCTCTATGTACATTATAATGTAGATTCTAAAATACTGGCTTAATGTCTGCCTTCATTTACATTTAACTAGATTCCATGACATTCTGTATAAACCCAACCTGGAGAGTTTGGTTCTGGTATTTTGCTGATATGTTCTCTCTCATACTATGATAGGAGAGCAGATACAGACCTCCCATATAGACATTGTAATCATGATTGCATGACAACTGTCATTAGATCGCTTATCATTGCAACGATGAAATGATGGCTGCTGTCAATTTATGAGGGTTTTGATTTGATAGAAAACACAAAGGTGTGCTTGCATACCTTTGTGGGAGCGGTAAAAAGGCAATACAATCTGCATCCCTCTTTCTGGGATGATCTCCCTCTCGCTCTTTGCTCATAGGCGATTCTCACACTATCACTGTCTGGCCAACCTGGGGAAGTAACCCAAAGCCATCTCATTAATTCAATGTGCTCTGACCAGGGACAATCATGCAGGATTGAGGCAATCTCTCAAACTGCAAAGTTCTGGGGAACCTAATAGATTCTCTGTGTATTTTAATTCCATAAGTCAAAAACATCCCTTGCTCTAAAGAATCAACAGACTATGTATGAATATGAATCAGAATGAATATGGGTGGGGGGCATAGGGTGGCATGGGAGGGCAGTAGAAACAGTTGTCCAGTTACTAGTGTGAGTCAGAGATAGAGAGAAATCCCAATGTCACCCAGTGACAGGAGAGGACAGCGCCTTCGTTAGGGCGGTGAATTGTCCTCGCATTTACATCAGACCCGGGGCAGACAAGAAGAGAGGAGAGCAGCTTCAGTGGCGTGCTAACCAGCATTCCCCTCCTAATCACTCGCTCAGTTAACATAGTCAGACAGGTCCGGCGATCGTACTGATGGCACTTGGGAAGTCTATGTCTGTGTATTAAGCATTCATTTAACTGACCAGGGGGAGAGTGATGAGCGTCACACACTCGCATGTTTTCTTTCCCCTTATTTCTGGTCTGTTGTCTTTTTACCCCTCCCTCTCTGTATTTATCAAGGCTGTAATGCAGCAGAGATGGCATGGCTGATGAGCGGGCTGAGAGGGAGGGACATGCCATGCGTCTTTGATTGGCTCCGGTGTTATTGCATTGTTACCATAATATCATCTCTAATGTGACTCCCGGCCCCAGCCTCTATAGTGAGACTCATCATTCAGGGCCACTTGATATTTCCACTCACGTCTATAGCCAAATAGAAATATTAAGTCCTGTTTCAAGTGCTGAAGCTTGAGTACCGTCCTGTAAATCTGTCATTTGAACTTCACGGGGCGTTTTTCATGCAACCATGTCACTTAAGCATTAATATGTCCCTTTAATAGGGAGAAAAATAACATAGATCACACGCTATATAACTCTATTATACTAAATAAACCACTCCTAAGACTCTTTAGTTCTCTCCTCCTCAGAGTCCTCATATCGAGCACTGAGTAATCTCATTTACATGCAGAGACAGTCTCCCCATCCCCAACACCTTGCAATTCAAAGGCCCTGGCTGCACTTAGCAATTTTAATTAAAAGTTATTTAATCCAATCGGGACGTAATCACCTCAAATTAAGCTCTGCTTTTCTTTGTCTGAAATAGTTTTTGTCTCTGTTGGGTTGAGCAGTGAGAATACTTTGCCTCAGTAGAAGTATGTGTCAGTGAATAGTGGTGGGAGGGGAGGTGGTCCTGCCTTGCTCTCAGAAGACCTGTGTGTGAAGCATGGAAATGTCACTGAAATTAGAACAGGAAACGTGAAGGTTAGCATTTGCTATTGAATGACACATGTCATCCTGAAGCACAACACCTGGTATCCTTGACAAAAGCTGATGAATATGGTGCTTGTGTGTGTGTGTGTGTGTGTGTGTGTGTGTGTGTGTGTGTGTGTGTGTGTGTGTGTGTGTGTGTGTGTGTGTGTGTGTGTGTGTGTGTGTGTGTGTGTGTGTGTGTGTGTGTGTGTGTGACTGAGAGAGAGAGTGTGTGAGAGAGAAAGGACAGTGAGGAGAGGAGGAAGGTGAGAACAGAGTTTAAATGGATCTGTCCTGACCTCTGAGAGAGTCTATTAGATTACCACTGATCTCTCATGTTGACAGCCCACAGATTCACTTCAGACACACAGAGAAGTATTCATAGCTCAACACTGCCCTCCAATGGAGTGAACTAAGATCAAATACTTGGAAACATAGTAGGCCTTTTTTCCCCACTGACAATTAGGCTGGACTGCAATTTAGTCATCACTTTTCATTTATGATGCCAAGGGAGGCCTATGTATTTACTGTTACAATAGGCCTACCAGAGATTTGATTAAAAAAGTTAAACTCTATCCGTTAGTGCCTTGTTTCCAGGACAAATTTAATTCAGAATAGTCATCAAGTCTAATGCTTGTTGCTCCAACATACCTGTATCGATGAGTTGCGTTTCGTTGCTTTGGTTAATTGTTTGACCAGTGTCTGTTTCGCCTTTCTTAAAGATTCAGACATATTCTTAGATGTCACTATTGAAATGAATGCTGTTTGCTGTTCATATTGTAGCGACCTTAACCCAACACTTAGCAACCTCATCAAGAGATTCAGACCTCTTGCCGTAATGGTTAAGGTGTTGGCTTGACAGTTGTTGGACTAGGGTTCAAGTCCCAGTTGGGGCTACTTCTGAATTTGCTAGTGAGGCAATCAGAGAGGTGTGTACACGTGATGTGAGAGACTTGGTATAGAGAAGTGTGGGGGGACACTCTCCCGAAGGAAAGGGGGTAATGTAATGACCCCAACACCTGGCAACCTCGTCAAGGGGTTTGGACCTCATGGCGTAACGGTTAAGATGTTGCATTGACAGTCGTTGGACCTGGGTTTTAGTCCCAGTTCGATACATTGGTGTCAGAGGTGGGATGGCGCCAGTGAGATCATTAGAGAGGTGTGTATACTTGAGAGACTTGATATAGAGAGAAATAGTAATGGCGTCTTTTTGTAGGCACTAACTCCGCCATGGTTCGTTTCATAGCCGTGGGAAGTAGTTTGTGGGTGGGGGTGCTGCAATTTGCCTGCGCTAAAAATGTCTATATCTGTCCGCTAATACAGGACTAGTAAAGGCCCAGTGCAGTACTTTTGTGATTTCTTTTAAACTAAGTGTGGGGACACGCTGTCCTAAAGAGAGGGGGTAATGTAGCGAGCAATCTTAACCCAACACCTAGCAATCTCATCAAGGGGTTCCGACCTCTTGGCGTAACGGTTACGTATTTTCATTGACAGTCGCTGGACCCAGGTTTGAGAGTCTAGGTCTGGGCTACCTCCCAAATCCACTATAATGTTTTGAGTGTTATTAAATACATTTTAGGAGTTTAACCAGGTGGAAGAACTGGCAGCGACCAAACAAACTGCTGCCCAAAATTTTCTGCAGCCATACCGAAAGTAAAATATTTAAAAAATAGCCCAGAGACTGTAAAATAGCCATGCATCCAAAAGATTAGCCTACCAAATAAACAACACCAATGTGGGTTTTAACCAATGATGTGTATAAACAGTGGATGACTGACAGGGGGCGCTGTATTGAAGCCACCGGGCAGCCATCTTGGCACTCCTCCTCAGTCATCCATGGTTTATACTCCTCAACTGAATCTCCTCAACTGAATCTCGCACAATTCATTCATGTTTCTACAAGACTGAATCCCAGAGCTCCTAACAAATCAACGTTATTGGACATTATTCTAAAGAATACCTCTCACAAATACACATCGACTGGGATATTCTGTAATGATGTCAGTGATCCCTGTGCAATTGCTTGTGTTAGATATACAAAAATGACCAAAGCCAAACCTAGTTATATTTTTAAAATACATTTTAGACAGTTTGATGAGCAAGTGTTCTTACATGATCTGTTCCATAATATTGACAGAGTAAGTCTGATTCCCCATTTTAACACTGACTGGGACTATTATTAGATGATTTTTTGTGTCGATTTGTGATAAGCATGCCCCCTGTGAAGAAATGTAGAATCAGTGGAAGGGACAATCCCTGGTTTTCAGATAACTTGGCAGAATGAATTAGAAAGAGAAATATCTCTTGGGCTCAAGCTAGACATACAAATGCTCCTGTTGACTGGGCCTCCTTCAGAGCGCTAAGAAACAAATGCACAGGATTGATCAGGAAGTCCAAATCAGATTGCTATTTAAATGCAGTCACAGAGAACCTAAACAACCCTACCAAGTTCTGGAAGCTAATCAAATCAGTGTCAGGTTTTAATGTATCCTCTGGCCTTCCTGACCATTTAATGATGGATTCTAATGAAGTGAAGGATAAAGCCAATATTGTAGGGGTTTTTAACAAGCACTTCATATCTGCTGGTTCAGTCTTTGGTTGGGCCCAGGCATCTAATGTAAGCTGTTACAGTCAACTATGATATAGGCCCTCGTGAATCATTTTAACTTTGAGCCTGTTTTTGATACTGAGGTCTGTAAAGCACTAAAGGCAATAGACACTAAAAAGTCTGACAGGGCCAGACATCCTGGACCTCTACTTCTTAAAGATAGCAGCTGGTATTATTACTGAACCTGTGGCTCACATTTTCAACTTGAGTCTCTTGACCAATTCCATACCCAGCATTTGGAAATCAGTTGATGACCTCCCACTGCTAAAGGGTGGAGATTCCGCAGATGCCAATAACTATCGTCCTATCTCTAAACTCCCTATCCTGGCCAAAGTCTATGAATCCCTAGTGAACTCACATTTAAAAAACTTCATAATTGAAAAGAACATACTGAGCTGGGTTCAGTCTGACTTTAGATCGGGGCACAGCACCACAACTGCAGCTATGACAGTGGAAAACAACATCATTAATGGACTTGATACAAAGCAACATTGTGCTGCTCTGTTTGTGGATTTATCAAAGGCCTTTGATCAGTTGACCATGAATTGTTGCTAGCTAGACTCAGAAACATTGGTCTCAGTGAAGGGGCAGTAAATTGGTTTAGGAATTATCTTTCTGACAGAACACAATGTGTATATACTGACAATCACAAGTCTAGCTTTCTTGAGATTAATAGAGGTGTGTCCCAGGGTTCCATTTTAGCTCCTGTGTTGTTCTCAATTTGTATTAATGATTTGGGAAATGGGATGCAACCAGCAAAGTTACATCTATATGCAGATGATACAGATATATATATGAATGTGCTCCTTCTCTGGTTCAGACTGTTGAAGAGCTCCAGACTGTCACTGCAGGCCTCCCTTTATGGTCTCAAACTGGTCTTGAATATACAAAAAACTAAATTTATGACCTTTACCAGAGCTAGAACTCTGCCAGAGAACGTTAGCATTGTCACGTCTGGTGGCCTATCCATTGAAAAAGTGTCATCCTACAAATACCTAGGTATTAGGTTGGATGACAAGTTGTCCTTTAAAGTTCATGTGGATAATCTTGTGACAAAGCTTAAATTGAAATTTGATTTTTATTTTCATAATAAGGCCTGCTTCCCACTTATGGCTAGAAAGAAGCTTGTTCACGCCACTTTTCTCTCTGTAATTGATTATGGTGACTTGTTGTATATACATGCAACCTCCTCCGTCTTACAGAGACTGGACTCTGTTAATCATGCATCCTTGCGCTTTATTACAAATGCCAAGTCACTCACCCACCATTGCACATTGTACCAAATGGTAGGCTGGATATCACTTTATACGCGCAGAAAGATACAGTTGAAGTCAGAAGTTTACATACACATAGGTTGGAGTCATTAAAACTCGTTTTTCAACCACTCCACAAATTTCTTGTTAACAAACTATAGTTTTGGCAAGTCGGTTAGGACATCTACTTTGTGCATGACACAAGTCATTTGTCCAACAATTATTTACAGACAGATTATTTCACTTATCATTCACTGTATCACAATTCCAGTGGGTCAGAAGTCTGCATACATTAAGTTGACTGTGCTTTGAAACAACTTGTAAAACTCCAGAAAATGATGTCATGGCTTTAGAAGCTTCTGATAGGCTAATTGACATAATTTGAGTCAATTGGAGGTGTACCTGTGGATGTATTTCAAGGCCTACCTTCAAACTCAGTGCCCCTTTGCTTGACATCATGGGAAAATCAAAAGGAATCAGACAAGACCTCAGAAACATTTTTTTTAGACCTCCACAAGTCTGGTTCATCCTTGGGAGCAATTTCCAAACGCCTGAAGGTACCACGTTCATCTGTACAACCAATAGTTCGCAAGTATAAACACCATGGGACCATGCAGCCGTCATACCGCTCAGGAAGGAGACACATTCTGTCTCCTAGAGATGAATGTACTTTGGTGCGAAAAGTGCAAGTCATTCCCAGAACAACAGCAAAGGACCTTATGAAGATGCTGGAGGAAACAGGTACAAAAGTATCTATATCCACAGTAAAGCAAGTCCTATATCGACTTAACCTGAAAGGCAGCCATAAAAAAGAAAGACTATGGTTTGCAACTGCACATGGGGACAAAGATTGTACTTTTTGGAGAAATTTCCTCTGGTCTGATGAAACAAAAATAGAACTGTTTGGCCATAATGACCATCGTTGTGTTTGGAGGAAAATGGGGATGCTTGCAAGCCGAAGAACACATTATGTTGTTGTATTGTTGTATGTTTAATTCTGTCATGTATTGATTGTTGCTGCCTTCTTGGCCAGGTTGCCCTTGAAAAAGAGACTCTGGGTCTCAATGGGCTGTTCCTGGTCGAATAAAGGTTAAATATTATTTTTTTAAAGTGAATTGTTTTACTTGGGAAGCTATAGAAATGCATGTATTAATGTCTACGTTCGTTATTGATATGTTTATTCTGTTACAGACACCTTAATGCATACTTTTACATTATGATATATGAGCTTCACATAAATAAACTGCAAATTATAAATATATATATACAGTACCAGTCAAAAGTTTAGAAAAACCTACTCATTCAAGGGTTTTTCTTAATTTGTACTATTTTCTACAATGTAGAATAATTGTGAAGACATCAATACTATGAAATAACACATGGAATCATGTAGTAACCAAAAACGTGTTAAACAAATCAAATATATTTTATATTTGAGATTCGTAAAAGTAGCCACCCTTCGCATTGATGACTGCTTTGCACACTCTTGGCATTATCTCAACCAGCTTCATGAGGTAGTCACCTGAAATGCATTTCAATTAACAGGTGTGCCTTGTTAAAAGTTAAGTTGTGGAATTTATTTCCTTCTTAATGCGATTGAGACAATCAGTTGTGTTGTGACAAGGTAGGGGTGGTATACAGAAGATAGCCTTATTTAGTAAAAGACCAAGTCCATATCATGGCAAGAACAGTTCAAATAAGCAAAGAGAAACGACCGTCCATCATTACATAAGACATGAAGGTCAGTCAATACGGAAAATTTTAAGAAAACAAATGCAGTCGCAAAAACCATCAAACGCTATGAAGAAACTGGCTGTCACGAGGACCGCCACAGGGAAGGAAGACCAAGAGTTACCTCTGCTGCAGAGGATAAGTTCATTGGAGTTACCAGCCTCAGAAATTGCAGCCCAAATAAATGCTTCACGGAGTTCAAGTAACAGACACATCTCAATATCAACTGTTCAGAGGAGACTGCGTGAATCAGGCCTTCTTGGTCGAATTGCTGCAAAGAAACCACTACTAAAGGACACCAATAATAGGACACCATGGCCTATTTATTACCTTACCTTCCTTATCTTACCTCATTTGCACACATTATATATAGATTTGTTTTTCTACTGTATTATTGACTGTATGTTTGTTTACTCCATGTGTAACTCTGTGTTGTATGTGTCGAACTGCTTTGCTTTATCTTGGCCAGGTCGCAGTTGTAAATGAGAACTTGTTCTCAACTTGCCTACCTGGTTAAATAAAGGTGAAATAAATAAATACAACTTCCTGTGGATTAGCAGGAAACCCTATGGTGGCAGTCCCAATATGACCGACCGGTGGCTCATAGAATCATCATTTCAGGGTTTTTAATACGTTATTGATTGAAACTTCAATGTCTGCGTTTGAATGTGTTGCTCATCTATCGTTCAGGAGGAAAACACTCAGAGATTGACACAGACAGGAAATATGACATACCCTTCCCACACTAAATAATAACAATAACTTTTCTGATACGTGAATTAATTATGAATAGACGGATTTTAAAAGGGAAATAGATATACGAGCAATCAGAAGCAGAAGGATAACGGTGATTGGTCATTCCGTTATCGCGTCTCTGAATAGCCAACCAATGGGCTTAGAGGTCTCACCGGTTTGCTGTCGCGGGAAGAGCTATGAACTCAAAACGCTTGTTTGCTGCTACTGTAGCTAACGTTTGCAAACCACCAGCCATGCATGTGTAGCTAGTTATACATGCATCACACTGATTGAATATTTTGGAGTTCAAATAGGTTTGCAAATAAGATAGCTAGCTAGAAGACTGTTGCCAGTTATAGCTAGATGGCTAACGCTAACTAAAGCCAGCTAGCTAATCAGCTTAGCTAGCTAGCTACAACCAAATAGTGTTTATAACTGCTACAACTGCCAAGGCTAGCTAATTACCTAGCGAAATTCACTAGCTAAATAAGCAAGCTCGACAACATTGTGAAAAGCTACGTTCACGTTGGTTGCCTAGGTAAAAGTTTCACTATTGTTAACCTGCCATTGTTTCGGCAAGATACAGGTAGCTACCCTAGCTACTTACAGGTAGCTAACGTTAGCTAGTTACCTATCATCTTTGACTGGAATCATGCCTCGTCGACTGACGAAAGATGAGCTTGATGAGCAGTTTTTGAAAGATGTGAGTTTAACGTTACTGCAGACACGATAGCAGCACTATGTCTGCAATTCTGGGTGTTCATAGCTATTGCTAAAGTTACTCCCTAATGACTCTGCCCTTCTTTATATCCACACCAAAGATACTGATAACCAGCCTTTTCATCTGTGTCCATACTACTATGTATTCACTCAACCAACTAGCTAGATGGCTACTTTAACCTAATCACCATTGATTTGTATTTAGTCTGTCTCAGATGACTCAGTGGATTTGGGTGGCAGTGCTAAGCGCTCCAGTGTTCTGGACAGCCTGGGCAGAGCCTCTCAGAAACCACCACCAAAGAAGACATCAGCTGCCCCTGTGCGGTGGTGGCAGGAGGAGGAGGAGGACAGCGAAGAGACACCTGGCAGAGGTAAGCAAAGCCAGTGATGTGTAGGTTGATGTGCTTCAGTTCAGTTAGGATTCTCTCTCTGTGTGTGTGTGCACGCGCTTGTTGTTTTGGTTCATTCTCCGTGTATGTGTCTTTGTGCTTGTGTGTTTCATGACATGCTGTCAGGTTATAATATCTTTAGAGGGACACTGACTCTGTGCTGATTTCTCATCTGCTCTGTAATTCCTGGAACATCTGTTGTATTTAATTTCACCATCATAACCTGTTCCCTGTTGCTACTCCCCTGATAATTATGGTTTGACTCCTTTCATGAGTTCATCTTTCGGCTCTTCATGACGCATTTGTATATCAGTCTTGTTCTCTAGCTGTCTGCACCCCACCTTCTCTCCTTTCTCTTCCATCTCCTCTTTCCTTCCACCTGTCCCCAGCAGAGGCTGCCAAACGCAGTTTCACTCAACCCAAAAAGCCCCAGCAGCAGGCTGTGGTGAAAACTCAGGAGGATGAGTGAGAGCAGCCCAATGAAAAGCCCCCCTCAGGGTATATGAATCACTACTGTAACCCCCTAGTTCCTTAGGGCCACCCAATGGCACATTGTCTCCCCATCATTGGTGTTAGTGCAGTGACATGCTGCCAACCTTCACTTTCTCTCATTAGCTAACCCTTAAATATTTCTAGCTCACATTTAGTAGTTCTTTCCATTTGCCAACCTATCCATGCATGTACTCTTTGAGGGTGTCCCTTTCCCTGAGATCCTTTTATTTGTGTGTACAGAACATGATTCCTTTCTCATCTTTATCTACCCTCTTATCTTCCTACTTCATGCTGCTCATTGGTTAGCTGTCACAGTGGAAACACCCACTAGGCCCACCCCCAAACCTCGCAGCAAAGCTCTGGATAGGCTGTCAGCTGGACAAGATCCATGGAGCCAATCAGGATGTTTCTTCTCAAAATAACAGCCCAGAACACGACTCTTCCCACTCTGCCAGGCAGGGGAGCCCTCCCACGAATGAGAGCTCCCATAATGCATCAGGAGAGAGGAGTCCTGAGGGGAGTACCTCCATCTGTGACACACCAGTGGGCAGTCACAACAGTGATAGTGACTCACAGGGTCTTGAAGATGGTAAAGTCGTAGTAGCTAGACTAGAGACAAAACCCTGGTAGACTAGTAGTTAGACTAGTATGGTATAACGATAGTAGCTAGAGACGGATCCAAACCTGGTAGACTAGTAGTTAGACTAGTATGGTATAATGATAGTAGCTAGAGACAAATCCAAACCTGTTAGACTAGTATGATATAATGATAGTAGCTAGAGACATATCCAAACCTGGTAGACTAGTAGTTAGACTAGTATGATATAATGATAGTAGCTAGAGACAAATCCAAACCCGGTAGACTAGTAGTTAGACTAGTATGATATAATGATAGTAGCTAGAGACATATCCAAACCTGGTAGACTAGTAGTTAGACTAGTATGATATAATGATAGTAGCTAGAGACAAATCCAAACCCGGTAGACTAGTAGTTAGACTAGTATGATATAATGATAGTAGCTAGAGACATATCCAAACCTGGTAGACTAGTAGTTAGACTAGTATGATATAATGATAGTAGCTAGAGACAGATCCAAACCTGGTAGACTAGTAGTTAGACTAGTATGATATAATGATAGTAGCTAGAGACAGATCCAAACCTGGAAGACTAGAAAGACTGTAGTTTCGTGTTGCCACACTTCCCAGACCTGTGTCCACATTACAAAGTTGGAAATCAAGATTTGTATGACTGAAACCATGATGAACCATGATTTTAGTGAAACCTGGATTTAAAACATACTGTTACTGTCTTTCTCCTTGTCACTTCATTTCATATTTTGTTTTCCTCTGCTAATGGAGCTGTGTAAATAAACAGTGACCATAAAAGCATAGCATTGGAAAAAAATAATAACTTTCTGGACCTCAAGGGCAGTTGTTATGGTTACTGGTGCTAAATTCGGTCATGTTCTTTCACCGCCAGACAGTTCAGTGTGTCGAGGCAAGCTGTGATTCTGTGCTTCTAGCAAACAATCTTACCATTAGTTTTTGTTTTTTTACTAGTAAAATTACTCCCAACTGCTTTTACTAGTCTAACTCTGGAGAGGCTGATGGATTAGCTCTTGTTTTTTTACTATAACCGGTGCTTATTTTCCATTCTGTAAATATCATGATGATCATTCAGTGCTGAAATGGAAAAGCTAGGCCTGTTTTGCCATGGTGAGACTTAACTTTATATCTTGACAGCTATTCGTATTGCAAGACCATTTGAATATTTATGAGGATATGGAGCTTTTCTACAGTACCCTCCCTCCAGTAGACTGACAGCTAGTGGTAGTGGAGCTGAGATCAAAGTTAGCTCTACTGCTCTGTCTTCTCTCTTCTGTGTGTACTTTTCCCCTCTTAAATAGACCGCATGGCCTTTGAGTGGCTCTTGTGAATGATAAAACACAGAGCTATGAGCTTCATTTCCATAGCGGGGTTTCAAACACTGTCTGGAATATTGACCGCTTGGTGTCCGCATGGGTGGACTCATTTTTTAGCGCTTTAAAAAAAATCTCATTACACCAAGTCCTATGCTGAGCTGTCTGACCACAGTAAGGCCTGTACAACAACCACAGGTCCTCTTTCGATTCAGGAAGTAGCCTAAAGCAAGAGCAATTTCTGTTTCCTGTAATTACCTCAATTGAACGGTCCAATATATTTTTTCCCCAGGATTGCTGGGATCTGAGAAGACGTTCCGTACGTCTCTGAGAAGATCCCAGCCCGTCCAGGAGGAGGAAGAGGAGCTGCAGCATCAGGGAGTAGAGAGGGGTTCGGAGGAGGGGGCAGAGCCTGTCATCTTCAGCAGAGTCAGTCTGGAGCCTGAGGGTGAGTCTGCTCTGGCGAGATGGATAGATACTCTCTATGATGTCACCAGATCTAGCTCAATCCATTGCTAACCTGACTTTAGGGTAGTGACATGAAGGCAGCTGTACGTGCCAGCTTTAAACTACTTTACTTTCAACTCTTTGAAAATAGCAATGGTTGCAACATGTCTGTCCGTGATTGTGTCTACCCAGACTCTGTGATGGCGTCCGGACCAGGTCAGAACGCTGCAGTGGGTCTAGGTCTGGGCATGGACAGCCTGAGAGAAGAGAAGGCCCGCTTCTTTGCCCACCTGGAGGGAGGTGCATCCTCCACCATAGACTACCCCAGACGCAACAAAGGTCTGGATTCCACCAGCGCCTCCACCACCGCTACCACCCTCCGATATCTACGACACTCCACGGAGCTAAGGGGGATGTTGTTTCTACACAATGGTCTCAGGTCGGTTTTGCATTTCCACTTTCGAGTGGAGGTTAGGACTTTGTGAAGACAAGCTGATCCTAGATCTGTAACTAGGGGCATCTTCACTCCGGAACATGACACTCCGAGTCGCCCCAGGTCTAGCTGTAGCTGCCTTTTGAAGCCACTGCTGGGGTTGTCCCAAGGAGACCCTCAGTGTTGCAGACAGTGGCTGGGTAAGGTCATTACTGTCACTCCCAGTGTGTGTTCTGTGAATGACACTTGTTCTGCTGTTACTCCAGGAAAGCAGAGGCGGCTGTGGCGGGGGTCGATCAGAGAGAGGAAGAGAAAGCTATGGAGTCTGACAGACTCTCCCCAGGTAGGACAGGTGATGCACTCATAGAATTAGGAATTATAATATCATTTAATATGATGTCTATGTTCACACTACTCCAGATCCTGCACGGTTCAATAGGTTTTGTTTTCTTTCAAATATTTTGAAGTTGGGAGGGGTTTGCGTATTTGGGACGATTCCATTGGTTCAATTGCAACAGGCAAGCTCAATCAATTGCCATTAAGGTATTTGAAAGGAAACACATCCTATTTGAACCCAGGTCTGTTGTCATTTACAGTGGCACTCTGTAGACAAGTACTTGCACATACTGTACCTCATCTGCATGATTGTAGCTCATCAGTGAATTTGTCATTCTGTCTGTGCCTGCTGCAGCCTCCCCCCCCACTACAGTGAGGATGAGGACTTCGAAGATGAGGTCATTGAGTAGGTGAGAAATTGGGTGAGACTAGGTTTTATGTGAGTCTGGTTTGAAAATGTAGTCATTTAGTTCTAATAACGCTTTTTAAGGGAGTGATTTGAACCAGAGGTTTAAACCGAAAGTTGTAATTGCGTCATGTAGAATTGCCCCATGATGAGTTGTAAGCAGGAGTTGTGTGCTGCTCACATGCTAATCACTCTGGGTTAAAAAAAAAAGCCACAGTTTATAAAGGCAATAAGGCATTCAGCAGTTATCCTAGCTCTCTCTCATAAGGTAGAGTGAGAAGAAGGGATCTTTAATGGGGAGTGGGCCAGTTCTTGTCTGTGATTGGCTGAATATGTGGTGGGCGACTACCTACATGGCTCTTTTGTTTTGCTCGTTTGTTCTCTCTCTCTCTTTCTTTCAGAAGCCTAAAAGGCCTGCCATGCTCACCAAGGTATTATAAACCAACATTCAGTGGGTTTTTAAGTCAGTACGAGTATGTGTTTCAAGTTTTATTAGCCATATGTACTGCATACATGGTTTACACCATCCAACAAAATGTTTACTTGCAGTTATCTTCTCGACAACGCAACAACAATAATAAAATAGAAGAATATGAACCAAAAGTAAATTGCATAGTCGAATAGAATTAACATTTTAGAATAAGTATAATACAGGAAGGCACAATATTGTACAATATTTAAATGTGTTTTGGGGAAAGGGGGGTTGGGAGGTCTTTAGTGTGTGCTTAGTGCTGCACGATATACGAAACTTCGGGTACTTTTTCCACACTAGAACATATTAAAGCGTTTCAGTACTAGAATTCTTGTTACTTTCGGTACTTCTGTCAAATGTGTGTCACGTCATCTACTGAGGATCTGTATCTATCAGCACAGCCGATGTTCCCTTGTAGCGTGAGAGCGCTGTGCCTGCTCCTCTTACTCAGTGCTAGCCAGTCCTGAGGAATCGCTGCACAGAAGTTAACAGTTTGTTGCATTATTTAATTTTTAATTACTGTAAGCAAAACAATGTCTATTACAGGCTAAAACACTTTACAGTGCAAGAAGATACCGTTTGTAGGCTAACTTGCCTTGCTAGCTCACAGCTGAAGCTAACATCAATTCACTACCCTAGTACCTTGTTTGTGATATGAACATATTGCTGGCTTCAAAGCTGATTCTCCACAAAAACTTTATTAATTCACGTCGTCTCCCCCGCCTCACGTCTCTCCCAGTCAAGATCATTTTGGCTCAAGCCTTATGGAAAGCCTCTTGGGTCTTTGCATGTCAAAAAAGATACACGTCAAATATTTTGACACGCAAAGACCCAAATGCCGTTCCATAGAGCCTCGAACTGACTGTGTGTGTGAATGACATCATGGGTCTTAAGAGACAGCCCACACTTTTCTAAAAGAAATACAAATGTTGTTGATCAGTACAATAAAATAAATCCCAAATGGAAGGGAAACTGATTGTTTTTCATCTGTAGCCCCATGAAATCAGCCAAAACAAACTCCATACATGCACACACTCTTATTGCTTCATCTTATTCCTTACCCAGTTCAGTTTTCTGTGACTGGCTTATACGCCATTTTCTTTTGCTGTGGTATCATTTTGGTATTGACTATCGTGATGGTATCAAGTATCGTGATACTTAACCTTGTATCGTGACAACACTAGTGTGTGTTGTGTACACCGTATGTACAGTTGAAGTCGGAAGTTTACATACACCTTAGCCAAATACATTTAAACTCAGTTTTTCACAATTCCTGACATTTAATCCTAGTAAAAATTCCCTGTCTTAGGTCAGTTAGGATCACTACTTTATTTTAAGAATGTGAAATGTCAGAATAATAGTAGAGAGAATTACTTATTTCAGCTTTTATTTCTTTCATCACATTCCCAGTGGGTCAGAAGTTTACATACACTCAAATAGTATTTGGTAGCATTGCCTTTAAATTGTGTAACTTGGGTCAAACGTTTCACGTAGCCTTCCACAAGCTTCCCACAATAAGTTGGGTGAATTTTGGCCCATTCCTCCTGACAGAGCTGGTGTAAGGTTTGTAGGCCTCCTTGCTCGCACATGCTTTTTCAGTTCTGCCCACACATTTTCTATGGGATTGAGGTCAGGTCTTTGTGATGGCCACTCCAATACCTTGACTTTGTTGTCCTTAAGCCATTTTGCCACAACTTTGGAAGTATGCTTTGGGTCATTGTCCATTTGGAAGACCCATTTGCAAACAAGCTTTAACTTCCTGACTGATGTCTTGAGATGTTGCTTCAATATATCCACATAATTTTCCATCTCATGATGCCATCTATTTTGTGAAGTGCACCAGTCCCTCCTGCAGCAAAGCACCCCCACAACATGATGCTGCCACCCCAGTGCTTCACGGTTGGGATGGTTTTCTTCGGCTTGCAAGCCTCCCCCTTTTTCCTCCAAACACAACGATGGTCATTATGGCCAAACCGTTCCATTTTTGTTTCATCAGACCAGAGGAAATTTCTCCAAAAAGTACGATCTTTGTCACCATGTGAAGTTGCAAACCATAGTCTGGCTTTTTTATGGTGTTTTTGGAGCAGTGGCTTCTTCCTTGCTGAGCGGTATGTCGATATAGGACTTGTTTTACTGTGGATATAGATATTTTTGTGCCTGTTTCCTCCAGCTTCTTCACAAGGTCCTTTGCTGTTCTGGGATTGATTTTCACTTTTCGCACCAAAGTACGTTCATCTCTAGCAGACAGAATGCGTCTCCTTCCTGAGCGGTATGACGGCTGCATGGTCCCATGGTGTTTATACTTGCGAACTATTGTTTGTGGAGGTCATAATTTTTTTTCTGAGGTCTTGGCTGATTCCTTTTGATTTTCCCATGATGTCAAGCAAAGAGGCACTGAGTTTGAAGGTAGGCCTTGAAATACATCCACAGGTACACCTCCAAATGATGTCAATTAGCCTATCAGAAGTTTCTAAAGCCATGACATCATTTTATGGAATTTTCCAAGCTGTTTAAAGGCACAGTCAACTTAGTGTATGTAAACTTATGACCCAGTGAAATGATCTGTCTGTAAACAATTGTTGGACAAATTACTTGTCATGCACAAAGTAGATGTCCTAACCGACTTGCCAAAACTATAGTTTGTTAACAAGAAATTTGTGGAGTGGTTGAAAATCAAGTTTTAATGACTCCAACCTAAGTGTATGTAAACTTCCGACTTCAACTGTATATACAGTGTCTTTGATTCCTCTAACTGTATTGATAGTAGTGATTTATCCTGATGAATCGTTTCCTGATTTTATGACACATCCTCTATTCATACAGTATTGAAACAGACCTACCCCTAAAATCAATATTCTATTTGTCCTGATCACATGATTTCCTAGTGTAAGTGTCCCTCCATGATTCTCAGGACTCGACCCTTGAGAGCTCCTGCCCCCTGGAGTGGACAGTGACACCAAGGAGGGAGCAGAGGAGTCCATTGAGACTGCAGTACCAGGTGAGACCAGACATACTGGATGTAGCTATCTAAACATGGTGTAAACAGAGATTACTTTGGACCATCTGTGTCAGTTTGGTGGTGGCTGATGGTGAACTTGGTGGTGTTCCTGTGTGGTCTGTAGCCCAGTCGTGGGGCCAGTGAGATGGAGGCCTACAGACAGATCAGTGGCTCTCTGGAGGTCTCAGATCATCATCACCAACCTTCATCACCAGTCAGGAGGGAGAGGAGGAGTAGTCCTGTTCCTGTTTCTCCCTCTGTACCTGACCTCTCCAGAGGAGCACTACTACCACCAGTCTCCACCACAGAGTCAGGTTGGTCAGTCTCAAACACTGATATGTCTGTGGTGAACCTGTCAAGTAAATAGACTATGGTTTTCAATCGTAACTAACTGCAGATCCACACATGTCCATCCTTATTCATATCTGACAAGATGGTACATTTGAAGTTGTATAATTGTGTTGAGGTGTTACAAATGTACTTGAATTTCTGATTGATTTGTGACTGATTGATTGACTTTGATGTGTTTTCTCAGAGCTGCCCACTGCAGAGGAGCACAACAGACACTGTCTGGAAGGTACAGAATGAAGTGGGAAGACGTTAACATGAGCTGTATGTTCCCAGTGGGACCCAGCTCAGCCCAGATAAGACTGGCCAGTCCTTAAGCCATAGATCCCGTGAGTCAAGCCCAAGACGCTCAACAGAGCCAGACACTCCTCCGGCCTCCCCAGGCCCCCGTCCCAGAAGCATCAGAGAGGAGGTACAGAGGCTGATGAAGCAGGATCAGGACAGCTCCTCCCCTGACCTAACCTCCACTCAACCCAGCAACAAGAGAAGCCAGGAGGTAAGAGACGGGAACGGAGCCCTTGTTAATAAGCACTAAACCCTACCTTACATAACCACACTGATTCAGGCTTTCACACCTACCTTTCACACCTCCACATTACATAGCCATTGCTCCGACATTGCTCATCCTAATATTGATATATTTCTTAATTCCATTATTTTACTTTTAGATGTGTGTATTGTTGTGAATTGTTAGTTACTACTGCACTGTTAGGAACACAAGAATTTTGCTACACCCGCAATAACATCTGCTAAATATGTGTATGTGACCAATAACATTTTGATTTGATTTGCATCAAAGGTGATTATCATTTACAATGTAGACGGTGACATGGCAAGGATTAGTATATTGACAATATCATGTTTCGCATAGGTTCCTGGACGCTCTATGGTAGCTGGTCCCTTCACATCCTCGTTGAGGAAGCATTATGTTGCCCCTGGTAGAGTGGAGAGTAAACCGTTAGCTGAAATCTGGTCCTACCAGACCTGGGGCTGCAGCCAAGCCCCCCCTCTCCTCTAACCCAGAGGAAGCCTCTCAGCCAGGCAACATACCAGAGCCTCAGGCCCCTCCTCTCAGAGAGAGATAAAGGTAGGAGAAAAATAACTCCTCTCACATTGACAACCAAAGCTAGTAGGTGTATTGTAAGTGTGCTTAAAAAAGATCTGTTGTATTAGAGCCAGAACAATATCTACAGTGAGGGGGAAAAAGTATTTGATCCCCTGCTGATTTTGTACGTTTTCCCACTGACAAAGAAATGATCAGTTTATAATTTTAATGGTAGGTTTATTTGAACAGTGAGAGACTGAATAACAACAAAAAAATCCAGAAAAACGCATGTGTAATTTGATTGGCGTTTTAATGAGGGAAATAAGTATTTGAAACCCTCTCAATCAGAAAGATTTCTGGCTCCCAAGTATCTTTTATACAGGTAACGAGCTGAGATTATGAGCACACTCTTAAAGGGAGTGCTCCTAACCTCACCAAGAAAACAATTGGTAACACACTTCGCCGTGAAGGACTGAAATCCTGCAGCGCCCGCAAGGTCCCCCTGCTCAAGAAAGCGCATATACATGCCCGTCTGAAGTGGGTGAAAGTGTTGTGGTCAGATGAGACCAAAATGGAGCTCTTTGGCATCAACTCAACTCGCCGTGTTTGAAAGAGGAATAATGCTGCCTATGACCCCAAGAACACCATCCCCACTGTCAAACATGGAGGGGAAAACATTATGCTTTGGGGGTGTTTTTCTGCTAAGGGGACAGGACAACTTCACCGCATCAAAGAGACGATGGACGGGGCCATGTACCGTCAAATCTTGGGTGAGAACCTCCTTCCCTCAGCCAGGGCATTGAAAATGGGTCGTGGATGGGTATTCCAGCATGACAATGACCCAAAACACATGGCCAAGGCAACAAAAGAGTGGCTCAAGAAGAAGCACATTAAGGTCCTGGAGTGGCCTAGCCAGTCTCCAGACTTTAATCCCATAGAAAATATGTGGAGGGAGCTGAAGGTTTGAGTTGCCAAACGTCAGCCTCGAAACCTTAATGACTTGGAGAAGATCTGCAAATTGGAGTGGGACAAAATCCCTCCTGCGATGTGTGCAAACCTGGTGGCCAACTACAAGAAACGGCTGACC
Source organism: Brachymystax lenok tsinlingensis (assembly GCA_030435695.1). Taxonomy (NCBI): domain Eukaryota; kingdom Metazoa; phylum Chordata; class Actinopteri; order Salmoniformes; family Salmonidae; genus Brachymystax; species Brachymystax lenok. The sequence goes on from CM059789.1 coordinate 47,850,489, forward strand.
TCTGTGATTGCCAACAAGGGTTTTGCCACCAAGTACTAAGTCATGTTTTGCAGAGGGGTCAAATACTTATTTCCCTCATTAAAATGCAAATCAATTTATATCATTTTTCACATGCGTTTTTCTGGATTTTTTGTTATTCTGTCTCACTGTTAAAATAAACCTACCATTAAAATTATAGACTGATAATTTCTTTGTCAGTGGGCAAACGTACAACATCAGCAGGGGATCAAATACTTTTTTCCCTCACTGTAAGTAGTATAGCACAAAACAGTACTACTGTATAATACATAACACTAACATTTACCACATGTTGCTGTGTGGTTGTAGTCCTACCAGGTCCAGCCTGTGGTGGACCTATGGTGGGTGTCAGTCCTTCGCTGCCTTAATGTTGTCTAAATGTTGATGTGTGGTTGTTCTTTAGGTCCAGACTGTGGTGGTCTGAGGGTGAGCAGTGAGCTGGTGGCGGGGGTCCAGTCCTTCGCTGCCTTCCTCCAGCAGGAACATCAGATGGAGAGGAGAGGTCGCCAGGATACCAGTCACACTGTCTCCTGGGAAACCAAAGGTCAACAGGAAGCCTGCCAGACTCAGGAGACTGAGCGTCCATCAGAGAGGAAAGTAAGTCAACATACTGGAGTAGTTTTTCAGTCTGTGGCTCATCAAGTTCGTTCATCAGTGTGCTGGAATTTCTTTTCAGATAAGTATGACGTTTTTCTCCATTCACCTGGTCATATGATAGGGGTGTGGCTTGTACTTTGTTGAGTTGTTCAACCTAGCTGATTGTTCCTTGCTCTGTTATAAGTCTGACTGATTTCAGTTTGGATCTTATGTAGTCTCAGGGATGCAAATTAGTCACCTTTTGGCGAAATTCACCGTTTTGAATCCAAAATAAGTGACCTACATGATTTGTGTAGATCCGATGAACGATAACGAAGAGGTAAACGTTAGGTGAGAAATGTGATGAAGCGTACTTCATGAGCTGTAACTGAAAAATTACTGGTATTTTGAAAGTTTGAGTTGAGGGAGAAAGTGTGGTGAACAAGTATTAGCATTGTTAAGTATCTTGTTAGCTGGATCAAATTCTTCGTTAGCTAGTTAGAGAAATGTTGAGCAACATTAGCCAACTTATCTGATCAAATAATTTAGTTTATGGTGTGAAAATTAGCTTGCTAATAAAGTCAGACAGCTAACGTTAGCTAGCTAACGTTAGAACATCAGATGAGCTAACATTAGTAACCTAACCAATTCGCTATTGTATTAACTGGTATACGACTCTTTGCCGTTTAAGTGATAACGCATTAGTTGCTTACTGGACCTTGGCAATCTGTGTGAAATGTTAACTAGCTAACAAACTAACCACTATCTAAAACTAATGTTTTCCCTGTACAGTATGTGGTTAATTTTCAGAATGAGAGAATTAGGTGAAAATGAGGCGTTGCTTGATAAACAAGTGGATTCAGGAATCAAGTGTAGCTGGAGCTGGGCCTGGTTTAAGCTGGATGCTACTATATAGAGGTGAGAGGAACACCACTTTCCCTCTTTCTCACTTTTACTGGCACATTGTAGAACAGATGTCCACAGGCAGAAAGTGTACAATGTAATAATGTGCAGTGTAGCCCAAAGATATTTATTTTGTTGTGTTGAACTTGATAGTAACACGTGTGTGTGGTGTGTGTGAGGGGGATTATCATATTTTTTTTACTCAGTGAATGTTATTTTTGCACACGTGTAGCCTTGTGCACTTGATCAATGTCTATAGTGGCCACTATAGTAGAGCAAAAATAGAATACCTGTTTGTTTCATTCTATTTCTACTTTAAGATTTTTTTTCCCAAGTGCAATATTTTTGTGTGTGGTCACAAGCGTTCTATTATAAAGGCTGTCATGGCTGACTGCAATATTAGTGTATTGTTTATTTCTCAAGATTTAAGTGTCATTTTCAGTAAAGTCTAAGGCAACAAATAACATTGGATTGATTTCTTTACATGTTTAGCTGTGAGTTAGGTTCACATTAACCACTTTTTATTTTACACACAGAGACTGATCATGTAGATCATATTTATTGTTGTTTAATTAGTTAAAACCTGCATTTCCCCCTAACAGGGATGTTTTGCATGTTTCAGTGCAACAACGGTTTGCATCCCTGGTAGTGTGTCCATACCTGGATGACTATAGCAGTCAATATTTTTTTGCATTCTTGGTGCCTAATTTGTTAATTGCACAAACAAATCAGGCTAATATTATAGCCTTAAATACACGTTGAAGTGCTAGCAACTATCCATTATAAAGACTCTTACCATGTGTTACCCCTCTGTCTTTCAGAGTGAGCCCAGGGAGGAGAGCAGGTCGGGGGAGGTGGAGGAAAGCCCCCTAGTGTCCAGGCTGAAACTGCAGCTAGCCCAGAGGGAGAGAGAGCTCCACACCAGAGAGGAGGAGCTGCTGCTGCAGTACGACACTGAGACAGGAGAGCTACCACCTGCAGAGCAAGGTAGAGGGAGACACACTCACACACACTATTACATTCACGTGGACAGTCATGACTCTAAAGAGCATAGTTCCATCTGTTTGACCACCTGTGACTTCCTACATCCTTCTATTGTAACAGAAAATAACATGTTCTCATTGACTGTCGGAACAGTTTAAAACCCCTACGTCAGCACTCCTGTTGCTATGGCACTGGCACTGCCCATTTAATTTAGCTGCTTTGTGTGTCTGACTTTTGTAATACTGTTATTCAAGCTATTGAAGGACCTAGCTGACACAGGAGCAAAGTAAAGCATTCCATTAAACAATAGCATGTTATCTAAGATATTTCTGCCATTCACTGAAGGTCAGTTAAATTAGCTCAAACTGTATTTTGTGAACTCAAAACTGTAGTAGATGCAGACATCACTCGTGTGTTATTTGTTATGTGTACCTGTCCCGTGTGTTTCAGCTGCACAGTACAGAGGAGGCCAACAGCAGGAAGAAGGGCCGGTTGGGTCTTGGTCTGGACGAGCCCTTGGACCCCCTCACTGAGGACAAACTCAGACCGATAAAGAGGTGAAGGATCAGGAGACCATCATCCAGGGATACCAGCAGGTGTGTACACGTGTCTGTTTGTCTCTGTCTACTCAGCTCTGTCTGTGATGGTTTGGCCGTCTCTCTGAGTCTTTTCTCTTCCAGTCTGTGTTTTAAGGAAACAAGACTTAATTGTACTGCATTTGTTCAGCGCCAGGCTGACGGTGACTCATTGGCTTTGAATCCATCCCAATTACCCAGAGTCTCTGTGACTGCAGAGGTTATATATACAGGCCACTGTTCAGGGTACTGGAATTCCTCTGTTCACTGACTTCATTCCAGGAGGGTGTGTGGGTTTGTAGCGGGCAGCACAGTTAGCCTTTTTTCCTCCAGATTGTGAGCAGCTTAGAGATGTGACAAACCCTGTCTGATAACCTTTCGTAATCACAGTGCCTACAGCCGAGCTCCTAGAATCAGTGTGGCTACAGCCGAGCTCCTAGAATCAGAGTGGCTACAGTACACACACCACCATTAGGCATGGTGAATGCATTCCCTCATCTCACAGCTTCTAATCATATTCCTTTCTAGTTTGATTGTATGTAGGCTAAAAGCATAGAACATGTATTTCTGATCAAACTAATATACCAAGATGGGCCTATAGTTGGGACACTTAATGTGATTCTCTCTCCTTGCGGTGTGTGTGGGTAACCATAGAATGAGAAGTTGTACCTGCAGATGAAGGCTCTTTAGGCTCAGAGTAAACTCAATGAAGAGGCCATGTTCACAGAGAACCAGAGGCTGCTAAACGAACTGGCCCTTTCCAAGTGAGTTGACACATACATATGCACAGACACGTACCTGTCCACGTCATTGAATGTTAACACTCAAGCTTATTTATGCCCAGGGAGCAGATGAGCAACTCGCCGAGGACTGTGGGTAATGTAGGCTGTGTGGCCCATATTCAGCGCATCACACAGCTGCTGGGCAAAATGCAGGCAGCACAGGTGAGTGGTCAGAGTCACGTCACACAACCACCTCTAAAAGGAAGGCCTAGATGTTGCTTTGGAGATAAAACAATCAACTCCTCATAAAGGGAAGGACCAGTCTCACCTTTGACCGTGTGTGTGCGTGCGTGCAGAGGACTGAAGAGAGACTGGTGAAAGAGACCCACAGGCTGAAGCAGGAGAAACAGGCCCTGGAGGTGGACCTTCAAATGATGAGGAAAGAGAGAGACCTGGCCAAAGTGCAGGTCGTCTACACCTCCGGTTAGTGTGTGAGAGACATGGAGGATTGAGTGTGGAATCAAACCTCTTGTTTCTACTCCTAAAGGACAATGTTCCCTGTTTCAAATCCAGTGACTTTTACAGACGTGTGGTTTAAACCTCCATTAAAACATCCCATTGTTGTGGTTGACAGTCAAGTGGAGCTCTGTGACATGCTGTGGTCTGTATTGTCCTTGTTTGTCCTTGTTCTGCCAGGGGATAAGAGCTTTGAGCTGCAGGTGGCAGAGGACAGGCATAAGGAGGAGGTGTGTGTTTTGAAGAAGAGGCTCTAGTGGTATGCTGTGAACCAGGAGCTGCTGGACAGAGACTCTGCCAGACTGAGGGCTGCCACCGCAGACGCACACAAACTCACAGAGCAGGTAGGACCCAAAGCACAGAGCAGGTAGGACCCAAAGCACAGAGCAGGTAGGACCCAAAGCACAGAGCAGGTAGGACCCAAAGCACAGAGCAGGTAGGACCAACTCAACCTTATTTGAGAGTGTGTATTGTATTACTGTCATTTCCTGTAGGTCAGTATTTTGAATGAAACGTTTTTTCCTCAAATCAGGTGGAAAAGCTGAAGATGGAGTTGGGGAAGAGAGCCAATCAGAGTAGGACTAAAGAGAGAGCTGAAGACGCTAAGAGGATACAGGACCTTGAACGACAGGTGAGTCAGTTGAGAAACATTTTGTGTGTGTGTGTTCTCGTATCCCTGATTAGCGGCATACCTCTCCTTTCTCTCATGACTCATGCCATATTTCTCTCCCCCCTCTCTCCCAGGTGAAGGAGATGGAGAAGATTCTCAGACATAGGAACCCCAACTCCCTCCCAGCGCTCATCTACGCTGCGGCCAGCGCATCTGCAGAGGATGGAGGGGCCAAGAGCTCTCCGCCCACTCAGACCAGGGCTCTATTGGAGCGGCGCATCCGGAGGCTGGAGGCGGAGCTAGAGAGCCGTGACAACGACTCTCTAGCTCCGAACAGCAGTACCAGCGGATTAAGGTCTGTTCGTACTCTCAGCTGAGTGGCACTGTTGTGTACTCATACAACTCTGTGTTACCATTCCCTGTCACTAGGCCTCACAGTCCTGTACCAATTAACACTCTACACATACTTACAACGACTTACTCGGACATACATGACCTTGCTGTAAACACAACCGCTTCAAACTGCCACTTAGAACTACTTGAAGATGTTCATCCTCAACACAACACTCTGAATGTCCTCTCTCACACAAAGGAAAGATACGAACAGGGTGATGAGTCATTGCTATTCCCCCAGTTCTCTTCATGTCTTTTTAGAGAGGGGTCAGAGGGCAAGTTCCAACAGCCTTGTACAACACACTTGAATTGACAGTTCTTTTCGAAGCTCACGATGGAGACCTTGGGGATGTCAATGATTCTTCCTCCTCTGTATAATATTTATTATCCTTTCCAAATGTATGATGTCATTAGTCTTAAAGTAATGTTTCATTAGACCAACACTGCCCCTGGGGGGAAAAAAGTTTTTTCTTAGGAAATGTGTTGTGAGATCAATAAATTGTATCAATGGAAATAAATCCCCTAAATATAAAAGCTGACTAATTTACAGTGTGTGTGTGTTTGTGGTTGTAGCTCCAGTATGAGCAGCAGATCAGTGATCTGGAGCAGCGGTTAACCCAGAAACACCAGGTCCAGACCGGGTCTCCTGGGGTCTGGCAGGCCCAGGTCTGCTCCCTGCAGCAGGAACTGGAGCTCCTCAAGGAGAACCATCAGAGTAGAGAGAGAACCCTACAGGCTGAGGTCCACTCCCTATAGGAGCAGCTCACACAACAGGCACAGGTAGGCCTCTCTCTTGTCTCCCTGCCTTCTTGTCTACTTAACCCACCTAAGAGGACCACTGTGGAAAAAAAGTCTCAATTCATCCTGGATAATTGTTTTCTATGTATATTTTATTTTAATAAATTAAATCAGTCTACCACCGAGCCAGAGAGAGCTCCCCCAATGCAGCCCGTCCCGCCACCAGCGCCAAGCAGAGACTGCCCTGGGGGTCCGGATAGAGAGACTCAACCAGGAGCTGTCAGCCAAGACCCGCAGCGTCCAGGAGCTGAGCCGCACCGTAGAGAGACTCCAGAAGGAGAGGAAGACCATGCTGTGTGGCCCTGGTCCTAGATCAGAGGGCCGTGTTGAGCCTGGGGAGGCCAGACGGCAGGCGGCCGGATCAAAAGGACCCAGGGGGAGAGGGGAGGCACGGTGGGAGAGACTGCAACCTTCCCTCCCACTCAGGATGAGAAGGACTACCAGCCCACAGCGTTCTCTGGGAGCCACATCTCAGCGGTGCTGCAGGAGAGCGAGGGGTTGAGGCTGCGTCTGGAGCAGCTGGAGCTGCAGAGGGACAAGGAGAGGGTGGTACTGCAGGCGGCAGCTGCACAGGCCCAGGCCGAGCTGCGCAGGTATGTAGACACACACACTCATTTTGAATGCTTTATTTAGTCCCACAATAAAACCTTTCAGTACAAAGGACTCCAGTAGTTCAGTGGTTATACAGGTGCCTGACTCATTGGTAGAACATTGTTCATTGATAGAACTTCTATACGACTTTGTGTACAAACACAGCTTCCTCCATACAGACATACTGGAATATTCCTACGTAGCTTATTGTTGAGCTTATAATATGAAGAAATAAAACGTTATCAACATTTTAAGCTAAACAGTCTGATCTGTTTCATCAGCCTCATTGCTTTTTAAATTGTATGTGCAGCGGTTGTATTTACTTTGGATCTATCGTCCCAGAGTCTGTCCCAGAATCTGTTTTGAAGACATTTTTATCGTCCCAGGGACGATGGGACACCCTTAAATTCGAGCCCTGGAGGGAATTATTTTATAAATACATGACAATAATTTGGTTGTAATTGTAATGTTGCAATATTTTATGGGCGAAGAGTGGCCAACTGTCCAAATCACGTTATTGGTCACATACACATGGTTAGCAGATGTTATTGCGAGTGTAGCGGAATGCTTGTGCTTCTAGTTCCGACAGTGCAGCAATATCAACAAGTAATCTAACAATTCCACAACAACTACCTAATACACACAAATTTAAGTAAAGGGATAAGAATATGTACATATAAATATATGGATGAGCAATGACCGAGAGGCATAGGCAAGATGCAATAGATGGTATAAAATACAGTATATACAGTTGAAGTCGGCAGTTTACATACACCTTAGCTAAATACATTTAAACTCAGTTTTTCACAATTCCTGACATTTAATCCTCATAAAAATTCCCTGTCTTAGGTCAGTTAGGATCACCACTTTATTTTAAGAATGTGAAATGTCAGAATAATAGTTGAGAGAATTATTTATTTCAGCTTTTATTTCTTTCATCACATTCTTAGTGGGTCAGAAGTTTACATACACTAAATTAGCATTTGGTCTCATTTCCTTTTAAATTGGTTAACTTGGGTCAAATGTTTCAGGTAGCCTTCCACAAGCTTCCCACAATAAGTTGGGTGAATTGTGGCCCATTCCTCCTGACAGAGCTGGTGTAACTGAGTCAGGTCTGATGACTTGTTTTACTGTGGATATAGATATTTTTGTACCTGTTTCCTCCAGCATCTTCACAGGGTCCTTTGCTGTTGTTCTGGGATTGATTTGCACTTTTCACACCAAAGTACGTTAGTCTCTAGGAGACAGAACGCATCTCCTTCCTGAGCGGTATGACGGCTGCGTGGTCCCATGGTGTTTGCTACTTGTGTACTATTGTTTGTACAGATGAACGTGGTACCTTCAGGCATTTGGAAATTGCTCCCAAGGATGAACCAGACTTGTGAAGGTCTACAATTTTTTTTCTGAGGTCTTGGCTGATTTCTTTTGATTTTCCCATGATGTCAAGCAAAGAGGCACTGAGTTTGATTGTAGGCCTTGAAATATATCCATAGGTACACCTCCAATTGACTCAAATGATGTCAATTAGCCTATCAGAAGTTTCTAAAGTCATGACATAATTTTCTGGAATTTTCCAAGCTGTTTAAAGGCACAGTGTATGTACATTTCTTACCCACTGGACTTGTGATACAGTGAATTATAAGTGAAATAATCTGTCTGTAAACAATTGTTGGAAAAATGACTTGTGTCATGCACAAAGTAGATGTCGTAACCAACTTGCCAAAACTAGAGTTTGTTAACAAGAAATTTGTGGAGTGGTTGAAAAACAAGTTTTAATGACTCCAACCTAAGTGTATGTAAACTTCCGACTTCAACTGTACGTATGAGATGAGTAATGCAAGATATGTAAACCAACCATTATTAAAGTGGCATTATTAAAGTGACTAGTGTTCCATTTATTAAAGTGGCCAATGATTTCAAGTCTGTATGTAGGCAGCAGCCTCTCTGTGTTAGCAATGGCTGTTCAACAGTCTGATGGCCTTGAGATAGATGCTATTTTTCAGTCTCTCGGTCCCAGCTTTGATGCACCTGTACTGACCTCGCCTTCTGGATGGTAACGGGGTGAACAGGCAGTGGCTCGGGTGGTTGTTGTCCTTGATGATCTTTTTGGTCTTCCTGTGACATCGGATGCTGTAGGTGTCCTGGAGGGCAGGTAGTTTGCCCCCGGTGATGTGTCCAGGAGAGCCTTAAAGGGGCAGTGTTGTATTTTGAGACGGACTTGAACATGCAAAGAAGCCAATTGTATCAATAGGAGTGGGGGAAAAGGTGCTCATGCACTGATAAGCACACCAAAGACGGCATTAACGATAAATAATAAAATAAAGAAGGCACTTCTAAAAGGGTCCTACTAATCACCCCATAAGTGCCCAAAACAACCCAAAAGTACCTAAAACAGCTCTGGTCAAAAGCAGTGCACATGAAAGGGAATAGGTTGCCAATCGGAACACAGACAGCGTCCCTGGCCATCTGGTGTTGGCAGCACCTTTTACCAACATCTGTATGCGTCAACAGACAGGACACACTGATCTACATACTAATCACAGGTCATCTCATTGAAGGAGGATAATTGTTTCCGCAGGTCGAAAATTAGCATTACACAAGCTGAATTAAAAGGCTTTGAAAATAAAAAGCTTGGTATCCGCTCAGTGTTCTGTTGACATTTTGTTTTGTGAGAAATCTTCTTAAAAGAACAGGATTTTCAAATTAATATGAAACGCCTATACTAAAGTATGAAAATACAACATATGTCTCAATCTATGTCCGTCTTACCTCCTATATGTTTTTTTTGTCCTGTGGATTTGAGAAAAAGGTGACGAGTTCAACGGGAAAGGGAGTGTGTGTTACTGTTTTGTAGGTTGTAGTGAATATGAAACCAGTTGTCTCGTGCTGTATTGTGTTAAATGAGGAAGGGCAGCAGAGGTTTAGTAGCAGCTTGGCCTGGCTGTTTCATGGCATCACCATATGAAATCTAATCAGCGTCACCAAAATACACAGTCGACCAAGCCATTATTGGCATCGCAACGTGAACCTGAACTGATCATTTGGGTGGTTTTGTGTACTTTTGGGTTGTTTTTAGTACCTGTTTGGGGTAATTAGTAGCACCCTTCTAAAATCCTGTTTTACACCATATCCTGGTGAATTTGTAAGAACTTTTCTTTCAATTTGATCTCTGCGTAAATGAAAAATGTGGCACTGACTCGCCCTTGGATTGATGTTTTAGCATTGTCTCAATGAAGAGTTCAGCGTTTGGCTAGCCACGTGCGACATGCACACAGTTACAAGCCTGCTAGAGTTGGCGGCAGACGGACGAGCAATATCCACCGTCATACGGATGAAGCCTGAGCTGGAATGTGAAGATAGGGTGCAGGCCAGGCAGCAGGCTTAGTGGAGTCTGCCACTAGCACAGTCAGTGTAGTCAGCTCAGCTATCCCTATTGAGACTGTCTGTGCCTCGACCTAGGTTGGGCAAAACTAAACATGGCGGTGTTCGCCTTAGCAATCTCACTAGAATAAAGACCTCCTCCATTCCTGCCATTATTGAACGAGATTGTGATACCTCACGTCTCAAAATGGGGCTACTTAATGTTAGATCCCTCACTTCCAAGGCAGTTCTAGTCAATGAACTAATCACTGATCATAATCTTGACGTGATTGGCCTGACTGAAACATGGCTTAAGCCTGATGAATTTATTGTGTTAAATGAGGCCTCACCTCCTGGTTACACTGGTGACCATATCCCCGCGCATCCCGCAAAGGCGGAGGTGTTGCTAACATTTACGATAGCAAATTTCTATTTACAAAAAAACAATGTTTTCGTCTTTTGAGCTTCTAGTCATGAAATCTATGCAGCCTACTCAATCACTTTTTATAGCAACTGTTTACAGGCCTCCTGGGCCATATACAACGTTCCTCACTGAGTTCCCTGAATTCCTATCGGACCTTGTAGTCATGGCAGACAATATTCAAGTCTTTGGTGACTTTTTAATATTCACATGGAAAAGTCCACAGACCCACTCCAAAAGGCTTTTGGAGCCATCATCGACTCTGTCGGTTTTGTCCAACATGTCTCCGGACCTACTCAATACCCTAGATGCAGTCGCACCCCTAAAAACAAAAAACATTTGCCATAAAAAACTAGCTCCCTGGTATACAGAAAATACCCGAGCTCTAAAGCAAGCTTCCAGAAAATTGGAACAGAAATGGCGTCACACCAAACTGGAAGTCTTCCGACTAGCTTGGAAAGACTGTACCGTGCAGTATCGAAGAGCCCTCACTGTGGCTCGATCATCCTATTTTTCCAAGTTAATTGAGGAAAACAAGAACAATCCAAAATTTATTTTTGATACTGTCGCAAAGCTAACTAAAAAGCAGCATTCCCCAAGAGAGGATGGCTTTCACTTTAGCAGTGATACATTCATGAACTTCTTTGAGGAAAAGATCATGATCATTAGAAAGCAAATTACGGACTCCTCTTTAAATCTGCGTATTCCTCCAAAGCTCAGTTTTTTAGTGACACATTGATGAAAATAATCATGGCCTCTAAACCTTCAAGCGGCATACTGGACCCTATTCCAACTAAACTACTGAAAGAGATGCTTCCTGTGCTTGGCCCTCCTATGTTGAACATAATAAACAGCTCTCTATCCACCGGATGTGTACCAAACTCACTAAAAGTGGCAGTAATAAAGCCTCTCTTGAAAAAGCCAAACCTTGACCCAGAAAATATAAAAAACTATCGGCCTATATTGAATCTTCCATTCCTCTCAAAAAAAATTGAAAAGGCTGTTGCGCAGCAACTCACTGCCTTCCTGAAGACAAACAATGTATACGAAACGCTTCAGTCTGGTTTTAGACCCCATCATAGCACTGAGACTGCACTTGTTAAGGTGGTAAATTACCTTTTAATGGCGTCAGACCGAGGCTCTGCAACTGTCCTCGTGCTCCTATACCTTAGTGCTGCTTTTGATACCATCAATCACCACATTTGGAAACCCAAATTGGTCTACATGGACAAGTTCTGGCATGGTTTAGATCTTATCTGTTGGAAAGATATCAGTTTGCCTCTGTGGATGGTTTGTCCTCTGACAAATCAACTGTAAACTCCGGTGTTCCTCAAGGCTCTGTTTTGGGACCACTATTGTTTTCACTATATATTTTACCACTTGGTGATGTCATTCGGAAACATAATGTTAACTTTCACTGCTATGCGGATGACACACAGCTGTACATTTCGATGAAACATGGTGAAAGCCCCAAAATTGCCCTCCCTGGAAGCCTGTGTTTCAGACATAAGGAAGTGGATGGTGGAAAATGTTCTACTTTTAAACTCTGACAAAACAGAGATGCTAGTTCTAGGTCCCAAGAAAAAAAGAGATCTTCTGTTGAATCTGACAGTTAATCTTGATGGTTGCACAGTCGTCTCAAATAAAACTGTGAAGGACCTCGGCGTTACTCTGGACCCTGATCTCTCTTTTGATGAACATATCAAGACTGTTTCAAGGACAGCTTTTTTCCATCTACGTAACATTGTAAAAATCTAACTTTCTGTCCAAAAATGATGCAGAAAAGTTAATCCATGCGTTTGTAACTTCTAGGTTAGACTACTGCAATGCTTTACTTTCCGGCTACCCGGATAAAGCACTAAATAAACTTCAGTTAGTGCTTAACACGGCTGCTAGAATCTTGACTAGAACCCCAAAATTTGATCATATTACTCCAGTACTAGCCTCTACACTGGCTTCCTGTTAAGGCAAGGGCTGATTTCAAAGTTTTAACTGCTAACCTGCAAAGCATTACATGGGCTTGCTCCTACCTATCTTTCCGATTTGGTCCTGCCGTACATACCTACACGTACGCTACGGTCACAAGACGCAGGCCTCCTTAATGTCCCTAGAATTTCTAAGCAAACAGCTGGAGGCAGGGCTTTTTCCTATAGAGCTCCATTTTTATGGAATAGTCTGCCTATCCATGTGAGAGACGCAGACTCTGTCTCAACCTTTAAGTCTTTATTGAAGACTCATCTCTTCAGTAGGTCCTATGATTGAGTGTAGTCTGGCCCAGGAGTGTGAAGGTGAACGGAAAGGCACTGGAGCAACGAACCACCCTTGCTATCTTTGCCTGGCCGGTTCCCCTCCACTGGGATTCTCTGCCTCTAACCCTATTACAGGGGCTGAGTCACTGGCTTACAGGTGCCGCGGCGGTGATCTTGTGGGCTATACTCTGCCTTGTCTCAGGATGGTAAGTTGTTGGTTGAAGATATCCCTCTTGTGGTGTGGGGATGTGCTTCGGCAGAGTGGGTGGGGTTATATCCTGCCTGTTTGGCCCTGTCCGGGGGTATCGTCGGACGGTGCCACAGTGTCTCCTGACCCCTCCTGTCTCAGCCCCCAGTATTTATGCTGCAGTAGTTTGTGTCCGGGGGGCTGGGGTCCCTCTGTTATATCTGGAGTATTTCTTCTCTTATCTGGTGTCCTGTGTGAATTTAAGTATGCTCTCGCTCTCTCAGGACCTGAGCATTAGGAACATTCCTCAAGGCCTACCTGGCCTGATGATTCCTTGATGTCCCGAGTCCACCTGGCCGTGCTGCATCTCCAGTTTCAACTGTTCTGCCTGTTTTATGAACATTTTAAAATCTTGTCCATGTTCTGTTATAATCTGCACCCGGCACAGCCAGAAGAGGACTGGCCACCCCTCACAGCCTGGTTCCTCTCTAGGTTTCTTCCTAGGTTTTGGCCTTTCTAGGGAGTTTTTCCTAGCCACCGTGCTTTTACACCTGCATTGCTTGCTGTTTGGGGTTTTAGGCTGAGTTTCTGTACAGCACTCTGTGACATCAGCTGATGTAAGAAGGGCTTAATAAATAAATTTGATTGATAACTGAAGCTGGCTAGCTTTAGAAATCCCTGAGTAAATCTAGCTAACATCGTAGTTCCCCCTCTGGAGCGCTGGGTTAGAGGATGCCGGATGATTCATGGTGGTGTATCTACCTGTCCTGCAGGGTACAGTAGCATTCAGCAGAGCAGGTATCCTCTCTCAGGGCTGACCAGCAGAGGGAGCTGGAGCGCCTGCTTACCAGCCACGCCCTCGCCCACTCCTCCTCTAAAGTGGCCGAACTGACCAATCAGGTGACCACGCAGGAGGTAAAGGCTCCCAATGGACAAATCACATGTCAACTGAAAGTTATTGGTGGTGGTGTTGTTCCAGGTATAACGTATCTTCAGAACCTTCAGATCATGGTGCAGCATTTGCGTGACCAGGTGAAGGAACTGCAGGGGACCAAGGATGCTCTGGCTGTGTCCAAGCTGAGGGAGGACACCCTACAGAACCAGGCACTTATGATTCCGATAACATTTATTGTCCTGTCACACATTCACAACTTCATCAACACACTAGTACTTGAAGTGTCATAGCAAGGAAACAACACAAGGTATTAGTATTTATTATGGATCCCCATTGCCAAAGCAGCAGCTACTCTTCCTGGTGTCCAGCAAAATTAAGGCAGTTAATACAATTTTAAAACATTATAATATATTCACATATTTCACAACACACTGTGTGCCCTCAGGCCCCTACTCCGCCACTACCACATATCTACAGTACTAAGTCCATGTGTATGTTATCGTGTGTGCATGCATGTGTCTGCCAATGTTTGTGTTGCTTCACAGTCCCCGCTGTTCCATAAGGTGTTTTTTTTTTAATCTGTTTTTTTTAAATCAAATTTTACTGCTTGCGTCAGTTACTTCATGTGGAATAGAGTTCCATGAGTCATGTAGTACTGTGTGCCTCCCATAGTCTGTTCTGGACTTGGGGACTGTGAAGAGACCTCTTGTGGCATGTCTTGTGGGGTATGCATGGGTGTCCGAGCTGTGTGCCAGTAGTTTAGACAGATAGCTCGGAGCATTCAACATGTCAATACCTCTCATAAGTACAAGCAGTGATGAAGTCAATCTCTCCTCCACTTTCAGCCAGGAGAGATTGACATGCATATTATTCATATTAGCTCTCTGTGTACATCCAAGAGCCAGCTGTGCTGCCCTGTTCTGAGCCAATTGTAATTTTCCTAAGTCCTTTTTAGTGGCACCTGACCACACGACACAGTAGTCAAGGTGCAGCAAAACTAGGGCCTGTAGGACCTGCCTTGTTGATAGTGTTGTTAAGAAGGCAGAGCATTGCTTTATTATCCGGACCGGACTGTATTTCCTTGGGAAAGCACAACATTAATGCTTGTTTCATCTCTTTAACGTTCTGTTTAGCTGACAAGGCTGTTGGAGGAGCTGAAGCAGGCCAAGGAGTGTCAGAGCCCAGAGCTCAGACACTTCACTAGCCTGGAGAGAGATCCACAGCATGGAGCTACGACACACTCAGAGGGAGAACACACACACAGAGGAAGAAAGAGCTGCTGCAGGTAAATACTGCAGGTAAATACACACACACACACACACCACCCACAGAAAGAACACTGAAGAACACATATGCCCACGGTGCCATCCTGCATGTGATAGGTCAGACTCGGCTGGTGGTGGAGGCTGAGCAGCAGTCTGAGGTGGAGCGTCTGAGGAGTCTGGCTCAGGGGAAGACCCGGGAGCTGGAGGTCTTCCGTCTGGAACTGGACTCTATCCTGGACATCTTGAGAGAACTTCAGAGACAGGGAGTGGTCATCCCTGCTCCGGACCGGGCTTCTGCTGTACCCTTCACCTGGAGGACCTGAAACATGGGACATAGGCTCTTTCTAATTACTTACAAATGTGTCCTCACCTTGACCAGGCAAAAGCCAGCCTAATGATGAGCTTCCACTATTTAAGTTAAGTATTTTTTATTCAATAAGCAATTCACACAACCTCTAGGAGAACCCATCATTGTGCTGAACAATCAGGTTATTTATTTTTGTAGATTTGTATTTTTATACTTGATCATTGGAATTTATTTTAAGTTATTCAATGCGTGTTAGAAAAATAAAGGACCTTTTGTATAATTATTTCCTGTGTGTTTTGAATTTGTAACACATTTTTAGTAAAGCACAAAGATGAAACATCTCAAAGGTGACTAACAAATTATTCAAATTCATACATGTTGAAATTGGCCTATTGTTATCCCCAAGATTGTTGCTGTTGACTCCAGTTGTGGATTGTTACTACACATTAGCATGTATAATTCTTTTATTTAACCAGGCAAGTCAGTTAAGAACAAATTCTTATATACAATGATGGCCTACCGGGGAACAGTGGGTTAACTGCCTTGTTCAGGGGCAGAACAACAGATTTTTACCTTGTCAGCTCGGGGATTCGATCCAGCAACCTTTTGGTTACTGGCCCAACGCTCTAACCACTCGGCTACCTGCCGCTGTATTAGCATAACATCTGACAAGAAAAAAGTGGCTGTAGTTATTCATGGCAGCAAAGCATTTTGTAAACCCAGCCCAGGTGTCACAATAATATTAGGTTTGTTTTTCCCTGGCCTAATCCTTAGAATTAAAGGATTGTAAATGAAACTGCATCAAACACAGCAGGGATTTTAAAGTTCTACTCAAGTCTCCTTTTCAACTCATTTACTTAACAAAAGGCACATCTCAATAGGTGGTCCAGGTAAGTTGTTACATAGCACCAGTGCGGGGGTTTACCATTCCTCTTTTGTTCTCTATTGTTACTAAAAAAAATTCTCAAGCAAGGGGGAGGCCGATGACATCGCATCAAACAACTCCCTGAATGCAATACTCCTTGAAGTTTGCCATTGTCTGAAAAACACTTTTGCTCAATGTATTTGTGTGTACTTTATTGTATTTATACTTGGGATATCGCTTTTCAAAAGGGAAAATTAAAAACAAGTTGTTGGAGGACGTCTTTAAATCCTGTAAAAATGATGAACAATAATAGTGAAACAATTCACTTGTTTTTATCTTCAGAATCAGAGAACTTTCCTCTTGTGGTTCCAAGGTACTTTGAAATGGTTATATAATGAACACAATCAGCTTGCATTTAAATAGTTTTATTTAGTCACAACCTGCTATAGACTTGGCAGACGAGACCTTGATATGACATGTAGGTAAAGCATTGACAGGAGCAACACATGGTACATAAAAAGTAAGGTATATAACAGTTTATAGTGATTAACAGGTGTGCTACAATTAGTACTGAACAAGGACAACATTCAGACTGCTGTTGAATTGAAAATCCAAAAGAAGAGTTGCCTTTCTGGTACATTTTGGTGGTTGTATCAAATTCTCCTTACCTCTTTTGTCTCCATCCCATTAACTGATTCCTGCAAGGCCTCCACCACTATACGGGGGGACCAAGTGGCGCAGCGGTCTAAGGCACTGCATCACTACAGACCCGGGTTCGATTCTGGGATGTATCACAACAGGCCGTTATCGGGGGTCCCAATGGGTGGCGCACAATTGGCCCTGCATCGTCCGGGTTAGGGGAGGATTTGGCCGGGGTAGGCCGTCATTGTAAATAATAATTTGTTCTTAACTGACTTGCCTGGTTAAATAAAGGTTAAATTTATAAACTTCTAATCAACTTGATAAAGCTGGACTTCCAGTTTAGCGTTGAGATGTGACGTCACAAGTTCTGGCTCTGCGTAGGCAACCTTGTTGACATAAAGATTAGAAAAGTAGCTTATATCACATGTATATTTAACTCTATTGTTAATTAACATTAAAATGTTTATATTTTGACTGTACAGTATTTTAGCCTGAACAGAATGAAAATGTCAGGAGGTACAGTTACTGTAGGAGGATCCATAATGTCCTCACAATGGAGGTGGTGTGAGAAGCTGGAACCGCAGCCTAATTTGGAGAGCTTGCACTGTACATGACTGGCACAACACAGAATGTTAGATTAGGACCTTGACACAACTCTCTCTATAAGGCTGGTGAGTCCTGTGATGACCTCATAATTATCTATAATGTCCTAACGGAGGTGGGTGTGAGAAGTAAGCAGGACCATAGTCTATTGTGTGATGAGCAGGACAGTCCATCTTCTGAAGGGCACTACGTGGCCGATGACACTCCCCCTCTAGGATGATTGGTGGTTCCCCCAGTCAATTGTGTGATGGACCCCATAGGAACGACACTCCACCGCCAGGATGATTGGCGGCACCCCAGGAAGTAGAGGGGACCTTAGTCCATCATGTGATGTGCGCTGTGGGGCCGATGACACTCCCCCTCCATGATGATTGGCGGCTTCCCCAGCAGCAGATTGTCCGCCCCCAGGGTGGAGCTGTGCTCTGAGTTCACAACGTTAGGGATGTTGAAGTGGGACAGGGACATTGCCTCTCTGTGGTCAGTCCGGTTCCCCCCCGACATGGCAGCCCTTTGCAGGGCACGGCTGACACCTACTTCCATCCCCACCACCACCCGCTCCTCTGGGCTGCATGACCTGACCAGCCCTCCTCTGGGTGCTCCCACAGCTCCTGCCCCAGCTCTAGGCCTGGACCCCCCCTGGGCCTGTTCCTCGTTGATGTAGCAGTGGAAGAGAGAGCGGCTGAGAGAGGAGTCCAGCAAGGGGCGATGGAGGCAGGGCCGGTTGTCAGGGTCTGCAGGGGGGCGGAGGTCCTCCACACAGCTGGTCAGACGAACACGCTTCTTACAGGGCTCAGCTCCTCTAGACGGGGGACAGTTGAGGACCAGGAGTGTATTAGAAGAGAAATAGGTGTGACTACCTCACAATTAAAAGTGAAAAACATAAACTGCCTTAATCAGAATCAGGGAGGACAGGGTGAGGGAAGAAAGACACATGGATGTTAGGTAAGAGAGGACAGCGAGGAAAGAGACATGGATGTTAGGTAAGGGAGGACAGGGATAGGGACGAAAGAGACTTGGATGTTAGGTAAGGGAGGAGAGGGAGAGGAAAGAAAGAGACATGGATGTTAGGTAAGAGAGGACAGGGAAGAAAGAGACATGGATGTTAGGTAAGGGAGAACAGGGAGATGGAAGAAAGAGACATGGATGTTAGGTAAGGGAGGACAGGGAGAGGGAAGAAAGAGACATGGATGTTAGGTAAGGGAGAACAGGGAGATGGAAGAAAGAGACATGGATGTTAGGTAAGGGAGGACAGGGAGAGGGAAGAAAGAGACATGGATGTTAGGTAAGGGAGGACAGGGAGAGGGAAGAAAGAGACATGGATGTTATGTAAGGGAGGACAAGAAGAGGGAAGAAAGAGACATGGATGGTAGGTAAGAGAGGGTATCATGTATTCCCTTCTGGGGCGTATGACTCTTCATTCATGCTCAAACAAACAAGTCTTTGGATTGAATAATCAATGCATGTTTGGAAAGAGCTGTGTGTTGTGTGTCTGTGCGCTAATTCTGTGTATATTGGCACTCGTGTATATTGGCTCAACACCACATTTCTATCCTCTTAGCAGGTGTCTTTGTTTTTTGGCTTTAGATCAGCTCAGTATATAGCTGCATTGAAGCAGGCAGAGAGAGAGAGAGAGAGAGAGAGAGGGGGCTGAGTAAATAGATGTCATGGCGTTAGACTAGAGCAGTGGAGTGCTGTGATCAGTAGACCTGGGAGGTTAACAGGCTTGGCTCTGGTGGGGCCCCTTGAGGCCCCCTGACCTCCATTACTGAACACAGCAAGACAATTAGCTCCTCTACTCAGCAGCCAGCACTCATCAGCTCTCACATTCACTTAGGGCCTAAAAGGTTTAGACAGGCAGCCCAATTATTATTTTTTGCCCCAGTTATTCGCCTTTTGACCAATTATATCAGATCTTTTCACATCAGATCTTATTCAGAGCTGATCTAAATGATAAAACGACCAATTAGTGAAAATAAAATCTGAATTGGGATGCCTGTCTAAACGTAGCCATAAACAAGAGAAGCCTGATGTGAGAGAGAGAGAGACACACACACACACACACACACACACACACACACACACACACACACACACACACACACACACACACACACACACACACACACACACACACACACACACACACACACACACACACACACACACACACACACGGCTACAATTGGAAATGCTTAGAGGGAGACTGATGGGTATCATTTAGTCTTTCATTTGTTGTTATAGTCACACATACAGAGACAGATTTCCAGCCTTAACTAGTTAGAGAAAGAGTCAGCTTAGAGAGAGTTGAGAAAGGGAGACTGGTAGAGAGAGGGGACGGTGCTCCAAGAGAAAGAGAACTCAGACACCGCATGCAAACAGACTGCATCATCACATTGCCGTACGATCATTTCTATGCAATTGTTGCAATCTATGCACAGCATCACCACAATCAGAATCGCACAACATGGACGTTTTATTCATTATCTTCCAGCCACATGACATGTGTGTAACATCAGGCTACACCCCACAACTTTATTATTAACAAAATCACCAACATAAAACATAATTGGTAACACTTTACTTGACACCCAGCTTCATAACAGGTTATGACACGGTTATAACCATGTCATAATATGTAACAACAGCTGACATAACTTGTCATAACCCGTTATAATTTAATCATAACACTGTCATGATAAAATATATATAGACCTGTTGTGACGTATATGGCGTTATTTTATGGCTGGTTATGACACCTACATAAGAGTGTCAAAACCAACAAAACCTACCACACAAACCAAAACATTCCATTACACCATATCCTACTTGTCAACAGTGTCAATGTTATAAATACAGTACAGTACCAGCCAACAGTTTGGACACACCTACTCATTCAGGGGATTTTCTTTATTTTTACATTGTAGAATAATAGTGAAGATATCAAAACTTTGAAATAACACATATGGAATCATGTAGTAACCAAATATTTGAGATTCCTCAAAGTAGCCACCCTTTACCTTGATGACAGCTTTGCATACTCTTGGCATTCTCTCAACCAGCTTCACATGGAATGCTTTTCCAACAGTCTTGAATGAGTTCCCACATATGCTGAGCACTTGTTGGCTGCTTTTTCTTTACTCAGCGGTCCAACTCATCCAAACCATCTCAATTGGGTTGAGGTCGGGTGATTGTGGAGGCCAGGTCATCTGATACAGCACTCCTTCTTCATCAAATAGCCCTTACACAGTCTGGAGGTGTGTTGGGTCATTGTCCTGTTAAAAAACAAATGATAGACCCACTAAGCGCAAACCAGATGGGATGGAGTATCGCTGCAGAAGGCTGTGGTAGACATGCTGGTTAAGTGTGCCTTGAATTCTAAATAAATCACTGACAGTGTCACCAACAAAGCACCCCCACACCATCACACCTCCTCCTCCATGATTCACGATGGGAACCACACATGCGAAGATCATCCGTTCACATACTCTGCGTCTCACAAAGACCAAAAATCGCAAATTTGGAGTCATCAGACCAAAGGACAGATTTTCCCCAGTCTTATGTCCATTGCTCGTGTTTCTTGGCTCAAGCAAGTCTCTTCTTCTTATTGATGTCCTTTAGAAGTGGTTTCTTTGCAGCAATTAGACCATGAAGGCCTGATTCACGCAGTCTCCTCTGAACAGTTGATGTTGAGATGTGTCAGTTACTTGAACTCTGTGAAGCATTTATTTGGGCTCCAATCTTAGGTGCAGTTAACTCTAATGAACTTATCCTCATGCAGCAGAGGTAACTCTGTGTCTTCCTTTCCTGTGGCGGTCCTCATTACAGCTAGTTTCATCATAGCGCTTGATGGTATTTGCAAATGCACTTTAAGAAACTTTCAAAGTTCTTGAAATATTCCGGATTGCCGTTTCTCTTTGCTTATTTGAGCTGTTCTTGCCATAATATGGACTAGATATTTTACCAAATAGGGCTTTCTTCTGTATACCACCCCTACCTGGTCACAACACAACTGATTGGCTCAAACACATTAAGAAGGAATGAAATTCCATATGTTAACTTTTAACAAGGCACACCTGTTAATTGAAATAAATTCCAGGTGATTACCTAATGAAGCTGGTTGAGAGAATGCCAAGAGTGTGCAAAGCTATCAAGGCATAGGGTGGCTACTTTGAAGAATCTCAAATATAAAATACTTGTGGATTTGTTTAGCATGATTCTATGTGTTATTTCAGTTTTGATATGTAGAAAATATTAAAAATAAAGAAAAACTCTTGAATGCGTAGGTGTGTCCAAAATTTTGACTGGTACTGTATATTGATATTTCTTTATTAAAGTTTTTAAATTATCAATTGTAATTGCGCACACATTGATTTCAGACATGCTCCTACCCCGATGCTCTGTTGATGGCGGGGATGAATGCAGGAGCAGATTTCAGGAGCAAGACAAGACACCCTCTTTTTGACTGATGACTGATTTAAGGGCATGTAAGTGATAGTCTTATCTGGCTTATATGATTATGATGGTCATAATGCTTCTTGACAGTGTCATAAAGTGTTTTTTCTACAAGTTATTTAAAATATGATGAAAAAAATTACTGTAAAGAATTCATTACAACAAAAACAAAAGATTTAAGAGAAACTTTCAAATGAAAGGAAACTTTTTGTCATGGAAAAAAACAAATTTGAATAAATGTAGGTTTTCACACATTTACGTAGAGGTGAAGTTGGAAGTTTACATACACTTAGGTTGGAGTCATTAAAACTTGTTTTTCAACCACTCCATACATTCCTTGTTAACAAACTATAGTTTGGCAAGTTGGTTAGAACATCTACTTGTGCATGACACAAGTAATGTTTCCAACAATTGTTTACAGACAGATTATTTCACTTATAATTCACTGTATCACAATTCCAGTGGGTCAGAAGTTTACATACACTAAGTTGATTGTGCCTTTAAACAGCTTGGAAAACTCCAGAAAATTATGTCATGGCTTTAGAAGCTTCTGATAGGTTAATTGACAACATTTGAGTCAATAGGAGGTGTACCTGCGGATGCATTTCAAGGCCTACCTTCAAACTCAGTGCCTCTTTGCTTCACATCATGGGAAAATCAAAAGAAACCAGCCAAGACCTCAGAATTTTTTTTTAGACCTCCACAAGTCTGGTTCATCCTTGAGAGCAATTTCCAAACGCCTGAAGGTACCACGTTCACCTGTACAAACAATAGTACGCAAGTATAAACACCATGGGACCACGCAACCATCATACTGCTCAGGAAGGAGACGCGTTCTGTCTCCTAGAGATGAACGTACTTTGGTGCGAAAAGTGCAAATCAATCCCAGAACAACAGCAAAGGGCCTTGTGAAGATGCTGGAGGAAACAGGTACAAAAGTATCTTTAAACACAGTAAAACAAGTCGTATATCGACATAACCTGAAAGGCTGCTCAGCAAGGAAGTAGCCACTGCTCCAAAACCACCATAAGAAAAAGCCAGACTACGGTTTGCAACTGCACATGGGGACAAAGATTGTACTTTTTGGAGAAATGCCCTCTGGTCTGATGAAACAAAAATAGAACCCTTTGGCCATGAGGACCATCGTTATGTTTGGAGGAAAAAGAGGGAGGCTTGCAAGCCAAAGAACACCATCCCAACCGTGAAGCACAGGGGTGGCAGCATCATGTTGTGGTGGTGCTTTGCTGCAGGGACTGGTGCACTTCACAAAATAGATGGCATCATGAGGAAGGAAAATTATGTGGATGTATTGAAGCAACATCTCAAGACATCAGTCAGGAAGTTAAAGCTTGTTTGCAAATGGGTCTTCCAGATGGACAATGACCCCAAGCATACTTCCAAAGTTGTGGCAAAACGGCTTAAAGATAACAAAGTCAAGGTATTGGAGTGGCCATCACAAAGCCCTGACCTCAATCCTATAGAAAAGTTGGGGGCAGAACTGAAAAAGCGTGTGCGAGCAAGGAGGCCTACAAACCTGACTCAGTTACACCAGCTCTGTCAGGAGGAATGGGCCAAAATTCACCCAATTTATTGTGGGAAGCTTGTAGAAGGCTACCCGAAACATTTGTCCCAAGTTAAACAATTTAAAGGCAAGCTACCAAATACTAATTGAGTGTATGTACACTTCTGACCCACTGGGAATGTGATGAAATAAATAAAAGCTGAAATAAATTATTTCACATTCTTAAAATAAAGTGGTGATCCTAACTGACCTAAGACAGGGATTTTTTTACTAGGATTAAATGTCATGAATTGTGAAAAACTGAGTCTAAATGTAATTGGCTAAGGTGTACGTAAACTTCCGACTTCAACTATAGGTGCATAACCAGCCATAACAAAACACAATATATGTCACAACAGGTGTAAATATATGGGTCATGACAGTGCTTTGACCATATTATGACAGGTTATGACAAGTTATGTCAGCTCTTATGACATTATGTCATGGTTATGACCGTGTAATAACGTGTTACGATACTGGGTGTTAAGTGAAGCATTACCACATAATTGCATAAAACTATAATCATAAACTTTGATCTTGTACTTTTTCAAGTAAATGTATTGACCTGTCAAAAAATGTATTGATGCTATCCCATAAACACAGCTGAAAGCTACAGATTTGCTGAGAAAGCTGAGATCGCACGGCAAAGCAATGCACAAGTTGGAAAAATCCCAAATATGCGGCACACTGCACACACCGACCGCAGCTTAGTTCGGCAGATGAGCTGCAGCGATGCGGCTTGCCTACCATTGAAATGAATGGACTTCCGCCGGACCGCATACAATTTACTGCAGTTTGTTTGCACGAGGCTAGAGAGAGAGATGAGGGGAGTGGGAGAAAGATAGGGCACGGAGGGAGGCAGAAGAGAGGGACCACCAAGGGAGAGATCTCTGACTGAAAAGGAGAGAGAAAGGATAAAGAGAGGTGCAGAGAGTGGGAGAGAAACAGGGCATTGAGGGAGGGGGGGAGAGATGGAGGGACCACCAAGGGAGAGATCTCTGACTGAAAAGGAGAAAGAAAGAAAGATTGAAGCAGAGCTAATAGTAAGAAAAAAAGAGGGAGCTGACAGAGAGAGAGAGAGAGAGAGAGAGAGAGAGAGAGAGAGAGAGAGAGAGAGATAGCACCGTGTGCAAATGGGACATATGCTACAACCATGGATAAAAGGGAAGAGGGCTGCTGATAATTAGAATCCTTTACTAAGATGTCATCAAACATCAGAGTGCACTGAGACTGGGAGGGAGAATTGTCTCATTTACAGAGAGGAAAACCAAGAGACACTGAACCAGGTGCTCTCTGTGGTGCTGAAGCAGAACTAACCACAGACTGTGTAAGGCTCTGCCACTAACACGCATGGTGCTGTCCAAGGTGCTGAAAAGAAAGTACCACAAAACTTATGAACAGCCACACTGCCCATGTTATTTACCTGGTGTGATAAATAATTGTGCATGCTAAGAAACTGTCCGTGCTGCTGAACCACCACTAATAAGCATGGTGCTATCCATGGTCCTGAAAAGCACCATGAAACTTGGAACATGGACCAGTCACACTGTCTGCCATTTACCTACCGTGGTAAATAATTGTGCACACGCTAAGAGACACTGGAAGTTGGTGGATTGCTAAGTAATTCACTTGATTGACATGTGATGGCTGGTTAATAAGGAGACTCACTCGGGATGTGGAGCTCCTGTCTTGGTGAGAAGCGTCAGGACAAAGAACATGAAGATGACAAAGACAGCCAGGCCCACCCAGAAGCCTATCACGATGGAGTCTGCAACACAACAAGACTTGATTGACAGGTCAAATACATGTTTTAGTTCCAATGTATAGTAGGTCATTATATCTATAGCATGACAAAAACAACAGTATTTTAAGCACAATTAGATGGAGAGGAGGGGAGAGGGAGGTGGGCTATGAAAATGCATTATGATCCAAGTGTCTAGACTGAGGTGACATTGAAAAATAAATGTAATGATTGTGTGTGTCTAATGTTAAAAGGCTGACACACATTCAGGCCTAAACAAGGAACACCCTTACTCAGACACAGCATTGACATGCTTATATTTCTCTGCAGGGTTAACACTCGAAGGCGCCCCCCTCTATGAGCTCTCATAAACCACACACACACCCTCTACCTATGTCATTATGAAGAATATCGGCTATACTTAACTTTAACTTCGAGCCACAAATATGAATGTGATGAAATGAGCCATGGCAATTCTCACGCATAAATACATGCACACACGATTTAATCACAGTTCACTTCCAGAATAAAGTCATGCATGCGTAACGCAGAGAAGACGGGTGAAAGGTGTGGAGGGGCAGCACAGAACTGTAAACTGAGATCCTGTACTTACATCGGTGCGCTTGGAGTCCCTCGAACGAAACAGGCTCATCATCGTCGTAATATTCATATGTCCACTTGTAGTCCGGGTCCGGAGCGATTCCGCCTGATAGATTTGAGTGGTTAAACTCAGACATCTCCAAAAAGATCCAAGAGCGCAGGCGGACTAAAAACAACGTTAAATACAACACTGCATTGTGCCAAACAATTTCAAGGAACCGTCATCAGTAGACGCGCAAGCTTCAGTCATTGGACAATGTTGGTGGGGTGCGTGCGCAGTAAGACAGGTTTATTCCCCCACACCAATATATATTTTTAAATCTAGCGAAGTAGGCGAGGATTTCTGAGGTATACTAAACTTCACCACACGCAGCTATGCGCTTACACTGCGCGCGCTCTCTCTGGATTCGAAACGAGGGTGTGCCTCTCCATTGACATCATCTTGAATTGCTTTTGGACTCGCGCGCTTGGCTAGGATGCGCAGAGTAATAATGAGTTGGAGGACGGTTAAATGGAGAGCGGAGGCTATGATATGTAGCCTACACTTTTAGAAGAGATGGAACGCGACGTGGAGTGATCTTATCACTATCCATCAATGAAAATATTTATGCAAAGGCACTAGTGGCTTTAAAGATGTTCTGGATCTGTGTTTTGGAATACTGTCAACAATCCATCTTGTTCAAAGGTCAAGTATGCTCTATTGTATTGTCACGAAGACAGAGAGTGAAATTAAAAGCAGCAGAATCCAGGCTATTATTCATCTAAGGTTCCTTAATCAGTGGATGTTGAAAAGGGATGATTTCAGAAGAGACATTTAATTCTTCACTCTTTGTTCATCATTGTCTTATTTAGGGATGACATATTCCCCATGCAGTGAAGATGAACTGAACTGATGCACAAGCCACTATACAAGCAAGGGCTTTTGAATATATTAATTCAGGATCGGTGTTCCATCCACATAACAAGAACATATCCCAGGACATATTCATATCTGATATTGGCAGAAAGCTTAAATTCTTGTTAATCTAACGGCACTGTCCAATTTACAGTAGCTATTACAGTGAAAGAATACTTGCTATTGTTTGAGGAGAGTGCACAGTTTTGAACTTGAAAAGTTATTAATAAACCAATTAGGCACAAGTTTTGAACAGAAATGCAATGGTTGATTGGATCAGTCTAAAACCATCTAGTAGCCAAAATCAGCCTTTATCAGCCTTTATCTTGCATTTCAAAGATGGTACAATTTTTTTTTAAATAAACGGTTGTTTTTTTCTTTGTATTATCTTTTACCAGATCTAATGTGTTATATTCTCCTACATTCATTTGACATTTCCACAAACTTCAAAGTGTATCCTTTCAAATGGTATCAAGAATATGCATATCCTTGCTTCTGGGCCTGAGCTACAGACAGTTAGATTTGGGTATGTCATTTTAGGCGAGAATTGAAAGAAAAGGGTCGGATCTTTAATTAAGCTGAATATTTTGAGTTGAAAATGGAACAATCACTTTAAAATTGGTGTACGGCTATCATTGTATTGCATGTAAAAGATGAAAAAGATCAATCTAGAAGAAATGATGTTTACACTTGGTGAACTCACATTACAGTTACAGTAAGATATCCATTTTCACTTTGATTGCTGAACCATAATGGCCTCGGGCTGATCATTATAGTCCACATTGTTAACCCTGAGGCATCTTGTCCATGCCTCTAACTGATCACCTAGAGGGTCAAGACTAAAGAGAAATCCCTATGTCTGAAATGATCAATAGCCTACCTAAGCAACTTCTCAAAGATAATAAGGAGACATTTATCAAAGCAGCCACATATAAAAAACACAGTTACTGTAGGCAATATAAAAGATACAATTAGTAAATGCTCTGGTCCCCTTTTACAGTTAAAACATGCCAGCAGATTATTGACTATATCTGGCCAACATGGCTATACTCTATGAGTGTAACCCTGTGTGATCTGCTGTGTGAATGGCAGGTCAGGTGTGCTATTCTATTGAGTCATCCTTCCCAACCTACAGGCCAGTGTTGAGTTCTTATTAACCAGAGCTCAGGGAACACAACACATACACACACACACTTTGCTACAGCTTATTGGACTACAGGACAACAGTACCATATAATTGTACAATGCACCAGGGATATGGATCTGGTAGGTACACCCTGATCTGAATATTTAATTAGATTCACAAAATAAATGCTGTCATATAACTAGTTATACACTACTCTGTTAACCATGCTTGTTAAATATGACCTTCAGGAGAACACATGTGGATCAGGGTTTTCAGTGCCGTTCTGATACTCTTTCATGACCAATAGCACAGAGAATGATTGCACTGTAGGCGGCCTAGTAACCATTCTGACCTCTTCCTCTCATTATATGATTCTGGGTTTTGTAGTACCTGATACAATCAGTGTTTGATTGCTGATCCACAGGCGTCATCAGCCCAGTCCACCACTCACTGGACTTTTCAACTCCTTTCCAGGTTTGTTGCAGAGAGGGATGTTTGGGTTTTCAGTGAGGCTCCACCTGTGTAAGTTAGTGAGGGATGGGAGCACATCAGAGACAGATCTTAAAGGGAACTAGACTCTGGCAGGTTCCATCCTCCACAGCTCACCCCAAGAGACTCCAGGCTCCCAACCTGACTGCTTTGGCCCTCTGTTTCTCCATTTTCCTGACTTCCTGCTGCTCCAGGTGCCTCCTTTCAGGGGTGCTGGCTTTGGCCCAGCACGTGGTCTTTCTTGGCAGATGTTCCCCACTTTTTGCCAGCAGCATACCACCCTGCATCCCACTGCTGACTTGCCTCTGAAGCTCAGCAGGGTTGGTCCTGGCTGCTCCCTGGATGGAAGGCCAGATGCTGTTGGAAGTGGTGTTTGAGGGCCAGTAGGAGGCACTCTTTCCTTGTCTAAAACAATATCCCATTTCCCTGTGTAGGGTGCTGTCTTTCAGATGGGACATTAAACAAGTGTCCTGACTCACTGTGGTCACTAAAGATCCCATGGCACTTATTGTAAGAGAAGGGGTGTTAATCCTGGTGTCCTGGCTAAATTCCCAATCTGGCCCTCATACCATCATGGCCGACTAATCAACTAATTCCAATTGGCTCAT
Source organism: Brachymystax lenok tsinlingensis (assembly GCA_030435695.1). Classification (NCBI taxonomy): domain Eukaryota; kingdom Metazoa; phylum Chordata; class Actinopteri; order Salmoniformes; family Salmonidae; genus Brachymystax; species Brachymystax lenok. The sequence goes on from CM059789.1 coordinate 47,879,441, forward strand.
TCATCCACCCTCATCTCCCCAGGTTGTTGCTGTAAATGAGAATGTGTGCTCAGTCAACATACCTGGTAAAATAAGGGTAAAAATATATATACTACAAAAATGTCACTGTGCTTCAGCCTGTTTGGTGGCAGACCACTTTCTTTGTGTCCTGAACTCAATCATGGCACCTTGTATCTTCAGGTCTTGGAGTCCCTGAGCATAATCACCAGCCTGGCCTTTACTACTTTGAATTCTACCAGTGATGAGATTGGTAGTTGTAGCTTTGCTGTTCTACTGTACAGGCCCACACATGAGAAGCTTGCAGGCGCGCAGTGCCTGTTGCTGATGAGGTGCCCTCGTACAGGGTTAGCGGCCAGGTTATTCGGGGGAGGACACTGTGCGGGTACATCCAGCACAGTGTACATGTGGATCTTCTGTCCATTAGGGTCTAGTCAAATAACTTTCCCAGGCACTTGACGGGTTATTGACGATTGATGGAATTTCTTTTTTCTGGATCGTCACGCTGAACCTGTCTTTCTGTCACCTTTCCTTATCACCATGCTTCTCGATTTGCAAGGTTTATTAATCAAAAGTAAAACATTTCATTTAGTAAAAATGTTCAAGCATTCAGCATAGTTAAACATAATTACTGTCAATTATTGTGAATCATTCTTTGCAACACAAATACATTCAATAAACTGTTGAAATGAGATTCATTTTGTTCCTCTGGGTTCCTTCGTTTCTCTGCGACAGAAAGAACAGGAAAACCTGCTTTAGCTATAGACCCATCCTTTTAAGTGTTTTAGCAAAGCCTCTCTCCCTCTCCCTCTCCCTCTGGTCACAACTGCACTAAGCCAGAGGGGGAGTCGTGTCAAAGACCTAACTTAGTGGGAGGAGGCCACAGGAGGAGTAAACTCTTGTCTCCTCTCTCTGATAAAATACACTTATTTTGAATATGAGGATGTGTACTGGGGCTAGGCTGCTGTTGTGTGGAACTCACACAGAGAGGGGATCGCAATTAGATGACAAATTAAGCAGGTATCAAGCTCCACGTCACTGGGGAGTGGTGGTCGTGCACTTTGAAATGATGAATAATTCTGTGTGTGATAGTTCACATGAACTCATGTCCAAAGTGGAGCAGACATCTCATTAAAGGAACCAGCTCAATAAAACATGCATCTGTTCTAGTGGATTCTCTCTAAAGATACTCTTCTCTTCTCCACTATGTCACATCAGCTGTACGTTGGAGTGGACGGATCTGGGGAGCACTAAGCTGAATGTTAAGGGGCCAGTATTGATTGATTGATTTGCTCAACATCAAACTTCTCTCTAACCCAGAAAAACAGATATAATTCACCATTGAAGCATCGGCCATACCATAAGCTATATTTACATTTTCTTTGCTACATTGCTTCCACATTACAGCAGCAGAGAAAGAGCCTACAAGGTCGACGCCTGGAGCAGTGATAAAAACAAATGACATTAGTTCAAATTAAATAAAAAGGATGTGAAGCACATAAAACCAAAAAGTTAGGATATATAGGATATTGATATGATATTGATGATATGAATCAACACACATTTGTATTTTCTTTCACCTACACTACAGTGAATGGAGGCGTGTAATGCCCAAGCCAGATCAAGACATACAGCAGCAGTTATTGGAGGTGGTGACGGTGAGTAATGTTAGTTGTGGTGGTGGTGGCGGCAGACGACAGATAGTGAGTGCCACTCCAGTCTCAAGCACCACTCTCAGTGTGTCAGGTACTGGTACTCTCCTCACCTCCTACACAATTCCCCTCAGCTTTCAGTCAATCAGAGCTGCTGCTGCTAGACTGGATAGGGGCTTTCTTGCCTGTCTGGAACAACATGCTATTTGCACTACATATGTCATATCAGTAAAACCAAATTCACAGAATTGCATCTGTAATGCCATGACAACAGATGTAGATATCAATGTGACCTCACCTCTCTGGTATTTCCCTTGAAAGTACCCCGTGTACAACTTTGAACATGCCCTCGCCCTGCGAAGCCACCTCCCCCTCCAATGATGCTAACTACTTAGAATTCCTAATGCCAAAGCTAGTACACTCCCGTTGACAGACTTGCTCTCTACACCCCCTCCTGAAGGTAGATACCGTAAAGCTCATTGAGAATCAGAGCCACACACAGTGGTTTTCATCTATGGAGACCTTTGATTTTCATCTGCCAAGACATGCAATTTCATTGTATTGCCTAGTGGGTGGGGAACCTTTACTCCTATACCTATAGGGAAGGGCAGGCCACCAACATGATGCCATTTACTAAGATAACACTGTGTGTGCGTGTAGACGGTCCGGAGGGACGATGGGGGGCGAAGAGAAACAGACTGAGACACAGAGTGAGTGAGCGAGACTGCAGGGTGTATTTGCATGTGTCTTTCAGTGTAAGTCTTTAAAATCCTCTACTTCCTGGTGTGGTTGTGATATCCTTCCCCTGCACATTTGAATTGCCTATTCCCCGAGGTGAAGAATTTAATTCATGAATTTACTGTAGTACATTTCAGCCAGAAACAACTGAACACAATACAACCAGGGCTCTGAATCTTAACACAACAAAAAGGTTTAGTGCATCTTTTAATTTGCTTCAGGACAGCTCATATGATTGACATGTTAGTTATAATGTGCATGATGTACAAATGTGGATATGCATTAAGAGAGATGTGGTTAGATCAAGATTAGATGAGCTACAAAACCAATCGAAATAATCAGCTTGTGTATTTCTTTAAAAACCAGAACCCAACACATTTCAGTCATTGTTTCGCATGATAAAAACAAACTGGTACTTTCATCAAGTACTTTTCACCCATAGAAGCTTGACTGTTACAGTATTGCACGTAGCATGGCCATGTGTGTTACGTTGACAGGTGTGATCTTTGAAATGGTTCTGTTCAGTGGCAAGAAATGCTGCAATTCATTATGTGTGAAAAAGGAACAAAATGATCAATACATTATGTACTTTGGTGTTATTAAAAAGTAAATGACACACAGGGTAAGGTTTTTAAATGGCACCTTCCATACGATATACAGAGAAACAAAATTGTGAAAAGGCCAAGATCGCATACATTCATGTACATCCTTTATAGATACCGACGTCCAATATTAAAGTTTCCTCCTCCAAAACGACATTTCATGAAAATACACCTTCAATTTCATGGACATTTTGTTCCATTTTCCCCCAGATTGAATCAGTAATGATGTGTGAAAGGATACATCTAAAGAGGCAGTGGACTGACTGCAGCTGGAAACGTCCAGATAAGAGCCCCTCTGATTAGGTTAATAGAGGAGCTACATCTTACCAGAGAGAGCACTCATAGCTTAGAACAACTCTGCAGGATTGACATAGTTCGGTGTGGCAGTTTGCTGTTCCACGAGGAGAAATCCCGATAGTTGGTGCCTTACCAACCTCGTGTATTTCACAAGAGTGAGAAAGAGTAAAGGACGCATGGTCAGGGTTCCCTGACGCATTTTAGAATAACATCAAGCACTTAATCAGATCACTGTGGGCTCCAGGTATTAATGAATTAAATACATTTAATAAAAATATAACTTCATTATTTAAATACATTTACGTAGTTGTGTAATGTATTGCGTAATGTATTCCCATTGGTATGTTTCACCTACTGTGAGTCCTACAACATCAACCTGTGAGAGAGAAAGGGAGAGAGAGGGGAGAGAGTAAAAGTACTGATTCTGAAGACTGGTCTGCTTAACCACCAGTCTCTCTCAAACACAACCACAGGCTGCAGAACAGATGGAACAGCAGCACAGCCAAAACAACTAGCTGAATAATGATAACTCTCTGTAGGAGGGTATTTGCCAACAGCAGATTGGAAATTCGAATTTCTTCTTCAACAAAAGGAAGATTTAATGATCAGAAGCCCTCATAAACAACCCCAGACCTCTCTCTCGGTGGTCATGGTAGTGACCTCTCATAAACAACCCCAGACCTCTCTCTCGGTGGTCATGGTAGTGACCTCTCATAAACAACCCCAGACCTCTCTCTCTGTGGTCATGGTAGCGACCTCTCATAAACAAACCCAGATCTCTCTCTCTGTGGTCATGGTAGAGACCTCTCATAAACAACCCCAGACCTCTCTCGCTCTCTCTCTCTGTGGTCACGGTAGTGATCTCTCACAAACAACCCCAGACCTCTCGCTCTGTGGTCATGGTAGTGATCTCTCACAAACAACCCCAGACCTCTCTCTCTGTGGTCATGGTAGTGACCTCTCATGAACAACCCCAGACCTCTCTCTCTGTGGTCAGAGGAGTGTACAAGGGCAGGACGGTTCAAAAAGCTCTGGTACAGACATAGACAGACAGTGAGCTGATGATGTTGACCTGAGGGTTCAGTGATGCTGGGTAATTGGCCATGTATCCTTTGTGTGTAATTCACCAGCTCAGAGAGCCCAGCAGTCACGTCCTAAGCGACCCGAGAGAATGACTGTCCATCCGTGTTTCAAAGCACCAGAGAGAGAGAGACAAAGACACACACAGAGAGAGAGGGAGCGAGAGAGAGAGAAAGAGCTGATTTCCTTCCAGACTCAAAGAGCCTCTGTGGGTCTCTGGCATCGCTGCTAACCACAGGAGTCAGGTCCATCAGTTCAGTCTACAGTGCATAGAAAGACACTGTGCCAAAAAACACATTGGCCGGCAGCCTAACAACAGATCTTCTCTCCCAGACACTCTCTAACAAATTGTGTCTTCTCTCTCTCTCTCACACACACACACACACACACACACAGTCCCGTTGACACCTCAGGCTGTAAGGTTGAGATATGTCAGGTCTGAGACTGACACTCAGCCCTGGAACGCATGAATCTCCTCTTCACTGAAACAATGCTGTCTCACCAATCTGAGAAAGAGGGAGATTGAGAGAGGAGGAAAGAACAAAGAGAATGTGAGAGGGGGAGTCAGACAAAGCCTAAAGGTGGGAAAAGTTATCAAAAGTTATCCAATGTTATACAAGTTAACTTCCTTGCACTACATAGTCTGAAATATCTTGAATCTACTAAATCAACATTAACATAAAAACATACAGCATGGCCTCTATATTTAGAAATGTTGTTAATTTTTTTTATTAAACCTTTATTTAACTAGGCAAGTCAGTTAAGAACAAATTCTTATTTTCAATGATGGCCTAGGAACAGTGGGTTAACTGCCTTGTTCCGGGGCAGAACGACAGATTTTACCTTGTCAGCTCGGGGATTCGATCTTGCAACCTTTCGGTTACTAGTCCAACACTCTAACCACTAGGCTACCTGCCACCTGGCTAAATGCCTAACTGGAGTGTGTAGAGGGGTGTGGAGTGCCACTCACCCCACAGTCAGCTCGGTGAAGGCTGAGGGGCCACACACACACACAAAGACCTTTGACCCCTCAGTCCTAACCAGGAAGTCAGTCAGCATGGAAGCCTCAACCCGCCCCTTCCTGCCTGTCCACCCATCACAAGGCTCTGACAGAATATACTCCACCTGGAACCTGGAACCATAGAATAAAGTAGAATAGAACCTATCACATGGCTCTGACAGAATATACAGTGGGGCAAAAAAGTATTTAGTCAGCCACCAATTGTGCAAGTTCTCCAACTTAAAAAGATGAGAGAGGCCTGTAATTTTCATCATAGGTACACTTCAACTATGACAGACAAAATGAGAAAAAGAAATCCAGAAAATCACATTGTAGGATTTTTTATTTATTTATTTGCAAATTATGGTGGAAAATAAGTATTTGGTCAATAACAAAAGTTTATCTCAATACTTTGTTATATACCCTTTGTTGGCAATGACAGAGGTCAAACGTTTTCTGTAAGTCTTCACAAGGTTTTCACACACTGTTGCTGGTATTTTGGCCCATTCCTCCATGCAGATCTCCTCTAGAGCAGTGATGTTTTGGGGCTGTCGCTGGGCAACACTTTCAACTTCCTCCAAAGATTTTCTATGGGGTTGAGATCTGGAGACTGGCTAGGCCACTCCAGGACCTTGAAATGCTTCTTACGAAGCCACTCCTTCGTTCGGGCGGTGTGCTTGGGATCATTGTCATGCTGAAAGACCCAGCCACGCTTTCATCTTCAATGCCCTTGCTGATGGAAGGAGGTTTTCACTCAAAATCTCACGATACATGGCCCCATTCATTCTTTCCTTTACACGGATCAGTCAGTCCTGGTCCCTTTGCAGAAAAACAGCCCCAAAGCATGATGTTTCCACCCCATGCTTCACAGTAGGTATGGTGTTCTTTGGATGCAACTCAGCATTCTTTGTCCTCCAAACACGACGTTTTTACCAAAAAGTTCTATTTTGGTTTCATCTGACCATATGACAATCTCCCAATCCTCATCTGGATCATCCAAATGCTCTCTAGCAAACTTCAGACGGGCCTGAACATGTACTGGCTTAAGCAGGGGGACATGTCTGGCACTGCAGGATTTGAGTCCCTGGCGGCGTAGTGTGTTACTGATGGTAGGCTTTGTTACTTTGGTCCCAGCTCTCTGCAGGTCATTCACTAGGTCCCCGTGTGGTTCTGGGATTTTTGCTCACCGTTCTTGTGATCATTTTGACCCCACGGGTGAGATCTTGCGTGGAGCCCCAGATCGAGGAAGATTATCAGTGGTCTTGTATGTCTTCCATTTCCTAATAATTGCTCCCACAGTTGATTTCTTCAAACCAAGCTGCTTACCTATTGCAGATTCAGTCTTCCCAACCTGGTGCAGGTCTACAATTTTGTTTCTGGTGTCCTTTGACAGCTCTTTGGTCTTGGCCATAGTGGAGTTTGGAGTGTGACTGTTTGAGGTTGTGGACAGGTGTCTTTTATACTGATAAGTTCAAACAGGTGCCATTAATACAGGTAACGAGTGGAGGACAGAGGAGCCTCTTAAAGAAGAAGTTACAGGTCTGTGAGAGCCAGAAATCTTGCTTGTTTGTATGTGACCAAATACTTATTTTCCACCATAATTTGCAAATAAATTCATTAAAAATCCTACAATGTGATTTTCTGGATTTTGTCTGTCATAGTTGAAGTGTACCTATGATGAAAATTACAGGCCTCTCTCATCTTTTTAAGTGAGAGAACTTGCACAATTGGTGGCTGACTAAATACTTTTTTGCCCCACTGTACTCCACCTGGAACCATAGAATAGAGTAGAAAAGAACCTATCACACGGCTCTGACAGAATATACTCCACCTAGAACCTGGAACCATAGAACAGAGTAGAATAGAACCTATCACACAGCTCTGACAGAATGTACTCCACCTGGAGCCATAGAATGTAAGAAACAAATGTATCTTCTGCCTTACCAATTGACAGACGGATCATCAGAACATACTGTACACAGAGAGATCAAGAGAGAGAACATTCTCTGCCTAGCCTAGCAGCATGACTACATGTACAGTAACATGTATGTGTTAATGCTGCTTCACAGGTAATGGTTCACATGAGAATTTAGTCAATATGGTAATGTTGGGGAGTATTCCCACAACATGAAGACATGCAATCATAGACATCTGGAGCGGGCAACACACACACGCGAATGATCAGATTCACCACAGAGGGTCAGTCTTGCTGACAGCTAACGCAGCCAGCCTCATAATGACCACCCTCAATATGAATACACAGCGCAACCACACACACCTCTCATCTTTAGCAGCGAGGCCGTCAAGTTCAGAGTGCCACAGGATGTCTCTTTCCTGTCGGTTGAAGAACATCAGCTTGGTTTTCCTAGAACACACAAAGATCTAAAGCCATCAGAACAACCTTGTCCTTTACAATGTATACACATCCTCAGAAAGAGAACAATGACAGCCTTGCAATATCACAGGATACAATCCGAGTACAGCCTCCTTCAGTCTCAAGTATAAATGAAATACTCTGAATAGCATATCTGAAAGAACAGGATCAACTATATAGCAGTATATTTGATAGGATAGGCAGAATATTTTCCATACTGCTTATACCTATCCAAGTCTTTCATATCTACATTAAGTGCTTAGGGGGAAGGGGCTATACTAGGGGTTGTTTCTGGGTGGAGCCATGACAGTGTATTTCACCTGAGTGAGCCCAGGTCCTGGAGGGCCAATCGGATCACCCGAGCCATGGGCGTGAACCCCGTGCCGGCAGCTAACAGGTAGAGGTGAGTGACCTCACGCAGGAGGCGGAGACTGAACAGACCATCTGGGCTGCTGACAGACAGGTGGTCACCTAGGCAACCAGGGAAGAGGAGAGAAGGAAACTCATTAAGCTGAGAAACCACACAAATACAAGAATAAGCAAAAACAGATAACACATTTGTTTTAAAAGGAGTACAAATCAGGATAGCTTGAATAATGAATACATAACCCAGTGTCTGTTCATTCCCTCCTATCAGCTATTCATTTCCTTTTTCATGATGTTTCTGTTTGTACTGTACAGCTAGTCTTTGTTATTAGGTGTTATCTAGATGTACTGTATATCAGTGAAAGGCACATGGTACCGTTGTAATGGAGAATGTTTTTCTTCTTTAACTGACTGACTGGGAAATAAACATCCTCCATCTGTCCCAATGTCGCAGCTGGGCCTGCATCACCAGGCAACCAGACACGCACACACATCACTCAACACTAGGATATATTCAGGTAATGGGGGCCAGATTAGGACAACTACATAGCCTGAAGCCATGTCAGTGAGCGTAGTTTACACAGAAAGATAAAGAAAGAAACGTCTATTTTCCTGTCCACTTCTGTGCAGATGGACTGGTAGGACAATTACTATTCCAGTAAGGAGAAGGTCATGGATTTAGATATGTATTGATTCCACTGTTAAGAGGACAAGACAAGACAAAGGCCAGGAAATCCGATTCATTGGAGGTGGAAAGGAAAGATGGGTTATATTCTGGCACCCTGACTATGTATAAGGCTGGACTCTGAGAAGGGGTCGGGAGGATAGATGAGATAAAACAACCTGTTCATGAGTTTTTAAATGGAAACTAATTACACCATCAATCCTGTTTGAGAGCTGAGCAATCTCCCCCCTGTGATTGATTTATCTGAATAGTGCCTGCTTCTGCTGATGTATGAATAAGAGAGAGAGAGAGAGAGAGAGAGAGAGAGAGAGAGAGAGAGAGAGAGAGAGAGAGAGAGAGATGGTGACAAAAGGATACAGGATGAGAGAGAGAGAGATGAGGAGAAAAGATAGGGTCTAACTAGGGCTGTGGCGGTTATAGAATTTTAGGTAACGATTAATTGTCATGCAAATGACCACAGTCATTGTCATAATTGTCTTTTTTGTTGAAAAATGTTTTGAGCTTGTAATGGATCTTCTATGACATACGTACTAAATACAACAGCATTGGTGACACGCCCCGTCTCAAGAACCAATGGTTTGGACCGCTTGGAACGTTTGGAAATGAAGCTTCTCCTCCCGACCGTGACGTTCTGCTCAGGAAATTACTACCAAATGTACCCACTTTATGTAAAAATACTATTATCTACTTGAATATAAAAGTTTATAATTGTCCATCATTGTTGGTTACACAATTATACGCCCTACCTACTAGTAACATCTGACATTTAATACTCAAAATACATGAGAATAGAATTGCAAAGTGCTACTATTAATCATAACAATATCCCTAATCACAATGGTAAGAGTATAGTCCTATTAATCATAACAATATCCCTAATCACAATGGTAAGAGTATAGTCCTATTAATCATAACAATATCCCTAATCACAATGGTAAGAGTTTAGTCCTATTAATCATAACAATATCCCTAATCACAATGGTAAGAGTTTAGTCCTATTAATCATAACAATATCCCTAATCACAATGGTAAGAGTATAGTCCTATTAATCATAACAACATCCCTAATCACAATGGTAAGAGTTTAGTCCTATTAATCATAACAATATCCCTAATCACAATGGTAAGAGTTTAGTCCTATTAATCATAACAATATCCCTAATCACAATGGTAAGAGTTTAGTCCTATTAATCATAACAATATCCCTAATCACAATGGTAAGAGTATAGTCCTTGCGCCTGTGAATGTCATAATCATGTTATTACTAACAGTCATGTAAATGCAGTACCCTATCATAATCACAATCAATACTTGTTTATTGCCTTTTAAAGACTAAATGTTGTTAAAGGGTTTTTTATTTTAATCGACGCACAGGAGTCAAGAACCTCTGTCACCTAGTCTGCTTGTGTACGCAGCAGGCAAACATGTAAATGAGTTGATGGTGAACAAAAGGTAATCTAATCAATCCTGGTTGGAAGAAAAATAACCTTCACTCCGGTTTCTGACGTGCTATTTTTATTTCATGTTGTTGCCTACCTTGCTCACTTATCTGAGACATTAGTATTCCACAGCGCGGCTAAACCACCTGCAGATTGACGTACACTCTATATATGAACATTCCCGCACATGAACACACACATACACAAACGCACGCACACACACACATTCACAAAACGCACACAACCTACTTACTAACAACTTTAGATTTCTTTACTTTACTCTTATTATTATTATCTATTCGGATGCCTAGTCACTTCACCCTGCCTTCATGTATATATAAACCTCAAGTAGCTCGTACCTCTGCACATTGACCTGGTACACACTGTATATAGCTCCATTCTTGGGTATTTTATTTGATTCCTCTTTTGTTCGTTACTATTTAAAACTATATATATAATAATAATAATTAAACTCTGCATCTTTGGGAACGGTTCGGAATTTCAATGTAAAGTCTACACCAGTTGTATTCGGTGTACGTGATAAATAACATCTGATTTGAACAACCTACTTTAGTTGTAACAGTGAGGTTTCCTGTGGGCCTCAGACTTACCGATGTTGAGGTTGTTTAGGTGTGGAGTCAACACTCCATCTGGGTAGACTTTGATCATGAGGAAGATGTCAGTGGCTGCGGCCCCCTGTGTGGAGTCCAGTGTAGCTGGTACCAGTGTTTCCTTGACCGGCGTGTAGGGCTTCACCACCTCACGGTCTACACATATAGCATTAACATTAGCAATGAATTACATGGGATGCTATGGGATTAGCGGTAGCCCAGATATAGCGTTAGCCAACTGTCTACACATTTCATAAGGCTTGTTTTTCTCTGGGGGCCAGGAAGAAGCTGGTGCGATGTACATTAGTGGCGGTTTTAGATTTTAGTGATGTTATATATATGCAGGCCTCAACCACTACCCTGAGAGCACTTGATTCAGTATAGCAACGGCCCTCAGGTTCATTACAAATCAAAAACATTGAACAACATTGTGATCTCTACAGCGCCGTTGGCTGATCGTCATTGACCTTGCGTAAGCTTAAACACTGGTATACACTGATTTATAAGGCCATATTGGGTAAAATGCCACTTTCTTTTTTTTATAAATCAGATCAGTAAATATATATATATATATATATATATTATGGTCACATTCTCATTTGCTTTTAACAGTACCAATAATTAGAACAGGTCATGGTGGAAATAGTTTTAGTTACTCAGCTCCGTGGCCCTGGAATTTTCTCCTGAACATTAAAAAATGTGATGATCTATTCACATTGGTGGAGTTTCAACACTTGATCGATGTAAACATCATAGAAGCATGTAATTGTCTTTAGGACAGCTGTTTTTTTTGTTATGACCTTTGTGTTTCTTTATGTAATATGTAATTGTTGTACTGTATGTGTGTCTATAGTTTTGTTCAATGTTGTGTTAGTGTATGTAAGTTGTTTTGTCTGAAACGTTGTTCCCCCTGACGCTGTTGGACCAGATCTCACCTGAAAAATAGATTTTATCTCAATGAGAAAAACCTGTATAAATAATGGTTAAATACATTTTTTAAATATGTAGCATAGCATAAGCACTAGCAATGGACCACATGGGATGCTATGGGATTAGCTCTAGCCTAGATGTAGAGTTAGCATTAGCATGGATCTATAGGCTAGGCCTTACCTTGGATGAGGGCCTTGAGGTAGATGTGTTTCCCAACCGGCACGTGCATGAGCGTCCCTAGAGGGAGTTGTAACCGGAACACCCAGGTGTCGTGTGTGACCTCTGTCTTAGAAACTAACATACACTCCCTGTAGAAGATCGCTGCAGAGAGAGAGAGTGAATAACTAACGGGATTTTGGTTAATAGGGGAATGTAATACAATCAATTCAGAAGATAAGACAAATGGATAAACATCTCTTTGGATGTGTCTGAAATGGCATTCTGGCTTTCTTTCGTCTTTTCTAAATTGCTCACTTCCTCTCTCCTTGCCTCCTCCTCAAAATGCATTGGAGGAGAAAGTACAAGGTCCCTCCCCTCTTACATTCTCCTCCAAAGCGTTTTGAGAAGAAGGTGAGGAGTGAGGCCGTGAGGAATCAAGGAAAGACGTATTGGAAAAGAGCCCCTATTCATACCTCGATCTTTCTTCCTGAAAAGAGAATCATGGAATTCCAGTGGTTCACCAAGCTCCTCCCACTTTCCTTTGGCCACTTTACGCATGCTGACCTGAATCTTCCCCACAGCACACACTGTCTGGACTGGACCAGCATAGCGAGAGAGAGAGAGAAGGAGAAAGATGGGGAGGGAGGGATCGAGGGAGGGAGGGAGGGAGAGAGAGAAGGAGAAAGATGGGGAGGGAGGGAGAGAGAGAAGGAGAAAGATGGGGAGGCAGAGAGTTGGTAAACGGTAACAGTTAGTCAGCTTTAGCTTATGAAAAGACATCAGACTATAAATGTGCTTCTTACCTGCAACGCATCCATCTACTTCTTGGGCTAGACCTGAAAAAGATATATATATATAGATCAAATGGATCACCCCAGTTACAGAGAGACAGACAGAGGGGGATAGAGATAGACCGATATAGAGGATTTAGTGGAAATGGGCAGTGTTTATTTCCTCTGGTTAACACAGTCAATATTTCCCTCCAGCATTAATAAGCCAGTGATAAACACTGGACACTAACGGTGTCAAGTCCTCTGGCAGGCTGGAACACAGATGGAGAAATAAGCTCTGAGAGCACTCAATAATATAATTACAGCTGATAATGGACTAGGTCTGTGATGGGCATGTAATTTTGGATGGCGATAATTGGCCAGTCAAAATGACCATGGTCACAGTAACGACCGTTCAAATAGCAAACAATAATAAGAATTCAAAGAAAAAAAAAAATATATATATTTTTTTTTACACACATTTTCTCTTCCTCCCCTTCACTCCTGACTGCCGGAGCTGTGTAGCGCTGCAAGGGGGGGTCATTACCTAGGCAACCGAAGACTAATTGGTTTCAGCAAGGAGCAACAAAGTTTCATCACCTTGTTAATAGTCCATGTTACGGCAGAAATGGACTCAACCGCACAAATCGGCTGTCCCGTCTTCAGTCAGCTGTTTGTTCAACACCACAACAAAAAATAAAATAAAAATGGTACATATATGTTTTAGGAGGTCTTCATCAATTAAAGGGTAAAGGTAATTGTGCCAGCCCTAACTAGGGTACAGGATAGCATTGTGACAAATGTAAAAAATGTCTTAACGTTTAAACTGCTATTTTTTTTCTTGTTAAAACGATAAGAAAAAAAAAGAAAAAAAACTATTCACAATGCAGATATGGTGCTGCGTATGACCTCCAGGGGGCAATGCAGTTCAAACTACCGCAGTCATGGCAACCCATAGACTAAAAAAATATCAACAAAGCCATCGATGATGTCACCCCATTGTTTCCTATGAGAATGCTCAGTGGCGCATTTGAAGATCAGGAAGTGTATTTTCAGCAAGTCACCATCTTGCTTCATGGAGGAGTTTTTGGAAACATTGCATGCAGATTTTGAGCTAGCCTAGGAAGTGACGTTGCAGGCTAGCTCAGTGCTGCCTCCTCTCATTAAGTATCTCAAGTTGAAGGCCGACCGAGGTACTGCAGGCTGTGATTAGCAACTAAATTATCCTTCTAACTCTTCTGTGCGCGATTTTAAAGTAATCAGTTGAAGGACATACATCTGGTGAAATAGAAGCAATTATTGGTACCATGGTTGTGTTCAGTTTTTTTTATATAACCATGAATATTGACCAGAAAGATCACCATTTCCCCATTCACTATAATGGGGGATCCTGTTTTCTGGAAACAATGCCTACAGTATCACGGTCAGCCTTTCACTTGAAATCCTAAATTTGAGGGGGCAGTTGTTCTCCCCTGATGGTATAAAAAGGTATTTTATGTTTTTGAATAATAAAAGTTCTAAATATGCTTTAATTATTTTTTTTATTTTACCTTTATTTAACTAGGCAAGTCAGTTAAGAACAAATTCTTATTTTCAATGACGGCCAAGGAACAGTGGGTTAACTGCCTTGTTCAGGCGCAGAACGACAGATTTTTACCTTGTCAGCTCGGGGATTCGATCTTGCAACCTTTCGGTTACTAGTCCACTGCTCTAACCACTAGACTACCTTCCGCCCCTTTATGAGTAGTTCATGAACATAGGGTGGCAACACATACATTATAAGGGATTTCAATGGGGCTTTTTCCATTCTGATTGGTTTATAATGTTCAAACCAACATCAAACAAAAATAATGTTAAGCATTTTCATACATTTCTGCATTTCCTGCACTTTTATTAACTAGGCCTAGTTAATTGGTGAATTGCTGGAATAGAATGATTATAGTTGGAATATAGTGGGCAGCACCTTGAATACATTGTTGTTTGACATGACAAAATGAATAAGCCTGCCAGGGAGGAAATATTGACAGGGTAGGAACCAAAGTGTTGGTCAGTGTTTCCAGGGGACTCTAATTAGATGTTACATTATGTTTTCTTACGGGAAACACTGTTTTCATGCCACTTCGATAAATCTACGACCAGAAGTGACTTTTTCGCAGCAGGTTAGGAGACTGAGGTTAAGTTTAGGAAAAGGGTTAGTTTTAGCGAAAACACTCTTCTAACCTGCAAAGAAAATCACAGAGTTTGATCTGACTCTTAGTAAATTTAACAAGCAAGCTAACGTTTGCAATTAGCATTAGCGGTTAACACAATTTATTTTAGTCAAAGCTTTCTGAGAAAAGACAAACTAGCAGACAGTAGTTTGCAGACAGTAAGATACACAAACTAATAGTGTAATTATAGAATGCTTGTGAAAAGCAGCATCGTTTTCACCAATATCTTGTTGCATCTATCGGACCATGCAGACAACAGTGAATGGCAAGAAAGTGGTTGTGACTCACGTGGTCGAGCAACTGCTATCTCCTTGAGTGACAGGGGTCAGGGCTTGGTGTGGGAAGCGGCATGCATCAGGAGAGGGAGAATGATGACTCAAGTAGAAAACTATCAAAACTGACATTACACGCGCGGGAGTTTCGTATCACATTTAACAAACCAAACATTGAAATATCATTATAGAAGGTAAAGTCAAAATCCAAACCGGTTCGTGCATCAATACCGGTATATAGTAAAATATGGTATACCGCCCATTCCTACCTTATGTCCCACTTCTCATCAATGTGATGTTTCGTTGCAGTGATGATGTAAGACAGCGTGTACGCGACCAATAAACTTTGATTTGATGTTGTTAACGCAACATATGAGGTGTTTGACTTCCAGAGCTCGCGTTTTGTACTTGCAGAGCAATCATTGTACAATTTCTCCATCTGGGCCATCACGGTTGTTTGACATGGAATCTTGTAGTCTGGTTCTAGATATGCCATTAGGGCATTGAAGCTGACATCCTCTACCATTGAAAATTGCTGCATATTAACGGCAATCATTTCCGTAATCAGCACTGTGATTTTCTCACTCCGTCCCTTATCGCACTTCTTTCGTGTAGACTGAAGAGCCTGTCTAATGTCTGCTGTTTGGGGCCTGTGCTGCTGCCAGCAACGGTTTGGGTGTCAAGGTGCCTCCCTTTCAGATGGTTAAGCATTGCACCTGTACTGCCACTGTAGCTCAATTCTACCTCGCAAAGTCTGCGTTTCATCACCTTCTCATTTAACTTCTCAAAGTATTGCCGTACATGACTTTGCTGCTGTCACTTCCTTGTCATTTTCCCAATGGTTAACGATGATGAAGTGCAGAGCGCTTTATATCCGTGGCAAATCATTTGAAAGATGCATATCTCCTCCTACTAATGTTACAGCGTTAGGTATGTTCCCTTTATGATGATGATGATCGGGACCTGTTAGTGCTAGTTGTGATAACTGCACTGTGATTTATATTTTATGGGAGGAAATAAGAAAAATATATAATAATAAACATTTTCCAGTTAACGATGCCAATTTGGTTTAAACATTCACACCCCTAGTACAGGATGGTTAGAGAGAAAGGGAGAGAGTATGGCTGTAATAGATGGATAAAAGAAAGGAGATTGAAAGAGGCGGCTACGACAGCTCTTGTCAGAAAACAGCTCCCTGGCATAGTGGATCGTCACTATGTTGTATCAAAGGAAGCTGCAACTTACGTTGACGCAGCATGTAGGACATTTTCCCCAGAAGAACTTCCACCCGTAGAACACCATCTTGCAGGTCAACTATGGTACAGCCAGAGCTGGGGAGCTGCGAGAGGAGAGGGGGTAAAAGAGAGGAGAGAAAATAAGGGAGAAGTAGGAAAGAGGGGAGAGGAAAGAGGGGGGGTGAGGTTAAAGAACAATTACTACACGTTCTGGCTCACATTTCACTCAAATCTCGCCATTTAAAAATTGCAGTGTGGATGTTTACCTTCCGTTTGGTGTAAACCACAATATTGACTGTGACATCAGTTTGAAACCAGTCATACCTAAAAAAATAAATAAATAAAATGTACAGATAGATGTGAGAAGGTAATGAACAAACTATCTATCATACCTCACATCATCCAGTCTGTCCCCATTCTCAATATCATAACAGTTGTTCTTGTTGTTTTGTGAGCGTACCTGGGCCGGGCATCTTTGGGTTGGGGTGGTGGCAGGGCGGCTGAGGGTTGCAGTGATGAGGAGGGTGAGGGAGGGGTGAGGAAAGCAGAAGGGAGCATGGAGGTGGGCGGAGGAGGGGGGGCTAGACCTGAGGAGAGAGAAGGAGACAAGAGTAAGGACTCGGATTTCAGCCATACGGGATATAGAACACCCACACACAAATACCAGACAGTCCAGAACAATCATGGGTTTTTTGTGCACTATTCTTCTTCTTATTATTTTGTACATTACCATTTAAATGAGTGATGCTGTCCTTTATCGCAGATTGAGCTGTGGAGACAAATTATGAAGTCTCAAAAAACATCCTGCATGAAAGGGAGAATACGGTACATTAAAGTACTGAGACAGAGGGATTGTGTGTTACTGTACCTTTGAGAGCAGCGCTGGCCTTCACAGCCATCCTCCCTACCAGACACTCCTTTAGCATGGACTCATAGTTCACCCACCGGTGGACCTGCTCATTTGGCCACAGATACAGGGACAGAGGCAGACAGGGAGAAAGTGAGCAGGAGAGCTTAGACACGCACGCCATCATAACACACATTACGTGCTTTAATGTTTTGAACTTGTGTGTTTTAACATGTGAGCTTCCAAGATAGTCCTTTAACTCGGGAAAGTCCAATGAGAGCTGACCTGGTCAAAAATGTCTGTTCCGTCTATCCCAGCAGCCTTCATCAGTTCCTCTTCCCCTCCAGGGTGGAAATCCATGTAGGGGCTCACATTATAAACCATGCCTGAGACACACAAAGGAAATAATAGTATTTATTCACAAAACTCACAATATATATATTTTTAAATGTATTAAATATCTGTATATTAGGGCTAACTCATGTAGGAAATGACCAGCATTGGAGGGATGGTGGCTTCCAAAAGTCATCACCCAATAGACAAACTGAAGTATAAGATGTACTGTAGGAGGTGTGACAAATTAGCACCCTCTGCTGACAGAAACTACTGTCCAGTCCTTTATACACTGAGTACACCAAACATGAGGAGCACCTTCCTAATATTGAGTTGCAACATTTTTCCCTCAGAACAGCCTGAATTCATCAGGGCATGGTGTCTACAAGGTATCAAAAATGTTCAACAGGGATGTCGGCCCATGTTGACTCCAATGCTTCCCACAGTTGTGTCAAGTTGGCTGGATGTCCTTTGGGTGGTGGACCATTCTTGATACACACTGAAACTGCTGAGCGTGAAAAATCCAAAATCCAAACCGGTGCGCCTGCCACCGACAACCATAACTCATTCAAAGGCACTTACATTTTGTATCTTGTCCATTCACCCTCAACGGCACACATAGACAATCCATGTCTCAATTGTCTCAAGGCTTAAAAATCCTTCTTTAACCTGTCTCATCCCCTTTATCTACACCGATTGAAGTGGATTTAACATCAATAAGGGATCATAGCTTTCACCTGGTCAGTATATGTCATGGAAAGAGCAGGTGCTCTTAATGTTTTGTATACTCAGTGTACAGTCAGTCTACATGTATGTGGGCCCACTCACACCGACAAATATAACAGTGAATTCAGCCAATACATTCAAAGAAATGGTTATGAATGATTAAACTACGATTGAACTATACACATTGTAATGTATGGTGTTGAGGGGGAGTTGAAGGCTGTGCCCAGCCTCCAATGCTTTCTATAGAAAGCCTTCTCAGAACATAAAGACACATACCCTACTCAAAGACATTATCCCAACAAACACAACATTATCCTCCCAACATAAGGACATGACCACGCTGTAGCCGGGTGAGTTACTGACCCTGAAAACAGACACAGTTGCAAGGAAACACTGTGTATGAGAGGAGAAGGTATGTACACCACAGAGAACCTTCATTTGTGTATATAATTACCAATGACTGTCTTATAGCCTACTGATATTAAATTGGTTAGCTAATGCCTTCATCACACATCCTTATGGGAGTGCTGATGAGTGCGATCAACAAATCTGAAAACATGAATAATAATGAGACATGATGATAATGGCATCAGCATTCGGTTGTGTAATTGCATATTTCTTCTCTACAACCTAATGCTGCTGCTGGGTGTTGTTATTTGTAGTTTTAAGGACTGATTGTCAAATAAGTTATTGCTGTGTGCCAAGCATACGTGAGTGAATGAGTTTGGGTAAGAGAGAGAGGTATAGGGATGGAAGAAAGAAAGAGAGGCATACCGCGGGAGGGAGGGTGCCCCTGTTCTGCTCTGAATCAGAAAAAGTAGACAGAGTCCTAGTCACTAAATCCTGCATAATCTTCCTTCACAGCAAATTCAATTAAGCTTTATTACTCAATGTCCTTTGACAAATTATCCCACTCCATGACTACCAATGAGTGCATTTAATCTCAATGACGCACATGTGGAAATGAGAGGATGAAATGTGTTAGATTCTTTCCGGAAATGATTCCTCACAAAAACCAGACAAAAAAATACCATGATTTTGGGGATTTTCACTCTATGTAATCCATATACAGTGCCTTCGGAAAGTATTCAGACCCCTTGACTTTTTCCACATTTTGTTACGTTACAGCTTTATTCTAAAATGAATTACATGTTTTTTGCCCTAATCATTCTACACACAATACCAGATAATTACAAAGAAAAAACAGGTTTGTAGAAATGTTTGCAAATGTATTACAAATACAAAACTGAAATATCCCATTTACATAAGTATTCAGACCCTTTACTCAGTACTTTGTTGAAGCACCTTTGGCAGCGATTACAGCCTTGAGTCTTCTTGGGTATGACGCTACAAGCTTGGCAAGTCTCTTTGCTCCATTCATCTTTCCCTTGATCCTGACTAGTCTCCCAGTCCCTGCCACTGAAAAACATCCCCACAGCATCATGCTGCCATCACCATGCTTCACCATAGGGATGGTGCCAGGTTTCCTCCAGATGAACTCCAAATAGTTCAATCTTGGTTTCATCAGACCAGAGAATCTTGTATCTCATGGTCTGAGAGTCCTTTAGGTGCCTTTTGGAAAACTCCAAGTGGCCTGTCGTGCCTTTTACTGAGGAGTGGCTTCCGTCTTGCCACTCTACCATGAATACCTGATTGGTGGAGTGCTGACGAGATGGTTGTCCTTCTGGAAGGTTCTCCCATCTCCACAGAGGAACTCTGGAGCTCTGTCAGAGTGACCATCAGGTTCTTGGTCACCTCCCTGACCAAGGCCCTTCTCCCCCGATTGCTTAGTTTGACCGGATGGTCAGCTGTAGGAAGAGTCTTGGTGGTTCCAAACTTCTTCCATTTAAGAATGATGGAGGCCACTGTGTTCTTGGGGACCTTCAATGCAGCAGAATTCTTTTGGGTAGCAATCCCCAGATCTGTGCCTCGACACAATCCTGTCTAGGAGCTCCACAGACAATTCCTTTCGACCTCATGGCTTGGTTTTGGCTCTGACATGCATTGTCAATTGTGGGACCTTATATAGACAGGTGTGTGCCTTTCCAAATCATGTCCAATCAATTGAATTTACCATAGGTTGACTCCAATCAAATTGTAGAAACATCTCAAGGATGATCAATGGAAACAGGATGCACCCAAGCTCAATTTTGAGTCTCACAGGAAAGGGTCTGAATACTTATTTAAATAAGATACCTGTTTTATATTTTTTATAAATTTGCAAACCTATTTTCACTTTGTCATTATGAACTTTGTCATTATGTGTAGAACAATGTAATCCATTTTAGAATAAGGCTGTAACGTAACAAAATGCACTGTAATAGTCCTTTGGGGGAAGGATTGTTGACATAGACTTGACATCTGTATTTAAAACAATAATGATTTATCAAAGTTGGCATATTATGACATTTTGTCCTAACTTAGGCCTCCTTTAAAACTCCATAGTGTTTCATCTGTAGGTGCTACAAAGCAAACATTGGTGTCATATGAAGCTATACTGCCTTCTCTGTAATGAGTAGTATTTTTATTTCAATAACTTTTTCTTTACATTAACTTATGAATATTGAAAATTATAAAACATGACATTGAAATTGGCAAATGTTTTAATTACATGGTTGAACATAATATACTCTACAGGCTTAGCACAGTTCCAGAGTGGGATCTCTGTTACTTTAAGAGTTATGATCCAATTGTGAGAAGGTAATGAACAAACTATCTATCATACCTCACATCATCCAGTTACAATGCTGGACTATGCCTATTAAAAAAAAAGAATGGCCATAACTTTAAAACTAGCAGAGATCCCAGTCTGGAACTTTGATCAAAGTTTTAAAGTTATGGCCCTTTTTTTTTTTTTAATTGGCATAGTCCAGCATTGTAACCAGTCACAGCCCTCCTTTTACTTGTATCATTGCACATTCTGTAAATCACCATTTTGAATCAATTTTCACATTCACTCTTTTGTGTAGAGTATATAATGTTCAACAATATATTGAATTTTTAAACATATTTTCTATATTCATGTTGTATTATTAAATATTCATAAATTAATGTAAGATTTTATTTTGTGAAATCTAAATATTACTCATACTACAGAGCAAGTGGTAAAGCTTCATATGATACACATGTATTGCAACATCTACAGGTTAAACAGTATTAGCTATTAAAGGAGGCCTGGGTAAGGCAAAATGTAATAAATATGCCACCTTTGATGAACTATTTCTCAATTATGCTTTCAGATACAAATATTAAATACAATCCTTCAGTGAAAGGACTATTCTATGGATTACATTTCGTAAAAATCCCCAAAATCATGGCATTTGTTTTGTCTGGGTTTTGTGAGGAATCACTCAAATAGGCCTACGTAAGGTGGAGAGAAGAGACAGAATTGTGTACAAATAGTATGCGGCTACTGTGTGTGTATGTGTACTTTTATTTTCCTGAACAATTTAAGTAATACCCCAGTTTCTCCAACTCTAGCCCTGGAGATGCATTGAGCCTTTGATTAGTTAAATATAGTGTGTTAGTACTGGGCTTAAACATAAACCTGCAAAACGCCAGGACCAGTGTTGTGTGTGTATACAGTATAGGGCTAGCTTGTGTCACCTCGTATGCAGGTCCAGCAGTCGTCCTGTGTGTTGTGTTTTTGCAGCTCCTCCTCTGTGACGTCTATGAGTCTGCCTCTCAGCCCTGTCAGGTCCAGTCCACTCTTAGCCACACGGATCCAGTCCATCAGACTGTGGCCAGGCTTCAATGCTACCTGAAACAACATGGAAGAACAGCCCTCACAGTCAGAAAAGGTGGTATCATGATAACACAGCCTTACACTTACAGTACAGTAAAGAGTAAAGTGTTGTCAAAGGGTGTAGCATGATGACAATCAATTTAAGGTTGACTTTTCAGACAGGGTCTTATAACTCAATATAACATTGGACTACAGCACAGAACATTCACATAGTAGGGCCACAATAGTCTAGCCCATTGATGGGTCATCAACATGATGTATGATATAAAGGCATGACTCTCACACAACAATCATGTCGTCAACTACCGGTACAGTACCTTGTTCCTGCCGGACTGACCGGCTGGAGCAACACGCTGCTGAGAGCTGGCTGCAGGGAACGACTGGGATGGGACGTTCAGCATCGCGACTCTTCGAAAGCAGGCCAAATTCCGAAAGAATCCTGTATAAGACGGGCCTTCGATTAACACGACCAACTCTTGGGGTTGTGAACCACTGTGAAATTATGTTTCCGTTATGTCACAAGAAACACATTTCCCTGAAGTGACACTAGTTGAGTAATTTACTTAACTAGCTAGCTGCCTGGCTAGCACCCCGGAAGAGCAAATTCACAACAAAACGCCCAAATCTGTCCATAATATCAGACATATGAAATAACCGGTGAGCTAGATCTCGACCGAACAAAATGACACTTCCAATAAATTGTTCGTACAAAAATATTTGACTATGTAAACAACACCTATTTGCAGTTGTCATTGTTAAAAACTACATTCCCACGGTAGCTGCAGATGGTGTCGCAATATGATGATGAAATGGTCAACCACTTAAAGTAAAACTGTATCCAAAATACCTAGAGCGCCATCTAGTGTAAAGATACATCTCAACAGTCGCCCTGAAACAGTACAAAGGACCGCGAAAAATTCAGAAGACGATGTAAATAAAGGTAAAATAGTACTCATATTTATGTTTTTATATGGTATCTTTTTGGCAATATAAATGTGAGTATTTGGAAATGCTAAATGAGACAGTGAGACAAATCTCACTAAAAGGATTCCTAGGTGGGAATAGTTTCTTCTTGACACGTGACTTAAATAAAAAGCCCAAAGTACATGCTCTATTTCACCTGTATTTTAAACTTATTATTTAATAATGTATGTGATTTTTTGAGGATAGCTGAAACAGCTCCCTTTTTTATTTCTTTCACACACACACACGCACCCACGCACGCACGCACACACACACACACACACACACACACACACACACACACACACACACACACACACACACACACACACACACACACACACACACACACACACACACACAAATTTGGTAGATGCGTGAGAAAGCTGCTGAATGGCCAGTTGGGCAGTAATGGAGGGAAGCTTGTGCTGACGAGAGCAACACCTGGACACAGCAGGAGTTCAGGAAGGACGGACATGGGATGGGTAACAGGCAGACTCGGCCAGACCAACCGAAACCAGTTTCTCTCACACACACACACACACACACACACACACACACACACACACGTGCATGTACGTGCATACACACACACATACACATGCAAGCTTGCTGTGCCTTTTGTCAGGTTTTATATAGTTATTACACTTTAGTATATAGTTATTTTAGGTAAGAATTGTAGCAAAAAGTTACGCTGTGCATACTTTTTTATTAGTAGAATGGTAGTTAAAAGTATGGCCATAGGAATCCATAAGGTGGCAGTGCAACCATGAGCCTGAGTCTCTCTGCTGGTACACTGTTCTGTAAGGTGTTCTGTAGGTGGCAGTAGATACTCACAGTGACAGGACACTATGGTTGACTAGTAGTTATGAAATCGTTTTCCTTTTTGTCATGAACATCTTGTTCTGAACATTCTGACAATATTCAGTCAGGCTTTGCTAAAGCAGATTACTTGATTAGGTGTATCCCTAAAGAAGCAGTTGAGTTCTGTTTTAGGTATTTCCCAGGTAACGCCTATAGCATAAGACATTGTTGCTTAAAGAGAATGTGGTTTAAGAGGGTTTCATCAGAAACTGTAATCTCCGATTAGGACAAATGTCCATGTTTGCACCATGAATACACTTGTTATCCAACCAGTGCAATATCTTTACCCATGATCCTCTCCTAAATTACATGATGCTCTTGGACTGCAAATGCTCTTGATTGGACAAAAAAAACTCCCCGCTAGAGACAACAGATGGAGAGACACCTGAGAGTATAAATGCAAAGCAGCAGTGATTGTAATAGGTATTTATTTGTCTGCTTCAAATGTGCCACTTTTTTTTCCTATTCTCTCTCTCTCTCTCTCTCTCTCTCTCTCTCTCTCTCTCTCTCTCTCTCTCTCTCTCTCTCTCTCTCTCTCTCTCTCTCTCTCTCTCTCTCTCTCTCTCTATCCCCCACTCCCCTCTCTCTCTCCTCTCTGTCTCTACCACCCAGACCAGACCCAAGCGTAGCAGCATAGGGCAGATAATTACAATTTCAAAACCATTAGCCAGATCATTACCAGCTAATCCCCTGTTTGGTCTGATGAGTCACGCGTTCCATTTTCTGCCGTGCAGGCCGGACAGACAGCTTAGTGTCTCTCTCTCCCCAACACGGCCCTCCACGTGTCTGTCTGTCTGTTGGGCCCTTTGCTAAGAGGCCAAAGGTCCAAGGGTCCTCAGAGACACAGACAGGGAACCTAGAGCTAGATCTACAATAATTAACATTCAAAGTGTGAAAACACCACCATACAAAATGATGTTTCCCTCTTCATTGGCTCATTCTCCTCTATTGAACAGACTATTGTATCTTATTGAGCAGCAAAGACATGCCATGGCACATGGTAGAATAGATAGCTGCAGGCTGTTAGCAGAAAGCCTAGCGATGCACCCATCAGATCATGTGGTGCCATCATCAGCAACGGGATCCAGCTAGCTAGTGCCGAGACTAGGGTTTCCATGGCAACGCTGCCAAGTAACTGAGGTGGATTTCCAAGATTGGTGGCTGCTTTGCGCCAGTGTCCAAATATGGATAAACATACTGTCACTCATTGCTTCATTGTCTTTGTCTGGTGAAAGGTGAAAAACAGATAACTTTTTTCCCCTATGTGTTCTGACTGCACGATGTCATTCTCAATCTAATTCTGTCATTGATATTTGCAAACTATCGTAAGCATTGATGGTGATGTGTGAAGGGTGCATTTCAGTGTAGGGAAAGATGTGGCTGTGTGAGAAGACAGCACTGTTTCTTTAGATGGGTAAACAGAGGATTGCAGTCATATAATTACATATAGAATCCTGTTCACTGATTTTGATGAGCAATGTCTCCTTTCTGACGGTGGTGTTTATGTGGCAGAGTGGAGGGGTGATATCAGAATCCTCATTTGATATTTGATTACCTGTTCTACCTGTAAATATAGGTAAATCTACCTAAAATGTATTTATATAGACAACTGGGTAGCACTTTTTTTATAGTACAGAAATTCACAAGTATTAACTAAAATAATACTTGTTAAAATGGTAATGACATTTCCCAACTGGAACCATCAGAAACAAATATAATATACAACCTATAGCAGTGATTCCCAAACTTTTTATAGTCCCGTTCCCCTTCAAACATTCAACCTCCAGCTGCGTACCCCCTCTAGCACCAGGGTCAGCACACTCTCAAATGTTGTTTTTTGCCATCATTGTAAGAATGAGCCACAACCCGGCATTTGAGAAGTGACAAAGAGCTCTTATAGGAAGAGGGCACAAATAATAATTTAATAATATTAATCAATAATGTTGCTCTTTATTTAGCCATCTTACATATAAAACTTTATTTGTTCATCGAAATTTGTGAATAACTCACCACAGGTTAATAAAAAGGGTGTGCTTGAAAGGATGCACATAACCCTGCAAGGTTGGGTTGTATTGGAGAGAGTCGCAGTCTTAAATCATTTTCCGCACACAGTCTGTGCCGGTATTTAGATTTCATGCAAGTGAGGGCAGAGAATCCACTCTCACAGCGCGATTTGCCAAGGCAAGATACTCTGAGCACAGCCCAATCCAGAAATATGGCAGTGGCTTCTGATTAAATAAAATTTTCACAAAACTGCTTGTTGCAATTTCGATGAGGCTCTCTTGTTCAGATATCGGTAAGTGGACTGGAGGCATGGCATGAAAGGGATAAAGAAGGCCTCCCGAGTGGCGGTGTGGTCTAAGGCAGTGCTAGTCATGCCACTAGAGATTCTGGGTTCGAGTCCAGGCTCTGTCGCAGCCAGCCGTGACCAGGAGACCCATGGGGTGGTGCACAATTGGCCCAGCATTTAGCCCGGGTTAGGAGAGAGAGAGGTTTGGCTGGCAGGGATGTCCTTGTCCCATCGTGCACTAGTGACTCCTGTGGCGGGCCGTGCGCAGTGCACACTGACACGGTCACCAGGTGTATAGTGTTTCCTCCGACACGAGGCTACTCAGGCGAGAAAAAAACCTCACACAAATGTATAGCCTGTTGGAAAATAAATTGACTGTTTGAAATGTATTTTATTTTTATTTTTTAAATGCGAATCACATTTTTATTTGATGTACCCCCGACGGCATTGCGCGTGCATGGGAATACATGACCTAGAGTATATGCATAGTGAGAAATACTGAAAAATGTAGATTTCTCTTTTGATAGATTTTTTTAGAGCCAGAATCCTGTCCGGATGTTTCATTGGCTCTTCTGTGCCCTGACTTGCTCTCTGATGGACCTCTGGCTGACTAGAACCTTTGAAGTGAATGTGTTCAGTCTGATTGGCCGATTGGCCGTGTCCAACATGGATTCATGGTTACACCAGGTCAGCTCTCCATGAATCATCTCACAGTCGCGACCTATGACCTTCCACTGCCTAGCCAATGGCTTTGACCACAACCCACTTAATCAGTTGCCATTCATTCATACATACATTTCTATTCATCCGATATGTGTGTTTTATGTGTGGATAAATCATGTCGTTGGTTATTTGTGTTGTTTGGCAGTGTTAGAATGAATAGATGTCAATGGAAATTAAGGTTCACTTTGTTAATAAACCATACTTGTCACATATGAATGTTCATGTTTCTAAAAATATATATGAATATTCATATGTTCACATTCCATTTACCAGTCAAACATAATCCCAAGGCCAGGAAGGAATGCATCTCACCATGGCTCCAGGGACCCAGTGATGTCACGGTGTCCTAATTGGCTTGACAATCCTCATCCATCTTAGTAGGCCGAGGGGAAGTGGGGAAGGAGAGAGAGAGAGAGAGAGAGAGAGAGAGAGAGTGGGGGGGGTGGGGAAGAAAGAAAGAAAGAAAGAAAGAAAGAAAGAAAGAAAGAAAGAGAAGGAATGTCCCATGTCAGGATCCAGGGCTGACAGAACAGAAACACCCCCCTGAGAAAGACTCGGTTGAACTAAACCAACTGAGACCCCCATACCTACTCCGTTCCACATCTAATGTTGGGTGTCTACCAGTGGGAGGGCTAGGGCCTGTCAGTCAAAACACTGAGGGCATGCCGCTGTTTCAAAACATGTGCTTAAAGGATGTGAAGTTTAACTGCAGTGGGGCTGGAAGCAGCAGTAAAAGTGTCCTCAAGAGACAGACATGCATCAAGCACTCTATCCCCTCTGGTACTGCAAGGGGCTGGATGTTTCTAAGAGACAGACATGCATCTAGCACTGTCTCCCCTCTGGTACTGCAGGGGGCTGGATGTTTCTGCTGTCATGTGTCACATCACATCAGCCTCACCATGTGACGGTTATGAGTGATACAAACTAGTGCACCAGAAAGGAGTTAGGATGGTCTTCTGCTGTGTTCTGTCTACATTAATCATTATATACCTGCATTAGATTGTTTTTGCCTAATAGACCAGATTGACAGATAAAAAGGGTGAACACACACACATACACACACACACAAACACACATAGTCTGTAGCCTTTAGGATGTGTGTGATGAGTTGAATAAACTGTTTTGTTTTGTCCTAATCCCTATAACCCAGGCTTGTGTCTGCTGGCTCTGTGGAGATGAGAGATGTCACTCACTGCTGTAAGCTTCCTCTATCCTCTGACGCCACATGATCCTATCTTTAATGTACCTTATTTGTGTGTGTGTGTGTGTGTGTGTGTGTGTGTGTGTGTGTGTGTGTGTGTGTGTGTGTGTGTGTGTGTGCATTTGTATGTGTCTATGTCTGTGTTCATATAGAGAGTTTTTTGGCTGTATGTCTTTGGTGAGATTGAATTGAGTATTGAACACCAGTTATGCACGTTGGTCATGTCTAACAGCCTTTTAAAGGTGCTGGGCTATATTCAGCTCTGCTTAATGGTGCATTTTAGCAGCTATACTAACTAACTGGGTGAAGGGACTAGATGATAAGGCACATACTGTGAGACACACACAAACACAAGCACGCACGTGCACACACACACACACAAATGCATGAACACAAATACACACACAAAAAAAGCACAAATGCATGCACACACATACAGTACACACTGTGAAACTGCAGATTGTCTGACGAGTATTTTTCTCCACTCATACAGGAGTAATAAAGGTCTAGTGAACTAAATTGGTGGGAATTTATCCAGGGTGTGGCAGCACTCTCAGCACCCCTACTACCCACGGTTCTGTCTTCATTAGTCTTAGATGTGGCGTGGACAATTAAAGGCTATTAAAATATCCAACATGACAAGTGAAAGTTTTATGTTCATGTTTCTTTTATTTGCAGCATAAATACTTTATTTTTACATTTTATTATTTATTCTTTTATTTTACCTTAAATATCCTTTTGTTTCGAGGACTTCGTCTAAAATTACACCATCAGTTATTTTACCTTGACAGTGTTCTCCTCATTAATGACCAACAACAAGTGATTAAAAATATTATTTACACTAAATAGTGAACACTAATAATCAGTCCAGTAGGATAGCAGATAGGCTTAACCTTTTTATATTTTTCTTAAATTCAACACTTTCGGCTAATTAATGTATTTGGATCAGACCCAGCTGTATGAAGGGGATCGTGCCTGGGCTCTGATATCGCTCATAAAGACCATATGACCTAATAATTACCCTGCTAATGATATCATCATCCATCCCCCCACTCCACTCCCTCCGCCACACACCACTAGTCTCCTTCAACAACAGAGAGAGATACCATGTACTGTGTCAAATCACCTCAGGTAAATGATGTCTCGTTAAAATAACTCAGGGCCGAGGGTAGAACTAAATGGACCACAACCAGTAAAGACAATTGTTTGATCTCAGTTGTTTTCAAATTGGATTCCTGTAGAAAAAATGAAACTTTGGTTTCAACTTTTGTTTATTTAACTGGAAACCCTGTGATGCCTTTTGTTTTTGTAACTCCTTTGACTTGAAGCTCTGTGCGGCCTGCTGTACTTGGCTAAAGCCTAGTTAAGCTTCATGAGTTAGTTGGGAGAAGCGGTTCCAGCTGTGATGGTTCACCACATTACAGAGCCCCACGGACCTCTTCTGCTGTGATTAATTACTAAAATAATGATTCACTTAGTAGCCTCTGCTCCCACTCAGCACATATTATTCCCCACTGGAGCTATTCCCCACATAGCGTTCGGTCACAAGTTTGGGTCAAATGTAAAACCATTTGCATGTAAATGCATCAAATGTTTGCAGCTGGAAGAGCATGTGTTGTTCAACCAGCTCAGATGCTCTAGACCAGGTCACCAGTTTGGAACTTCTTTTACAATATTTTCAAAAATGTGTGTGCGTACGTGTGTGTGTGCGTACGTGTGTGTGTGCGTGCGGCATCGTAGTTTCTCCTACCTCTCCTCGGCACAGTGAGTAACATGACCACTCAGGTATTTCTGAGTACATGTTTACTTCTGTTTACTAACAAGTAAAGGTGAACTCCTGCTCCTACACATCACATAGTGTATTTCAGAGAGAGAGTGGGGGCCTGATAGAGAGTGGGAGGGAGGGAGGGAGGGAGGGGGAGAGAGAGAGAGAGAGAGAGAGAGAGAGAGAGAGAGAGAGAGAGAGAGAGAGAGAGAGAGAGAGAGAGAGAGAGAGAGAGAGAGAGAGAGGGGACTGATAGAGAGTGGGAGGGAGAGAGCGAGATAGAGAGGGAGGGACTGATAGAGAGTGGGAGGGAGGGAGGGAGGGAGGGAGGGACTGATAGAGAGTGGGAGAGAGGGAGAGAGAGAGAGAGAGAGAGAGAGAGAGAGAGAGAGAGAGAGAGAGAGGAGGGGACTGATAGAGAGCGGGAGGGAGAGAGAGAGGGGGGCTGATAGAGAGTGGGAGGTAGGAGAGAGAGAGAGAGAGAGAGAGAGAGAGAGAGAGAGAGAGAGAGAGAGAGAGAGAGAGAGAGAGAGAGAGAGAGAGGAGGGGACTGATAGAGAGTGGGAGGGAGAGAGAGAGGGGGACTGATAGAGAGTGGGAGGTAGGAGAGAGAGAGAGAGAGAGAGAGAGATAGTAGTGGTATGGGTGGTAATGGTAATGATAGCAGTTTAATGATGATGGTGATGGCAGTAGTAGTGATGATGATGGTAGTTGTAGTACAGATGTAGATTACCATTATTTAGTTATAAGTTAGTTATAGCTTAATTTTCCATATTTAGATTTTTTCAATTTATTACATTTTTACTACTGACTTACCATTTTATTGTTATTATTTTTGTATTTAATTTTGTATTATTATTTACTACCATTTTATATTATTATATGTTATTGTTTCTAATTTTATTACAATGTATATTGTATACATTGTTGCTTTGGCAATATTGACACAATGTTTTTCATGCCAATAAAGCAGCTTGAATTTGAATTTGAATTTGAGAGAGAGAGAGAGAGAGAGAGAGAGAGAGAGAGAGAGAGAGGAGGGGACTGATAGAGAGTGGGAGGGAGAGAGAGAGGGGGACTGATAGAGAGTGGGAGGTAGGAGAGAGAGAGAGAGAGAGAGAGAGAGAGAGAGAGAGAGAGAGAGAGAGAGAGAGAGAGAGAGAGAGAGAGAGAGAGAGAGAGAGAGAGAGAGTGGGGGACCTGCAGAGAGTGGGAGGGAGAGAGAGAGAGGGGGACTGATAAAGAGTGGGAGGAGAGAGAGAGAGAGAGAGATAGAGAGGGAGGGACTGATAGAGAGTGGGAGAGAGGGAGAGAGAGAGGGGGGGACTGATAGAGAATGTGAGGGAGGGAGAGAGAGAGGGAGAGAGAGAGAGAGAGAGAGAGAGAGAGAGAGAGAGAGAGAGAGAGAGAGAGAGAGAGAGAGAGAGAGAGAGAAGGGGACTGATAGAGAGTGGGAGGGAGAGAGAGAGGGGGGGACTGATAGAGAGTGGGAGGTAGGAGAGAGAGAGAGAGAGAGAGAGAGAGAGAGAGAGAGAGAGAGAGAGAGAGAGAGAGAGAGAGAGAGAGAGAGAGAGAGAGAGAGAGAGAGAGAGAGAGAGAGAGAGAGAGAGAGAGAGAGGTGGCCAGGCTCAGGGTGTGAATGCAGGGTAAACATGCTGACAGTGTGAGCACAGCTGAGAGTGCTTAACTCAGACTACCTCCCTGCATAGAGCCCCGCATTGTTCCACAGGCGCCTCTGGCTGTTTTCCACCTGATAATTACACCTTATTTCACTTAAAACAAGCCTCCAACAAACCAACACAAAAACACTTACCTTTTCTCTCCTCTCGCCCGTTACATTTCCTTCATTTTCTCTCCTCTGCCTCTCCCTCTCTATACATCTATGCAAGATAAGTGTTTAATCATATTAGATTGTATGCTCATGAACTAACATGTCCGAACCCAGGTATGCTGTGCCACAGGACTGTGTTAACCGGCTGAGCTAAAGCCTTTGGATTAGCTCTGGGTGCAAATGCAAGGTTACTCATCACACACAGTTTGTATTTCTTTTTTATTTAACCTTTATTTAACCAGGCAAGTCAGTTAAGAACAAATTCTTAATTACAATGACGGCCTAGGAACAGTGGGTTAACTGCCTTGTTCAGGGACAGAACAACAGGTTTTTACTTTGTCAGCTCAGGGATTTGATCTAGCAACCTTTCGTTTACTGGCCCAACACTCCAACCACTAGGCTACCTGCCACCCCACATGTATTTGATACCATTCCACTAAATCCACTCCATCCTCCCTAATTAAGCTGCTACCAACTTCCTGTGTCACGCAGGCATGGCTCCCAACCATGCTACACTTCCACCCCGTCCCCCGCCTATAGATACATACAACACTAAATATATCTTACACATCACCTTCAGTAGACTATCACTGTCTCATAGTTTGGAACTAGCAACAAAGCAGCACGACTCCATCAATGTCCAGACAGAGTGAATGAATAGTGGATCCCCCATAGAGACAACCTGTTGTCCCTCTCATAACCACAACACACACATGGCCTCGGCTCACAGGTCACCAAATTGGATGACATAGCTTAAATCAGCTCATCAATCTGAGGGAAATGAGGCCAGTCTCCATGGTATCAAATATTGACTGAATGAGACCAACAGCGCTTAAAATGGCTTTACTCTTTACTCAAAACATCATGCCACCACCACCAGTGAGCTTAAGAGAAGTGGGAGGAGGTACAGTATTTTGAAAGAGATAATTATGATTGCAAGCCAATATCAGTCAGGCGTCCGTATTGCTTATTATGCATGTAACCAGAGCTAAAGAGGAGACCCAGGTGTTGACGGAAAGACACCTGTACTTTAAAATGTGTTGATGGACACCAGTGTGCCAGGCTGGCACAGAGCCAACATGCCAATGCATCTGTCTTCTCGCCTTCTTCCCTTTCTTATTCATCCTCATCCTCATCCTCCTCTCCAATCATCTCCTGGCCAATAAATGTCAATATGAGACAGACAGGCAGACAGATGAATACGACACACACACACACACACACACACACACACACACACACACACACACACACACACACACACACACACACACACACACACACACACACACCTCAGATCAACAGCAAACACATGCTTTGCTAATCAGCTTAGCATTTAAAACTGACTCTCTCTTCCCCCTTTCCCCCAACCCCTTCTTTCTCCATCTTGCTCTCTCTCTCTTCCTCTCTACCCACTCCTTCTCTCCCTCTCTCCCTTTCTCCACTCTCTCTCATATCTATCAGCCCCACCTCGACTACACTCTCTCTCTTTCTATCCCCTTCTCCCCCCTTCTCTCTCAGCCCTCCCTCCTTCCCTTCCCTTGGAGGAGGATTGATATCTAATTATGTCAGGTCACTCGTCCAGATGGACCCATCGTCCGTCCCTTTGTATCCCTCCTCACCACTCCCACAGGCCCTCTGACCTCCTACAGCATCGCCCTGGAAACCAACCTGTCTGAGTGGGAGGAGGGAGGGGGAAGGGGGGATGAGACCCTTGGGTTTACTCAGGGAAGAGATGGAGAGAAGGATGGATAGGGGGAGAGGAGGAGAGGAATACTTGTATTCCAGGTCGCATACTTGGTATTCCAGGCCGATCTCACGGCTGGTTAAGCTGCATGAATAGATGTAGCTGGCAAGGAGGGTGGCCATGGATGTCTCTCTCTCTATCTCTCTCTTGATATCTCTCTCTTTATCGTCATATCTCTCTTTCTCTTTATGTCTCTCTCTCTTTATTTCTCTCTCTTTCTCTTTATCTCTCTTTTCTCTGCTCTGGTGCCAGACAGATGGTTCAGTACACAGACAACAAGCATTTGTTTGAAGAGCTTCAATAACTCCACTAATGTGGAAGTGAATAAAGCGATAGTGAATAGGACATTATATAGGACATCGTAGTGCAGGGTTGGGAATATGTCTGTCTCTGTGGTGATGTTTTAAACAACCGCCCCCAACCAAGAAACATATAGTACAGTGAAGACAGTTATATATTTGATTTGTTGATAGTATAACCTTGCTGCCTTGCTTTTATTGAAATGGGTAGATGTATGATTTTCTTTATGATTTTCAGATGGTGGGTAATTTCTTCCAAAGTTCTAGGACTTTGAAACTAACACCGACTCTCCACTAATTGTGTTCTCCCCTGAGACACTGAAACACAGCAATCTATTTTAGGGCAGTAACCACTTGTCATATGCATTCAATTACCCTTTAAAGAATTGAGTATTGAAGTTGGAATTTGTAGGGCAGCATTCCCTGACTGATCTCCAACACTGCACTGGGCTAATCATACCTTGGCTGATCTCCCAGGGTGCATTTGTGCTAATGTTTAGCTGTTCATGCCAGTCCAGACTGCCAGCTATAGTTGGGAACCGTTATGTACCAACAAACTACATTTTCAGCAACCAAAGTTACAGAGTTTCAGTCTAACTACCTAAGGTTTGGAGATTGTTTGGTTGTTTTGTCATTGATGTCATTGTACAGTAAACTACATTTTGGCCTTGATGTTTAGTTAAAGCACACATTTCAGAAAGATTAATTGTTATCTTAGGATGCTATACGTATTTACAGCACACTTCAGCTGTTGGTTTGTTTTTCAAGCCCTTCATGGATCGTCGTTGATGTGGTTATTTGTCTGGGTAAGAGACATGCCAGTCACAAATCAAAGCCCACCAACAATCTCAGAGCCAGGAAGGAGGGCAGAAATAGCACCTGAAATCAGAGAGTAAAACGTTACCCAACTCATCACAGCACTTAGTGTGTCTGCTCTGATGCAATCACATCTACTACATATCTCAATGCTTTTATACGCATTGATAAGTATTTATAAAAGCTTCATGAAAGTTGTTATACATTCTTATCAATGTGTACTGTACCGAATAATCTCAGATTCTCAATATATTCCCAACAACCAATATATAAACCAGGTTAAACAGGCTTTTCCTGAAGCATCACGAGGACAGGCTTATTTACTGTCTGAGAGGAAAGAAGTGAAAAATAAATAACAGCAAACAGAAGTCTGCATGAAGAGATCAAAACAGTCATTATGGTTTGGGGGGTTTCTCTCGCTTCGCATCCGTCCGTTGCACTCATTTCCAAATGTCAAAACACCCGCTTTTTCTAAGACACTCAAAGAAAATAACAAAAAAGACAGATTTCTAAACCCGCGGTTTATTATGTACAGCCTCTTGGATGGTGGATGGAATTTCCTGCCAAGGTTGAAATTTCCATTGCTAATATGAACTTTGCATAAGTGCTTATATTGTTAGCTAGCATCGCTTCCTCAGCCTCTCGTTATTGTTTTGCCACTAAAGTGAAGCAAAGCCGCGAAAATTCCTGGGCAAATATAAACTTTGCTTAAGTACTTATATGGCTGTTTTCTCTCTCCCATATGGCGGCCAAAGGCACAAAGCCTCAGAGAGAATACAAAGCCCTCCCTGCTCCGCTAAGCCCATCCCTACTCACGGACAAAAGACCCAGGGCCTTCAAAGGATCTGGGAGCCTTTAACCAGTTAACAGTAGTTGGACGAGTTGGACCATCTTAAACATGACAGTGTTTGAGAATGCTTTGCTTCACAAAACCTCACAGGGATTATTCAGCTTCTCCTGCTGACTCCCACTCCATTGAAGGGAGAAAATTGACAATATGAACTCCCTGCAAATATACTGTGCCCATTTTGATTTGTTCTGTACTCATTCTCTCTCACTCTCTTCCCTTCGTTCTGTCTCTCTTATGGCTTCCCGTGGAGGGTAAGTAATTATCACTTTGTGAGATTGAAATGACACAAACTGAAATTAATCTTCAACCAGTTGTTGTTGGCAAGAGCCTGAAAACCAACTGAAGTGCGACTAAACCCCAT
Organism: Brachymystax lenok tsinlingensis; assembly: GCA_030435695.1. Classification (NCBI taxonomy): domain Eukaryota; kingdom Metazoa; phylum Chordata; class Actinopteri; order Salmoniformes; family Salmonidae; genus Brachymystax; species Brachymystax lenok. Next base: position 47,915,218 of record CM059789.1, read on the forward strand.
GCTGATACAGAGCAATGTAATTTTCAGATGGAAATGTATTTCTCTCCTAGTCGTCTACATACAGTGTGTGTATACTACAAGCTACACATACTAGGCTACACACACACACACACACACACACACACACACACACACACACACACACACACACACACACACACACACACACACAGCAGTGTGGCTGAACATTGAGTAATTGCTGGGGAGAGATTTAAGATGTAAAGCCTGACTGCTGCATATGTCTTTATGACAGGAGTGTGAAGTGTTATCATTAGTAATGTGATTAACACCTTCTCAACAGGGGGTGGGCTGGGTGGGCCTGGCTGGGGTAGGGTAGGGGGAAGAGGGTGTGTGTGTGCATGTGTGTATGTTACCACGTTTGCTTTCTCAGCTGCAGCTCTCCTTCTCTTTTCTTCTCTTTCATTCTCTCTTTCTACTCTTTATCTCTCTCTCTCTCTCTCTCTCTCTCCAAGACAAAGCCTTGTTGGCAGAGGACGTGTTCAGTCAATATTTAGTAAATATCTATGGTCTATGGCTATTTGCTTCTCTCGTTGATTCATTTATCTGTCCTCAACTAATGTTGTTTCAACCTCCTATTTCTTTCTCTTCCTCTTTCCCTCAGTCTGTGTCTGTGTCTCTCTCTGTCTCTCTGTCCTTCCCATCCCTTGTAATAAATAATGTGGAAATTGAGCAAGTTGAGGTGACTAAACTGCTTGAAGTTACCCTGGATTGTAAAGTGTCATGGTGAAAACATATTTATACAACAGTAGCTAAGATGGGGAGAAGTATGTCCATGATAAGGCGCTGCTCTACTTTCTTGACAGCATTGTCAACAAGGCAGGTCCTACAGGCCCTAGTTTTGTCGCACCTGGGCTACTGTTCAGTCGTGTGGTCAGGAGCCACATAAAAGGACTTAGGAAAATTGCAATAGGTTCAGAACAGGGCAGCTCGGCTGGCCCTTGGATGTACACAGAGAGCTAATATTAATAATATGCATGTCAATCTCTCCTGGCTCAAAATGGAGGAGAGATTGACTTCATCATTGCTTGTATTTGTGAGAGGTATTGACATGTTGAATGCACCGAGCTGTCTGTTTGAACTACTGGCACACAGTTCGGACACCCATGCATACCCCACAAGACATGCCACAAGAGGTCTCTTCACAGTCCCAAGTCCAGAACAGACTATGGGAGGCGCACAGTACTACATAGAGCCATGACTACATGGAACTCTATTCCACATCAAGTAACTCATGCAAGCAGTAAAATTAGATTTAAAAAACAGATAAAAAACACCTTATGGGACAGCGGGGGACTGTGAAGCAACACAGACACATGCATACACTGTCACGACTTCAGCCGAAGTTGGTCCCTCTCCTTGCTCGGTTGGCTTTCGGCAGTCGAAGTCACCGGTCTTCTAGCTACCGCCGATCTACTTTTCATTTTAATTAATGAAAAGCACCCTCTGTTCCCCTCATGTTTTTGTGCGTGATTGTTTGTGTTTCTTTGTTCCGTGTTTTCGAGGTGGTTGGTTTTTTCCCCACTCATGTATTTTGGAAATATTGAGTAAAGCATTTGAAATCTCATATTCGTTGTCCTGCGCCTGACTCTGCCTTACCGGCATCACGGAGAACTTTGACAGAATCACGCACCACCCATGGAGTCAGCAGGATCACCCAGCCCTCCTCTACAAGTCGAGGAGCGCCTTCAGCAGCATGCGACAATGTTGCAGAGTCTCGGCACAGGCATGGATAGCGTGCTGCAAAGCATGGAGCGATGGAAGAGAGGAGGATTTTCAGCGCCTCTACCATCAACACAACCTCCCACTCCACAACCCACACAACTGTCTACCCCTCCTTCACCTGGTCCCAGTGGGATTCGGCTCTCGCTCCCGAGGGAGTATGATGGGACGGCTGCCGGGTGCCAGAGGTTCCTACTCCAGCTGGAGCTCTACCTGGCGACCGTTCACCCGGCTCCTTCGGGACGCGAGATCGTGTCCGCCCTCGTCTCCTGTCTATCTGGGAAAGCACTGGAGTGGGCCAACGCCATATGGGGAGAGGAAGGAGCGACGTTGGACCACTACGAGGAGTTCACCCGCCGTTTCATCCCCCTGAGGGTAGAGTGGGGGGTGAACGCTTGTTCCACCTCAGGAGCACACAAGACTTTGCGCTGGAGTTCCGAACTCTGGCGGCCGGCGCGGGATGGAGTGACAGGGCCCTGATCGACCAATATAGATGCAGTCTGCGCGAGGACGTCCGACGGGAGCTGGCATGCAGAGACACCACCCTTTCTTTTGACCAGCTGGTGGACATGTCCATCAGGCTGGATAACCTGCTGGCCACCCGTGGACGTCTGGATCGGGACCTGTCAGTTCCATCCCCCAACACCTCTGCTCCGACGCCTATGGAGCTAGGAGGTACTGAGTTTAGGGAGGCCGGAGGAGGGGCTATTCCCTGCACCCTCTGTGGCAGAGGGCACACTGCTGGTCGGTGCAGGGGGGGTTCCTTAGGGAGTCGAGGCAGCAGGCAGGGCACTATCGGGTCACCCCAGGTGAGTAGGCATCAGACTCACCCAGAGCTCCTTGTTGCTCACATGTTTTTGTTTGTTAATTTGCCAGATTTTTCCCCGCATTCCCAACATAAGGCGCTAGTCGATTCAAGCGCAGCTGGGAATTTAATTGATCGTTCATTTGTTCATAGTTTAGGGATCCCCATTGTTCCTGTTGATATGCCCTTCCCTGTGCAAGCCTTAGATAGTCGACCATTAGGGTCAGGGCTGATTAGGGAGGCTACCGCACCACTAAGTATGGTGACGCAGGAGGGTCATGAGGAGAGAATCAGTTTATACCTCATTGATTCTCCTGCGTTTCCCGTGGTGTTGGGTCTACCCTGGTTGGCCTATCATAATTCCATTATTTTGTGGCAACAGAGGGCTCTCAAGGGATGGTCACGAGAGTGCTCGGGGAGGTGTGTATGTGTTTCCATCGGTGCAACTACAGTGGAAAGTCCAGACCAGGTCTCCACCGTGTACATCCCCTCTGAATATGCCGATTTGGCTCTCGCCTTCTGTAAAAAGAAGGCAACTCAATTACCACCCCATCGATGGGGGGATTGTGTGATAGATCTCCTGGTAGACACAGCACTTCCCAGGAGTCACGTGTATCCTCTGTCACAGGAGGAGACAGAGGCTATGGAAACATATGTCTCCGAATCTCTGGGGCAGGGATACATTCGGCCCTCCACTTCACCTGCCTCCTCAAGTTTATTTTTTGAGAAGAAGAAGGATGGAGGTCTGAGCCCGTGTATTGACTATCGAGGTATCAATCAGATCACTGTGAGGTACAGCTACCCGCTGCCTCTCATAGCCAGTGCGATTGAGTCAATGCACGGGGCACGCTTCTTCACAAAATTGGATCTCAGGAGCCCATACAATCTGGTGCGTATCCGGGAGGGGGAGGAGTGGAAGACGGCATTTAGTACCACCTCAGGGCACTATGAGTACCTCGTCATGCCGTACGGGTTAACTTCTTAGGGAGCGGCAGCTGAGGTGTCGGTTTTGGAGAGTCTGGCGTGCCCAAAGTAAAAGGCCTGCCTGCACACAATTAGTACTATTGGATAGGAAACACTCTGAAGTTTCTAAAACAGTTCAAATATTGTCTTTGAGTATAACAGAACTGATATAGCAGGCGAAAACCCGAGGAATTTCTGTCCTGGAAAAAGTGTTTTTGACACATTGCCTCATTTTGAACCCCTCCCTATTGAAAACAGCCATATCTGGGAGTAAGATTGCAGTACTTACTGCTTCCACTGGATGTCAACAGTCTCTAAACAGTGTTTGGTGATGTAAAGGTTGCTCTGGATGGTAATAGAAGAAGAATTTCGAACTAGTCACAGGATGTAAACAGAAGAGGAGGCGCGTTCACGGGCTCGCGCGCGCTGTGGTTTTTTCCTTTCCTATCGTCCAGTTTATAATCCGGTTGAAATATTATAGTAAATATACATAAAAGTGTTCCTAAGGATACATTATCAATGATGTTTGATTGTTCTTGGACAAGTGTATAGGTATAGGTTGAATGCGTTCTCTTCACGGTTCAATGGGCGAGTGGACACTGTATTTTAAGAACATAACGTGCCAACCAAACAGAGATTTATGGATATAATAAATGACTTTTTCTAACAAAAGAACCATTGGATGTCTTCGTTGGACACGGGAAGCCCTCAGCAGAAGTTCTTCGAAAGTTAAGGTATTTTATATTAGCGATTTTATGCGTTTTATGAGACCCGCGTTGGTTATGGATTTATGCTAATGCATAAAATATGAGAGGGGCTATCCTCAAACAATCAAATGTTGTGCTTTCGCCGTAAAGCCTTTTTTAAATCTGACAATGCTGTGATATTGCCAAGAACCAGAGCTTTTGATGACTATGCAACACTTGTATATTGATGAATGTTTAATAATTCAACTTTTGGATTTTGAATTTGGCGTTAGGTAGCAGCGCTACTTAAGGAGCAGCACCCCACTGCTCCCTAAGTAGTTAATGAATGCTCCATCAGTTTTCCAGGCATTTGTAGACAAGATTTTCCGGGACTTGCTCGGGCAGGGTGTAGGGGTGTATATTGACGACATTCTGATTTACTCCGCTACACACGCCGAGCATGTGTCCCTGGTGCGCAAGGTGCTTGGTCGACTGTTGGAGCATGACCTGTACGTCAAGGCTGAAAAATGTCTGTTCTTCCAACAGTCCGTCTCCTTCCTAGGGTACCGCATTTCCACGTCAGGGGTGGAGATGGAGAGTGACCACATTTCAGCCATGCGTCATTGGCCGACTCCCACCACGGTAAAGGAAGTGCAGCGGTTCTTAGGGTTTGCCAACTACTACCGGAGGTTTACCCGGGGCTTTGGTCAGGTAGCGGCTCCCATTACCTCACTGCTGAAGGGCAGACCGGTGCGACTACAGTGGTCAGCTGAGGCGGACAGGGCTTTTGGTCACCTGAAGGCTCTGTTTACCTCGGCTCCCATGCTGGCTCATCCGGATCCCTCTTTGGTATTTATCGTGGAGGTGGACGCGTCCGAGGCTGGGATAGGAGCTGTGCTGTCTCAGCACTCGGCTACGCCACCTAAACTCCGCCCCTGTGCCTTCTTTTTCGAAGAAGCTCAGCTCGGCGGAGCACAACTATGATGTGGGGGACAGGGAGCTGTTGGCTGTTGTCAGGGCTCTGAATGTGTGGAGACATTGGCTTGAGGGGGCTAAACACCCTTTTCTCATCTGGACCGACCACCGCAATCTGGAGTACATCCGGGCGGCGAGGAGACTGAACCCTCGCCAGGCAAGGTGGGCCATGTTTTTCATCCGTTTTGTTTTCATCCTATCTTACAGACCAGGTTCCCAGAACACTAAGGCAGATGCACTGTTCCGGATGTTTGACACAGAGGAGCGGTCCATAGATCCCACTCCCATACATCCGGCCTCTTGCCTGGTGGCACCGGTGGTGTGGGAGTTGGATGCGGACATCGAGCGGGCGTTACTTACAGAGCCCACTCCACCTCAGTGTCCAGCTGGGCGTATGTACATTCCGTCTGCTGTCCGCGACCGTCTGATCTATTGGGCCCACACGTCACCCTCCTCTGGTCATCCTGGCATCGGTCGGACGGTGCGTTGTCTTAGTGGGAAGTACTGGTGGTCCACCTTAGCTAAGGACGTGAGGGTTTATGTTTCCTCCTGCTCGGTGTGCGCCCAGTGCAAGGCACCTAGGCATCTGCCCAGAGGGAAGTTACAACCCCTACCAGTTCCACAGCGGCCTTGGTCACACCTGTTGGTGGACTTTTTGACGGATCTTCCGCCGTCACAGGGTAACACCACGATCCTGGTCGTTGTGAATCATTCAAGTCCTGCCGCCTCCTTCCTTTGCCCGGTCTCCCTACGGCCCTACAGACTGCGGAGGCCCTGTTCACCCATGTCTTCCGGCATTACGGGGTGCCTGAGGATATAGTTTCTGATCGGGGTCCCCAGTTCACGTCCAGGGTTTGGAGGGCGTTTATGGAACGTCTGAGGGTCTCGGTCAGCCTGACCTCAGGTTTTCACCCCGAGAGTAACGGGCAGGTGGAAAGAGCCAACCAGGATGTGGGTAGGTTTCTGCGGTCCTATTGCCAGGACAGGCCGGGGGAATGGGCAGTTTTCATCCCCTGGGCAGAGATGGCCAAAATTCACTCCGCCACTCCTCCACTGGTCTCTCCCCTTTCCAGTGCATACCGGGGTACCAGCCGGTTCTGGCACCATGGCATCAGAGCCAGATCGAGGCTCCTGTGGTGGATGCGCCGACCGCCACCGCAGTGAGGCCCCGGCTTTCGACCTGCCCCTCCGCCTGCCCTGCCGGAAGCTGGGTCCGCGGTATGTGGGGCCCTTTAAAGTCCTGAGGAGATTGAACGAGGTATGTTATAAATTACAGCTATTGAGTAAAGCATTTGAAAACTCATAAACTCATACACACACACACAATAGCATATGCACTATACACACACGTACACATGGATTTTGTACTGTATATACTCTACCATTCAAAAGTTTGGGGTCACTTAGAAATGTCCTTGTTTTTGAAAGAAAAGCAAAAAAAATTGTCCATTAAAATAACATCAAATTGATCAGAAATACAGTGTAGACATTAATGTTGTAAATTACTATTGTAGCTGGAAATGGCAGATTTTTTATGGAATATCTACATAGTCGTACAGAGGCCCATTATCAGCAACCATCATGCCTGTGTTCCAATGGCACGTTGTGTTAGCTAATCCAAGTGTATAATTGTAAAAGGCTAATTGATCATTAGAAAACCCTTATTTGCAATTATGTTAGCACAGCTGAAACTGTTGTGCTCATTTAGAGAAGCAATAAAACTGTCCTTCTTTAGACTAGTTAAGTATCTGGAACGGTAGTGTATGTCGTAGTGGTGGAGAAGGGGCCTGAAGGCACACAGTCTGTGAATGTATTGGTTTTTTTTTTTATTGTATAAACTGACTTACTTTTCTGGACCCCAGGAAGAGTAGCTGCTGCCTTGGCAGCAGCTAATGGGGATCCATAATAAATGGGAATACAAAAGTACTGTAATTTGCAGTGTAACTTCCATATAGCATAGAATTGCAATTAGTTTTCCCCATCCCTCCATCCTTACCTCCCTGTGAGTATCTATAATTACCCTGTTAATATATTACTGCACAGCATCGATTACCTGGCTAATCTGATCCCAAGCCTGCCATTGATTCTTGAGCTGCCGAGCGGCCTGACAATAAGCACTTTGAGCTGAGGGCCGCTCAATAGCGCTCCCACAATGGGCTCTCTCCCTCAGCTAATAGGCTAAAACAAGCCAAACATTTTGGTTTCCTTCTCAACACTTGGATCAATGAAGAGTACGGGAGCTGAATTCAGATGACTTTCTTAACAAGCTGGTGTTTTTCTCTCCCTCCTCTGTCCCTCTCTCTACCGCTCCTTTTTTCACTCCTCTCCTCATCTCATGTTTTTCTATTTATTTCCTTTTCTCTCCCTTTCCCTTTATCTCCTTCCCTCTCCCTCTCTCTTTCTCTCCATCTCTTTCTCTCTCCCCCCATCTCTCCGTATCCTTCTCTCTTTCTCCATCTCTCCCTCCCTCTTTATCTGTCTGTTTCTTTCCCTCTCTCTCCTTCTCTCCCTCTCTATCTATCTTTCTCTCTATCCCTCCCTCTTTTTCCCTCTGTCCCTCTCTCCTTCCTTCTCTCTCTCCCTCCTTCAGTCCGAGGTCCATCTGAGGGCCAGCTGGCTTGAAACAGCTGAAGCTCATAAATCACAGCAGGGAGGCAGAATTCCATACGCCACGTTGGCATGCGCTCTGTCAGCCATGAAATAAAGATGTAGAGGAGCAGGGGGTCAAAGGATATTACCCAACCACCATCTTAAACCCCCTGCACGATGACATCCTCTCCCCAGGAAGTCTGTTTGAGTCTTACATCCCTGTGGTTAGGTTTGTGTGGTCCCCACTAGCCTTCCATAATTCACAGCTTGTAACACCTCAGCAGTCTCCGTGTTCCCCGGTCCGGGCTGGGCCCTGCCGCCCCACACCCTCCTCTCCCAGAAAAGTGGACAGGTCACCCTGCGGCTGACAGAAACCTGACACTCAGACAGAGTGTCTGAAATGATGTCAAACACACCAGGGATATGTGGCCTCTGCCAGGAGCATATCAGTCACAAGCAGGGAGCAGGGACACTGCCTGCCAGTGTTCACACACACACACACGCACGCACGCACGCACGCACACACACACACACACACACACACACACACACACACACACACACACACACACACACACACACACACACACACACACACACACACACACACACACACACACACACACACACACACACTATAAACCAACATTATGCATTTTTACCCTTCCTCCTACCTGGGAATGTTCCGCTCTAACCACTAGGCTACCTGCCACTCCAATGTGTCATACTGTATGTGTTGACATGTTTATCCCATGTCAGGCCTCTTCCCTCCCCCTGAACACAACTCTCCAGCATGCCATCATGACACACACACTAATTCAGGAACAAGCAAGACATGGAATATCCAGAAATCCTCCATGTGATTCCCATGTGCTCCAGTAGCCCAGGCAGCCATGATGAAGTCTGGGCAGCTGGTCAGCCAGCCACAACAATAAACCCTTTCACATAGTTACACTACACTACATTAACACACACTTTCTTTTTAGTTTTCTTCTTCACTATTTCTTCCTTTCTTCCTGAGGCCGGGTGCTGCAGACTGTTCTAGTGCCCTTTCCAATTCATTGATACAGTAGGTAGCGCACATGAGGGCATTTTTCTCTGTTGAAATAATTTCTAGCCAGATGTAAAATGTTGCTGTTTTGACTAATTGACTAGTGTGTTAGGTCTGCTCTATACCAAATTAGCATACCCCTGAGTCCCTTCCCTGTTTCACACCTGGTCGTTTGGTGGATGGGACTACCAGCTCTCTGTAACCTAGAGGGCAACCAGTGGGTCTGTCTCCTCTATACCATGTTTCTTGTAAGATGACAATGTCTGTATTTCCAATCTCTTTGAAGAAGTCTGGGTTCCTGTTCTTTAAGCCAATGGCAGATGACTTCAGACCTTGTATATTCCAGGCTGTCTTTTTCTCTGTCTGTCATTGTTTGTCCTCCTGCCCCCTGGTCAGTAAGAGGGTTCAAAGGTGAAAAGGATAGGTCCACATGTTTGTCCAGTTGTATTGTCTCTGCTGGCCTTGGTCTGTCTGACCTAAACTCTCTGTCTACAGACTCACTCACAGGATGTGCTGCCACGGTCACAGCCCAAACACTCTATCGCCGATAGTGCGTGTGTGTGTGTGTGTGCGTGTGTGTGTGTGTGTCTATTATGTGTAAAGTCGGACATGTGTACGACTCACACGTATACAGTACATAAACACACACTTTCTTTTCGGTTTTTCCTTTTTACTCCCTCACACACACTTCACACTCATACACCCACAGCTGTTCTGCTTCCTCTGTCTAATCTGTAGAGCAGAAACATCAATGGTCTAGGAACAGGAACAGCACAATGGCTCCAAACACATCAGGCCTCTCTGTGTTTTAATGGACTGTGGCTATTGGTCTCCGGTGGAGGAGCTGTCTGTGTTCTGTTTTGTCTGAGAGGTTAACTCCACACTGTAAAACCTGAGGTGGATTTCTCCGACCTAAGACCCTTTGACGAGGAACAAAAGAAAGCCTCGTCGTGGAGATTATTCCATTAGGACAAGACCCGCCTTGACCACCCAGGACGTAACACACACACACACTCATACACACATGCACACACGCACAAATGTATGCACACGCACACACAGACACATATACACACACTGTAACCGTTATATCAGTGAGGACGTCAACGTTAAACCAGCCCAGCAGGCAGTGGACGTGACCACATAATTACCGGTTAGATACTGAACACTGTTGGCCAGGTGTTACGTTTCACCCAGATTAGTGAGGGTATTATGTTACCAGAAATAATATCTCTTTGGGGGCGGGGGAGACAGTGATAGATAGATGTGAAGAGAGTCTGAGACCAAATGAGAGAGAGAGACTAAGGGACAGATACAGTAATTGTCACGATTCACTTCTGAGGGGACAGACCAAGACGCAGCGATGTAGCCAGAATACATGATTTAATTATAATACACGGGACAGAACGAAAACAAAACAAGGAAACGATGAACAAGACGAGAGCCCTAACGCTAAATGCTAAACTATACACAAAGAGAACTAAACCTAACCACGGCGGAAGAAACCTAACTAAACCTCGAACGGAGAAACCTAACTAGACAAGAACCCGACTGAACCTGATATAATCATGACATGAACATACAACCTAACCCGAAACTACAGGTTGCAAGTTCCCAAACATATAAATGGTTCCCAATTAGAGACAACGAGACTCAGCTGCCTCTAATTGGGAGCCATTAACCCAACATAGAACTAGACACCATAGAACTGTGAAACCCTAAACCAAAATGAACCCAAACGCTCTGGCCTGTAAACCCAGGCCTGGGCGTTACAGTACTCTCCCCCAAAGGCGGGACTCGGACGCGCCAAAAATCTGTGGGGATCTAGGTGGGTTCCTTTTGTCCCAGGTGGGGGCCCCGGTGCTTTGGGCCGTGCTGGTCTGATGTCACGCACCGGAGGCCCTGGACCCTTTCTTGGAACTCTGGTGCGTGGAGCAGAAGCTGGCCCTACACCGGACTCGTGATGCTCACTGGGACTCTGGCGCGTGGAGCAGGAACTGGCAGTACTGGACTTGTGATGCTCACTGGAACTCTGGTGCGTGGAGCAGGAACTGGTCGTGCTGGACTTGTGATGCTCACTGGAACTCTGGTGCGTGGAGCAGGAACTGGCAGTACCGGACTCGTGATGCTCACTGGGACTCTGGTGCGTGGAGCAGGAACTGGTCGTACTGGACTCGCGGATGCTCACTGGAACTCTGGTGCGTGGAGCAGGAACTGGCAGTACCGGACTCATGATGCTCACTGGGACTCTGGTGCGTGGAGCAGGAACTGGTCGATACTGGACCTCGTGATGCTCCACTGGAACTCTGGTCGCGTGGAGCAGGAACTGGCAGTACCGACTCGTGATGATGCTCACTGGGACTCTGGTGCGTGGAGCAGGAACTGGTCGCACTGGACGTGATGCTCACTGGAACTCTGGTGCGTGGAGCAGGAACTGGCAGTACCGGACTCATGATGCTCACTGGGACTCTGGTCGTGGAGCAGGAACTGGTCGTACTGGACTCGTGATGCTCACTGGAACTCTGGTGCGTGGAGCAGGAACCGGCAGTACCGACTCATGATGCTCACTGGGACTCTGGTGCGTGGAGCAGAACTGGTCGTACTGGACTCGTGATGCTCACTGGAACTCTGGTGCGTGGAGCAGGAACTGGCAGTACTGGACTTGTGATGCTCACTGGAACTCTGGTGCGTGGAGCAGGAACTGGTCGTACTGGACTTGTGATGCTCACTGGAACTCTGTAGTGCGTGGAGCAGGAACTGGCAGTACTGGACTCGTGATGCTCACTGGAACCTGGTGCGTGGAGCAGGAACTGGCAGTACTGGACTTGTGATGCTCACTGGAACTCTGGTGCGTGGAGCAGGAACTGGTCGTACTGGACTCGTGATCACTGGAACTCTGGTGCGTGGAGCAGGAACTGGTCGTACTGACTCGTGATGCTCACTGGAACTCTGGTGCGTGGAGCAGGAACTGGCAGTACTGGACCTGCGTGATGCTCACTGGAACTCTGCGCGTGGAGCAGGAACTGGTGCACTGGACTCGTGATGCTCACTGGAACTCTGCGCGTGGAGCAGGAACTGGCAGTACTGGACTCGTGATGCTCACTGGGACTCTGCGCGTGGAGCGGGAACTGGTCGTACTTCGACTCGTGATGCTCACTGGGACTCTGGTGCGTGGAGCGGGGAACTGGCAGTGCCGGACTCGTGATGCTCACTGGAACTCTGGTGCGTGGAGCGGGCACTGGCAGTGCGGACTCGTGATGCTCACTGGAACTCTGGTGCGTGGAGCGGGAACAGGCGAACTGGGCTCGGACGCGCACTCTGGTGCCGAGGAGCGGGAATAGGCGAACTGGGCTCTCTGAGCGACGGGAGCTTAGTGCGTGCGGAGCGAGACAGGGCGTGCTGGACTCTCTGAGCGCGGGAGCTGGAGTGCGAGCCGGAGCAGGACGTGCTGGACTCTCTGAGCGCGAGGGAGCTGGGTGCGCGGAGCGGAGCAGGACGTGCTGGACTCTCGGAGCGCACGGGAGCTGGGTGCGCCGGAGCAGGGACTGGGCGTGTAGAAACCACTACACGGACTGGGATCTTGGAACACGGAACTGGAATCTTGGAACGTGGAACAGGGATCTTGGAACGTGGAACAGGGATCTTGGAACGTGGAACAGGGATCTTGGAACGTGGAACAGGGATCTTGGAACGTGGAACAGGGATCTTGGAGCGTGGAACAGGGATCTTGAACGTGGAACCGGGACTGGACGTGTAGAAACCTCCACCCGGACCTGGGACCTGATACGGAGAGCCGACATACCTCCAGCTAGCTCACTAACCCTGGCCTTACGGGTGAGTGGAGCCGAATCTCTCGGACTGGGCTGTGGATGCGCATGCGAGATTCTGCCCGTGAGGACCACAGGATAGCTTGGTCCCAAAAGGCGCACTGAGGCCTGGCTCGCAGAGCTGGCACCACTCTCCCAGGTAGCACACAGACCTCGGCCCGACCCATGAGTGGCGCTGGGATCTCCGCACTGGGCTGCGGACACGTACCGGAGACACCGCACACGGAACTGGAGCAGGATATCCGGGTCCCAGGAGACGTGGGGACTTAGTGCGCAGCGATGGCACCACTCTTTCTGGCTGCACCCTTATTTTCCCCGACTGATGAGTGGGCGGGAATCACTCGTACCGGCCTCTGAATCCTATAGGGAAACCGTGCGCAACACTGCATAGCACGGCCTCCCTTCGCTGCGACGCTCTCCCTACGCTCTCTCCATAACGCACGAGGAGTTGGCTCAGGAGTCCCTCCTGAACCGGCCAACCCTCGTGTGCCCCCAAAGTTTCTTGGGGCTGCCTTACGGGCTTCCGTGCCAGGCGAGTTCCAATGAACTTTTTCTCTCTCCAGGGTCCATACGCCATATAAGTCCTCATAGCTCCCACGCTCAGTCCTCGCACACCTGCGCTGCTCCTTTTCCCAAGAGCTAAGCTCCCGGGTCTCTCGCTGCTTGGTCTTTTGTTGGTGGGTTATTCTGTCACGATTCACTTCTGAGGGGACAGACCAAGACGCAGCGATGTAGCCAGAATACATGATTTAATTATAATACACGGGACAGAACGAAAACAAAACAAGGAAACGATGAACAAGACGAGAGCCCTAACGCTAAATGCTAAACTATACACAAAGAGAACTAAACCTAACCACGACGGAAGAAACCTAACTAAACCTCGAACGGAGAAACCTAACTAGACAAGAACCCGACTGAACCTGATATAATCATGACATGAACATACAATAACCCACGAAACTAAGGTGCAATTCCCAAACATATAAATGGTTCCCAATTAGAGACAGCAGAGACTCAGCTGCCTCTAATTGGGAGCCATTAACCCAACATAGAACTAGACACCATAGAACTGTGAAAACCCCTAAACCAAAATGAACCCAAAACGCTCTAGCCTGTAAACCCAGGCCTGGGCGTTACAGTAATATACTGACAATTTAGGGGGGGAAACACACTTTAATCAGATAGAGGGAAAAGGAATGAGAGAGAGAAGTACATTTCAATGAGAAAGAGAAAGACAAAAGGACAGAGACATTGACACTTCAATTGACACGTTTGTTTATTATCTAGTTCACTTGCTTTGGCAATGATAACATATGTTTCCCATGCCAATAAAGCCCTTGAATTCAATTGAATTGAGAGAGAAACACTGAGACAGCAGGAAGAGGAGACTGTCTACACCTTGTTGGCTCTAGCCCTGTTGGCTCTAGCCTCGCGACTCGTTTCATGGAATTTAGGACGTGTGGAAATATACCCAACAAGGAACAGCCATGATAAAATGCCGTGTGACAGTTTTATTGTGACTCGTGCATCCCTCAAAATGAATTTCACTCGCTCCGACACACAGCTGTTATTTAGACGGCAATTAACAATCTCTGCATCGCCACGGCGATTTGATACGACTCAGCAGGGAGGAGGGGAAGGGGGGGTGTGATGAACGTAAATAACAGAGTTTAATGAGACCTTCTGATTTTGATAATGGCAGAAACATAAAACATATTCCCTACATCTGTGCAGTCAATCACAGCCCATGTAGGCAGAGTGGAACAATGCAGCTTCTTTTACAGGTGACATTACAGGGGCCAGGACAGTCTAGTGTGACAGCCTTACAGAGCCTGATAGAGTGTCTGGAACACAAAGGCATGTTGGACACACCTGTAGGACAGCGATGCTATCATCAATATTGGGAGCCCTGCAAACCCTCTAACCCTTCAAGCCCATGTGTTTGGAAGAGACACAATCATACTACTCTTAGAATGGCAGCCATTGGCATCAACTCAAGCCCCCCTCCACCACCTCCTCCACCTCCTCCACATCCACTCCACACACCCAGTGTTTCTCTCTATACCACAGGCATCCACCTGCCCCCCAACACCTCACGGCAGGGGTAAACAAGCTGCTGGTATCTAAGATTACATCTGCCACTCCAAGTGTAGGAGGATGAAAAATAAAGAGGTATTTGCCCACAGCAGCAGACCAGAGAAGACCAATCCATCTGAAACAGTAGCCTGTGCCGGGAGCCAGTGGACCAATGGGAAGCTGAGTTTGAGACATGGTGAAAAGAACAGGACTATGAGTGCAGCCAGCAGAGAGCTGCCATTCATCGATTTACCTGGAATGGAGCCTAAATTAGAAATGTGTGCGTGCGTGTATGCATGCGTGTGTTGGTGTGTGTGTGTGTGCGCGTGCGAGAGAGAGTGAGAGACGGAGGAGTCGGGTTAGATGGCAAATAGAGAGGTCGGTGACAGCGAGATGGGGGCTGGGAGGGTGGAGAGACGAGAGAGAGAGATGGACAAATAGAGCATAGGATGGGGGTGTGCTCTACCAGGAGGAGGAGATAGGAGGTAGAAATAGGCAGATAGCGTAGAGTCAGGGGTGGATGGGTTGTGTGTCTGGCAGACAGGTGGGGTGAGTGATAATCTTATGTCTCTATCCATGACTGGCCGAGAATCTGTCAGGTTTGTCACCCAGGGAGTACGCGGAGTCGAGGCTTGTGGCTGGCTGCTGTATCAATGTCACTCAGAAGCGGGGAGGAGGGGAGAGGAGGGAGAGGGGGAGTGGGAGGTGGGAGCTGGTGTGAGGAGGGAAAGGGGGAAAGGGATCGAGGGCCACAGGGGTAGCGAGGTGGGCCACAAGTCTTCACCCCGGACTCACAGCTGCCCACTCACTTATGCCAGGAGAGGAGAGTGGGGGTAAGGAAGCAAGGGAAGGAAGCAAGAGAGGGTGGGAATGGATAAGGGAGCCACCTCTCCTGTTTCCTTGCATGTTACATTAAACACATTGCATACCACAATCTCAGTGGTACTTCTATATAAGGATATGAATGTTCGTGCATGTATGTGAATGGGATGAACATGAACATGTCAACAGCTGTACGATTGTAGTCATGCAAACGTGTGTGTGTGTGTGTGTGTGTGCGTGTTTGCGTGTGTTGTGTACTGTAAGTGTAGAGTTCGAGGAGGTCACCCTGCGTGACACTTGGCTCCTCCCCCCTCAGTCCTCTCAGTAACGCAGACTGACAGTCTGGACTGGGGCATGTGGGATCTGTTCTGGGGTCAGCTTCCCCTGCTGACCTTTTTAACACCTCACAGCCCCCAGAAAGCATCCAGGCAAAAGTCACTTTTTAAAGAGTCCCGGAGCGCGGTGTAGCATGCTCTTTATGGACTAACACACAGTAGAGATCTACAGCATGTTAGGAATCCACCAGCAGTTAGACTCCCAGTTTCACCCAGCAGGCTCCCCCTGCTGCCACTGACTTCCTCTGTCCCAGTGTCTTACACCTCCATCTCCACGTAGCTCAGTCTCAATGCTGCATTAACTCAGACTCCCACTGACCCACTTGGAATAGACCATTTCTCATAACCCTCACATAGAAGGAAATTACACTATAGTTTGTGTTTTCCAAATGAGATCTTGGGGAACAGTGTAAATTCCATTACGGTCCATATCCACCTGTGGCCTCCAGCCAGCCAGAGAGACGACCTGCTGGGGGAAAACTAAAGAAATAAACACACTCATCCCATCCAAATACCAGCCAGCCCTGTCTGACAAAACACTGGGAGAGTCTGCAGACACAGGCTGCTGAGGAGGTGTGTACGTGTGTGTGTGTTGGGCCGACATGCTCTCCCTGAGGGTATTGTTTTCAGTAGCAGTGTGGGTCATGGAGAGGGCCTGTCCTGTTACGCCGAGACCTGGGTCCTGTGAGAGGTCTTGTTAGCACAATAAGCAGCGGCCAGGGAATCCAGGGACAGTGTGTTTGCCCAGGTTGGAGTCCCTACTGTCAGAGCAAGCATACATCTACCAGGGTGTCTGTCTGTCTGTCTGTCTGTCTGTGTGTGTGTGTGTGTGTGTGTGTGTGTGTGTGTGTGTGTGTGTGTGTGTGCGTGCGTGCGTGCGTGCGTGTGTGCGTGTGTGTGTGTCAAAGGACGTAGAGGGGCACAGACAGCGCAGTCTGACCTCTGAGAGAGGAGCATGTCTGGGCTGTGGGTTCACACTGAGGCAGGGGAGAGACATGAAAATATACAAACTGGAGGTGCTCTACATGCCGACTAGAGGTGCTCTACATGTCAACTGGAGGGGCTCTACATGCCAACTGGAGGTACTCTACATGCCAACTGGAGGTACTCTACATGCCAACTGGAGGTGCTCTACATGCCAACTGGAGGTACTCTACATGCCAACTGGAGGTGCTCTACATGCCAACTGGAGGTGCTCTACATGCTGACTGGAGGTGCTCTACATGCCAACTGGAGGTACTCAACATGCCAACTGGAGGTACTCTACATGCCAACTGGAGGTGCTCTACATGCCAACTGGAGGTGCACTACATGCCAACTGGAGGTACTCTACATGCCAACTGGAGGTGCTCTACATGCTGACTGGAGGTACTCTAGATGCCAACTGGAGGTACTCTACATGCCAACTGGAGGTGCTCTACATGCCATTTAAGTTATATGTCACCTATTCTGACAGATTAGTTATATGTCACTTATGACATTTTACATGTTGTAGTTCTCAACTCTCCATAGTACATGGTGTAGTTCTCAACCCTCCATAGTACATGGTGTAGTTCTCAACCCTCCATAGTACATGCTTTAGTTCTCAACCCTCCATAGTACATGCTGTAGTTCTCAACCCTTCATAGTACACGCTGTAGTTCTCAACCCTTCATAGTACATACTGTAGTTCTCAACCCTCCATAGTACATGCTGTAGTTCTCAACTCTCCATAGTACATGCTGTAGTTCTCAACCCTCCATAGTACATGCTGTAGTTCTCAACTCTCCATAGTACATGCTGTAGTTCTCAACCCTCCATAGTACATGCTGTAGTTCTCAACCCTCCATAGTACATGCTGTAGTTCTCAACCCTCCATAGTACATGCTGTAGTTCTCAACCCTCCATAGTACATGCTGTAGTTCTCAACCCTCCATAGTACATGCTGTAGTTCTCAACCCTCCATAGTACATGCTGTAGTTCTCAACCCTCCATAGTACATGCTGTAGTTCTCAACCCTCCATAGTACATGCTGTAGTTCTCAACCCTCCATAGTACATGCTGTAGTTCTCAACCCTCCATAGTACATGGTGTAGTTCTCAACCCTCCATAGTACATGCTGTAGTTCTCAACCCTCCATAGTACATGCTGTAGTTCTCAACCCTCCATAGTACATGTTGTAGTTCTCAACTCTCCGTAGTAGCTTCTCAACTCTCCATAGTACATGGTGTAGTTCTCAACCCTCCATAGTACATGCTGTAGTTCTCAACCCTCCATAGTACATGCTTTAGTTCTCAACCCTCCATAGTACATGCTGTAGTTCTCAACCCTCCATAGTACATGCTGTAGTTCTCAACCCTCCATAGTACATGGTGTAGTTCTCAACCCTCCATAGTACATGCTGTAGTTCTCAACTCTCCATAGTACATGCTGTAGTTCTCAACCCTCCATAGTACATGCTGTAGTTCTCAACCCTCCATAGTACATGCTGTAGTTCTCAACCCTCCATAGTACATGCTGTAGTTCTCAACCCTCCATAGTACATGCTGTAGTTCTCAACCCTCCATAGTACATGGTGTAGTTCTCAACCCTCCATAGTACATGCTGTAGTTCTCAACCCTCCATAGTACATGCTGTAGTTCTCAACCCTCCATAGTACATGCTGTAGTTCTCAACCCTCCATAGTACATGCTGTAGTTCTCAACCCTCCATAGTACATGCTGTAGTTCTCAACCCTCCATAGTACATGCTTTAGTTCTCAACCCTCCATAGTACATGGTGTAGTTCTCAACCCTCCATAGTACATGCTGTAGTTCTCAACCCTCCATAGTACATGTTGTAGTTCTCAACCCTCCATAGTACATGGTGTAGTTCTCAACTCTCCATAGTACATGGTGTAGTTCTCAACCCTCCATAGTACATGCTGTAGTTCTCAATCCTCCATAGTACATGCTGTAGTTCTCAACCCTCCATAGTACATGCTGTAGTTCTCCACCCTCCACAGTACATGCTGTAGTTCTCCACCCTCCACAGTACATGGTGTAGTTCTCCACCCTCCATAGTACATGCTGTAGTTCTCCACCCTCCACAGTACATGCTGTAGTTTTCAACCCTTTCACTCTGACTCTTCTTTGTCTCTCAGTCTCTCTCTCTCAACTGACTGACAAAACATTATCTGAGCACAGGTGCAGCGTGGGCAAAATGAACTAATCATTTGAAACATGTTACTGTAATAATGAGGTGTTAAACCTCCTCGTGTTTACATCCTTCCTCCAGAACCACAACAGGAAACATTAACAGGTTTTGCCCTCTGGTATCAGTGAGTAACTAACTACTAACACGTAAAGTGTGAAACTAATGTGTCATTATCAGGGAACACATTCAAACCATGCTTTAACCTCTATTAACACACTTCCTGCTCTTCAAAAATGGTTCACTTTACACATAAACATCTAATAACAGGCCATTTAAACAGGAGTCTTTCTGCACATTTACAGTGTTATAGTGTATTGGAATGTGTTGGCTGAAAGGTAGAGTTTGAACATTTAACTGCAGTGAAGCAGTGCGAGTCTTCTCTGCTGCCCTTGACTGAGGAAGAGGTCAGACTGTGCTTTCACTGTTAAACGGCGCCTGAGGGGATGACTTCACAGGACAGGAGAGAACCCTTCTCTGTTCCGCCTATTCTCTGGGCATTGATGTGTGTGAGTGCGTGCGTGTGTTAGTATGTGTGTGTTAGTTATCCTCCTGTCCATGTACACAGCTGGTAACAAGGTGCAGGAGGATTGCAGAGGGGGCACCAAGGCAGCGTAAACATGGCCTCACCTCTCTTCTCCTCTGACCTCTCATCTTCCACCATCCTCCCCCCCTCTCTCTCACATTGCCCTCTTGTATCCCTCTCTCTTCTTTTCTTCTCTTCTCACCTTCCCCTCAACTGTCTCTCTGTCTCTCTTTCACCTTCCTTCCCTCCCTCCCTCCCTCTCTCCCTCTCTCTCTCTCTCTCTCTCTCTCTCTCTCTCTCTCTCTCTCTCTCTCTCTCTCTCTCTCTCTCTCTCTCTCACCTTCCCCTCTCTCAACTCTCTCTCTTCCCTCTCCCCTCTCTCATCTTCCCCACTACCCTCTCTCTCTCTCTCTCTCTCCTTTTTTCTCATGTGTATTTGAACGGACAGCCTCCCCTCTGTTGTATGTTTTTAAATGGCCTTGTTACAATCCTGATGGAGAGAGAGAAAGTCCTTCCAAAAGCCTCTCTACCTCTCTCTCTCTCTCTCTCTCTCTCTCTCTCTCTCTCTCTCTCTCTCTCTCTCTCTCTCTCTCTCCTCTCTCTCACTCTAGCTCTCTTTCGCTGTTTCACTCTTTCACTCTTTCACTCTCTCTCTCACTCTCTCACACCTTCCCCTCTCTCGACTCTCTCTCTTCCCTCTCCTCTCTCACTCTCTTTCACCTTCCCCTCTTCCCTTTCTTTCTCTCTCTCTCCTTTTTTCTCTCTGTAACATGGCAGGATAAACAGATGGCGTCACATCTGGAATGGATCTGCCAGAACCTTAATTGACTTGCAACATGGCTGTTTGCCTTCCACAAGATGCGCTACTTTCTCTCCACATTCCATCCACCAGATTCAAGAAGCACACAGGAGTCTGGTTCCAGATCTGTTAGTGCCGCCCTGTCAGTGGTGTGACAATGACCATAGGAGTTGGCAAGCCAGCATAAACAGGTCTGGGACCAGGCTAGCAGGCCAGTGATTGGAGGGTGGAAAGTTCAATTCCCCGAGCATGATCTCCATTCATTATGAATGTCTCTGTCTATTATTAAAAATAAAATTGTTAAACTAGACAAGAAACAAAAATGCCATTAAATATGACCACCCGGCCCTTGTGAAGGAAGAGGACCTTCTCATTCTTGGGGCAGGGGTGCGAAGGAAGAGGTGTTGAGTGATTACAGAGTGCTAATGGGTGAGGAAATAAACGTGTGTCTAAGATCTTCTCTAACTGAGAACCACCTGTTCAGAATATGTTATAGTGTTATCCACCCAGCTCCTCTGTAGTGGGACAAATAGACCCAATGCCATCTTTACTATGGCCTCATCTCTAACCTTAGTCACAGTAAAGAGTGAGAGAGAGAGAGAGAGAGAGAGAGAGAGAGAGAGAGAGTGAGGAGGAGGCATGGGAGAGAGAAAGAGAGAGTGAGTGAGTGAGTGAGTGAGTGGGGAGGGGGCAGAGGAAAGAAAAAGAGAGAGAGAGTGAGTGGGGACGGGCGGCAGGGGAGAGAGAAAGAGAGAGAGTGAGTGGGGAGGGGGGGCAGGGGAGAGAGAGAGAAAGAGAGAGTGAGTGAGTGAGAAAAATAGTGAGTGAAGAAAAAAGTGAACATTTGAACAAGCAGCAGCACCAAATGGTGTGTTTAATTAATCTCCAATCCTCCCACACAAAACAGGCAATTTGTATGTTAAAGAAGGGAGAAGGGGGGGTAGGGGGCGTCCAACATGAGGGAGTGCCCCTAGGTGCCCTCAGCAGCCACCAATCTGTTGCCTACTGCTGACTGGGAATAGTGGTGTTTTGATAGCGAGACGTGCTGTTGGAGTAGGGGTAGAGGGTTGAAGGGCCATGGGTGGATAGACAGAGAGACAGAGACATACAGGGTGTCATGAGCATACAGGGGTATGGGGGAGAGATGAATACAGGGAAAGGGGGCATTGAGACAGGCAGAGGGGGGAGATTGAAAGCGGGAGAGGGGAAAGCAGGGGGGAGACGGGGAGGAGGCATGGGGAGGGCAGGGGGGCATGAGCTAGGATGTCTTCTCCTTTGTTCCCCATTATCTGCTTAAACACACAAACTCCTCGTTCTGCTGTTAGACACTCAGCTCACTCTGCTCTACCGGTCTGCTCAGAGACAGATGGCTGAGAACCCCTCCTCCCAGCACAACACTATGGTACACACACACACAGATACAGACAAACATACAGATACATACTCAGACACTCACATCCCACACTATCGTACTCAACATTCACACTTACATGCTCATATACCCGTAGACGCACATACAGTAAATGCATCCCAGTACAGTCCCAGTCATAAGTTTGGACACACCTACTGATTCAAGGGTTTTTCTTAATTTGGACTATTTTCTACATTGTAGAATAATAGCGAATACATCAAAACGACGAATTAACACATACTATATGGAATCATGTAGTAACCAAAAAAGTGTTAAACAAATCTAATATATTTTATATTTGAGATTCTTAAAAGTAGCCACCCTTTGCCTTGATGACAGCTTTGCACACTTCGAATTCTCTCAACCAGCTTCACAAAGTTAATTTGTGGAATTTCTTTTCTTCTTAATGCGTTTGAGCCAATCAGTTGTGTTGTGACAAGGTAGGAGTGGTATACAGATGACAGCCCTATTTGGTAAAAGATCTGTCACGACTTCGTCGGTCGATGTCGCCAGCCTTCTAGCCATCGCTAATCCACTTTTAATTTTCCATTTGTTTTGTCTTTGTTTTTTACACACCTGGTTTCAATTCCCCAATTACATGTTCATTATTTAACCCTCTGTTTTCCCCATGTTTGTTGTGCTTTTTTGTTCTATATTATGTCAGTCCATTTGGTGGGCTTGGTATTTGTTACTACTTTAATATTTTGAGTAAACTATGTTGTGTTGCTCATCTCTGCTGTCCTGCGCCTGACTCTTTTTGTACCAACTACACCAAGCCTTGTGACAAGACCAAGTCCATATTAAGGCAAGAACAGCTCAAATAAGCAAAGATAAATGACAGTCCATCATTACTTTCAGACTTGGAAGTCAGTCAATCAGGAAAATGTCAAGAAATGTAAAGTTTCTTCAAGTGCAGTCGCAAAACCATCAAGCGCTATGATGAAACCGGCTCTCATGAGGACCGCCACAGGAAATGAAGACCCAGAGTTACCTCTGCTGCAGAGGATAAGTTCATTAGTGTTATCAGCCTCAGAAATTGCAGCCCAAATAAATGCTTCACAGAGTTCAAGTAACAGACACAACTCAACATCAACTGTTCAGAGGAGACTGCGTGAATCAGGCCTTCATGGTCGAATTGCTGCAAAGACACCACTACTAAAGCACACCAATAATAAGAAGAGACTTGCTTGGGCCAAGAAACACGAGCAATGGACATAAGACCGATGGAAATCTGTCCTTTGGTCTGATGAGTCCAAATGTGCGATTTTTGGTTCCAACCGCCGTGTCTTTGTGAGACGCAGAGTAGGTGAACGGATGATCTCCGCATGTGTAGTTCCCACTGTGAAACATGGAGGAGGAGGTGTGGTGGTGTAGGGGTGCTTGCTGGTGATACTGTCTGTGATATATTAAGAATTCAAGGCACACTTAACCAGCATGGCTACCACAGCATTCTGCAGCGATACCCCATCCCATCTGGTTTCCGCTTAGTGGGACTATAATTTGTTTCAACAGGACAATGACCCAACACACCTCCAGGCTGTGTAAGGGCTAATTAACCAGGAAGGAAAGTGATGGACTTGGCCTCCATAATCAACCGACCTCAACCCAATTGAGATGGTTTGGGATGAGGTGGACCGCAGAGTGAAGGAAAAGCAGCCAACAAGTGCTCAGCATATGTGGGAACTCCTTCAAGACTGTTGGAAAAGCATTCCAGGTGAAGCTGGCTGAGAGAATGCCAAGAGTGTGCAAAGCTGTCATCAAGGCAAAGGGTGGCTAATTTGAAGAATCTCAAATATAAATATATTTTGATTTGTTTAACACTTTTTTGGTTACTACATGATTCCATATGTGTTATTTCATAGATTTGACATCTTCACTATATTTCTACAATGTAGAAAATAGTAAAAATAAAGAAAAACACTTGAATGAGTAGGTGTGTCCAAACCTTTGACTGGTACTGTATATCAAGCAAGACTTTCATCAAATCTATCAAACAAGATACAGTTGAAGTCAGAAGTTTACATACACTTATGTTGGAGTCATTAAAACTCGTTTTTCAACCACTCCACCATTTTCTTGTTAACAAACTATAGTTTTGGCAAGTCGGTTAGGACATCTACTTTGTACATGTCACAAGTAATTTTTCCAACAATTGTTTACAGACAGATTATTTCTGTTATAATTCATTGTATCACAATTTCAGTGGGTCAGATGTTTACATACACTAAGTTGACTGTACCTTTAAACAGCTTGGAAAATTCCAGAAAATTATGCCATGGCTTTGACATCATTTGAGTCAATTGGAGGTGTACCTGTGGATGTATTTCAAGGCCTACCTTCAAACTCAGTGCCTCTTTGCTTGACATCATGGGAAAATCTAAATAAATCAGCCAAGACCTCAGAAAAACAATTGTAGACCTTCAAAAGTCTGGTTCATCCTTGTGAGCATTTTCCAAACGCCTGAAGGTACCACGTTCATCCGTACAAACAATAGTACACAAGTATAAACACCATGGGACCACGCAGCCATCATACCGCTTAGGAAGGAGGCGCGTTCTGTCTCCTAGAGATGAACGTACTTTGGTGCGAAAAGTGCAAATCAATCCCAGAACAACAGCAAAGGACCTTGTGAAGATGTTGGAGGAAACAGGTACAAAAGTATCTATATCCACAGTAAAACGAGTCCTATATCGACGTAACCTGAAAGTCAGGATGTTAAAGCTTGGTCGCAAATGGGTCTTCCAAATGGATAATGACCCAAAGCATACTTCCAAAGTTGTGGCAAAATCGCTTAAGGACAACAAAGTCAAGATATTGGAGTGGCCCTCACAAAGCCCTGACCTCAATCCTATAGAAAATTTGTGGGCAGAACTGAAAAAGTGCGTGCGAGTAAGGAGGCCAACTGTACATAAACAATCTAATTATAGATGTTCCATCAAACTTATATCTTTTTTTTTAGTGGCTCAGTCATTATGTTTAATTGTTCGAACATCAGCATTCATCAATTTACAAAATATCTGATTTTCAGATGGAAAACAGCAACACAAACTGTTGATTTTTCAAATAGAAGATGAGTTTTGAGACACATTTTTTCACTAATTGCTCATCAGCCAGGGCACGAAAATCCACCTTTCTCTCAATCAGTCCGAGCTGATAACTTAAACAATGGAAATGCTAAGGACCTCTCCAAAGCTAAGGACCTCATCAGCCGACACTCAGCAGGTTTCACGTCACACAGTCCTGCTCTCTCAGAATAACCCTGGCCTTCTCAGAATAATTCACTGTGGAAATGTTTTGACTCAGTTATGTTTTTAGGTTCCAGTTTTGATTGCTGCTTTGTTGGGTGAAAGAGATGGGGTGAGGGATTATTTGTTTTCTGTATTTCTTTCTCATTATTTATCTCGTCAAACTCCTACACCATGAACTTTAACCCCAGCATGTTTCTCTAAAC
This sequence comes from Brachymystax lenok tsinlingensis, assembly GCA_030435695.1. Classification (NCBI taxonomy): domain Eukaryota; kingdom Metazoa; phylum Chordata; class Actinopteri; order Salmoniformes; family Salmonidae; genus Brachymystax; species Brachymystax lenok. The sequence goes on from CM059789.1 coordinate 47,940,448, forward strand.
AAGCACCTGGACACGTTCTTCCTCAAATCAATTATACTCCCTTAATCCATGTTAGTATGTACATTACAGAATTTACACACAGAATGAGTGTGTATGTATGCGTGTGTGTGTTCGTGCGTGTTTGAGTGCCTGTGACCCTGTGTGCCTTGTCACACTCATCAAGTTTATTTTAATCACAGCATGAGAGAGAATCTTTAGTCGCTGCGGAGTCAGAGCATACTGAACCTACTTCACTCTGTGGATTCTACAATGTGTGTGTCTACACACTTTCATCTCAACCAGGAACAATAGGGCATACATTTTTGTTACATACTGACAAGCGGGGGGTGGCAGGTAGCCTAGTGGTTAGAGCATTGGGCCAATAACCGAAAGGTTGCTAGCTCAAATCCCTGAGCTGACAAAGTAAAAATCTGTTGTTCTGCTCCTGAACAAGGCAGTTAACCAACTGTTCCTAGGCTGTCATTGTAAATAAGAATTCGTTCTTAACTAATGTGACTAGTTAAATAAGATCAAGATATGCCTGTGTGTGGGCTGCAGTATTGGATGTGTGTGGCTGTGTTGTGTAAGTGACTCTGAGACTCTGAGAGTGTGATAGTATGGTTCTGGTATCTAACCACCGGTCGTGACAGGCTTTGTTTGACTTTCCCTTAGGTAAACATTCCAACTGTGTCCTTCTGTCCATGTAGCATCATGCCACTCCGCTGGGCCTTGTAAAGCTGTGGTGCAGCTGGCCCAGAACACAACTGATGAGGGGGCTTTCATCCTCTCTTTCCATTTAGCCTTTATCTTTGATGAGGGGAATCAGAGATAAGGCTGGACTTTGTCATGAGAAAACAGAGGGAGACACATGAAGCCGGAGAAGAGGAGGAGGAGGATGTAGGTGTTCTGTTTCAGGATCCTGTCGGACTTAGTGAGGAGAGGTTGTGAAAATAACACTGGAGTCAAAAGCTGAGTCTGAGACCCATGCGTGAAATCGCCAACAGAGGGATTAATTGAGACTGTGAAAGGAGCATTAGAGTAGCGGGCGGGCTGGTAGGAGGACCCCCCCTTTCATAGAGGTATGCGGCAGCCGACCCAATGCTGCACAAGTGCTACAGAAAAAAATCTGTCCCACTTTTGGGCAAGATGGGGATTCAAGGATGAGGGTTCAAGGATTCTTTGAGAGTGACCTCATATAACATGAAGAAAGTGGAAAATAAAATACAATATGGCTTTATGGCTTTATTCCAAAAACACAAAACTGAAAGGTTTGAGATTTAGGTTTCACTGCTGCGTGGTCTTAGGTGGCTTGTGAGGGATGTCATCACGCAAACTAGATGATAGACACTGTATGAAATTCAAATGTACGATCACACTTCAAATCAAAACTAATTTTATTAGTCACATGCGCAGAACACAACTGGTGTAGACCTTACAGTGAAATGCTTACTTACAATCCCCTAACTAACAATGCAGTTTAAAAAAAACGAAAGAGAATAAGAAATAAAAGTAACAAGTAGTTAAAGAGCAGCAGTAGAATAACAATAGCGAGACTATATACAGGGGGTACCGTACAGAGTCAATGTGCGGGGGCCCCGGTTAGTCGAGGTAATTGAGGAAATATGTACAGTTGAAGTCGGAAGTTTACATACACTTAGGTTGGAATAATTAAAAAAAAAATTCAACCACTCGACAAATGTCTTGTTAACAAACTATAGTTTTGGCAAGTCGGTTATTGCATCTACTTTTGCATGACAGAAGTAATTTTTCCAACAATTGTTTACAGACAGATTATTTCACTTATAATTCACTGTATCACAATTCCAGTGGGTCAGAAGTTTACATACACTAAGTTGACTGTGCCTTTAAACAGCATAAAACCAGGTTCACCATAAAACCAGACAACTACCGTAAGCACACAGACAAGACGCAGGAGTGGCTTTGGGACAAGTCTATGAATGTCCTAGAGGTGCCCAGCCAGAGCTTGAACCAGATCTAACATCTCTGGAGAAACCTGAAAATACGGTTGAAGACGAAAGTTTACATACACTTAGGTTGGAGTAATTAAAACTAGTTTTTCAACCACTCCACAAATTTCTTGTTAACAAACTATAGTTTTAGCAAGTCGGTTAGGACATGTAAGTCATTTTTCCAACAATTGTTTGCGGGCAGATTATTTTACTTATAATTCACTGTATCACAATTCCACTGGGTCAGAAGTTTACATACACTAAGTTGACTGTGCCTTTAAACAGCTTGGAAAATTCCAGAAAATGATGTCATGGCTTTAGAAGCTTCTGATAGGCTAATTGACATAATTTGAGTCAATTAAGGAGGTGTACCTGTGGATGTATTTCAAGGCCTACCTTCAAACTAGGTGCCTCTTTGCCGGACATCATGGGAAAATCAAAAGAAATCAGCCAAGACCTCAGAAAAAATATTGTAGACCTCCACAAGTCTGGTTCATCCTTGGGAGCAATTTCCAAACGCCTGAAGGTACCACGTTCATCTGTACAAACAATAGTATGCAAGTATAAAAACCATGGGACCACGCAGCCATCATACCACTCAGGAAGGAGACACGTTCTGTCTCCTAGAGATGAACGTACTTTGGTGCGAAGGTGCAAATCGATCCCAGAACAACAGCAAAGGACCTTGTGAAGATGCTGGAGGAAACAGGTACAAAATAATCTATATCCACAGTAAAACGAGTCCTATATCAACATAACCTGAAAGGCCGCTCAGCAAGGAAGAAGCCACTGCTCCAAAACCGCCATAAAAAAGCCAGACTACGGTTTGCAACTGCACATGGGGACAAAGATCAGATTTTTTGGAGAAATGTCCTCTGCTCTGATGAAACAAAAATAGAACTGTTTGGCCATAATGACCATCATTATGTTTGGAGGGAAAAGGGTAGGCTTGCAAGTCGAAGAGCACCATCCCAACCGTGAAGCACGGGGGTGGCAGCATCATGTTGTGGGGGTGCTTTGCTGCAGGAGGGACTGGCGCACTTCACAAAATAGATGGCATCATGAGGATGGACATTTTTTGGGATATATTGAAGCAACATCTCAAGAAATCAGTCAGGAAGTTAAAGCTTGGTCGCAAATGGGTCTTCCAAATGGACAATGACCTCAAGCATACTTCCAAAGTTGTGGCAAAATGGCTTAAGGACAACAAAGTCAAGGTATTGGCGTGGCCATCACAAAGCACTGACCTCAATCCTATAGAAGAATTGTGAGCAGAACTGAAAAAGCGTGTGCGAGCATGGAGGCCTGCAAACCTGACTCAGTTACACCAGCTCTGTCAGGAGGAATGGACCAAAATTCACCCAACTTATTGTGGGAAGCTTGTGGAAGAATACCCAAAACGTTCTACCCAAGTTAAACAATTTAAAGGCAATGCTACCAAATACTAATTGAGTGTACGTAAACTTGTGCCCCACTGGGAATGTGATGAAAGAAATAAAAGCTGAAATAAATCATTCTCTCAACTATTATTCTGACATTTAACATTCTTAAAATAAAGTGGTGGTCCTAACTGACCTAAGAGAGGGAATTTTTATTCGGCTTAAATGTCAGGAATTGTGAAAAACTGAGTTTAAATGTATTTGGCTAAGGTGTATGTAAACTTCCGACTTCAACTGAACATGTAGGTAGAGTTATTAAAGTGACTATGCATAGATAATAACGGTGATTAGCAGCAGCGTAAAGGGGGCCGGGGCAATGCAAATTGTCTGGGTAGCCATTTGATTAGATGTTCAGGAGTCTTATGGCTTGGGGGTAGAAGCTGTTTAGAAGCCTCTTGGACCTAGACTACAAACTACCCTCTGTAGTGCCTTGCGGTCGGAGGCCGAGCACTTGCCATACCATGCAGTGATGCAACCTGGATGTTCTCGATGGTGCAGCTGTAGAATCTTTTGAGAATCTGAGGACCCATGCCAAATCTTTTGTCTCCTGAGGAAAATGTTTTGTCATAACCTCTTCACGACTGTCTTGGTGTGCTTGGACCATGTTAGTTTGTTGGTGATGTGGACACCAAGGAACTTGAAGCTTTCAACCTGCTCCACTACAGCCCCGTCGATGAGAATGGGGGTGTGCTAGGCCCTCCTTTTCCTGTAGTACACAATCATCTCCTTAGTCTTGATCACGTTGGGGGTTGTTGTCCTGGCACCACACATGGCCAGGTCTCTGACCTCCTCCCTATAGGCTGTCTCGTCGTTGTCGGTGATCAGGCCTACCACTGTTGTGTCATCAGCAAACTTAATGATGGTGTTGAAATCGTGCCTGGCCGTGCAGTCATGAGTGAACAGAGAGTACAGGAGGGGACTGAGCACGCACCCCTGAGGGGCCCCTGTGTTGAGGATCAGGGTGGCGGATGTGTTGTTACCTACCCTTACCACCTGGGGGCGACCCGTGAGGAAGTCCAGGATCCAGTTGCAGAGGGAGGTGTTGAGTCCCAGGATCCTTAGCTCATTGATGAGCTTTGAGGGCACTATGGTGTTGAACGCTGAGCTGTAGTCAATGAATAGTATTCTCACATAGGTGTTCCTTTTGTCCAGGTGGGAAAGGGCAGTGTGGAGTGCAATAGAGATCATGGCTCTGTTAGGGCGGTATGCAAATTGGAGTGGGTCTAGGGTTTCTGGGATAATAGTGTTGATGTGAGCCATGACCAGCCTTTCAAAGTACTGAATGGCTACAGACATGAGTGCTATGGGTCGGTAGTCATTTAGGCAGATTACCTTAGTGTTATTGGGCACAAGGACAATGGTGGTCTGCTTAAAACATGTTGGTATTACAGACTCGGACAGGGAAAGGTTGAAAATGTCAGTGAAGACACTTGCCAGTTGATCAGCGCATGCTGGCAGTACACATCCTGGTAATCTGTCTGGCCCTGCGGCCTTGTGAATGTTGACCTGTTTAAAGGTCTTACTCACATCGGCTGCGAAGAGCGTGATCACACAGTCGCCCGGAACAGCTGGTGCTCTTATGCATGTTTCAGTGTTATTTGCCTCGAAGCGAGCACAGAAGTAGTTTAGCTCGTCTGGTAGGCTCGTGTCACTGGGCAGCTCTCGGCTGTTCTTCCCTTTGTAGTCTGCAATGGTGTGCAAGCCCTGCCACTTGCCATCTCTGATGGGTTGAAGAGAATATCACATGATCAGTCCCTGAACAAACCTCCATGTCTGAATACTATCATAAAATATACATTTACAGTATTGTAAACGTGTACATTTAGGCTATATACAGTAGAGTGTATTTATAATACACTTACATTATACTACACAGTGAGCAATGGAAGACAGTAGTACCACCAGCAAATATTTTCAAATATATTCAATAAAACATTTTATCTAAAGCCTCATTGGTTTTTCTATCTGTAACCTTTCTCTGTGCAGACGCATCGAACTGGATTGCGTTGTTTGCTGTGACATTTTCTGACATTTGAGCATATGAACAAACATTTCAGATGGGACAAGAATATTTAATCTGGACTAGCATCAAGATAATCCCCAAAACTAACAGTGAAGTTTGTGCTTGTGTGGCTAGGATCGATATAATAGACAAGCCGCTCTTTTCACAGTTGAATAACAGGTTGGTGGGGTAAACAAGCCTTCTGTTCAGGCAGATGGACCCACACACACACGCACACACACGGACAGACAGTGGCCCTCTGCTCATCACAGGGAAAGACATATACAGTGCCTTCGGGAAGTATTCAGACTCCTTGACGTTTTCCACATTTTGTTACGTTACAGCTTTATTCTAAAATTGATAAAATATTTTTTTCACTCATCAATCTACACACAATACCCCATGATGACAAAGTGAAAAACAGGTTTTTAGAAATGTTTGCAAATTTATTAAAAATAAAAAACATAAATACCTTATTTACATAAGAATTCAGACCCTTTGCTTTGAGACTCGCAATTGAGCTCAGGTGGATCCTGTTTCCATTGCTCATCCTTGAGATGTTTCTACAACTTGATTGGAGTCTACCTGTGGTAAATTCAATTGATTGGACATGATTTGGAAAGGCAGGCACCTGTCTACAGTGGCTTGCGAAAGTATTCACCCCCATTGCATTTTTCCTATTTTGTTGCCTTACAACCTGGAATTAAAATAATTTTTTTTTGGGGGGTTGTATAATTTGATTTACACAACATGCCTACCACTTTGAAGATGCAAAATATTTTTTATTGTGAAACAAACAAGAAATAAGACAAAAAAAACTAAAAATGTGAGTGTGCATAACTATTCAACCCCTGCCCGTTCTTCAAGGCAAAGCTGCTCCAGTTTCTTCAAGTTGGATGGGTTCTGCTGGTGTACAGCAGTCTTTAAGTCATACCACAGATTCTCAATTGGATTGAGGTCTGGGCTTTGACTAGGCCATTCAAGACATTTAAATGTTTCCCCTTAAACCACTTGAGTGTTGCTTTAGTAGTATGCTTAGGGTCATTGTCCTGCTGGAAGGTGAACCTCCGTCCCACTCTCAAATCTCTGGAAGACTAAAACAGGTTTCCCTCAAGAATTTCCCTGTATTTAGCACCATCCATCATTCCTTCAATTCTGACCAGTTTCCCAGTCCCTGTCGATGAAAAACATCCCCACAGCATGATGCTTCCACCACCATGCTTCACTGTGGGGATGGTGTTCTCGGGGTGATGAGAGGTGTTGGGTTTCCGCCAGACATAGCGTTTTCCTTGATGTCCAAAAAGCTACATTTGAGTCTAATCTGACCAGAGTACCTTCTTCCATATGTTTGGAGAGTCTTCCACATGCCTTTTGGCGAACACCAAACGTGTTTGCTTATTTTTTTCTTTAAGCAATGGCTTTTTTCTTCCGTAAAGCCCAGCTCTGTGTAGTGTGCGGCTTAAAGAGGAAATATGGACAGATACTCCAATCTCCGCTGTGGAGCTTTGCAGCTCCTTCAGGGTTATCTTTGGTCTCTTTGTTGCCTCTCTGATTAATACCCTCCTTGCCTGGTCCATGAGTTTTGGTGGGCGCCCCTCTCTTGGCAGGTTTGGTTTGGTGCCGTATCTTGCCTATGCCGTTTCAATGTTTTAATAATGGATTTAATGGTGGCATGTTCAAAGTTTCAGTTTTTATAACCCAACCCTGATCTGTACTTAACCACAACTTTGTTCTTGACCTGTTTGGAGAGCTCCTTGGTCTTCATGGTGCCGCTTGCTTGGTGGTGCCCCTTGCTTAGTGGTGCTGACCACCCACCAAACTAAGCAATTGGGGGAGAAGGGCCTTGGACAGAGAGGTGACCAAGAACCCGATGGTCACTCTGACAGAGCTCCAGAGTTCCTCTGTGGAGATGGGAGAAATTTCCAGAAGGACAACCATCTCTGCAGCACTCCACCAATCAGGCCTTTATGGTAGAATGGCCAGACAAAAGACACTCCTCAGTAAAAGGCACATAACAGCCCACTTGGAGTTTGCCAAAAGGCACCCTATAGGACTTTTAGACCATAAGAAACAAGATTCTCTGGTCTGATGAATCCAAGATTGAACTATTTTGCCTGAATGTCAAGCGTCACGTCTGGAGGAAACCTGGCACCATCCCTACGGTGAAGCATGGTGGTGGCAGGAACATGTTGTGGGGATGTTTTTTAGCGGCAGGGACTGGGAGACTAGTCAGGATCAAGGGAAAGATGAACAGAGCAAGTACAGCGAGATCCTTGATGAAAACCTGCTCCAGAGCGTTCAGGACCTCCGACAGGGGCAAAGGTTCACCATAAAACCAGACAACTACCGTAAGCACACAGACAAGACGCAGGAGTGGCTTTGGGACAAGTCTATGAATGTCCTAGAGGTGCCCAGCCAGAGCTTGAACCAGATCTAACATCTCTGGAGAAACCTGAAAATACGGTTAAAGACGAAAGTTTACATACACTTAGGTTGGAGTAATTAAAACTAGTTTTTCAACCACTCCACAAATTTCTTGTTAACAAACTATAGTTTTAGCAAGTCGGTTAGGACATGTAAGTCATTTTTCCAACAATTGTTTGCGGGCAGATTATTTTACTTATAATTCACTGTATCACAATTCCACTGGGTCAGAAGTTTACATACACTAAGTTGACTGTGCCTTTAAACAGCTTGGAAAATTCCAGAAAACGATGTCATGGCTTTAGAAGCTTCTGATAGGCTAATTGACATAATTTGAGTCAATTGGAGGTGTACCTGTGGATGTATTTCAAGGCCTACCTTCAAACTCAGTGCCTCTTTGCTTGACATCATGGGAAAATAAAAAGAAATCAGCCAAGACCTTAGAAAAAAAATTGTAGACCTCCACAAGTCTGGTTCATCCTTGGGAGCAATTTCCAAACGCCTGAAGGTACCACGTTCATCTGTACAAACAATAGTACGCAAGTATAAACACCATGGGACTACGCAGCCATCACACGGCTCAGGAATGAGACGTGTTCTGTCTCCTAGAGATTAACGTACTTTGGTGTGAAAAGTGCAAATCAATCCCAGAACAACAGCAAAGGACCTTGTGAAGATGCTGGAGGAAACAGGTACAAAAGAATCTATATCCACAGTAAAACGAGTCCTATATCGACATAACCTGAAAGGCCGCTCAGCAAGGAACAAGCCACTGCTACAAAACCACCATAAAAAAGCCAGACTACGGTTTGTAACTGCACATGGGGGACAAAGATCAAGCTTTTTGGAGAAATGTCCTCTGGTCTGATAGAATAAAAATAGAACTGTTTGGCCATAATGACCATCATTATGTTTGGAAGAAAAAGGGGGAGGCTAGCAAGACGAAGAACACCATCGCATCCGTGAAGCACGGGGGTGGCAGCATCATGCTGTGGGGGTGCTTTGCTGCAGGAGGGTCTGGTGCACTTCACAAAATAGATGGCATCATGTGGATATATTGAAGCAACATCTCAAGACATCAGTCAGGAAGTTAAAGATTGGTCTCAAATGGGTCTTCCAAATGGACAATGACCCCAAACATACTTCCAAAGTTGTGGCAAAATGGCTTAAGGACAACAAAGTCAAGGTATTGGCGTGGCCATCACAAAGCCCTGACCTCAATCCTATAGAAAATGTGTGGGCAGAACTGAAAATGCGTATGCGAGCAAGGAGGCCTACAAACCTGACTCAGTTACACCAGCTCTGTCAGGAGGAAAGGGCCAAAATGCACTCAACTTATTGTGGGAAGCTTGTGGAAGGCTACCTGAAATGTTTAACCCAAGTTAAACAATTTAAAGGCAATGCTACCAAATACTAATTGAGTGTGTGTAAACTTCTGACCCACTGGGAATGTGATGAAAGAAATAAAAGCTGAAAGAAATCATTCTCTATACTATTATTCTGACATTTCACATTCTTAAAATAAAGTGGTGATCCTAACTGACCTAAGACAGGGAATTTTTACTCGGCTTAAATGTCAGGAATTGTGAAAAACTGAGTTTTAATGTATTTGGCTAAGGTCTATGTAAACTTCCGACTTCAACTGTAGCTGTGCTGCAATGCTTCCCATCCAACCTGACAGAGCTTGAAAATCCAACCTGCAGAGAAGAACGCGAGAAACTCCCCAAATACAGATGTGCCAAGCTTGTAGCGTCATACCCAAGAAGACTCAAGGCTGTAATCACTGCCAAAAGTGCTTCAACAAAGTACTGAGTAAAGTTTCTGAATACTTATGTAAATGTAATATTTAAATGTTTTATTTTTATACATTTGCATTTTTAAATTTGTTATTATGGGGTATTGTGTGTAGATTGATGAGGGGGGGAAAACAATCTAATCAATTTTAGAATAAAGCTGTACCGTAACAAAATGTGGAAAATGTCAAGGGGTCTGAATACTTTCCGAATGCACTGTACATATCACAGACATCTACGTATAACAGACATGTACGTATAACAGACATATACAGTATATCACAAAAGTGAGTACACCCCTCACATTTTTGTAAATATTTGAGTATATCTTTTCATGTGACAACACTGAAGAAATGACACTTCGCTACAATGTAAAGTAGTGAGTGTACAGCTTGTATAACAGTGTAAATTTGCTGTCCCCTCAAAATAACTCAACACACAGCCATTCATGTCTAAACCGCTGGCAACAAAAGTGAGTACACCCCTAAGTGAAAATGTCCAAATTGGGCCCAATTAGCCATTTTCCCCTCCCGGTGTCATGTGACTCGTTAGTGTTACAAGGTCTCAGGTGTGAATGGGGAGCAGGTGTGTTAAATTTGGTGTCATCGCTCTCACACTTCCTCATACTGGCTGGTCACTGGAAGTTGAACATGGCACCTCATGGGAAAGAACTGAAAAGGATCTGAAAAAATTAATTGTTGCTCTACATAAAGATGGCCTGGGCTATAAGAAGATTGCCACGACCCTGAAACTGAGCTGCAGCACGGTGGCCAAGACCATACAGCGGTTTAACTGGACAGGTTCCACTCAGAACAGGCCTCGCCATGGTCGACCAAAGAAGTTGAGTGCACGTGCTCAGCGTCATATCCAGAGATTGTCTTTGGGAAATAGACGTATGAGTGCTGCCAGCATTGCTGCAGAGGTTGAAGGGGTGGGGGGTCAGCCTGTCAGTGCTCAAACCATACGCCGTACACTGCATCAAATTGGTCTGCATGGCTGTCGTCCCAGAAGGAAGCCTCTTCTAAAGATGATGCACAAGAAAGCCCGCAAACAGTTTGCTGAAGACAAGCAGACTAAGGACATGAATTACTGGAACCATGTCCTGTGGTCTGATGAGACCAAGATAAACTTATTTGGTTCAGATGGTGTCAAGTGTGTGTGGCGGCAACCAGGTGAGGAGTACAAAGACAAGCGTGTCTTGCCTACAGTCAAGCATGGTGGTGGGAGTGTCATGGTCTGGGGCTGCATGAGTGCTGCCGGCACTGGGGAGCTACAGTTCATTGAGGGAACCATGAATGCCAACATGTACTGTGACATACTGAAGCAGAGCATGATCCCCTCCTTCGGAGACTGGGCCGCAGGGCAGTATTCCAACATGATAACGACCCCAAACACACCTCCAAGACGACCACTGCCTTGCTAAAGAAGCTGAGGGTAAAGGTGATGGACTGGCCAAGAATGTCTCCAGACCTAAACCCTATTGAGCATCTGTGGGGCATCCTCAAACGGAAGCTAGAGGAGTGCAAGGTCTCTAACATCCACCAGCTCCGTGATGTTGTCATGGAGGAGTGGAAGAGGACTCCAGTGGCAACCTGTGAAGCTCTGGTGAACTCCATGCCCAAGAGGGTTAAGGCAGTCCTGGAAAATGATGGTGGCCACACAAAATATTGACACTTTGGGCCCAATTTGGACATTTTCACTTAGGGGTGTACTCACTTTTGTTGCCAGCGGTTTAGACATTAATGGCTGTGTGTTGAGTTATTTTGAGGGGACAGCAAATTTAAAGTGTCATTTCTTCAGTGATGTGGACATTAAGTGGGATTTGGACCAGATTTGGGGTGGCAGGTATCCTAGTGGTTAGAGTGTTGGGCCAGTAACCAAAAGGTTGTTGGATCGAATCCCCGAGCTGACAAGGTAAAAATCTGTCGTTCTGCCCCTGAGCAAGGCAGTTAACTCACTGTAGGCCGTCATTGTAAATAAGAATTTCTTCTTAACTGACTTTCCTAGTTAAATAAATAAACATTTTAAAAATGAAGCTAGGGCTAGAGCTGTTCAACCTTAGCCTTAACCACAACACTAACCGCTGCATGTGTGTTTGTGTACTTCTTATGGTGGCTATGAACATACAGTACTATTTCTGTTGTGTGTTACAATGTGTTATTTACACATGCTGTGTGTGTGTGTGTCACATTCTTGGGGGCAACAGCAGGCCCTCACCTGTCTGGGCTCCACTACAACAACGGGCTCTGGTTTCCTCACTGGGCAGTGAGGACTGCACAACGCATCACCGGGGTTAAACTACCTGCCCTCCAGGACACCTACACCACCCGATGTCACAGAAAGGCCAAAAAGATCATCAAGGACAACAACCACCCGAGCCACTGCCTGTTCACCCCGCTATCATCCAGAAGGCGAGGTCAGTACAGGTGCATCAAAGCTGGGACCGAGAGACTGAAAAACAGCTTCTACCTCAAGGCCATCAGACTGTTAAACAGCCATCACTAACATTGAGTGGCTGCTGCCAACATACTGACTTAAATCTCTAGCCACTTTATACATAGGAATTGGATGTAACAAATGTATCACTAGCCACTTTAAACAATTTTGTATATAATGTTTCACGTATCCGACATACTCATATCAAATGTATACACTGTACTCTAAACCATCTACTGTATCTTGCCTATGCCGTTAGGTCATCGACCCAAATCTCTAGCCACTTTAATAATTATAATTGGATGAAATAATGTATCACTAGCCACTTTAAACAATGCCATTTATATAATGTTTACATATCCTACATTACTCATCTCATATATATGTGTATATACTGTACTCCATACCATCTACTGCATCTTGCCTATGCCGGTCAGCCATCGCTCATCCATATATTTATATGTACATACTCGTATTCATTCCTTTACTCTTGTGTGTATAAGGTAGTTGTTGTGAATTTGTTAGATTACTTGTTAGATACTACTGCATGGTCGGAACTAGAAGCACAAGCATTTCGCTACACTCGCATTAACATCTGCTAACCATGTGTATGTGACAAATACAATTTGATTTGATTTGATTTGATTTGGGCATGCTCCAAAGCCCTGTCGTAAACAGCACAGGATTAGCCAATCAGCATTTGTGCCTTCTTGTCTTTCTTTAGGGACGACGCCACCAAAATGGACACCTTCTATTTGGACAATATTCTGCAGTTGGCAACTGTGGTGGCTAAGCTAACCTATGTGTGTTTCTTCTGGAAGTTAACAGAGAGAGAGGAGAAGGGGTCATGTACTAACGACCAGTTCTTATTCTTCCACAAATGATGAGTAAACAACCAGTTCTGACAAACAGTCGTTTTCTGGCTGGGAAGGACCTAAATCCAACAGATCCATTTGCCTTGGTCATTGAGAATATATCACAACATTGGCTTGGTCGTTTCCCTCTCCAAGAGCTTGAGAATGGAAAGGCATTTGTAAATGATTAGTGAGTTTGTGGAGTGTTGGATGGATGTATAAAGTCAGTCCATGGGTGGATATATAGAGTCACAGTGAAAGGTAGCAGAATAAATGAAGCTGGTCATTAACCCCACTGGACCACCATTAGACATGCACTGATACTTATGCAGGGAAAGGGAGGGGAATAATGAGGGAGTGTGAAAGATTGCTCTTATTTCCTCTATTTATTCTATGGGGAAACACCCAGTCATTTCAATATCCTGGTTAATCCAATCAGAACATCTAACGGTTGGAGATAACTTGTCCTGCAGAGATGTTGAAATCCTGCACAAACATGGCAATTCCTGTAGGACCATGACTATTCCTGCAGGAATCCTGAAGGATCGAAACCTGCAGGATTATGATATTTCTGCAGGATATGGCAATTCCTAAAGGACCAAGTAAAATCCTGCAGGAATCCTGCAGGTATGAAACCTGCCATATTTTTATATTCCTGCAGGATATAACAATTCCTGCAGGACTAATTTCAGCATGAATCCTGCAGAATATAGATATTTTATTGGATAGTCAAAGGAGGAGATAGATTGTATATGGAGGTGAGTGCACATCATTTTGTACATCCCAAAAAACGTGGTTTAAACTGTCCTTTAAAATCTACAACAGGAAGACAAGGTCATGTGGCATCTTGGTCACCATAGCAACAGTTGACGATTGGCAGTTGAGGAAATAGCTAGTTCAACTACTGCTAATTTTACAAACATAATTACAGGCAAGGAGTCAAAGAAGCATACTAAAACTACAACAAATGTTTATATGAACATATTAGGGGGTAGCATAGTTATTTTTTTGTATGTTGTGTTTGCAGAATATTTTTTATGAGTAAGTTAGCAAGCTTAGCTAGCATGTTCTCTTCCAATGGCTGCTAGCTGGCTAGCTCTGACAAAACAAAAACTGTAAGTGCATGAAAAAACAATACATTTTCTGATTATTTGTCTAATTTGCCCTCCAAATACACATCTGCTGTTTTCAACCAAGATCTCAGTGATCACTACCTCATTGCCTGCATCCGTAATGGGTTTGCGGTCAAACGACCTCCCCTCATTACTGTCAAACGTTCCCTAAAACACTTCAGCGAGCAAGCCTTTCTAATCGACCTGGCCCGGGTATCCTGGAAGGATATTGACCTCATCCCGTCAGTAGAGGATGCCTGGTTATTCTTTAAAAGTGCCTTGCTCACCATCTTAAATAAGCATGCCCCATTCAAGAAATGTAGAACCAGGAACAGATATAGCCCTTGGTTCTCTCCAGACCTGACTGCCCTTGACCAGCACAAAAACATCCTGTGATGTTCTGCATTAGCATCGAACAGCCCCCGTGATATGCAATTTTTCAGGGAAGTCAGGAACCAATATACACTGGCAGTTAGGAAAGCCAAGGCTAGCTTTTTCAAGCAGAAATTTGCTTCCTGTAATAAAAACTCAAAAAAGTTCTGGGACACTGTAAAGTCCATGGAGAATAAGATCACCTCCTCCCAGCTGCCCACTGCACTGAGGATAGGAAACACTGTCACCACCGATAAATCCACAATAATTGAGAATTTCAATAAGCATTTTTCTACAGCTGGCCATGCTTTCCACCTGGCTACCCCTACCCCGGTCAACAGCCCTGCACCCCCCTCAGCAACTCGCCCAAGCCTCCCCCATTTCTCCTTCTCCCAAATACAGTTAGCTGATGTTCTGAAAGAGCTACAAAATCTGGACCCCTACAAATCAGCCGGGCTAGACAATCTGGACCCTTTCTTTCTAAGATTATCTGCCGAAATTGTTGCAACCCCTATTACTAGCCTGTTCAACCTCTCTTTCGTGTCGTCTGAGATTCCCAAAGACTGGAAAGCAGCTGCGGTCATCCCCCTCTTCAAAGGGGGGGACACTCTTGACCCAAACTGCTACAGACCAATATCTATCCTACCCTGCCTTTCTAAGGTAATTGAAAGCCAAGTTAACAAACAGATTACCGACCATTTCGAATCCCACCGTACCTTCTCCGCTATGCAATCTGGTTTCAGAGCTGGGCATGGGTGCACCTCAGCCACCATCAAGGTCCTAAATGACATCATAACCGCCATCGATAAGAGACATTACTGTGCAGCTTTTTGAATTGATCTGGCCAAGGCTTTCGACTCTGTCAATCACCACATCCTTATCGGCAGAGTCGACAGCCTTGGTTTCTCAAGTAATTGCCTCGCATGGTTCAGCAACTACTTCTCCGTTAGAGTTCAGTGTGTCAAATCGGAGGGCCTGTTGTCCGGGCCTCTGGCAGTCTCTATGGGGGTGCCACACGGTTCAATTCTTGGGCCACTCTCTTCTCTGTATACATCAATGATGTCGCTCTTGCTGCTGGTAAGTCTCTGATCCACCTTTACGCAGACGACACTAAATGCATGCTCTTCAACCGATCGCTGCCCGCACCCGCCCGCCCGTCCAGCATCACTACTCTGGACGGTTCTGTCTTAGATTAGATTACTACAAATACCTAGGTGTCTGGTTAGACTGTAAACTCTCCTTCCAGATTCACATCAAACATCTCCAATCCAAAATTAAATATAGAATTGGCTTCCTATTTCGCAACAAAGCATCCATCACTCATGCTGCCAAACATACCCTCGTAAAACTGACCATCCTACTGATCTTTGACTTCGGTGATGTCATTTACAAAATAGCCTCCAATACTATACTCAACAAATTGTAGCAGTCTATCACAGTGCCATCCGTTTTGTCACCAAGGCCCCAAATACCACCCACCTCTGCGACCTGTACGCTCTCGTTGGCTGGCCCTCGCTTTACACTCGTTGCCATACCCACTGGCTCCAGGTCATCTACAAGTCCCTGCTAGGTAAAGCCCTGCCTTATCTCAGCTCGCTGGTCACCATAGCAGCACGCACTCGTAGCACACGCTCCAGCAGGTATATCTCACTGGTCACCCCCAAAGCCAATTCCTCCTTTGGCCTACTTTCCTTCCAGTTCTCTGCTGCCAATGACTGGAATGAACTACAAAATCTCTGAAACTGGAGACACTTATCTCCTTCACCAGCTTTAATCACCAGCTGTCAGAGCAGTTCACAGTCCCCTGCACCTGTATATAGCCCATCTGTAAAGCCCAACCAACTACCTCATCCCCTACCATATTTATTTATTTATCTTGTTCCTTTGCCCCCAGTTTTTCTACATTGCACATTCATCTACTGCACATCTACCATTCCAGTGTTTATATGCTATATTGTAATTACTTTGCCACCATGGCCTATTTATTGCCTTACCTTCCTTTATCTTATCTTTTCTCATTTGCACTCTTTGTATATAGATTTGTTTTTCTACTGTATTATTGACTGTATGTTTGTTTTACTCCATGTGTAACTCTGTGTTGTTGTATGTGTCGAACTGCTTTGCTTTATCTTGGCCAGGTCGCAGTTGTTCTCAACTTGCCTACCTGGTGAAATAAATAAAAAAATAATTTGCAGCTCCATTAGTCCAGTAGTCTACTAGTTAAGGGTTAGTGGGTTGTATTTTACAACTACAGTATATAATTTGCTCTATTTTGTTGCTGTTGCTGAGAAAGAGAGAGAGGAAGCTCCTCATCACTGACCTCTCTAGACCTACAAATCTTTTCACTTAATCGTCCCATATCGATTTTCATCAGTCTCTATATTTGCCGTAGCAGCCACACATAACCAGGGGAAATTTAGTGTGCTTCTCACTGCTAAAATGTCATATCTCTGAAATGCGATTAAATTGAATCATTGCAGAAAAGGGTTTAAGTTAACATAGTAAACATATCACAGTTTTGGGGTGTCTTTTTTGCCTTTTTTTTACTTGCATTTCACTTAGTCTTTTTTGTGTATTATTAGCTGGACAGAATGCAATACTTTTCTTTTTATGGGTAAATGTAATAGTAAATATACAGTTTCATGTAGTTATATGTTTTTCAGCATCTATAGTCAATATAAGTTAATTATTGCATTTACACTCATGCTTACAGAAGCCTACAATAGAAAACACATGTCAATTATGAGCCATTTTTTCTTTGGAAAAAGTGTTCTGTTTATTATTTTTTTTCATAGAATTTGTTTAAGTCAAAACACACTCATATGCAAGCAGACTGTTTTGATTGCAACTATATTTCAAAACCCAAAATAAACATTCACTAAATAAATACAACTTTTCCCTTGTGCTTCAGTGGTGTCTTTTTCTGAGCATATTTACATCATAAATAACTTTGGAGAAGCACAATTCAGACTCTGACAAATCCAAACGTATAAATATAAGAGATATGGTAAACACATTTACAACAGAATCCAGGGGAACGCTAGAAATGTGTCACACTGCCTACAAAACAGTATAATAAACATGATATGAAGCGATAGAGAAAGGTAATGCCAGTTTATAACAAACAAGCATTATCATGATCAGATGTGATAATGATTTAGGCTGTCTAAACGACTACCCAACCGGTTGGATTGCATATTGCTGCATGTATCATGACTTTGTGAAAACATTTAATGAATTGTCATATAACTAATTATTATGGTAATAGTAATTGTCATGTTGGTACAAGCAAGCGTTACCACTACATCATTCTGTAATATTAGACAGAAAGTGGCCTAACCTCGCTCCTGAACAGTGCACAAGTCAATCAAGCACATCAGACACAATCTCTCAATTTTACCTCACTTGATTTTTCCTTCATCTCATCATATGTTCAATAAACAATGGACATCTCTTTCCAGTGCAATAACTCTACAACTACCCTTGTTGACAATTTAACAAGACATGCCTCAGAGGTACACACACGTTAGCGTGCTAACTCGCACGTCAACCGAGTTAGCATGTTGACTCCCACCTCAGCCTTTTTAGCATACTAACGCCCACCTCAGCCTTGTTAGCATGTTGACTCCCACCTCAGCAGAGTTAGCATGCTAACTCCCACCTCTGCCTTGTTACCATGCTAACTCCCACCTCAGCCTTGTTAGCATGCAAACTCTTACCTCAGCCTTGTTAGCATGCTAACTCTCACCTCAGCCTTGTTAGCATGTTGACTCCCACCTCAGCCTTGTTAGCATGCTGACTCCCACCTCAGCCTTGTTAGCATGCTGACTCCCACCTCAGCCTTGTTAGCATGCTAACTTCCACCTCAGCCTTGTTAGCATGCTAACTCCCACCTCAGCCGAATTAGCATGCTAACTCTCACCTCAGCCGAGTTAGCATGCTAACTCTCACCTCAGCCTTGTTAGCATGCTAACTCTCACCTCAGCCTTGTTAGCATGTTGACTCCCACCTCATCCTTGTTAGCATGCTGACTCCAACCTCAGCCTTGTTAGCATGCTAACTCCCACCTCAGCCTTGTTAGCATGTTAACTCCCACCTCAGCCGAATTAGCATGCTAACTCTCACCTCAGCCGAGTTAGCATGCTAACTCTCACCTCAGCCTTGTTAGCATGCTAACTCTCACCTCAGCCTTGTTAGCATGTTGACTCCCACCTCAGCCTTGTTAGCATGCTGACTCCCACCTCAGCCTTGTTAGCATGCTAACTCCCACCTCAGCCTTGTTAGCATGCTGACTCCCACCTCAGCCTTGTTAGCATGCTGACTCCCACCTCAGCCTTCTTAGCATGCTGACTCCCACCTCAGCCTTGTTAGCATGCTGACTCCCACCTCAGCCTTGTTAGCATGCTGACTCCCACCTCAGCCTTGTTAGCATGCTAACTCCCACCTCAGCCTTGTTAGCATGCTAACTCCCACCTCAGCCTTGTTAGCATGCTAACTCCCACCTCAGCCTTGTTAGCATGCTAACTCCCACCTCTGTGTTTACCTTGTAAGCATGCTAAATTCCCCCTCAGCGTTTACCACTACACCTGGCAAATGAGACAATCCACGTCATCATATTGACCCTTAGCCTCCCAGTAATCACATCTCAATAAGGTTGTTCATTAGAGGTTGTATATAATGTTGCTATCCTCACTGAGGTGATAATATACCACTACAGACCAAAGCACTAATAATTGTTGTTATCCACGCCAACAAGACATTTAGCCCAAGTAGAGCTAGCTACCTGACAGTCCAGGTGAACTGCTGTATGTCTTAATGTAAATGTAGGCATATGTACCATCTCTTGCATGTATCCCTTAAATCCCCCTTTGCTTTCTCTTAATAGCTTACACAGTGGGGAAAACATAGATAGAATGAATTTGCATAATCGTTGATGTCTGTGAATTTTTTTGTGTGTCATTTTTGTTTCATCTCTATACTGCACACCTTTAATCATAGCTGCGGGAAGTCGGGGTGCTGAGGGTGCTGCAGTACCCCCTGAACTACTGAAAAGTAGTGCACTGGGCCTTTACTAGACCAATATAGCCGTCTGTAGCGCGGGCAAAAAATATATCAATTTAACCAGGTCAAGTTGGCTTTAACTCTAGAGTTGTGATAAGGGGATTCTGACCAACTCTAAAAAGTGCATTAAAGTTGAGCCCTGACCTGTTAACTCAAAACATAACCACACCCCTATCTTCAACCATAGGGATGAGGTTCCCACAATGAAACTCTATTTTTGACAGTGCAAATGGAATAACGTAGCTCTGTAAAGACTAAAAGAAAAGGAAACACAAGAAGTAGGATAGGAAAAAAATATTTTTGCTGGATAAGACGCAGAAGAGGCCATTGAGGCTGAGCTATAGTATGGAGATTCCATGGATCCACAGTTTCTTCTTCATGTGTTTTAGTGTGCATCTGAAATGGCAGCCTATTCCCCATGTAGTGCATTACTTTTGACCAGAGCCCTACGCAGGCTCTGGTCAAAAATAGTGTGTAGGGAAATGGCACGCTATTCCCTATATATGGAATAGGCTGACATTTTAAACATCCCTTTAGTGTTATTGGACAAGCGGGCGTTAGCTGCCGTTGGTGATGATGACGGAGGTCCCCTTGTGTCCCGGCCCCTGCTCTGCCTGCATGCGCAGGTGTGAAGTCACGTCGTAGTGGGTGGAGCCAGCGGAGGAACAGAAGTCCCTGAGGCTCTCGGTGTCATACAGGTGCTCCAGGGCGTAGCCCGTCAGGGAGTAGGTAGCAGCTTGCTTGTCCAGATAGGGCCTCCCCGTTTGGGTTTGGGGGTGGGAAGGGTAGAGGGCTGGGGTAGGGGTAGGGGAGGAGGCTGAGCAGGGGCCTGGACGGCCAAGCTGGTGGTGCAGGGGCTGGGGGAGAGGGGACAGGTCTGTCTGTCCTGTCTGCTGGAGGTAGTTTTTGGGCTTGGGGAGGCAGTGGTCAGACCCTGGGCTGCTGAGCCTGGAGAGTGGGGCAGGGCTTGATACGGGGCTGATCACCTGACCCAGGCCATGGCACAACACGCTATGTAGCACCCCCTGGGTGTAGTCGGTGGTGAAGCAGGGTCCGGGGCCCTTAGGGAGGCCGTTGGCAGGACCTAGAGGAGTGTCAGGCCCTGGGTGGAGCTTGCTGCGGTGCTGCAGCCGATTCTCCTCCTTAATCATCTGCTGCGTGGCTCGGATCAGGGTCTCGATCTTGCTCGGCTCCTGGGGGCTGGCCCGGAAGTAGTCTGCGCGGTAACGGTCCCCTGAGTCGCTGGCAGAGCCCCCATCTGGCGAGCTGACCACACTGTCCTGGTCCCATTGGCCACAGTCTGTAGAGAGAGGGACAGGACACAGATCTTAGAGCCAACAGGAAGCTATATCCAGGGCTAAGCAGAGCTAGCAGCATGTTATCCTACAGGTTAAGGGTTAAAACTAACCTGTATTTTCCTGCTGACCTCTTCCAGGTCATCATTGCAAAAGTGTTTTTTAACCACAATATTCTTTCCTGGTTAAATAAAGGTTAAATAAAGCAGAGGTGGGAGATCTGAAGTGTGAGCAGGCTTTTGTACCAACCCGAATCAAATCTGTGTGTCTTTGAGCCTGCAACAGCGGAGTTCACCCATCTCCAGCCTCCTACAGTAATACAAGCTAAACGGCCAGGGATAGGGACTTACTATGCAGACTGTGGATGGAGGTAATGTGGGGCACGCTGCTCTCGTATTCCTCTCCATTCTCCAGGGACGAGGTCTTGGCCAGGGGCAGCACAGAGCGGGCAGCTCCCCACCACGCTTCTCTCCCACCCTGGGGAGCACCCAGGAAGTACCGTCCTGCCTCACAGCGGCCCCGCTCGCACGTCTGGTTGTGGCCGTGTGTGTCGAGGTGGGAGTGGCTTTCGCTGGGGGTGTGGTGGTGGTGGTGCTCCTCAGTGATTGGGAGGCTGTAGCAGTGGGGACGTGGCTCGGAGAACTGCCTGTAGGCACAGGAGGCGCCAAGCCCCTCCCCCTGCTCCAGCAGCTGAGGGGAAGCGGAGTCTGTGAGGGGAGATCCTGCCCAAGGGCTATCCTGGTCCGACTCTGACCGCTCGGCCTGGAAACCAGTGTACTGCAGAGAGAGAGAGAGCAAGAGGGAGAGAGAGGGAGAGAGACAGAGAGAGAGGAGAAATATGAGTCATTACCCAGGTAATCAAGAAGTGATAAATCAGGTATAAGATACCTCCCATCACTGACAGATCATGCAGTATCCTGGCTCAAATAGAAAGAGTTGCCTCTGTGTAGGATGTGTACAGGACCAGCGCTGAATGTTCCTATAGAGCCTCACCTGTGTGTAGGGGGACAGTCGAGCCTTGGCCTTGGCTCGGGACACTCTGCTCTTGGGTGCTCTGCGGTTCTCAGTGAGGCTGGTGGGAGCACTGCTGAAGGGGAAGGAGGGCTTGGTGTCTGTAACCTGGTCCAGAGACAGCTGGAGTCCTTTATACTCAGTATCCCTGCAGAAACATACACATACAGTATGGACTGTAGATCATGTAGATACACAGGTATATTCCTGATTTAATTATGCGTTAAGATTACATAAAGCCACTCATTAAACAAGACAAGGCAGCTCTACTGTTACGATTGTTTATCCAAGTGTGGCATGTGCGTTTGTCTACCTGGGTATTGAATTTTTTTCACTCTCAGGGTGAAAATTACCCACTAACATCTGTTTGGTAATTAGAGCATGGTGTGTGTGTGAGAGAGAGAGAGAGAGAGAGAGAGAGAGAGAGAGAGAGAGAGAGAGAGAGAGAGAGAGAGAGAGAGAGAGAGAGAAAGAGAGCGGAGAGAGAGAGAAGAGAGAAGAGAGAGAGTGAATAAGTGAAAGAGTGAAAGAGCGAAAGAGAGCGTGAGAGAGAGAGAGCGGTAGAGAGGCTTTAACAAGGCCTTTAACAAACATACAACAGAGGGGAGGCTGTCCGTTCAAATACACATGCGATTAAGGGCTATGTCTGGCTACACCAAGCCCACAGGAACACCATGCCAGGAAACAGTACTCGGAAATGGGAATTGATTTCTCTGTAAAGCAGGGGTGTGCTGGACATCGGGCATTTTGGGCAAATGCCAGATGGGCTGGCACATTTTTAGCCGAGTGGGACTGGCCAACTTTGTTTATTTTCACAAATAATAAGCATTATCTGGCTAATAATGTGGCATCAAGGAAAAAAGTGGTCCGGTGTAGGGGCTTCAAGGAAGAAAATGGGCCAGTGTGTTAGAAATGCCAGGGCCGATTTCAGGTCCCAGTCCTCCCCGTATGGATTCTGTTCACTATGATGAATCAAGTTGGAGAAGATGGATTGAAAAACCTGGACAGGGTTTAGTCTGGCCAAACACTGATCCATTCCACACACACACACACACACACACAAACAGACACACCCTGTGCATGTGCACACGCTCACTCGCACACAGACACATATGCACATACATGCACACACACAATCTTGGATTTCTAAAACACACACAATCACAAACAAGAAATACATGTTCCATAAAAACACTATCAAAAACATACAGAATAGTATTCTCATCGGATCAGGTCAGGTCACGCATTTCAGTGCACGACACACACACCAACTCCTTTATGTGATAAAGTGTTCTTATCTTGCTGTAAACACAGAGTATTGCCTAAGAAAGGTCAAGGATCACAGTGACAGGCTCTGGCCAATAGGAAGGTACAGAAGGTGGAAGGGTTATCTGTACTAGCCAATAGGATGAGGCAGAGAGGTTATCAGTACTAGTACACATAGAGGCAGTTCAACCAGAGGTGAACTCCTGTGTTCCTGTGTGCCCCACTAGCTGTGTGTTAATCAGTGTAGACTAGTACACCTCTACCTGCTACTGTGTGAATCACCCACCACTACCTCTGATAACAACAGTGAGAAAGGGGCTGTGATAGTTCTCTGATGAACTGACTAAATCCCATGCCATTCTCTCAGAAATGTATGGGGAAGTAATGAACTCATTATTATCATTATCATTTAGCTTCAGACAGGACAGGAACACTCAGTGGATGACATGGTATTGTTATCTCTCTCTATCTCTGCTAATGAACTGAGTTACTAAGAATTCACTGACTGACTGATGCTATTCTCACAGATACGCTGAGGCAAAACAACACGTTTGCACAATGTCTCACTACAGCTTAATGTCTCACACGATAAAACATCTCAACAAGATCACAAGGCGGTACTTATTGACTGTACAGTATGTGATTCAAAAAAAATAAAACAATTGTTTAAAATAAAAAAGATCACACGGGGGAATGAGAAATCTCCATCCACAAACTCTAAACTCTCTACTCTCTCACCAAGCTGGCAGCCATAAAAGCTCCTCATCTTTATGGCCTATCAATTAAAACCTCATAAACACCATTATGGATTTGGGGAGGGGGGTAGTCTGTGGCTGCGGCAGTGTGTGTCGAGCCATTTCCATCTTCTCTCCTCTGTACGGAGATGCCTCTTCTGCCTCCTCTGGTTAATGGAGTGTTTTATGGGCCTAATTAATTTACTGAAACACTTTTACATCTGCAGCAATACACATTACACACAGCAGCACACCAGGAAATAGGCTAACTGTCTCATCCTAGAAGGCAGTGGCACCATTTCCACAGACCTAACCGGAAGGTACAGATGTAGGATCTTAATTTGAGCCAGTTTGCTACAGCAGGAAAATAATCCTGCAGAAACAGGAAATGTGAATTATTATGTGGATTATAATTCTAAGATTTCTAAGTGAAAATTACAAACTTCAGAAGCCTTTTTAAACCTCAAATACATTACAAGTTTTACATTTCCTGCATTGTAGGAACGTTCTCCTGCAACAGGGTGATCAAATTAAGATCCTACATCTGTACTGAGCCAATACTAACACTCACAGAACCAATAGAGCTTGACTCAGACTATATCTATATCTGGACTGTTTGCAGTTCAGTTGATAAAGCAAGTGCATGCCGAGTGAACAGAGGTTTGAACGTTATGGTGACTTTTCCAGTGGAAAACTGGGTTGAAGCAAATTGTGTTGTTTATCAGTGCTCATGCATGACGGAGGCCCACACTTAGCTCAATACCACTGACTGAGAAAAACAGTCCACCAGACCTGGGTTCAAACTGTATTAGTTTTCTTTCTAATACTTAAGCTTGACTGGATTGAGGCTTGCCAAGGGCAATAGAGACAATGGAATAGTGCCAACAGTATCTGACACTTTATCTGACACCTCGGGCCAGGTAGACTCAACCAAACAAATTAAAACTATTAGAAAGAAAAAAAATACCATGTGAACCCATGCCTGACTGAGACAGTTGACACAGTCTGCAGACAGACAGATGGACATGTTGTTCATTCCATAGACACCTTGCCAAGTGACTTTCCCTTCCCGGGTGAGGGTTCCAAAGGTAACAGCCAAGTCCATAGACATGAATATGCTTTAGTGAACCTGATAACTCAGTGACCTCAACACACGGACACCCATACTACTCAACACAATAACTATCCTAGACAGACACCCACACTACTCAACACAATAACTAAAATACACACTGACACCCACACTAGTACACAATAACTATTCTACACACAGACATCCACACAATAACTATTCTACGACCACAGACATCCACACTACTACACAATAACTATTCTACGACCACAGACATCCACACTACTATACAAAACTATTCTACGACCACAGACATCCACACTACTACACAACAACTATTCTACGACCACAGACATCCATACTACTACACAATAACTATTCTACAACCACAGACATCCACACCACTACACAATAACTATTCTACGACCACAGACATCACACTACTACACAATAACTATTCTACGACCACAGACATCCACACTACAACACATCATAACTATTCTACAACAGAAGCAAGTGACAGTAAACAACTTTCAGTTTTTCAATAAATTATTATTCTAAATTGAAAACAGTGATAGAACGCTGCATCCTTCCTGTCAGCTACTGTAAACTCTCACCCTATTAGAGAGAAAAATCTAACAGAACATTTCATCCTAACATCAGCAGAACAAAACAAAAAAACACAGTTGACAGGCTTTGACAAGACGAAAATACACAATTTCGCTCCACTATAAATGAGCTCAAACAAATAAAAGGTCCTATTTACAATCCTGTCAAAACTTACCTTCAACAAACACCTCATCCACTACACTTAAGTAATTTAAGCAAATGAACATGTGTCATGTTTCTTATTAACCTAAAAAGATAGATATTTCTTATTAACCTCTTGTTAATTGATTTGCAGTGATGGCTTGTGTAAACCTCGGGTGCCAATACTCATTATCTTATCAGAGAGGGAAACGACCGCTAAGCTGAGCTACGAAGAAGTATGCGTGTGTGTGTGGTGCTGTGTAAAAATCTGAACAGGCTCAAGCCTGGTCTGAACCTCCCAGAGCCAGGAATCACATCACACCAAAAAAAATGAAGGACAGATGTGACTGCTGATCTCTCTCTGCGGTGCCATGCCTCCTGCTAGGAGATATAACCATCCACTGAAGAAATACCAGACACCCTAGAAGTACAGCACCATTCTTTCCACTGACAGTACTACAGACTTATTGGAGATGTACAGACGAGGCAAAAGGGTAGGCTCTAGGCACGGTGGGACTAGCACACAGATTATGACCCACTGATGTAGTGTTGGTCCTGTATGTCATCCACCAAGGAACACATAAGAAATAACTGTTGTACAATGCTTTCATGTGTTATCCTCTGGGGTTTTGCTGAGGTACCTACGTGAGGACGTAGTTGACACTGACGATACAGTGGGGTCTGGAGGAACGGCTGTTGTGTACGATGGTGGCATAGCTCTGGACCCAAACCCAGCCACCCTGCTTAGCCAGGAACCTATAGTACTTAGTGGTCACTTGGCCTTTCACCAGCACTGGAGAGAGAGAGACCGAGACCGAGAGCGAGAGACATACAGACACAGACACAGAGAGAGTGAACGAGAGAGAGACACAGAGACAAAGAGAGGGAGACACAGAGACAAATAGGGGGTTAGAGGGAAACTGAAATTCTTGCTTATGTACACCTTATCCAAATACATTTAAACCCAGTTTTTCACAACCCCTGACATTTAAGCTGAGTAAAACTTCCCTGTCTTAGGTCAGTTAGGATCACCACTTTATTTTAAGAATGTGAAATGTTAGAATAATAGTAGAGAGAATTATTTATTTTATCTTTTATTTCTTTCATCACATTCCCAATGGGTCAGAAATTTACATACACTCAATTAGTATTTGGTAGCATTGCCTTTAAATTGATTAACTTGGGTCAAACGTTTTGGGTAGTCTTCCACAAGCTTCCCATAATAAGTTGGGTGAATTTTGGCCCATTCCTCCTGACAGAGCTGGTGTAACTGAGTCAGGTTTGTAGGCCTCCTTGCTCATACACGCTTTTTCAGTTCTGCCCACAAATTTTCTATAGGATTGAGGTCAGGGCTTTGTGATGGCCACTCCAATACCTTGACTTTGTTGTCCTTAAGCCATTTTGCCACTACTTAGGAAGTATGCTTGAGGTCATTGTTCATTTGAGACCAAGCTTTAACTTCCTGACTAATGTCTGATGACTTGCTTCAATATATCCACATGATTTTCCTTTCCTCATGATGCCATCTATTTTGTGAAGTGCACCAGTCCCTCCTGCAGTAAAGCACCCCACAACATGATGCTGCCACCCCCATGCTTCACGGTTGGGATGGTGTTCTTCGGCTTGCAAGCCTTCCCCCCTTTTCCTCTAAACATAACGATGGTCATTATGGCCAAACAGTTCTATTTTTGTTTCATCAGACCAGAGGACATTTCTCCAAAAAGTACGATATTTGTCCCCATGTGCAGTTGCAAACCGTAGTCTGGCTTTTTATGGCGGTTTTGGAGCAGTGGCTTCTTCCTTGCTGAGCGGCTTTTCAGGTTAATATAGGACTCGTTTTACTGTGGATATAAATATTTTTTGTACCTGTTTCCTCCAGCATCTTGTGTCATGCACAAAGTAGATGTCCTAACCGACTTGCCAAAACTATAGTTTGTTAACAAGAAATGTGTGGAGTGGTTGAAAAACAAGTTTTAATGACTCCAACCTAAGTGTATGTAAACTTCTGACTTCAACATAATTGTATAACATAATTGGATTATATGATTGTAGTGCAACATGGATGTTGTTCTAAGTAGAACAGGTTATTGCAATTACTCTGTCATATACGTCATATATATTAGAACTGATAAGACATAATTAAAAATATGATATTTTATATATCAGATAATAATTTAGATTCGGGTGATGTGAAACTATAATATCAATCAGATAGTTCATAAAGCAATTTAGAAATGGAAAAAAAGGCACTTCGCTTGAGGTGATGTAAAGCAATTATTAAAGTACAATTACAGTGCATTCGGAAAGTATTAAGACCCCTTGACTTTTTTCACATTTTGTTACATTATATCCTTGTTCTAAAATTGATTAAATAAAATAAAAATCACAATACCCCATAATAACAAAGCGAAAACAGGTTTTTAGACTATTTACATAAGTAATCAGACCTTTTGCTATGAGACTCAAAATGGAGCTCAGGTGCATCCTGTTTCCATTGATCATCCTTGAGATGTTTCTACAACTTGATTGGAGTCCAATTCAATTAATTGGACATGATTTGGAAAGGCACACACCTGTCTATATAAGGTCCCACAGTTGACAGTGCATGTCAGAGCAAAAGCCAAGCCATGAGGTCAAAATAACTGTCCGCAGAGCACCGAGACAGGACTGTGTCGAGGCACAGATCTGGGGAAGGGTTACCAAAAAATGTCTGCAGCATTGAAGGTCCCCAAGAACACAGTGGCCTCCATCATTTTTAAATAGAAGAAGTTTGGAACCACCAAGACTCTTTCTAGAGATGGCCGGCCTGGCCAAACTGAGCAATCAGGGGAGAAGGGCCTTAGTCAGGGAGGTGACTAAGAACCCGATTGTCACTCTGACAGAGCTCCAGAGTTCCTCTGTGGAGATGGGAGATCCTTCCAGAAGGACAACCATAAAAAAGGCACATGACAGCTCACTTGGCAGGGACTAGGAGACTAGTCAGGGTTGAGGGAAAGATGAACGGAGCAAAGTACAGCGAGATCCTTGATGAAAACCTGGTCCAGAGCACTCAGGACCTCAGACTAGGGTGAAGGTTCACCTTCCAAAAGGACAACGACCCTAAGCGCACAACCAAGACAGCGCAGGAGTGGCTTCGGGACGAGTCTCTGAATGTCCTTGAGTGGCCCAGCCAGAACCTGGACTGAACCCGATCGAACATCTCTGGAGAGACTTGAAAATAGCTGTGACAGCAACGCTCCCATCCAACCTGACAGTGCTTGAGATGAACTGCAGAGAAGAATGGGAGAAGCTCCCAAATACAGGTGTGCCAAGCTTGTAGCATCATACTCAAGAAGACTCACCGCTGCAATCACTGCCAAAAGCGCTTCAACAAAGTACTGAGTAAAGGGTCTAAATACTTACGTAAATAGTTTTTTATTTTTAATAAATTTGCAAAAGTGTCTAAAAAATTGTGCTTTGCTTTGTCATTATGGGGTATTGCATGTAGTTAGACGAGGGTAAAAAATAAAACAATTTAATCCATTTTAGAATAAGGCTGTAACGTAACAAAATGTGGAAAAAGTCAAGGGGTCTGAATAGTTTCCGAATGTACTGTAACTACATTGGGTATCTGTGTAACATTCAGCACATACAGTGGTGTTAGTTATGCCTTTTGTATTACTATTGCCACTACACTGTTAATATATCACAGATAGAAAATTCTAGTGCTGAGGCCTGGGAGATAGTAACTGTAGGAGAGCAAAACAAACCTAACTCACACAAGTGGTGTGCACATCTCAGGTGGAAGGAGTCACAGCTATGGACATGGTGATAGAGCGTCTTCTCTATAAGATCCTGGGGCTCATAGCCTGTCAGCTCAGCTACCCTGGGACATACACAATATTAAATATACACTCAGAATTACAGATACATATGCATACAGAACGTACCTAATTTCCGCATCTTCCTCATTATTTCAGATGTTTATGACTACTTATGCATCTATGTAGTGTTAATGAAGATGTTATGAATGCTCTACAAAGCCTTTAGAAGATGTTTAAAGTGGAACCTTAAGTATTTGGGACCACTAAGCATCTCCAGTGTGTGAGTTGCGTTAAATGCTGTATTTACCTGGAGTCGAGGAAGATGAGCTTCATATCCAGGCTGGCTCTGAACATGAACATGTTGCTGTGTAGTTTGATTTCAGTGACAGCGCTAGGGGGTAGAGAGTGGCCCACCGCCACCAAGCCCACGTTCTGGTAGCAGCCATCAAATGGAGACATGTCCAGGCTGTACTGACGGATCTTTAGGTACCCGCTGCAGTGGATCACCTGACAGAATTGTACACACAAATATGCATGAAGGCCTACAATATATAAGAATACACATATGGAAATATGTATTCAACCAGTTTAGAGGTATTGCAAGAGATTTCTGTTATTATGGACTGCATGGGATTGGAGAATTTCTAGCAGGGCTAAAACTACAGTTTTAAACCAACTGCAGTTTGCCAGAGAAGTTGAAAATATAGGCTTCAATTATAACGACCATGTGCCAACTATCAACAACTCAGTCACACCATCAATACAAACTGGAACGACTGACTATATAATCTAACAACTTCGACATAGAGAAAGATGGCAGCAACATAGGCCTACCTTGTATCCACCACATGTCAGACCAGCATTTCTTTTCGCGAGGACGCATTTCATTCTCAAGAAGAATGAACGTTCCATTTCATATTCTTCAAAGACAGAGAGAAAACGCAATCAAAGACGACTGTATAATGTAAATACCATGACACATGATTCAGTGCTCAGTCAGTCACCATAGCTTACACAGTCTACCATACCTTGGACAAAGTGCGAGTGGCAGGGTTGGTGAGCTGTCAGCACGGCTGTCATTTCGTCATGGTCAGCGGGGTGGATGTACTCGTAAATACTATTTCCGGTCAGCTCTACCTGTTAAAATACACGTTTAATCATTGTGTTCAAGGAACGTAAAACATAGGACTATAGGCTATGTCTACTGTAGCACAAGCACAAGATCGATTTAAATCGAATGCAAAATAAAGCAATCAATTTAATCGAAATAAAGACGCATTGTGTAGCAGCCTACCTGTGATAAGCCCAAATGGACCGATGCTGTTTCAGATATGTACATTACTTTCCCGTCCGGAGCAACCACAAAAATGAACCCGTCCAAAGTCTGAAAAATAAATGTCATGTATATTTTAATTAGGTCCAATGTGGACAAAATGTGCGTAGACCTTTGCCTAGCTAGGCCTACATATTAATGCTACTATACAGGTTATTAGATCATTTAATTTCTCATATTAATAATCAATCAATCTGTTAACAATACAAAATTAGGAAAATATCGGAGACACGTCTATGACAGCATCGTAGCATAGTGTTTTTTTTATCGGTTGACTGTATCAAGAAGGTTGTTACCAATTAGCATAATAACAATAATAATAAAATGTACTTCAACGTATCAAAATTAATTATCTTGAAATTATTAATTATCTTGAAATGATCAATAGAAACACACTAATAATGTCTGCATACTTATTAATGTCATTATTATAGTCTAGCACTTCGACTATACTATAACTACTAGGCCATGGTACTTTTGCTGTGTTGCATTTAGTGTTGTTACGATCATGTAGGAACGACCCCTTGTTAACTAGAGACTCCTGGAGGAGAGAAGAGAGGCGCAGCGCGTGACTATGAATGCGTTGAAGATATTTCCAGATTTATATCCACAAGAATGAGAGCAGCAGGAGGGAGATGTGAGGAAGAAAATCACTCTCCCTTTAAAATATGGATAACGGGCGACAACTGCTGCTGTCACGTGGGATAATGATGATAATAATAATACAATAAAAAATAAGTCATGCGTACAGAATTTACAATAATAAAAACACGTTTACCATTCGACATTTTTTTACATTTCGATTATATTCCAAAGATAAAAATGGCGTTCATAATTCAAATAAGTCTGCACCTGTAGGATATGTGATCCCACCTGTAACAGATGTGATCCCAGCTCTCGCCCAACATTATCCAGAGATCTGGTCCGACTCACGTGGCCCCAGGACTCTCCCAGACCTGCAACACACATGGGGAAATAAGTGAACATCAGTTTGTGTTTTAGAATGAATGTACACAAGTTACAATAAAAACGACATAATAATACTCATCATCATAATAACGATACATGACAATAATAACCTTACATAGGCCTAATATCCTTATAGAGAGGATGCATTTGAGATGCATTACTCATTTTCGACGTAATTGTGTGAATGTAATAATATGGCTATCAGCGTTAAAATCAATGATAGCCCTATCATAATAATCTTCACACTTGAAATAAATATAATGTTTGGGTGTACATTTAAAAACCAAATGTTATTCGTTCAGTTGAGCACAGCTGATTTCATAGCGATGAATGGACTGTAGACAGGTTGGCAAGACATTGGAGGTGCAAATCTCCTCCACCGCACACCCGAAGGAGCAAACAAAATTCTATAAAGCAAATAACATTTGCTGTCCCCGGTAAACCACCGCGCAATCCCAATTGAAATGCAAATTCCATACAAAAACAAACACGTGACCGTGCAAAGATCACAACAAAAACAAAAACGTTTCGCATTTTAATATTAACCAAAAATGCACTTCTCGTTTACACAACTGAAACAAACAAATTACTTATTAACCACAACTCAAATATGCAGCCTCTTCACTACCGGAGCTGGATCATTCAGCATCATATGGAAAATCATATATTATTCAATAGACAATGATTTAATCTAAATATCTTATCCTTTAGCATTTCATATCATTCTAATGAATTGACTGATAGGCCTATAGGCCTACTGGCAATAGCGTAACATGTGGAAGCTTGTTGGGGGGAAAAAGACTATAATCATACTAGGGCCGTTTTTTGTGGGTTAATACGTCACGTTTTAAGCTAATTACAATTAAGCAGAGCCAAAGGTGGGTTGCCACTAGGTACCAAAGCCACAAAGTGAAAATTGTCTATATTATAAACATTTATAAACATTTTTTTGGTCTTAATTTAATTGTTTGGTCTTAATTTAAGGTTAAGGTTAGGCATAAGGTTAGGAGTGTGGTTAAGATAAGGGTTAGATTTAAAATCACATTTTTTTTTTTATAATTGTACAAATAGGCTGTGGTAACTAGTGAGGACCCCATAGGTGGGACTGTCTGTTCCTCTCCGCGCCGTGGTAATCTGTGTGGGAGCTCGAGCTGGGGCCTTTAGGTTCTCGCACTTGACCTACCGCAGGGAATTAGGCTCTCTTCGACATCAACGTGCGCTTAAGATAATCACTAAATTGGGCATTACATTCAGCAATAGGATCTAAAGATACTCCAGCAACATGAAGTGGTCCAAACTGAACAAAAGTAGGCCTACATTTCAAACAAAAGAGGTGTTAGTGACGACTCAAAGATTAGTCTGGAGAGCCCTGTCCTGAAAAAGTGTTCAATTGCTCGCATGCAGGGTTAGAAAATTGTATTCATCTCCTAGAAAATTGCAGTTGAAAAAGCTCCCAGTTTCTCTGAGCTCAATTTGTTATTTTGCTCACGTTCGCGTCCACAACAGATTTAGATCATTATTTGCTAGGGCCTCAGCTCCTAGAAGAAGCATAATATGTTTTGTAGGCCTACACACACATATATTGTGTCCAATTAATTGTGTAGGTTTCAACAAGGTATAGGAATATAAAAAGCTTAAAAATCCTTCCAAGAAATGGGCTAGGCCTAATATATTCCTATATTGGAATTATGATTTTAATATTGCCTTTTTGCGTCAGCAACGCCTGATAAGCCAAACACACGGTTTGCTGTTGTGGCTATTTATTGTCAAAATACTTTGTTGAACCAAATAAAATGTGAGGTGGCCCAAATACACATTGTATGTCTGTTTGTGTTTTCGATTAATCTAACAGCGTCGGAAGACTTCAGCAAAACAAACGCATCAACACGTCTCTTCCGCTCTCTCTCTGATGTAACTTGTAATTCAACTCAGTGGGACAACATTGGGTGGAGCAAAGGTTATTGACCGTTCGCTGTCAATAACGGCTATAAAACCCTCTCACTTCTATACATTTTTATATAATCTTTTACTGGCGAATACTCTGAACATTTTCTTTGCAATAAAAGCTGTCACTTTCCGGCCTAATTCGACATTGTGTTATGTGTTTCAAGTCGATTTGCTTTGCACTCCTCGCAGCAGTGTGTGTTTGGACAGCCCTTTAAAACAGCAGAGGCTATTTAATGAGGAACGCACATGGCTCGCAATACGGATCGTAAAAACGCTTCAGTGACAGGACCCTCCTAAACTGAGTATACAGAAGATTCCCCCATACAGCCACTATCCCCTCCTCCCTGTGAGACTGTAGCTTCAATTATTCATCAGTTTATTTTACCATATGCTTGTGTTGGGAAACGACCGCATGCTTTGTTTCCTTATCAAGTGTGGAAACAGTGAGCTGTAGCCTATTAAAATCACGGAACGGTGATAAAAAACGAATTAAGCACAGGCCTGTCATAATTTCCCCATCATTCCATTCACCCAGACAAACGGTGACTGAAATGAGCTTCTGGTGAGAATAGGCTACTAACACTAGATAGACTATTTCTGGTTTACGTTTTTTCTACTCTCATCTTTTATCAATATTAAAGAGTAGGCGGGCTTATCTATAACGAGCTTAAGTTGATAACCTATGATAGCCTTTAGCCTTACACTGTAACGGAAAAATGACATTTTAGGTATTATTAACAGTAAAAATCAAAAAACGTATCTTTGGAGCGCCAAAAACCTTTTAACCACTAGTTGGTGCATTTTGAGTCGTGCCTTGTAAGAGGCTATATTCGTTGCACCAGTGAATGCTGTACCAATTTAACTTCAATGATTTACCATGGCTCATCAATTAAAAATGTATAGGGGACAGATTGGAGTGGCCAGATTTGGGGGATATTTTCACTAGATGTAATCAAAAGTAGGGTCATTTGGAGAAAGGATTGCTGACATAAATTTGACATTTCTAGCTTAACGCATGATTGAGAAATAATTAATTGAAGTTGGAATATTTCTGACATTTTCGTCTTAGCCAGGCCTCCTTTAAGACCATAATGCTTCATCTGTAGGTGCTACAAAGCACAGATTGGTGTCATATGAAGCTTTACCGCTTGCTCCGTGATATCAGCTATATATTTTTATAAAATATTGAAAAATATAAAACATGAACATTGAAAATATAGGCTACCATTTTGGATTTGGCTAATTTCTCTATATATTGCTGAACATTATATACTCTACAGCCTATCAACGTTCCAGACTGGGATCTCTGCTACTTTTAGTCATTTGTAAGTATTATCAATGAGTGAATATGAAAATGGATTCAAAATTGTCGCCCTCTGCTGGTGATTTGCAGGATGTGCAATGATGCAAGTAAAAGGAGGGTTGTGATTGGTTACATTGCCTACTTTGTCAATTTCTCTGTATAAAATGGTCCATAAATTTAAAACTAGCAGAGATCGCACTCTGGAACTTTGATATGCCTGTAGAGTAGGTAGACCTGTACTATGTTAAACCATAGGCCTATATTGAAAAAAAAAAAATAACCAAATCAAATAACCAATTTTTTCAAATTGTTATAAATGAATGTAAGAAAAGTGTTATTGAAATCAAAATACTACTAATATCACAGAGCAAGTGGCAAAGCTTCATATGAAACCAATTTCTGCTTGTAGCACCTACAAATAAAAAATTATAAAGTCTTAAAGGAGGCCTGGGTAACTCGAAAATGTCACAAATATTCGAAATTCAAGTCTTTATTTCTCAATTATGCTTTAAGATACACATGTCAAATATATGTCAACAATTCTTCCTCCAAAGGACCCTTCTATGGATTCAATTTCGCAAAAATCCCCCAAATCATGGTATTTTTTTGTTTTTCGTTCGTGAGGAATCCCCCAATTTGAAGTAGGTGTATAGTGTAAACCAGATATGTGGACCTTGGACAACTCAGCAAAACACTGATGAAGATACAATTAACTGTAGACGAGATATGACACTTGTCACAATGTCAAAACAACCTGACTGTGCTTATGGAATTTGTCAGTTAGACTTCAGATGAAATATGTTCACTAGGCCTATTACGTGCAGTGTTCCACCTCTTATACTGACTGCATTAACATTATTGATAGGCTAATATCTACGGGTACGCCCAAGACGCCCGTGCATGCGATGAATCGTTGATCACCTGCGACGTCATACATAGGTTAGGCCTTTAGGCCTAAAAACAACATTCGGCACAAGGGGAATCGATCTAAAGCAAAATCCACAATACATATACTCTCGTGCGTGTTTTTGTTTGTTTTGTGTGTCTTAACAGCCTGAGCTTGAGAAGTCATTCTTGAGAAGTCGCTTCTCTTCTTTGCCTCAGTGTTACAAGGACCCCATATGTTCGTAAGGATCAGACCGCTAGTCGCTCGGGCGACGGTAATTGGCGAGGCTCTGTAGCGGTCACGCAGAACAGGGGCCCGTTGAGACCGCGGGGAGAAGGTGGCAAATGACGGCTAATCGTCTTCTAGGGGCATCATGGTCGCCTGACTCTGAAAGGGGACTACACGTGTATAAATGTAAAAAGACACGCACAGTGTATTCTTCATTGACAAAGAGGTGTGTACAACGGTCAGTTATCCATGTATGCGCGCACACTACTTATTTCACAGGACATTGTGTGCATAAAGTTGCCATCTTTAGGCTACTTAGGCATAAATCAAGTTTGTTTTGGAAAAACATTATGGTAGATTTTGATATAATAAATTCCGAAGATTCTTTTTTTTTGTCCTAGTTAATAATATTGCCACAATTTCATGGCCATAATTCGAAAGGCCTACAAATTATATCTTAAATCCGTATGGCATTTTGACAATCTCTGTGATTGCTTATATTTGACTATATATAACCACTAAAATATAGAACTGTTCCATATATCAGTATGGGAAATAACATAGGTAAATAAAATTATTCCCTTCACATGCAACAGTGCCGAGATTATTGAATGGAATTTAATTGGGCCTAACAAGTTATGTTATGCAACATATAGCTTAATTTAGATGCATGTAGGCCTACACATCTCCCATACGTAAACACAATAATTACTGTAGTCTTATTGATTCCCCAATGATTCGTGTAAATGAGGAGAAGTGGGAGCACAGGCGTTTTGCAGAATGAGAGCGGAATTAAAACGTTAATAAGATGACATGATTCATCATTATAAGACATCATTATAATATAACACATTACACATGTATATCAGTGAATAGATTAGGCAACAAAGTCATTTGATAATATGTGGCAACATTTGGAATTACGATTTGAATTATTAGCCTTGCATAAGAACATGACTATCTAGCATCAAAATAAAAACAAAAAGCATAACTGTAACACAAATAGAATATTAAACACACCAATAACACTTATGATAACATCAATATAAACGTTGGTTGTTATAATAGCCTGATAATAATCATCATAATATAACATCACGTTTAATATAATAATATATTAACCTTACCTTCAGGAAAAACAATTCTCATTTTCAAGTAACTTGTTGTGAGTCGAATAATTGAAGCTTTATCAAGCTGAGACGTGATGGCAGAAGGTAAAGGCAATAGTTTGGCCAGCTCATAGAATTCACTATTTTCCTTTTCCCGTCGAGTCCGGGCAGCATTTTTCGATTTTTCTTTCATTTTCAAATAATTATATTTTCTTCGATCTTGGCGTGAATTCACCAAACAACAAAAGTCAGTCAATATAGAGATCTCAGTTCTAGATAATTGTACTACTTTGACACCCATGCATTCTGTTTTACGCGCTGGCTCTTCCAATGCACGAACTGTATTTCTCGGGCGCAGATACCTTGTGTGGTACGTCAAGATAACACCGTAGCTGCTCGGTTCTCCTTCCTGACTAAATCCAGAAACAAAATATGAACATTCCCATGTTACTTCCAGGAAATATTAAGTTGGCGAAGAAGGGTCTGAGTATCCTGTATATTATGAGGTGTAATCGGCCATAGCTCCAGATTCACTGTACATGCCATCCACTTGGGCCCAACATCTCTGTGAGGAGTTCAGGTCCTTCACACCGTTGCCGAAGACATCATATTCCTCTGAAAAAAATTATATATATGCGCGAATACATTAACACTTTGAACCTAATATTGTTCAAATAGGCATAGGCCTACTGGTGTAAAATTGTACTTTGCACTCGTTCAATTGCACCAGATAGGCCTTGTAAAATGTGAACATCACACTTGTGGTGACCATTGATTGCAATGCGCATTACGCACCAATTAGGTTGGCTTACTAAACTTTAGTAATTAGCCTAGAGACAGAGTGCCAATACGCGCACACACATTTTAGTAGTCTATAATGACTGTATTTTCGTTTCAAGGCAGTGTCAGATACAGTATTGGAAACATGCTAGATTATCAACCTACCTCGGAGCGCGGATTACAACCAAACCCAATTTTCTTTCCAGAAATCTGCAGCAATGTTACCTCTTCTCACTTCTGTTCTCATATCCTAGTTTCCCCGAAAATCCTCAGTAGAACTTCAACTACGACAGCAGAGACACACTAGACTTCCCTCATCTCTGCTTTAGGGATGTGAGTGTATCAAAAATAGTTTACAAACCCTCCTCTGTTTTTAACTCTATCTCCATATTTCTCCCGTAGAATCTGAGAACGGCCCTCCCCCGCGTTTCTACCAGCCAGCCTGTCCCTCATTGGGCAGTATGTAGTCTGTTCCATTTCCCTATTGGGCATTGTTATTATAAACGTGTTGGTGCTCATGAGAATCCGGGATTTGCTCGTATAGATCCTCACCTCTAGCCTTGTTGAAATCATCATGGGGACACGATAGAGAGCCATACGGCTAACGTTATTCGTTTATTAGGTAGGCTTATACGTTGATATATTCATATTTTTTTTATAACGATACATTGTTTTAGATACTTGTTTTAATGCTGTGTGAACCAAGTTTAGCATATAGGGCTAGTCGTTTAACGTTATCGTCTGATTCTCCAGATGAAAAATAAAACTTTCATATTTGATAGGCCTGATAAGTAAATATAGGCTACGTTTAGGGCTATGGAAAATAAATTAGTAGGTTAATAATGAAAAAGTATAAACACGGTTATGGTAAAATTTCAAAATGTCAAGTGGTTCAAAAATAGTAGGTATGCGAAATGTTTTTAAAATGTAATAACTCGGGATAGCAGGTTAGATGACTATGCACTATAGATGGACTTCAATTCCATAACATAACCTGAGGTATGTTGACAGACCAGTGCCACAATGCATTTAGTCCGCAGATCGTATCAACTGCATCAGGCAATTGAATAAACTGCCAAACGAGATGGCAGACATGTAAACGCTAAACGTCTAGGGCCTATAGGGCACATTTTACGCAATACTCATTAATAATGTACGTTAGTGATACTGATTAAAATGGCAAATGTTGCAAAATTGAAGTGATTCTTTATTGAAAATATGAGGAATATATGAAAAGATAGGCCTATAAAACGGGAAAAGATAGGCCTAGATTATATGTCGACGGGACATTTTTCACACCATTTCGATACCTAGTGATTTTCGTAGGGTAGGTGAGTATTTTCGCTTACCCCTAACCCTTTTCCTAACCTCAGTCTCCTTACCTGCTACGAAAGTCACTTCAGTATCGAAGTGGCGTGATAAGAGTTTCCCATATGTCGACCTTTCCGTTTTATTTCCGATAAAACAGACAATTGCACAAAATAACATCGCATATGACTAACGGCAAAATATATAATTATAGCCCCAGCAGTTAATATACAAAATAAGAATG
The DNA here is from genome assembly GCA_030435695.1 of Brachymystax lenok tsinlingensis. Lineage (NCBI taxonomy): Eukaryota > Metazoa > Chordata > Actinopteri > Salmoniformes > Salmonidae > Brachymystax > Brachymystax lenok. The sequence goes on from CM059789.1 coordinate 47,979,928, forward strand.
AGTTAATGCATTGTAACCCAGGTTTAAACAATTAGGCCTATGCGAGATCAATTTGGAACGTAATAGGCCGTTTTTTCTCTCTGATGTGGACACCATATTGGGATACGTCAACGGAGAGACAAGTGTGCCCTTGCCCATGCACTCTCTCCCACCCCATCCACTCTTCTAGTCTTTCTCCCATCATGTGTGTTCGTATTTCTTTCACTTTGACACCGCCCCCCCGGATGATAGGATATCTCCTGCGGCGTGAGAGGAAGAAAATATCCCAGGATGCGGTGCATGCACGGAGTAGTTGACGGCAGTTTAACCTTAAAAAAAAAAAAAAAAAAAGACTACTAATTAGACTGAAAATATATGTGGAAAATAGAATAGAAAACACTATTATTATTGAAATACTATTTTTTTTATTATTAAAATACTATTATTATTAAGTCCCCAGGATGGACTCAAAATGATGGCACATAGTAAAAAACCTCTACCTAGGCTACCTCCACTGGGTAGGCATTTTTAGCCTATCATGACGAAATTCACAGCAACATGTCCCTATGTCATTGATGGTCTTAATCGACAGTAATGTGGCATGCCTCAAGTTAGACAATCTAACGACGTTTCGTCTAAATGGCCGTAAAGAGTCAAAGCCGGGGTTTTACTAAGATAACATGACTCTGACTAAGATAACTAAACATAACATGTTTTAAGATGGTGTCTGAGAGCAAAACATGTATGTGTTCATGATAGCCTCATCTTTCTATAGAGGGGTCATATTAGTGTGTAGCCAAACTGATAATACAGACGAAAGTTGGCAGATCACTGGTAAAACTTCAGATGAGTCCCATGAAGTGACGCTTGTGGGGGTAGCAGAGAAAACCAGAGAACATATTAGTTTGTAGACCAAACTGTTCAGATGATAGAGACGTTTTTGTGAGATGTCTCATGATGTGACAAACACAGCTGTAGCTCGACCACCTTCCACCACAGATGTGGAAGGCCGCATTGGCAGGTGCAGTAGATTAAGACACAGCCCATGCAAAAATATCTCTAGCTAGCTTAAACAGAAGGATTTTGATGGGGATTCTTTCAGTATGCTAATTAGATGAGACTCCATAGTTTTTAACTCGAAAATGTGGATTATTACATTAGGCACTGCTAGGCTAATATCCATAACTAACCTTAATGCAGTAGGCTACACTACCAAACAACATACACCTATAATAAAATACAGGTCTAGCACTGTGGCCTGCACAGCCTACTATTTAGCTATATGGCCTACTCAGACGAAAATCATCAAATTACATTGGAGTCCCTGTCACACTTTGGCTATAAAGTAACAATTATGTTCATATTTAATTGAGCTCAAATATGGGATACCCTACATATAGACTGAAAAAAAGTAGCCAGTGCTATTTTTTGCAGAGACAAAGCAATGCATTCCCTATGGTTTAATTCCCATACAATCGGCCTATTAGCCTTCTGCAATTCTGGATCCAATTGTGAAGCGGTGGAAATATGGCGATCACTTGGTGAACCTGACTGCTACAGGAGAGGAGAGTGAGTCCAGCGTAGGGGTGAAAGTACAGATGTAAATTATGCTCACCACAAACACTACCAAATACTTGAAACTGTTTGACATGTTTATTTGACCCATGTCTGATTGACAGAGTTGTTCTTTAGGACCATACGGTTTCCATATTCAGATGAAACCATAGCAGAGGAAAATGGCCCCAGTGACAGACTGTATACTATAGAAAGGACATGGTGGTGCAACCAGACAGACAGTGTCAGTAGAGAAAGTAGTTGCACATGCAGTGTAGTTTGAGATGAAATTGTGTGCTTATCGGTTTATCGGTAATTATTTGCATGAAATGTTTTTTTGGCATTGATAGTAAGTGTAATATAGAACATAACAACATATAGGTCACTATCGCAAAGTTAAAAAACGCCCAAATCATTTCAAGACTTTTCAAACCAAACAAAAGTATTTTTCAAAAGTCATTATATTCAATCAACAGAGAAGTTACATCTGCTTCAATTGATTGGACAATCCAAAAATCAGAACAAAGTCGCAGCTGGAATTTGTCTCATAAGTTTGGTTCTAAAATATAGTTGTCAGCTCTCCCAAGAAAATAAAGAAATACAGTTACAACATACTAATCAATGAAACACTTTGAGACACCTTTACCTCTATGTATTTTGGTATGTTCTTCTGTTCCTTGTATGACTGTCTATGGCAGTTTAATCAGCTTCAATAGATGAATCTTCCACAAAGAAAGAAGAGAAGAAGAAGAAGGAAAGGAGAAGGCTATTCTGTGCCATACACTAAGGATTGTGGGGAAGGGGGGGGGCAGTACCTGTAGCCCCACAGCACTACAGGGAAGCATGTTTCACACACCTGCACAGAATTCCAGTTCCACCCCGACAGCCTAAATAAACTAAACCCGGGAGCAGCTTTTCCCTGTTGGACACTGATGCCACATTTTTTCCTGCAGTTAACCACCACGCTTTGTGTTGCTCTCTCTTACTACTGTTATTCTTCATCTCAACAACGTCTCAATAAAATATGTCACGGCTCCCCCACCACTCTCCAGTCCCTAAATCAACTGAGAAAAACAAGCCACCGTTTATCAGATTTTATTTTCCTCACCACCTGTTCAAAAGTTGGTGGATTTGGGGAGTTTTAGATAGTAGGCCAATGCCTAGAAATATAATTTACATAATATGACTGGGGAATGATATGATATACTGCAACAAAATAGGTATTCATTGTATTACACAATGTTGATGAGGTAACTTCATAGCCCTGTCTTTCATGAGTAGATCTATTGACTGACCGATCATTGTACAGGGTCCCATTAGGCCAAACAGTTTCTCAAAGCCCATGACCCAGACTCTCCCTAGTTCCTTAACCCTGTATCCTCATTCCCTCCCTCCCTTTATATTAGGACCAGACAGGCATGGGACCCTTTAAGGCACATGTGTCAAACTCATTCCACAGAAGGCAGAGTGGCTGAGGGGTTTTCACTCATCCCTTGTCCTTGATTGATAAGTTAAGGCCACTAATTAGTAAGGAACTCCCTTCACCTGGTTGTCAAGATCTTAATTGAAAGGAAAAAACAAAAACCCACAGACACTAGGCCCTCCATGGAATGAGCTTGACATCCCTGCTTTAAGGCTAACCTCCAGTCACACAATCACAATCATCACATCATCAGTGTAAACATACCGAACATTGGCGTCTAAAGACACACATGGCCATTGTCTCTTGTCATTTTTATATGGTCATTTCGGTCATTGCCATCATGTCACTCATGATGATGTCATCATGTTGACGTATCACTTGACGGATCCCTTGACGGACATGCCTCCCATGGCCTCAGCGACTTCACTGTTGACCTGGGCAGCGATGAGGGCAGGGGTCACGCTGAGGTGGAGGTCATACTGCTGGTCCAGACCCAGGTAACTGTCACTCATCAAGTATAGCGTGTAGATACACCTGGAGGGAGAGGAGGGGGTTACCAGGGGAAGTAAGAGTTTGTGGTGGGATAAATATCAATGAATCAAACTATATTATAAAGCCCTTTCACACCGGCAGCTGTCCCAAAACGCCTAAAATAACCGGACTTAGACCCCAAAGAAAAAACGTTTCAATTTTTTTTAACATTCCTGTACGTACTTTCCGGTTTTCTCGGGTGTAGAAGGCCAGGGAAACGGTGCTGCGGTGTCGGCAGTATCCGATGCTCTCTGCGCTCCACCTCTCCTAGAACCAGAAACCAGCCCTCATCCTTCTTCTTGGGGAACCTGGGGGCCTGGGCCTTACTGTCCTGCTTCCTCTGGAAAACATGATGACAAATCAACTTTTCAGCAGTCAACTAACGCCAATAATGTGTGTGTGAGCTCCTTTATACATGTGTGTATGTACCCTCTGCTGGCCAGTGTTGATGCGCTGCAGTGAGACTTGCAGGACGTACTCCTGGTCAGCGTGGACGTCCAGCCAGCTTCTGTCGTCCCTGAGCTTCCCCCCGGCCGCAGGGAGGGGGCGCTCTGTCTGCGCCCCACACCCCTCCCACCAACCCTTCACACTCAGACGCACCTCCGCCACCGGCAGATGGCTGAGGAACGACCAGGCCTGGAGGAGAGGAGGGGAGAGGAGAGGGAGGAGGGATAGTAAGAGGGAAACAGAGAGGGGTGGTGAGAAATGAGAGAGGGAGAGAGAGAGACAAGGAAATGTGTCAGAACGGAGTGCAGAGAGAGAGAGAAAAGAGGAGGGAGAGAAACAAAGAGCCAGAGGTGAAGAGAGAGTGAGTCAGACTTAAGTGAGAGCCTTGTTTAAGATGGACATATCTATCTGGTAAGACTAGAGCATTTGATGAAAGCTTGATTCAATCAAACACACACAACTCCCATGGTCTTAGGTGCCTCTTAAAGCTTTGTCATGGTGACTTTAACATCTCTGACTCGAATGGAGAACACAAATCCAAAAGGGGATAGAGAGCAAGAGAGGTAGAGGGAAGGTAGAGACAGAGATCGTATGGATGATAGGTGTGTGAATGTGCGTGTGAATGTGTGTGTGTGAATGTGTGTGTGTGTCTGAGTGTGTGTGTGTGTGTGAGAGAGTGTTTTCCTCCTGAAGACCCTGTCAGTGTCAGGGAGGGACTGGAATGGGAGAAGGAGAAAAGCCTCTCAGATTCACCCAACAAAAGCTATTTATGTAAGGATTACTGTCCCCTGGCGAATCAGACTGGGACGTTGCCACGCATCTAGTTATTTAATTAGCCAGGCCGCGGTGCCATGGGGGGGAGAGCGTTGAGGGGCTGGGAGGAGGGGGAGCGGGGACATTGATTGGGCAAGGCCGCTGGGCTGGCAGTGGCGCCTGGACGCTCTCATTACAGCTGCAATTAGCACTTAGATTGGTGCTGTAAACCCTCGTGTTGGACCATAATAGGAGATCCTGGAGGTACCTTGGACCACCGCGACAGACTGATGCTTCTCACTGTGTGTGTTTGTGTGTCTGTGTGTGGGCTGACGTTGGTAGAGTGTGTGTATATGTTGTTTGGTAGTGCTCTGGTAGTGTATTTGAGAACGTTACATGAATAGAGAGATGAGGCCGACACCTTGAAAGTATTTCACGTTATTTCACTGTGGTGGAGGACAATGGAGACTGGAGGGTTCATGGTGAAGCGTATGTACCCCTAGAAACCCTCTGTTTCGATAGGAAAGTGACACTTTACACATCCAGAATGTTAGAAGGTTGTTACCTGGGAGATCTGATGGGGCTGAAGCTCCTCCCCCACGATGGCAGCAAAGGTGTTCTCCTGTCCCTCGCAGACGGCAATCAGCTCAGGGAGCCCTTCTATTGATCCGTGAAAGCCCCTGGCTCCACCCTTCCCTCCCTTGGAGCTCCACCTGCTGCGGGGAACAACAGGGGGCATATCTAGTCATGTGATTTTAAATCCTAACCACACTTCCTGCTGTGTCGTCGCCACTGGAACCTCTGTCCTCTCTCATCCCTCCATCCCTTTCTCCTTTCTCCTTACCATATTTATTGAGTTTGCACAAAATGATTCTTCACTGCAGGACGCAGTGTCGCAAATCCACATGGTGTGTATGTAAAAATAATTAAGATTGCTTTGGACACTCACTCTTGAATTTCCTCTCTCTCTCTGTGTGTTAGTGTGTGTGTGCGCGAGCGCGAGCTGCCCTGAGGTTAGCAGAATGCAACTGATGCTGCTTGATGATAAGAATGTTTGCAGAGTTTGATAGTGTCTGTGGATTATAAAATGGTCCATGTCATAGAGCGTTAATTAAAGAGTCCTAGCACCATTCTCATCCTGTGTGTGTGTGTGTGTGTGTGTGTGGAAGGGTCAGTAGAGTCATGTTGTCTACCTGAACAGGTAGAGATGTTGCTGCTCTATGGTAGGTAGGGTCAGTATTGAGGAGTCATTGAGCCACCTGCCCTGAACGATCATCTGCACCAGGTTACAGATGCTGAGAGCAGTCACCAGCCAGCCCTCCTGGGCTGCTACGTCCAGCATGGCCTGGAGACAGACAGGAAATACTTTAGTTGAAAAATGTGTGCATTTATATGACTATATAAAATCCCCCACTGACATCAGTGTGAGATTTACTCACAATGAGTTACGTTACGATTTTGCACACTCAAATTCAGCATGTCTTTACACATTCATGCACATATGCTAAACAGCTACACAATAAATACAGCCCTCAATTTATCTAACACACTCCTCTCCCCTCCTTTTCGCAGGTTGACATTTGTTGGGATGAGTCTTGTCCTGGAGGCAGAACTGGGGCAAGCTGAAAAGTACAAATTGGCTATACTGCTTTTTGGTGTTAATTTAAGGTTAGGGTTAGGCAGTACAGTTAGCAGTGTTGTTAAGGTTAGTGTTAGGCAGTACGGTTAGCAGTGTTGTTAAGGTTAGGGTTAGGCAGTACAGTTAGCAGTGTTGTTAAGGTTAGGGTTAGGCAGTACGGTTAGCAGTGTTGTTAAGGTTAGGCAGTACGGTTAGCAGTGTTTTTAAGGTTAGGGTTAGGCAGTACGGTTAGCAGTGTTGTTAAGGTTAGGCAGTACAGTTAGCAGTGTTGTTAAGGTTAGTGTTAGGCAGTACGGTTAGCAGTGTTGTTAAGGTTAGGGTTAGGCAGTACGGTTAGCAGTGTTGTTAAGGTTAGGGTTAGGCAGTACGGTTAGCAGTGTTGTTAAGGTTAGGGTTAGGCAGTACGGTTAGCAGTGTTGTTAAGGTTAGGGTTAGGCAGTACGGTTAGCAGTGTTGTTAAGGTTAGGCAGTACGGTTGGCAGTGTTGTTAAGGTTAGGGTTAGGCAGTATGGTTAGCAGTGTTGTTAAGGTTAGGGTTAGGCAGTACGGTTAGCAGTGTTGTTAAGGTTAGGGTTAGGCAGTACGGTTAGCAGTGTTGTTAAGGTTAGGTTTAGGCAGTACGGTTAGCAGTGTTGTTAAGGTTAGGGTTAGGCAGTACGGTTAGCAGTGTTGTTAAGGTTAGGCAGTACAGTTAGCAGTGTTGTTAAGGTTAGGCAGTACAGTTAGCAGTGTTGTTAAGGTTAGGGTTAGGCAGTACAGTTAGCAGTGTTGTTAAGGTTAGGGTTAGGCAGTAGGGTTAGCAGTGTTGTTAAGGTTAAGTTTAAAATCATATTTTGTGCCAGCTAGTGACCACTCTGCAGAGCTCCCTCCAGAACAAGATTCAAAACGAAAAACGCTAACCTGCTCCCTCCCTCCCTCGTAAGGTTAGAGTTTGTCAAGCTCCGCTGCATTCTAACAAACTTAATTAATCAGAAAGTAATTCCCCGGCAGTAACTATGACTAAAGAGGACCTTGAGTGCACAGGCGAAGCCCCGGCAGAGTTAATCAAAATGCTAATGCAGTACAAATTAAAGTAGTACTGATTAACATTTCACAGAAGCTGAAGAAGCAAATGGATGGTGACAGAACTACGGCTGATGTCACTGGAGTCCCTGTTAGCTGGGCCATATTCATTAGGCACCAAACGGAAGAAAACGGACTGAAACTTCAGTCCAAAAAGAGACGCTTGATTTCATTTTCCGTTGCAAAACGTTTGGCTCTAATGAATACGATACCCTCGCCACATGAGGAAAAAGGCTCTGCTAGCCTGGCCTGGCAAAGCAGGAAGCCAGAAAAGTGGACAAGCAATGGACAATCACTACCAGACACACACACAGTCAGTGCTTCGCATATCATCCCCCCACACATTCATAGGCAGCAACAATGGCTTACAGAACCAGATCCTACAGGCAGACATGGACCAAATCTCTCCCAGGCATGGCCAATCACCAGCAGACCTGGGATCTGGTGGCCAGGGCACTTGGTGGGCAGGCCTGGTTGTTAGGAGCAATTCCTGATAAGGCTCTTTTTACGAGGAGATACAACTCATCTCCACACCTCAACAGCCTCCTGAGTGACAGGGCCTCCTGCCGGTCAGGATCCACATTATGTGTGTGTGCGTATTCTAAGATTGTGTGTGTGTGTGTGTACTGGAACTATCAGCAGTAATTGTGTGTGTGGTGGTTAGGTTAGTGGCAGACAGTGCAGTCTGTCTTGTTAAAGACGTGCTGTCCCTGTGAGGTCCTGTGGTCAAACCTGACTGTCTTCCACACTTTCATGCTAAGAAGCCAGAGACCCAAAAGAGATACAGTTTTGTCTTATCAACAACGGCAAAAACATATCCAGATCCATTATCACACTGAAATGGAAATAGTTTGAAAACAAGTCAACAATGATTATTTAGATTATTTGAAAACCCTGTTAGGCATTTGGTCTACCAGTCTCCTGGCATCTGATGCCCTCCATGACACCTCCATGACATGTCTATGCCCAGGGCTCTAAAGTGCAACCATTTGGTGGCACATGGTCCTGGATATTTTGCTGTGCGATCTGACATTTTATTTTGGGAGCACCAGTGAAACCCGACAAAAAAAAAAAGAATGGCCAGGTAATAATGGTTGTAATGATATGCTTCACTGTGCAGTTGTTTCTGAGTGCCCTAGCGTAGATTCCTTCAATCCAAAGCCTATTTGTTCAAAGTAAAGAATATTGAAGATTTTCCAGTTTGCATCAGTGATCTGTATTTTTCCTTCAACTTTCTGAAGACGTAACGGCATGGGAATGGCCGTGTGCACTATCCACCACTTCGTGTAGCCAGTTAGCGACGCCGAAACAGTCATTTCTCAAGGCTTTCCCATAAAACTTTTAATTAAATGTTAACTGCAAAGTAGACTTACCTGGAAGAATGATATGATATCTTGATGGTTTGTATCAACAGAGTGGTCTTTTATTTGGCAAACTCTATTGCACAAGCAGACCAGCCAAACACTTTGTAATTTAAATGACAGGTTTTTGTATCAACATTTTAGCTTTTGACAATAAATATTCGTTTTATAGCACAACACGTGCCTCAAAAGTAGCTAGAATTCATATAGGCCCAATATCCTATATTTCAATCAATTAAAAAAAATATATATTTTGGTGCTTCTATATTTTATGTTGTGCTTCTAACTTTTTTAAAGTTGGGAGCACCAGTGCTACCAATAAAAAACAATTTAGAGCCCTGTCTATATCTTCTCTATGTCATCCCTATGTCACCTCTACTGCGTTCTGTCCTGATCATGCTACAAAGTGGCTCCAAGCACTAAGCAGAAACTGCCTCCGTCATTAGACAAGCCTTCCATTTCTCATATTAAATGAACAGGGAAGAGCTTTCTTCCACTCAGAACATCTGAGTACTGGTGCTCTGACTGACTGACACATGGAAATGTGCTCAAGGTCTGAATCCCAGGGCTGAGAGAGGATCCATTCTGGGATGTATGAAAGCAAGCTGTTCTTTTTGATGGGAACAAAAGGACAAGAAAACAGAGGAAGTATTTCAGAGGTGCACTGTTCAGAAAGGAGCAGGGCGGTGGATGTACCCAGAGGGATGTAGTGTGTGGTACAATACATAAACCTATACAGCAGATCTTACACACAGCCAGCCACTAACCTGACGGATGCGCATGGCGTTGTGCAGCACGGTCTTGGTGTCGGTGCCGTAGTCGGAACAGGGCAGCTGGGCGCGGCTGAAATGGGCCTGCAGCAGCAAGTGGGTCTTGGTGTGGGCACTGTCGTAGCTGTGGGGGTTGACCTGCAGGGGGAGACGCTGAGCCAGCTCACTGTTCAGCTGGTCCTCGTTGTGCCTGACGGGCAGCTCCCCGTACTCCTCAGCATCCTGGAGAAGGGGGAGAGGGAGGGCAGGGAGGGGGAAGAGAGGGAGAGAAGAGAGAGGGGGATATAAAGAAAAAGAGAGAAGGAGAGAGATGGAAGGGGAGAGATGTAAGTCAGTGAGGAGGAAGTCAGCTCCATGCTGTGGTTCTGTGGTTTGATCCTTTGTTTCAGTCATCTCTGTTAAAACAGCTGCATCAGGATCACTGGCTCTCCTCACCCAAGAGAGCTGTCCCCCTAAATATATTTAAGAGCAAAACCTCTCAGCGAATGAAGAAACCTTAAGTTATAACTGTCCACACCTGCTCATAAAATCCTACGAACAGTCAGCAACTACACGGCAATTTTCCACAATATAACGTTTTTTTTTTAAATACAATGTACAGTGGTGGTTTCTTTCATATTGTTAGAGTCTGTGCTAAACTGTGAATGGCCGATGTCGAACAGCCAAACACTCCGTCTAACACTTATGTCTACCCACATCTCTATTCCTCCATCCTCATAGGATATGTATAGGCTATATAAAACGATTTGGTCTAATATAAAACGATTTGATCTAATATAAAACGATTTGGTCTAATATCAAACGATTTGGTCTAATATCAAACGATTTGGTTTAATATCAAACGATTTGGTTTAATATCAAACGATTTGGTCTAATATCAAACGATTTGGTCTAATATCAAACAATTTGGTCTAATATCAAACGATTTGGTCTAATATCAAACGATTTGGTCTAATATAAAACGATTTTGTCTAATATAAAACGATTTGGTCTAATATAAAACCATGATGCTCTATCAATCGGGCTGTGTTTAGTGCTGATGGTGTGTTCTGTGGTGAGGCTTGTTTGTGGGGTTTCAGGGGAGACCGATGCATGGACATGCATGGCTCTTTTTTTGTGTTACTCTAATTCACTGCAGTACGTTAAGTTTCCCCAACGTACTTCCATCAACAGAGGACCAGCGGAGACATTTGTCATTGGGCCTACCCTGCTCTGGACTGTTAAGCCGACATCCATCACCAGAGAGATGCAGTGTTAGAAAAGAGGGGGATTGAGGAACAGAGGGAACGATGAGGGGAAAAACAGGACTAAAATGATTGATATGGCAGTGGTTTAGTGTCTGCATGCAGATGTGCAGGAGATAAAGACAATAGATCTTTATACAGAGATCACAACAACACACTAACTCCCCTACTCACTCCATCCAGCAATCAATCCATCCCTGCCTCCCTCCATCCATCTCTCCTGCACACTTTCTCTTTAGTGACATTTACAGACAGGGAGGAAAAGGCGAAGGTCGGGAAGGACAAGAGAGAAATAGAGGGAAGAGCAAGAGAGAAAGAGCAACATACTTTCCCCACATACTCTTTCAGTGTGTGTGTGTGTGTGTGTGTGTGTGTGTGTATAGTAGGTCACTTGTGAACTTCAGGAAGAGGAAACAGTAGAGCTTCAAAGGTGGGGGTAGACAGGGGCAAGGAGCGGAGGATCTGGCTGGGGGGAGTGTGGGAGAAAAAGAGGGGAAGCTAATTTCTAAACCTTTTCTGCATTTTCAACATTTCTTTCCCGACAGTTCCTCTCTAACCTGTGATCCTTCACCCTCCCCTCTTGTCGATATGTCTGGGTGAGAGCCATCATGGGGGGGTCAGAGGGTGGAGGGGGCACAACGGGTTATCTGACACAGCTATGACCCCCATTGAGGAGAGGTGTGAAACCGCTTTGTGTCCTAATGATCCCACCAATTACCAGCCACCAATCAACAGCCTCACTAGGAATAACAGACTAAAACAGGGAGTAGAGGGAGAGGAGGAATAGGTACTCTCTATTAACAGGGAAAAGGAGGAAGAAAACCATATGGAGGAGAACAAAGACACATACAGATAAAGAGGTGTTCATTTGACAGAACTGAGATCCAGACCTCAATCATGGCCATCTACCTATCTACCTACCAGCCAGCCAGCCAGCCAGCCAGTCAGCCAGTCAGCCAGTCCAGGACAGTCTAGTCCAGGACAGTCTATAGTAGAGGAGATAGATGCCCTGATGAAGACAATGTCATCATGTTCTGTGGTCATTCCCAGCAGTCAGCCAGACATACCGTGAGGACAGGGAGGATGTTCTGGATGGGCAGCTCAGCCCTCAGCCTCTCCTTGAACATCTTGACTGTCTGGTGCTTCAGGTAGTAGTAGTAGGAGGAGATACGACCGTACGTCAGGGGTTCAATGGTGCAATCATCCTGGAGGGAGGGAGACCGTAGGAGAAGAGACAGAGGAAGAGGAGGAGAGGAGGGAAGACAGAGAGGAGAGGAAACAGGGAGGAAGAGATGAAAGGAGACAGAGAGGAAAAGAAGAGGAGACAGGGAGGAAGACGGCGAGGGGAGAAGACAGAGAGGAAGAGGAATGAGAAGACAGGAGGGAAGACATGGTCAACTGTACCGATTCATGTTAAATCTATCAACACAAAACAATGGTTCCCTCGGTATGTGCCTGTGTGTCTTATATCTTCACACTGCCTTACTACTACAGGCAAATTAATTCCTATGAATACATGTGCACATACATGTCGTACACACAAACAATCCCCTACCTCTCCATACAGTAGGAACACTCCAGGTCTCGGAGACTCCGCTCCACCAGGGTGGACAGGTACTTGTTGATGGTCTCGTGGCTGATGTCATCCAGGCTGTAGTAACTGGACAACACAACAACCACGGTTAGACCTACACTTTGGCATTCTAGTTGTCAATTTGTTGAGGTAATCTGAAGAGATTTTACCCCATGTTTCCTGAAGCACCTCCCACAAGTTGGAATGGCTTGATGGTCACTTCTTACGTACCATACGGTCAAGCTGCTCTCACAACTGTTCAATAGGGTTGAGATCCGGTGACTGTGCTGGCCACTCCATTATAGATAGAATACCAGCTGACTGCTGACTTCCCTAAATAGTTCTTGCATAGTTTGGAGCTGGGCTTTGGGTCATTGTCCTGTTGTAGGAGGAAATTGGCTAAAATTAAGCATCGTCCACAGGGTATGGCATGGCGTTGCAAAATGGAGTGATAGCCTTCCTTCTTCAAGATCCCTTTTACCCTATACAAATCTCCCACTTTACTCCACCAAAGCAACCCCAGACCATCAATTGCCTCCACCATGCTTGACAGATGGTGTCAAGCACTCCTTCAGCGTCTTTTCATTTTTTCTGCATCTCACAAATGCTTTTCTTTGATCCGTACACCTCAAACTTAGATTTGTCTGTCCATAACACTTTTTTCCGATCTTCCTCTGTCCAGTGTCTGTTCTTTTGCCCATCTTAATCTTTTATTTTAATTGGCCAGTGAGATATGGCTTTTTCTTTGCAACTCTGCCTAGAAGGCCAGCATCCCGGAGTCGCCTCTTCAATGTTGACGTTGAGACTGGTGTTTTGCAGGTACTATTTAATGAAGCTGCCAGTTGAGGACTTGTGAGGCATCTGTTTCTCAAACTAGACACTCTAATGTACTTGTCCTCTTGCTCAGTTGTGCACCGGGGCCTCCCACTCCTCTTTCTATTCTGGTTAGAGCCAGTTTGCACTGTTCTGTGAAGGGAGTAGTACACAGCGTTGTACGAGATCTTCAGTTTCTTGGCAATTTCTCTCATGGAATAGACTTCATTTCTCAGAACAAGAACAGACTGACAAGTTTCAGAAGAAAAGTATTTGTTTCTGGCCATTTTGAGCCTGTACTCGAACTGACAAATGCTGATGCTTCAGACACTCAACTATTCTAAAAAAGGCCAGTTTTATTGCTTCTTTAATCAGAACAAGTTTTCAGCTGTGCTAACATAATTGCAAAAGGGTTTTCCTAATGATCAATTAGCCTTTTAAAATTATACACTTGGATTAGCTAACACAACGTGCCATTGGAACACAGGAGTGATGGTTGCTGATAATGGGCCTCTGTACGCCTATGTAGATATTCCATAAAAAATCTGCAGTTTTCAGCTACAATAGTCATTTACAACATTAACAATTGCTACACTGTATTTCTGATCCATTTGATGTTATTTTAATGGAAAATTTAGCTTTTCTTTCAAAAACAAGAACATTTCTAAGTGAACCCAAACTTTTCAACAGTAGTGTACATGTAACAGAAACTAGGAAGAGAGATTATATATCACATTTAGGAAAAAGACAACAAAAAAGCAGCAGCCACGTTTATAAAAGATCCTAGGCTATTTAAGAGGAAATTAAAACATTATCATTTTCAGATCTAGTTCCCAACTATTACTCCCAAATCAAGTGACTTCTGATAGGTCCAAAACACCACATGAGCAAGGACAATCCTTTAAAAGTCCCTAAAAAGGAGTCCATCTTTAGGGAAACAGCTGACACATCATACAACGCTTTTCTCCCTCTCCCTTCTCTCTAATAAACCCTCTGTAGCCGCTGCAAAGTTATGCTAAAACAGATAAATACTATTGGACATGTTTAAGATGTGGCCAGTGGCAGTAATAACTCAGGGGTATTAAAGGAGTCTATGGGGAGTCTGTAATATATGTATGTTTTTACTGCTTATTGATTTACTCATAACCCTGTGCTGACTATAGTAACGACCCCATGCTCCCCACACTAACACAGATACACTTCATCTAAACAGACATAAGGTATATTATCAACACACGTCACAGAACACACACACAGTATATTCTCTAGCTAGCACATAAAAATCAATACACAGAATAAACGGCACACATCGATCAAAAGCCACTGCATTTTAAGCATCAATAATACCACAGAATAGGCCTGTTTGTTTTCTCTGGGTTTGTTTTAGGGGTAAAACTGGGGTAACAGATAATTATTAAGACTTTAGACAAACTGTAGGTCTGGAAGAGCCTTGCCCTTGGGCCATGCCAGCCCACAGCCTGGAACAAACAAAATACCCTCACCACAAAATGATTCCCAGGTTTTGGGCCATACAGTATTTGCTGAGCTAAGACAACGCACAGCCAAAATGGCTTCCATGCGTGGCTCAGTGGCTCTAATGGGTAAGAGCTGCCACATGAGACATGGCCATAAGTGCACACAACTATGTGCTTCATTAAATTCTAATGACAAATAACATTTGAGTGTGTGTGTGTGTTTGGGGGTGGGCGTGTGTTTGGGGGTGTGTGTGTGGATGGGTGTGTGTGTGTTTGGGTGTGTGTGTGTGTGTGTGTGTGTGTGTGTGTGTGTAGGTATGTTTGGGTTTGTGTGTATGTAAAGCTTTAAAGTTAGTGGTATGAAAGTAGTGATGGTTATACAGCATGCAGAGGAGCTCAAGCTATTACAGGTCATCTGCAGAGGAGAGGAAATAGAGAAATAATATGAGATTGAAACAGAGGGGAGAGATAGAGCGAGAGATCGACAGAGAGAGGAGAGAACGAGCGTGTGCAAGAGAGATGGAGGATGAATACCAATGGCTCAGTTAACAGGTAGAAGGATGCTTAATGAAGGTAATTTGACAGTTGCCTCCATACTGATGTATAATAATGTATGTGTGTATGTAAACATGGACCCACTCACTGACATAGCCAACTCCTCACATTACACTTGCATAAACAATCCTCCCATGATTATCATTCACAATCATCTGTTGTTCTGTTGAAAACCAGAGGAGGGGTGGGGTGGGGGGAGAAACACAGAGCCCATTGGAAAATAATGCAGCGTCGAAACGGAAACAGTTGGGGAGTGGCGGCCATACTTAATGTGGGTTTAATGTTAAGTATGGACGTCATTATCATCACTCCACATGTCAACACAGCCCAGCAGCCAATGCGTTTATTACTGACCACATTTCACAGATCTTTACTGGGGTGTGAGAGAGTGTGTGTGTGAGAGAGAGTGTTATGGGCTGTCTTATTAAGTCACGTCCATTAGAATCATCACCATTAGGCTCCTGATGCTGCAAAAATACATTTATGGTGTGTGTGTTGTGTGTGTGTGTGTGTGTGTGTGTGTGTGTGTGTGTGTGTGTGTGTAGCAGCGTTAGATACAATCCTCTCCAGTCAATCATGTCTCCATGAGTAATGGAGTGACAAGGTGACTGTCTCCAGGGCTTGCAGGACAGATCAGATGGCCAATTGGCCATATATAAAATACAGCTGTGACAATGTGCTGTTGGGTGGTACACATATCTAACCCATAAATCACCTGATATTGCCGATACTAAACCAACTCTTTATAAAAAAAAATAGGACAGACTGAAAGGATATGTAGAGCTTGAAAAATAACTGGAAGGAGCTAAAAATGTATGTTAATCTTTAAACCAAAGATGCGTTTTCAACTTACATAACACAATATTTTTGTGCATGTGTGTGTGTGTATGTATCTATGTATCTATGTATGTTTGTATGCCAGGATTTAGCGGTAAATGTAGGCTGACAGCCGTGTCAATGCAAGCAGTCTGGAATGTTCGGGAATCCTCATCCTCAACGCATAGCAGATGTCTCTGCAGCACAGTGCTTCCTTCTACCCAGCCATCCATTAGAGGATAATCATTGTTCGTGCTTGTGTGTGTGTGAGAGTGTGTATGTACAGTTGAAGTCGGAAGTTTACATACACCTTAGCCAAATACATTTAAACTCTGTTTTTCACAATTCCTGAAATTTAATCCTAGTAAAAATCCCATGTCTTAGGTCAGTTAGGATCACCACTTTATTTTAAGAATGTGAAATGTCAGAATAATAGTTGAGAGAATTATTTATATCAGCTTTTATTTCTTTCATCACATTCCCAGTGGGTCAGAAGTTTACATACACTCAATTAGTATTTTGTAGCATTACCTTTAAATTGTTTAACTTGGGTCAAACATTTCGGGTAGCCTCGACAAGCTTCCCACAATAAGTTGGGTGAATCTTGGCCCATTCCTCCTGACAGAGCTGGTGTAACTGAGTCAGATTTGTAGGCCTCCTTGCTCGCACACACTTTTTCCAGTTCTGCCCACAAATATTCTATGGGTTTGAGGTCAGGGCTTTGTGATGGCCACTCCAATACCTTGACTTTGTTGTCCTTAAGCCATTTTGGCACAACTTTGGAAGTATGCTTGGGGTCATTGTCCATTTGGAAGACCCATTTGCGACCAAGCTTTAACTTCCTGACTGATGTCTTGAGATGTTGCTTCAATATATCCACATAATTTTCCTTTCCTCATGATGCCATCTATTTTGTAAAGTGCACCAGTCCCTCCTGCAGCAAAGCACCCCCACAACATGATGCTGCCATCCCCGTGCTTCATGGTTGGGATGGTGTTCTTCGGCTTGCAAGCCTCCCCCTTTTTCCTCCAAAAATAACAATGGGCATTATGGCCAAACAGTTCTATTTTTGTACAATCTTTTTCTCCAAAAAGTACAATCTTTGTCCCCATGTGCAGTTGCAAACCGTAGTCTGGCATTTTTTATGGCGGTTTTGGAGCAGTGGCTTCTTCCTTGCTGAGCGGCCTTTCAGGTTATGTCGATATAGGACTTGTTTTACTGTGGATATAGATACTTTGTACCTGTTTCTCCAGCATCTTCACAAGGGCCTTTGCTGTTGTTCTGGGATTGATTTTCATTTTTCACACCAAAGTACGTCCATCTCTAGGAGACAGAACGAGTCTCCTTCCTGAGCGGTATAATGGCTGCGTGGTCCCATGGTGTTTATACTTGCGCACTATTGTTTGTACAGATGATCGTGGTACCTTCAGGCGTTTGGAAATTGCTCCCAAGGATGAACCAGACTTGTGGAGGTCTACAATTGTTTTTCTGAGGTCTTGGCTGATTTCTTTTCCCATGATGTCAAGCAAAGAGGTACTGAGTTTGAAGGTAGGCCTTGAAATACATCCACAGGTACACCTCCAATTGACTCAAATGATATCAATTAGCTTCAGAAGCTTCTAAAGCAATGACATAATTTTCTGGAATTTTCCAAGATGTTTAAAGGCACAGTCAACTTAGTGTATGTAAACATCTGACCCACTGGAATTGTGATACAGTGAATTATAAGCGAAATAATCTGTCTGTAAACAATTGTTGGAAAAATTACTTGTGTCATGCACAAAGTAGATGTCCTAACCGACTTGCAAAAACTATTGTTTGTTAACAAGAAATTTGTGGAGTGTTTGAAAAAAAAGTTTTAATGACTCCAACCTAAATGTATGTAAACTTCAACTGTATGTATTGTATATGTATCTATGTGTGCGCCCCTGCATGTGTGTACATGTTTTGTTGCAGGGAGACAAACCGAGTGCTGTTGTGGCTGTACAATCATCTGTGTAATCACTAACTAAGGTTTGGTGGCTTTTAGTTATTCAGATAGACCAGAAACACCGTGTATAGAATATCAACTATATTTAGCATCTTCGTGAACTGCTAATTGGTATACTTAAAGGATCCCTCCAGATGAAATTCACGTCACTATTACGACTTAATTCCTGTCCTAGTTCCACCCTTAACACTGAAGTATGGCTCCTTATAAATATTGCACATCTCCACCTTCCTCCGTGTGCACAGCCCATACGGTCTATGGCACTCCGCGAATTGTAAACACACCAAAAAGACAGGGTCAAGGTAGTTTTGCTAATCACTAACTTATGGAGCACAGCACAGCTAGGTAGGTAGGACAAGGCGGAGGACCATCCATCCTACATCTTCTGCAATGGAATTGAATGATCAAAGATGAATACAGAGTTCAGCAGTAATACTGGTGTATTACCGTTGAAGCTAGCGGCTAGCTAACCTACTCCCTGGACCAGTAAAGCTAGCTAGCTAGGTAGCTACCGGTAACTATTAGCAACTGTAGATAATTGTTTCCAATGTTGTTTCAAAGATAAGAGTACCTGTAACTATGCTAGCTAGCTACCTTTGATCCGTCTTTTTGATAACCTCATTATCTGAAGTGAAAATGTTAGGTAGTTCGCTAGCTACTGTACTCAAAATCTGGCTAGCTAACTAAACAACAGTTGGAACGACCAAGCTGTCGTGTTTACAAGTATGCACACTAGCTGGCTACTAGATGACCAATATAACAGTTGGCCACAAAGCTTTTTGTAGGGAGCCAAGGAAAGCAACTATTCCTTTTATCAGTGATGGAGACTAGCTAGAATGTAGACCAATAATTTTATGGCAATATAGCTAGCTACTAATACAATAGCCCAACTTATTGGACACTGTTTGATGAGCCGGTTAGAATAAGGCCATCACTTGGTCAACTTATAAACCATACACCGTACCAAATTGGAGTCCACCTGTGGTAAATTCAATTGATTGGACATGATTTGGAAAGGCACACATCTGTCTATATCAGGTCCCACAGTTGACAGTGCATGTCAGAACAAAAACCAAGCCATGAGGTTGAAGGAATATTCTGTAGAGCTCCGAGACAGGATTGTGTCAAGGCACAGATCTGAGGAAGGTTACCAAAAAATGTCTGCAGCATTGAATGTCCCCAAGAACACTGTGGCCTCCATCATTCTTCAATGGAAGAAGTTTGGAACCACCAAGACCCTTCCTAGAGCTGGCCTCCTGGCCAAACTAAGCAACTGGGGGAGAAGGGCCTAGGTCAGGGAGGTGACCAAGAACCCAATGGCCACTCTGACAGAGATCCAGAGGTCCTCAGTGGAAATGGGAGAACCTTCCAGAAGGACAACCATCTCTGCTGCACTCCACCAATCAGGCCTTTATGGTAGAGCGGTCAGACAGAAGCCACTCCTCAGTAAAAGGCACATGACAGCCCGCTTGGAGTTTGCCAAAAGGTACCTAAAGACTCTCAGACCATGAGAAACAAGATTCTCTGGTCTGATGAAACCAAGATTTAACTCTTTGGCCTGAATGTTAAACGTCACATCTGGAGGAAACCTGTCACCATCCCTATGCTGAAGCATGGTGGTGGCAGCATCATGCTGTAGGGATGTTTTTCAGCGGCAGGGACTGGGAGACTAGTCAGGATCATTGATGAAAACCTGCTCCAGGACCTCAGACTGGGGTCAAGGTTCATCTTCCAATGGGACAACAACTCTAAGCACACAGCCAATTCAACGCAAGAGTGGCTTCGGGACAATTCTCTGAATGTCCTTGAGTGGCCAAACATCTCTGGAGAGAGCTGAAAATAGTAGCGACGCTCCCCATTCAACCTGACAGAGCTTGAGAGGATCTGTAGAGAAGAATGGGAGAAACTCACCAAATACAGGTGTGCCAAGCTTGTACTGTCATACCCAAGAAGCCTCAAGGCTGTAATCGCTGCCAAAGGTGCCTCAAAAAAGTACTGAGGAAAGGGTCTGAATACTTACGTAAATGTGATTTTTTTATTTTTTATACATTTGCAACAAAAACTATTTACTACATTTTAGAATAAGTCTGTAATGTAACAAAATGTGGAAAAAGTGAAGGGGTCTGAATATTTTCCGAATGCACTCTATATACATTTTAAATACATTCCGTAATATATGTTGGTCATTTTGTTTTGTGTAATCAACTAGACTTCTGAGTAATGGACTATGTGAACACCTTTGTTTTGATTACAGTAAGTGAAAGCATGTAGAAGTTGTGCTAAAGAAACAAGAACTCACAGAACAGGTTTACAGTAATGTGAAACATCTTGAACATTGCAGATAGAAATGTAAGGAATAGAGATGACATTATTCCATACTCTACATGAACGATAACCCATCTAGGACTGTTCTACACTATACATTTCTACCTGAATGCTCTGCAACGTTGCAGAGGTACCTGAACTTCTGTACAGTACATGCAGGCCTCATGATGTTGAACACGAGATAAAATTGTTTCATTATTTTCTGTCACGCACTCTTAAATGGCAATCGATGGTTGGCTACTACATGTTTCCATGTGTGTTATTTCATAGTTTTGATGCCTTCACTATTATTCTACAATGTCCAAACGTTTGACTGGTACTGTATATTTTGGCTGTATTGAAGCGTTAGGTTCTAGGACAAGGAAATAGCTGCTCGGTGTTACACTTTCCTGAATAACTGGGCCTGCTGGGAGCATAGACCTATGTAGTCACACTATATAGGACGACTTAGGAGAATGATGATCGGCAACACACAGCGCATCAGTATGAGTAATAGACTACAGCCAGACTGGCCTACTACTGTGCATTTCTAGAATGTCGAGAGTAGACCCACAACTGATCCAAATGGAATGAAACATTATTTAAATGACATTTTCACTGCAGTTTACATCCTAGAGTAGAATTGTACTCAATTGCACTAATTTGAAAACAATAATGCAGTTTTTCATTGCATTGTGGCGTTGTAGGCTAGTCCTAGCAGGATACTTGCATTGTCCCTAAAATATCAATAGGGGAGCTTTTTGAGCTGCGTGTCTACACTGCGCATTCATTTTTCACTGCTACGCAGACGATACACAACTTTACATTTCTGTCACCAGAGGATTTTAGCTCCACGGATAAATTATTAAACTGTATTAGTGATTTAAATACTTGGATGGCTCACAACTTCCTCCAGCTAAATCAAGACCAGACCGAGGTACCTATTGTTGGAGTCAAAGCACAGAGAGAGAATCTAGTTGCACATTTTAATTTACGGGCAATACAGATAAAACACCAGGTTAAAAACCTAGGTGTTATTTTAGATTCTAAACTAAATTTCAAATCACACATTAGGAATGTGTGGCAGTTTCTCTCTCAGGCTGATACAGAGAGACTCATCCATGCTTTTATTACAAGCAGACTTGACTATTGTAATTCTCTCGTGTATGATCTACCCAAGAAAGCCATTGGTCAACTGCAAAACATACAGAATGTTCCAGCACGGTACTGACCAATACCAGATGGAGAGCATACATTAGACCGGTATTTAAGGTCTCTGCACTGGCTGCCTGTGAGTTATAGAATACATTTTAAGATTATACCATTGTTTTTTAAATAAATCCAAGATCGTGCACCCCATACATGTCAGACATGCTTTTAAGTTATGTACCCAGTAGGTTCCTCAGGTCCTCTGGCACTGGCCTTTTAACTATCCTAGGACGAAGCCTAGGACCAAGAGGCATGGACAGGCAGCCTTTAGTTATGTCCTCAGCCTCTGGAATAGGCTGCCAGAGAACCTGACGGGGTTTGAAACTGTGGAAAACCAGTATGAGGGTTTGTGCACAGGCTAGAATGGAAGGCGGCCAGTGCGTGGGAGAGAAAATATGTCACACTCAAAACCATAAAAAGGAATAACCCAAGGAGGCCGAGATGCAAACATTGTATAATTAATTGAATCCATCCTCAAAAATATACAAGAAGTGAAAGTGCTAATGAAAATAAAAAAGGAACAGAGCATACGTGTCGGCCTCATGCCTTCATCAGTGCCGTGCAAACAAATTAGGAAGACACATACTTAAGGCACCTGCTGTGCGTAACAGGCATAACAGGTGCAAGCAGATCGTTAATTAGGGACTGGCGAATAGGGAGTCAATGCATATTAACAAGGAACACATAGAAGAATATAAAAATGGACAATTCATATGTCACATATGATTGGAAAGAGAACAGTCTGGGCTACATACCAATATCAGAAGCAATATATACGAAATACTTGAGCAAGGCCGAAACTGTGGACATATTTAAAAGATCTTAAAACATCTTTTGAGCTTTGCTTTTCCTCAGGCTTTTCCCCTGTAAAGCACAATGCGTTGCATTCCATGTCTGAAATGTGCTGCATAAATAAAGCTTGATTTGTTTTGATTTGATGCACCTGGCCTCTCTGTTGCCTATCAGCTATTCCTCCATCTTGTGGATTTATATTGAAAAGTGGTGCAGATTTTTATGTGTGGTATGATTGCTAGTTAACCCATTGCAGATCTGGACAAATTATCCCACTATCGCTATTGCCACTATGGATAGAGGGCAAGATAGACAGTTGACTGGTATAGTAAGCTTGCGGAACAGCACAGTGCATAAGGGAAGTACCAAAACACCTTGATAGGGGAGGTGCATACAAGCAGATGAGGAAATGTGGCTATATGGCTATATTATATAGTAAAACGGCAGATGTAAATCGGGGGAAAAAACACACTACCATCCCCTGTGCCAATAAAAACCACACACAACCCTCCCCAAAAAGTTCGACCTCCCCCCCAGTAAATGTCTAACTGTCCTTAAGGTAGTACGTTACCTGATGTGATCCACCTGGAAGAGTACAATAATATAACATGTTCTGACGAGGCAATTAACAAATACCTGAGTCAATTATCCATGAGAGCAACAGAGACAAAGAACAGGCCTTAATATGTCCTTTAACTCATTTAACCTTTCACCTCTCAGCAATTATGCAATTCTCCCAAATCAATGATATTGAAGATCGCGTCTTTACATACATATTAATTAGTCATGTCAGATGACATAATCACAGGCCATCAGTAGGTTTCCCTGCTAGAGAGGTTATCAGGACAGGATCAGGACTGAATCCTAATGAGTGCTGTGGGTATAAGAGATACTCTGGTACTGCGTGCGTGCGTGCGTGCGTGCGTGTGTGTGTGTAGCCCTGGTGTGTGATGTCACATAGTGAGAGTTCTAAAGATGACCCTGTGGTTTCCATGGTGCTGCCATGAATGCCAGCTATTGTTTGCCTCCCTAGCATTCACTGCTAATTACTCAGCTGAATTACTGAATGGTTATAATGTACTCACACTGACAGAAAAAAAGCTTGACATTTCTTGGAAAGACATGTAGCCTTTGCCTGCTTCTACCATTGGAGGAAAAATATTTATAGTGGATTCTTATTCAGAGGTTCTTCAGAGAGAACTGGTCATTAGTCGCCATATCAGACGTAAGAATGTTGGAGCCACACAATTAGCTTCCAAAATTACTTCACAACCAGAATTTCTGAAAAACCTGGGAACAGGGACCTACTTGGGGTTAATTTTTTTGTGATGAATCGTTATAAAAAGTACGTCCAGGTGAAATAGTCCATAGCATCCTGTTTATAGAGGTGATGGTCCCTGCAGCGATCTCAGTATTCAGATGGTCTGACAGCATACCCAGGAGACTGAGGAAGAGGTGGTAGTGAAAGAGAGACCAGTTTCCCCCCTTACAATGTTAAATGCACAGAGACCAAGTTGAAAGCTGTAGCAATGGCCTTCACTATGTAAAGTCACCACAAAGCCAAGGGATAGCATCTCACCTGGACTCAACAGGGAAGGGTTCATAGAGGAACATCTTGTAGAAGTCTTTCTTGATGTCGTGGACCAGGATCACAGCTTTGCCCTGGTCGTCGTACTGAGGGCGGCCTGCACGGCCCATCATCTGCAGCACATCTGGAGAGACCACAACACAACTACAGTAACCACAGTCCAAATGGAACTACCACAGGCCTAGAGAGCTGAACCACTTTCTACAGAACAACTACAACCTACTGTAACAGGAGAGATAAACCACACCTACAGAACAACTACAACCTACTGTAACTACAGGAGAGGTACACCACACCTACAGAACAACTACAACCTACTGTTACTACAGGAGAGATAAACCACACCTACAGAACAACTACAACCTAAGGTAACTACAGGAGAGACAAACCACACCTACAGAACTACAACCTACTGTAACTACAGGAGAGATAAAGCACACCTACAGAACAACTACAGCCTAAGGTAACTACAGGAGAGACAAACCACACCTACAGAACTACAACCTACTGTAACTACAGGAGAGATAAACCACAGCTACAGAAGAACTACAACCTACTGTAACTACAGGAGAGATAAACCTCACCTACACATTCAGATGAAAACACATGGATGTACTGGACTTTCTAACTCACTACCAAACGGGAGTATTTGACCCGACAGGAAAATAGAAGCAAATTTAATTCAATACAGAAACAGTGATGGAAACAACTGGACATGAGCCTGTACCTGTGATGGGGTAGTCCACGTAGCGTCTGGTCTTCCCATTGTAGTACTCAGTACCTTTGATAATGACCAGATGGGCAGGGAAGTTGACTCCCCAGGCCAGAGTACTGGTGGCTATCAGTATCTGGAGACAGAGAGAGATTAGAGTGTCATACCAGTCATGGATTTAAAGCAGAGTAAAGCAGAAACACCTTCAGTGTCATTTCTGCAACATTGTTGTATATACCTGTAACAACTCAATATGTATATACCTGTAACAACTCAATATGTATATACCTGTAACAACTCAATATGTATATACCTGCAACTACTCAATATGTATATACCTGCAACTACTCAATATGTATATACCTGCAACTACTCAATATGAATATACCTGCAACTACTCAATATGTATATACCTGCAACTACTCAATATGTATATACCTGCAACTACTCAATATGTATATACCTGCAACTACTCAATATGTATATACCTGCAACTACTTAATATGTATATACCTGCAACTACTCAATATGTATATACCTGTAAATATACAATATGTATATACCTGCAGCTATACAATATGTATGTACCTGCAGCTATACAATATGTATGTACCTGCAGCTATACAATACGTATATACCTGCAGCTATACAATACGTATATTCCTGCAGCTATTCAATACGTATATACCTGCAGCTATTCAATACGTATATACCTGCAGCTATACAAAATGTATATCCCTGCAGCTATGCAAAATGTATATACCTGCAGATTTTCAAAATGTATATACTTGCAGCTATTCAATATGTATATATCTGTAGCTATTCAATATATATATATCTGTAGCTATTCAATATACACCTTCAGCAATTCAATATGTATATAGCTGTAACTATTCAATATGTATATAACTGCAACTATTCAATATATACCTGCAGCTATTCAAATTGTATATACCTGCAGCTATTCAAATTGTATATACCTGCAGCTATTCAAATTGTATATAGCTGCAGCTATTCAAATTGTATATACCTGCAGCTATTCAAAATGTAAAAACCTGCAGCTATTCAAATTGTATAAACCTGCAGCTATACAAATTGTATATACCTGCAGCTATTCAATATGTATATACCTGCAGCTATTCAATATGTATATATCTGTAACTATTCAATATATACCTTCAGCTATTCAATATGTATATACCTGCAACTATTCAATATGTATATACCTGCAGCTATTCAAATTGTATATACCTGCAGCTATTCAAATTGTATATACCTGCAGCTATTCAATATGTATATACCTGCAGCTATTCAAAATGTATATACCTGCAACTATTCAATATATACTTGCAGCTATTCAATATGTATATACCTGCAACTATTCAATATATACCTGCAGCTATTCAAATTGTATATACCTGCAGCTATTCAAATTGTATAAACCTGCAGCTATTCAAATTGTATATAGCTGCAGCTATTCAAATTGTATATACCTGCAGCTATTCAAAATGTAAAAACCTGCAGCTATTCAAATTGTATAAACCTGCAGCTATACAAATTGTATATACCTGCAGCTATTCAATATGTATATACCTGCAGCTATTCAATATGTATATATCTGTAACTATTCAATATATACCTTCAGCTATTCAATATGTATATACCTGCAACTATTCAATATGTATATACCTGCAGCTATTCAAATTGTATATACCTGCAGCTATTCAATATGTATATACCTGCAGCTATTCAAAATGTATATACCTGCAACTATTCAATATGTATATACCTGCAGCTATTCAATATGTATATACCTGCAGCTATTCAAAATGTATATACCTGCAACTATTCAAATTGTATATACCTGCAACTATTCAAAATGTATATACCTGCAGCTATTCAAATTGTATATACCTGCAGCTATTTAAATTGTATATACCTGCAGCTATTCAAAATGTAAATACCTGCAGCTATTCAAATTGTATATACCTGCAGCTATTCAATATGTATATACCTGCAGCTATTCAATATGTATATACCTGCAGCTATTCAATATGTATATACCTGCAGCTATTCAATATGTACATACCTGCAGCTATTCAAAATGTATATACCTGCAACTATTCAATATATACTTGCAGCTATTCAATATGTATATACCTGCAGCTATTCAAAATGTTTATACCTGCAGCTGTTCAATATGTATATACCTGCAGCTATTCAAAATGTATATACCTGCAGCTGTTCAAAATGTATATACCTTCTGGATATCAGGACAGCGATCACCTCGGATTAGACAAAGATTTTTTCTACAACAAAGAGGAAGCACAAGACATTCTCCAAACACTCCAAATGGCAGACATCCACGCTATTTACAAGAGGAACTGACGCAGGTACAGAGGACAAAGAGCCGGATGCCTGGTCAGGACCCGGAGAAGGCGAGTGGGTAAGCTGCCGCTACCGTCAATTCTTCTCGCCAACGTGCAATCATTGGACAATAAATTAGACGAGGTACGATCACGAATATCCTACCAACGGGACATCAAAAACTGTAACATCCTATGTTTCACGGAATCGTGGCTGAATGACGACATGGATATTCAGCTAGCGGGATACATGCTGCACCGGCAAGATAGAACAGCACACTCCGGGAAGACGAGGAGGGTGGTCTGTGCATTTTTGTAAACAACAGCTGGAAGTCTCTAGATTTTGCTCGCCTGAAGTAGAGTATATTGTGATAATTTGCTGGCCACACACCTTGGCTAGAGAGTTTTCAGCTATACTTTTCGTGGCTGTTTATTTACCACCACAGACAGATGCTGGCATTAAGACCGCACTCAGTCAGCTGTATAAGGAAAATAAGCAAACAGGAAACCACTCACCCAGAGGTGGTGCTCCTAGTGGCCGGAGACTTTAACGCAGGGAAACTTAATCAGTTTTACCTGATCTCTAACAACATGTTAAATGTGCAAAGAAAATCTAGATCACCTGTACTCCACACACAGAGACGCGTACAAAGCTCTCCCTCGCCCTCCATTTGGTAAATCTGACCACAACTCTATCCTCCTGATTCCTGCTTTAAAGCTAGCGTCTGGTCTTCCGTAGCACTCACATCCGTAGTCATGAAGTATTTTGAAAGGTTGGTAATGGCTCACATCAACACCATTATCCCAGAAACCCTAGACCCACTCCAATTTGCATACCGCCCAAACAGATCCACAGATGATGCAATCTCTATTACACTCCACACTGCCCTTTCCCACCTGGACAAAAGGAACACTTATGTGAGAATGCTATTCATTGACTACAGGTCAGCATTCAACACCATAGTACCCTCAAAGCGCATCACTAAGCTAAGGATCCTGGGACTAAACACCTCCCTCTGCAACTGGATCCTGGACTTCCTGACAGGCCGCCCCCCAGGTGGTGAGGGTAGGTAGCACACATCTGCCATGCTGATCCTCAACACTGGAGCTCCCCAGGGGTGCGTGCTCAGTCCCCTCCTGTACTCCCTGTTCACCCATGACTGCATAGCCAGGCACAACTCTAACACCATCATTAAGTTTGCAGACGACACAACAGTGGTAGGCCTGATCACCAACAACGACGAGACAGCCTAAAGGGAGGTGGTCAGAGACCTGGCCGGGTGGTGCCAGAATAACAACCTCTCCCTCAACGTAACCAAGATTAAGGAGATGATTGTGGACTACAAGAAAAGGAGGACCGAGCACGTCCCCATTCTCATTGACGGGGCTGTAGTGGAGCAGGTTGAGAGCTTCAAGTTCCTTGGTGTCTACATCAACAACAAACTAGAATGGTCCAAACACACCAAGACAGTCGTGAAAAGGGCATGACAAAGCCTATTCCCCCTCAGGAAACTAAAAAGACTTGGCATGGGTCCTGAGATCCTCAAAAGGTTCTACAGCTGCAACATCGAGAGCATCCTGACTGGTTGCATCACTGCCTGGTACGACAATTGCTCGGCCTCTGACCGCAAGGCACGACAGAGGGTAGTGCGTCCGGCCCAGTACATCACTGGGGCTAAGCTGCCTGCCATCCAGGACCTCTACACCAGGCGGTGTCAGAGGAAGGTCCTAAAAATTGTCAAAGACCCCAGCCACCCCAGTCATAGACTGTTCTCTCTACTACCGCATGGCAAGCGGTACCGGGGTGCCAAGTCTAGGACAAAAAGGCTTCTCAACAGTTTTTACCCCCAAGCCATAAGACTCCTCAACAGGTAATCAAATGGCTACCCAGACTTTTTGCATTGTGTGCCCCCAACCCTTCTTTTAACGCTGCTGCTACTCTCTGTTAATCATATATGCATAGTCACTTTAACTATACATTCATGTACATACTACCTCAATTGGGCCGACCAACCAGTGCTCCCGCACATTGGCTAACCGGGCTATGTGCATTGTGTCCCGCCACCCACCACCCGCCAACCCCTTTTTTTACGCTACTGCTACTCTCTGTTCATCATATATGCATAGTCACTTTAACCATAGCTACATGTACATACTACCTCAATCAGCCGGACTAACCTGTGTCTATATGTAGCCTCGCTACTTTTATAGCCTCGCTACTGTATATAGCCTGTCTTTTTACTGTTGTTTTATTTCTTTACTTACCTATTGTTCAACTAATACCTTTTTTTGCACTATTGGTTAGAGCCTGTAAGTACGCATTTCACTGTAAGGTCTACACCTGTTGTATTCGGCGCACGTGACAAATAAACTTTGATTTGGTTTGACTTATGGCGGTTTTGGAGCAGTGGCTTCTTCCTTGCTGAGCTGCTTTTCAGGTTATGTCGATATAGGACTCGTTTTACTGTGGACATAGATACTTTTGTACCCGCTTCCTCCAGCATCTTCACAAGGTCCCTTGCTGTTGTTCTGGGATTGATTTGCACTTTTCGCACCAGAGTACGTTCATCTCTAGGAGACAGAACGCGTCTCCTTCCTGAGCGGTATGACCGCTGCGTGGTCCCATGGTGTTTATACTTGCGTACTATTGTTTGTACAGATGAACGTGGTACCTTCAGGCGTTTGGAAATTGTTCCCAAGGATGAACCATACATGTGGTCTACAATTTATTCTCCTGAGGTCTTGGCTGATTTCTTTTGATTTTCCCATGATGTCATGCAAAGAGGCACTGAGTTTGAAGGTAGGCCTTGAAATACATCTGCAGGTACACCTCCAATTGACTCAAATGATGTCAATTAGCCTATCAGAAGCTTCTAAAGCCATGACATAATTGTTTTTAATTTTCCAAGCTGTTTAAAGGCACAGTCAACTTCTGACCCACTGGAATTGTGATACAGTGAATCATAAGTGAAATATTCTGTCTGTAAACAAAAAATTACTAAAGTAGATGTCCTAACCGCCTTGCCAAAAATATAGTTTGTTAACAAAAAATTTGTGGAGTGGTTGAAAAACAAGTTTTAATGACTCTAACCTAAGTGTATGTAAACTTCCAACTTAAACTGTATGTATATACCTGTAACTATTCAATATGTATATACAGTTGAAGTCGGAAGTTCTTTCTGACATTTCACATTCTTAAAATAAAGTGATGATCCTAACTGACCTAAGACAGGGAATTTTTACTAGGATTAAATGTCAGGAATTGTGAAAAACTGAGTTTAAAGGTATTTGGCTAAGGTGTATGTAAACTTCCGACTTCAACTGTACCTGTAGGAGGATCCTCAGTGTGTCATTCATGTATGAGTGTCTATTATTTCTACCTGTGTCACCTGTCTGTCATACCTGTGTAAGAGTCTTCTGTCTGCGTGTCACTGTCCTATCAGGGTCCCACCTGGACCTATCAGGGTCCCACCTGGACCTATCAGGGTCCCACCTGGACCTATCAGGGTCCCACCTGGACCTATCAGGGTCCCACTTGGACCTGTCAGGGTCCTACATGGTCGTACCTGGACCTATCAGGGTCCCACCTGGACCTATCAGGGTCCCACGTGGATCTTGCAGTTGACAAACAGTTCCTCCACAGTCTTCCGGTCTCTCTCGTGTAGTCCAGCGTGGTGCATGCCGAT
Organism: Brachymystax lenok tsinlingensis; assembly: GCA_030435695.1. NCBI lineage: Eukaryota > Metazoa > Chordata > Actinopteri > Salmoniformes > Salmonidae > Brachymystax > Brachymystax lenok. The sequence goes on from CM059789.1 coordinate 48,010,570, forward strand.
ACCAAACACCAACGTCAACTTCAGGTTGGACTCCCTCACTGTGGCGATGATGTCTGTCATCTCGGTAACATTAACCATTCACAGCATGAGACCTCATCTCATCAAGCTACGACAGTACGAGACCTTATCTCGTTGACCAATAGAGACACAGTAAACCAGTACACAGTGTAGGACTAGAAAACACACCCATGACGAAGAAGACATTGTTGGACAAGAGCAGGGAGGAGGGCTACGGAGGGAGTGGAGAAAAGGGAGGTGGAGAAAAAACTGAAAACAACATGTGGGACAGGGGAAGCAAAACATTTGAGAGGGTTTTACAGGGAGAGTTACAGGGAGGACGAGAGGTACATGTTCACAGAGGAAGGAAGGAGGGAGAGGGGCTAACTGCAGCAGAGGAAGTAATAGAGAGAACGTAAGGCTAACTCGGGCAGAGAGGAGAGGGAGGGCGGGACCCCCACTGAGACTGAGGCAGCTAGCGCTAGCCGCCTGTCACTCAAACCACAGGGACTCCAGCAGCTACACGGGCAGTACAGAAACACAGCAGGGAGCAGCATATATCACTGGAACACACACACTGCAGAGCCAGTTCAACACACCCAGGGCTAAAAATACACATACAGTAAATGCCAGGTCCACACACAGACACACAGACAGAGTTAGGAAATGTGGAGCAGAAGAGAGGATGAAATGTATCCTATGAAAAATATTTTTCTGCTGCATATACAGTATTAAGGACTAGTTTGCAGTGTGTGTGTGTGTATTTTACAAATTGGGGTTTGAAGTCAGTCAGAGCTCTATATTTCGCTCAGACCACAGGCTTGGTGTGAAAGACGAGCAGCCCCATAAAACATGTTAATATCCATCTTTACAAAGCCAAGCATACTGTGACTTCATAAGGTCCAATATGAGGGATTATACACCAGACAAACATCCAACACCGCTCTGCTCAGCTCACTATATCCTGGGGTTCTGGCAGGCCTGAGCTGATACATTGTTTTAGTGTTTTTTAACGTGTGTGTGTGTGTGTGTGTGTGTGAGTGAGATAGATGGAGAGAGAGCATTAGCTAGTGTGTGTGTGTGTGTGTATTATAAGGAATTCTCCTTGTTTATGGGCCCCTATATATCAGACACACATGTTAAGGTAATTACTGCCCATCTTCTATCAGAGCACATTTTCTCATCTTGAAATAATCCTGAAGTACGCAGAGAAAATAATGGGATATGACACAGGCTTTTCCTGTAGAAGTTGGTTTGAGTTCCCTCTGTAATTACACTAAAACCAGTACTTAGAGAGAGAATATCAGGAGGAGGAAGGAGAGGATGAGAAAAGAGAGAGCAACAAGCAGAGGATGAGGAATAGGAAGACTGGAGGAATAGAACAGAAAGAAAGAGAAAGAGAGAGCGAGCGAGAAATAGAGAAATACTGTAGACGTACACAGCTCTGACTACAGGGTAAGTTCCACTAGGAGGTAACAAGTATAAGCCTGGTCACCTGAGTCTCGTCCTGGTGCTGCTACTGTTTGGGGTCGTCCTCAGTGGCCAGGAAGGCTATCAGGTCTAGAGCTGTCAGACGAGTCTGTCGCCGCGACGACACAAAGATCAGAACAGGCTTGGCTGGAGAGTGACTGCGAATTGCTGGAGAGAGAGAGAGATGGGATGCACAGTGTAGTTGCATACTTAGTGTGTGTTTCTGTGTGTGGTATATTGTACCTTGGAACACAGGCTTGTTCATGCTGGCCATGCGGGGGCAGTAGTGCTGTCCTGGGAAGCCGTGGATGTGAACGTCCAATGGGACGGAACGCACAGAGGGCCGGAAGTTAAACAAACCCACCTGTAAAAATAAAGAAAGAAAGACAGAAAAAGAAAAAGATAGATAGAGAGAGAGAGAGACAGCGAGAGAGACACAGAGAGAGACACAGAGAGAGAGTGGATGAAAGAGAACTAGATCGAGAGAGCGAGACAGAGAGCGATAGATAGATAAAGCGAGTCCAGCTGGCAGCGAGGCCCATCTGGGTGTCTAAAGGTTTGTCATTGTCCCTGTCCGGGGGAGAGGGATAGGGAACTGAGTGCTTTTTGTCTGTTGTGCTCAGGGTAGGGCAGCAGTGCATTGTGGCGTGTGGAGTGGCCAGGCAGGGCAGGCGCGTGTGTACACATATCTAAAGGCCTGGATAATGGATTGGGCATCTAAACCCAGCCAACATCCCCAGTCCCTCCCGTCCCCAGTCTAAACAGCCAGATTTATAACCAGACAATCTGTCTGCCAGGGACACACTGCAACAGTAACACAACCAACACCGTCACAGAGAAGACTGGAATGGTAGGATACAGTTGGAATTTGAGCGCAATGTTTGAAAAGCATTACAAATTACGTTATGGTAACACTTCATAACTTTCAGAAATAAGCAGTTGTAAATGCTTTATAAAGCATTGGTACCATGATTTCTGTTGATTACCAGAGAAACTCCAGCATGGCTCCAGAGAAACAGGACTCCAAACCATTACTGTGCTGTGGTCAAAACTATTACACGGATTCCCTGCCAAAAACATCAGTATTATTCTAAGTTTATCAAATATGAAAAGGGGAGGCGGATACGTGAACACTAAAAAACACTGGCTAACACAAATGTGGTTACTGGTTGGCTTGAGAACAGCAATGTCAATTACAAAACCTACAACTGATGAAAAGACAGGAACTCTATCTGAACATAGGACAGGAGGTCAAAAGGTGAAATGATGAGCTGGTTTAAACTACAGGACATGTCTTGTCTATGTGAAACTGAGACTAACGTGATGGTATGATCAGAGTAGAACACTGTTGTAATGCCTGATTCAGATAAGAAACTGATCCTAGATCTGAGCCTAAGTGCAACTCCTACCAGGAGCGGCGTTTCACGATGCTTGTAGTGTCTAGTATGTGGATGCTATGGAGAGCTCACCTGTCCAATCCCTAGCCAGTCGGCGACGTCTCGAGCGTTGGCCAGGGCCGTGGACAGGCCCACCATGCGGACAGTCTTGTTGGTGTGGGAGGAGATGAAGTTGGTCCTGGACACTATGACCTCCAGCACAGGACCTCTGTCCTCCCCTGGGATACAGACACAGTGGTACGATCCAGTGTGAGAAAGTTTGACAAAGCATTTCACTATGGAGAGCAGTATTAATATGAACTCTTTTGAATTCCATAAGAATTTTCTTTGTATGATGGTAAAAGTTAAGGCTCTATAGAAGGTTCTGTTTATATGAGGGTTTATGAGGCAAAAGTGTAGTCTCTATAGAAGGTTCTGTATGTATGAGGGTAAAAGTTTAGGCTCTATAGAAGGTTCTGTTTGTATGAGGGTTTATGAGGGTAAAAGTTGAGGCTCTATACAAAGTTTTGATTGCATGGGGTTTGTGAGGCAGAACCAGACCCATAGATATTAAAGATCTCTCTATATGCTTCTAGGTAGAATTAGGTACCTAGCAGGTGGATCTCGTCGATGATGAGGATCGCTACTTTCTGGACATAGCTGCGGTTCTGCCTGGAGCGATTCACGCCGTCCCAATTCTCCGGCGTGGTCACGATCAGGTCGGTGGCCCGCATGTTTGGAGTCACATCACCTGTCAGCTCCACGACCCTAGGGATGAGGAGAGAGGGAAGGGAAGGAGGGAGGGGGGGGAGCGAGAAAGAGACAATAGATGGATGGATAGATACCACAGCTGATGGTCATTGACAGATGTGAATGCAACAGAAATGCACATGGTTATAACCAAGTCTCACTCACTTCTTCCCCAGTTTTTCCTCTATCCTGATCTTCCAGTCTTCGATCCTCTCCCTGACCAGAGCTTTCAGAGCGGCAATGTACACCACCTGAGAACACACACAGACCAAGGATATAAACAGAGAGAAATGTATAGCGATATAGAAAGATAAAAAGAGAGAGAGAGAGAGAGTGAAAGGGGGGCAGACAGACCTTGGAGGTAGGGTGCTGGTTGAAGACTCGGAACATGGCCAATTCGGCAGCGATAGTTTTACCGGAGCCCGTTGGCGCCCCCAGCAGGACGTTGGTGTCGGTGTGGTAGAACGTGTGGAAGATCTGTGTCTGGATGGCGTTGAAGTGGGTGAACTTGTACAGACTCTCGTACTCCGGGTTCCCCAGGGCGGTGATGGGCAACGGCTGCAGGTCCAGCAGCTCTGAGAATCCACAGGGTAACATTGAGACAACGTTTGGGTACATTTGTCAAGGAAAAAAGACAAAGAAAGGTGTACGTGGGAAGTATGAAGAGTTGTTTCATCTGTACCCCTCTGAGGGTCTGTCTGTGTGAGTCTGTTGTACAGTACCAGTGTGTGGGGGATGTCTCTCAGGCAGGATGAGGTGTTGGAAGTTGATGATGCAGACAGCCTCTGAGCCTAGCCAGCGGTCTGACACAGCTCTGATGTAGTACTGGGAGGGCATGGGCTCAAAGATAGGGATGGTGAACACCACCTGTTGGGGCTCCCCAGTCACCACCTGGAAAACACACACAAGGTAAGTATGACTAGGCTCAACCATATCCACTGATACAGGGTCAGATTTATTCCATAACGGTTAAGGTTAGTATTACGGGTCAGGTAATCTGATCCTAGATCTGTAGTTAGGGGCAACTTCTGCCGCAAGGGAACACAGGAGAAGAAGTGGCTCTCAGACACATTCTAGAAGCTAATGGTACCCAGAAACCCACCTGTTTCTTCTGTAGGAGCAAGTACTCTGAATGGTAGATGTGATCGTTGATGGGGTCCTCCACCCACAGCCACCAGGGCTCTCCCACTGAACCATGACACAGAGAAGAGAGGCAGAGGAGAGAGGAGAGGAGACAGAAGCATGAAGAATCGGTGGCATTAGAAGATCAGAGCACTCCCAGGTTGTTTAACCAGATAGTAGCAATTCAAAACGAAGCAATGTAATTGTTAGTAGGTGCGCGTGTTTGTTGGGCGTGTGTGTATGTGTGTATGTGTGTAAAACCTTCAGTCATGGATTTTGGGGTGACTCCAAACAGAAACCTCAGCCCTCTCCCCAGTAGGAGAAGGAGGTGCACTGTACTGTGTACCTCTCTACATGTCTCTGCTCCGGCTTGACCCCCTGTAGAACACTGAAGGTTAATTACTTTCCTCTGCTGTGGAAACAACTGCTGGCTGGCTAACAGACCACAGGTCCAGGAGACTGGTTTATGACACATGGAGAGAGGAGACAGTCCAGTTTCCACACACAAACACACTAAAACAACAGCTCTAACATCATCTTCTGGACTGGTCCCTAGCCCTCTTGTGTAAATGTCTAAAGATATCAGGGACACTACTCTTGATTAGGGCTAGGAGTTATTCCCAACCATGTGACCTGAACCAGGAACAATTCTGGGTCCTACTTATGATAAATGCACAACATTCGGATGACCCCAAAATAGAAAAATACTAAAGGGAGTGGGGAAACACGCATTAATATTAGAAAACGACATCCAACTCCTGTCTGTTTCCCTATTAGAATGAGTCATTATCCTGGAGTCCATGGCTTGGGTTAGAGTTAGGGAGAAGGACATCTCATGTGTCGTGGCTAGCTTGCGCGGCAAGGCGTGTGTATATATGCGGCAGGGATCACTGGCTAAGCTGGGGGTGTTCCATGACAACTCTCCCATGAGCAGAGCATGCATCGCTAATCACACAAACATTCATCTTCATACACAGCCTGGCTACAACGGGCCTCCTACTCCACCCTGCCTCCTTTACAAACTACAGGAGTCATCTGCCTCAATGATATACTCCAATCTCCATAGAGATCCTATAGCCTAATTTGCAATTCAATGATGCACTGTATATTCCCTCCATTGGACATGGCTCTACTTATGGACAGCAGACTTGGGTTCGAACGGCATTTGAAATCTTCCAAATACTTAGCTGTGTTTGATTGATCTTGCCTGGCGCAATGGAACCAATAGAATAGGCCCAAAAGTGGAAAACTCGCACACCAGGCAGACTCAAGCAAATGTAGTATAAAAGCCGCAGGATAATATTACAAGAAGGTGATGCACCTAAACACTGATCTAGAATCAGCCATCGTCCCTATAATTAACTCTTCATTTTAACCACTCAAAGAAAAAATGAGCCCTTCAACCAGGAGATGTAGACTAACACCTCCAGAGGTGGAATCTGAAGCTGCGGGGTTGTTTCCTTGTAGAACAGCAGTGAGATTCCCACTTTTCACTCATTCCTCTAACACTACCACTGGCTGGAGGAAGAGAGGAGCAGGGCCACTGGGGGAGAGGATAGCTCCATACTGACAGACCACTGACACGTCACACTAACTAACACATTTCTACTGTTAGCAGCATTTAGACACACAAAGAGCGCTCTGATAATGTCTACTGTTTGTGTACTGTGTGTGTGTGTGTGTGTGTGTGTATATGAGTGAGTGAGTGAGTGTGAGAGAGAGAGAGAGAGAGAGAGAGAGAGAGAGAGAGAGAGAGAGAGAGAGAGAGAGAGAGAGAGAGAGAGAGAGAGACATCGAGGTGATCCTAGGTGATGTTGACATGGTTACCTGGTCGTGCCACTTGAAATCGGGGGTGATCTGGAGGCAAACCCTGAGCACGGTGCGTGTGATTGGTTGGATGGTGGCCTCCATCAGTATGGAAGGGATCTGGTGGACACACTGCTTCACCTTCAACCCGATGTTCACGTGGTGGAGCATGTGACCTGGGACACACAGAGAGAGAGGGGAGTGGTGTTACGCACGCACCTCTACGGAACACAATAGAATTCATGTCTAATTTGGTAGTACACCACACCTGGCCCAGTATTGTCTCACCTATCTCATCCTTCTGCATATCTTTCAGTTTGTCCACAGTGAGTTTCTTCTCCTCCAGACGAGTCAGCACGTTGTGAGGCAGGATGGAGAACTGTCTCAGGGGATGAGCGAAGCCCCACAGACGCTTGTCTATTACTTTACACAGGTTGAGCAGGCGGTAGGTCATGGCAGACCAGCGCTTCCTCAGAGCAATCTCAAACAGAGCCCTGACGATACGAGCTGCGTTCTACACAGGGACGAAATACACACACACACAGGTACAATTTGAGTGGCATTCTATAGTAGAAAAATAAGGACAGACCGATTGGAATCACAATTGGAATAGTGTATTACAGCAGGTGTAAAAAGACAGCCAGACTACAGCCAGACTTAGAGCAGTGTTCTACAATGGGTACTGCAGGACAGAGAGAGTCATGCAGAGACTGAAATAGTCCATCAAGATGTAGGACGATTAATCATGTCTGATCGAGAGCCGCGGGACTGGTATGATCAGGCTCTGTTCTGAAACATGGGTCAGGCCTGGCTGTGCGCTGATGGATTGCTCATGTCTGTTCTGACAGATGGGTCAGGTGGTGTGCCCTGCTCGCTGATAAACTGATCAGATCTGACGTGGCTGGGCTCTGATTGAATTGGGCAGGTGTTAATGACGTAATGGATTGGTAGAGTCTGGCCGTGCTGTGATTGATTTGTTGGGCCTGGCTCTGTTGTGATGGATAAGTCGTGGCGAGGCTGCAATCTGTGATAGATTGGTCAGGCCTGCTTGTGTCCGGAACATGTGGTTGAGTGGGAGGATGGACAGAGACAGGCATGCGGACATAGAGACAGGCATATAGACAGGCAGACACACAGAAACACCAGCTGGGCCAGATGTTGGTCTGCTGCTGGTTTAAAGGCCACTAGGGCAACCGCACTCCTACATCAAACCCTCTGGAGAGAAAACCCTACACTCACACCCTTACTAAGCCTACACTCATACTTAAAATAACAACCAACAGCCAAAACACATCAGGCCTCACAGTCCGAGTCACAGCACCAACATAGTTCCAACCAGGGAGATGATTGAGATTGACCAACTTAATGATTTAGCTGCCTTCCTTCTCCAGTTATTCTGTGTCCGTGTGTCTTTAAGAGCATGCAGTAAACACAGGTGAACTGTGGTCTCAGGTCTCTCAGCGCTCATGTACAATAATCTACTCTCTCAGGAGAACTGCTGGTGTCCTGCGGTCAAGTGCACCGGCCTGCAGAACTGCTCTATCATCCAGTTGCTAAAGCCATTGAGGAGTGTTTGTGTATGCATGAGAGACAGGGAGTCAGCCTCTGTCAGTGTGTGTGAGAGCGAGAGATGGTGAGTCTGCCAGTGTTTGTGAGTGTGCGCACATATACAGTGGGGCAAAAAAGTATTTAGTCAGCCACCAATTGTGCAAGTTCTCTCACTTAAAAAGATGAGAGAGGCCTGTAATTTTCATCATAGGTACACTTCAACTATGACAGACAAAATGAGGAAAAAAAATCCAGAAAATCACATTGTAGGATTTTTAATGAATTTATTTGCAAATTATGGTGGAAAATAAGTATTTGGTCACATACAAACAAGCAAGATTTCTGGCTCTCACAGACCTGTAACTTCTTCTTTAAGAGGCTCCTCTGTCCTCCACTCGTTACCTGTATTAATGGCACCTGTTTGAACTTGTTATCAGTATAAAAGACACCTGTCCACAACCTCAAACAGTCACACTCCAAACTCCACTATGGCCAAGACCAAAGAGCTGTCAAAGGACACCAGAAACAAAATTGTAGACCTGCACCAGGTTGGGAAGACTGAATCTGCAATAGGTAAGCAGCTTGGTTTGAAGAAATCAACTGTGGGAGCAATTATTAGGAAATGGAAGACATACAAGACCACTGATAATCTTCCTCGATCTGGGGCTCCACGCAAGATCTCACCCGTGGGGTCAAAATGATCACAAGAACTGTGAGCAAAAATCCCAGAACCACACGGGGACCTAGTGAATGACCTGCAGAGAGCTGGGACCAAAGTAACAAAGCCTACCATCAGTAACACACTACGCCGCCAGGGACTCAAATCCTGCAGTGCCAGACGTGTCCCCCTGCTTAAGCCAGTACATGTTCAGGCCCGTCTCAAGTTTGCTAGAGAGCATTTGGATGATCCAGATGAGGATTGGGAGAATGTCATATGGTCAGATGAAACCAAAATAGAACTTTTTGGTAAAAACTCAACTCGTCGTGTTTGGAGGACAAAGAATGCTGAGTTGCATCCAAAGAACACCATACCTACTGTGAAGCATGGGGGTGGAAACATCATGCTTTGGGGCTGTTTTCTGCAAAGGGACCAGGACGACTGATCCGTGTAATGGAAAGAATGAATGGGGCCATGTATCGTGAGATTTTGAGTGAAAACCTCCTTCCATCAGCAAGGGCATTGAAGATGAAACGTGGCTGGGTCTTTCAGCATGACAATGATCCCAAACACACCGCCCGGGCAACGAAGGAGTGGCTTCGTAAGAAGCATTTCAAGGTCCTGGAGTGGCCTAGCCAGTCTCCAGATCTCAACCCCATGGAAAATCTTTGGAGGGAGTTGAAAGTCCGTGTTGCCCAGCGACAGCCCCAAAACATCACTGCTCTAGAGGAGATCTGCATGGAGGAATGGGCCAAAATACCAGCAACAGTGTGTGAAAACCTTGTGAAGACTTACAGAAAACGTTTGACCTCTGTCATTGCCAACAAAGGGTATATAACAAAGTATTGAGATAAACTTTTGTTATTGACCAAATACTTATTTTCCACCATAATTTGCAAATAAATAAATTTAAAATCCTACAATGTGATTTTCTGGATTTCTTTTTCTCATTTCGTCTGTCATAGTTGAAGTGTACCTATGATGAAAATTACAGGCCTCTCTCATCTTTTTAAGTTGGAGAACTTGCACAATTGGTGGCTGACTAAATACTTTTTTGCCCCACTGTATGTGTGTATGAAACTTTATCTCTGTGCTTATGTGTGTGTGTGAAAGTCTCTGTTGGTGTGTAGTGGCAGTGGCAGTATCATACGGCAGCAGGACCTATCAGTCCTCAGTCTGGATTAACCATCACATCCCCTCTATTCCACTATGGCTGCCTGCCTCCCGGCCACAGCCATCCAAACCGGCTGCACATCTGAAATCGGGTGAAATAGGAGCAAAGAGGGAATTTGCTGTGAACAATTCCAAATATTCAGCCACATGGAATCAGTTACCACGGGAAACCATGGATAGATGGGTTCAACAGAGGATGGGAAGAGTGGAGGGAAAAAAAACTCCAAATGCAAAAAAGATTCCAGGCTATCAGTCACTGTGAAATATGCACCAGCCAAACATATTACTTTCCATCAGATATATCAAACCATTTGATTTTCAAATGAGAGATGCCGGCATGGCAGATTAACTGTGACAGTTCATGAAAGCCTCATGATCCCTCTGAAACAATGGAGATGCTGGTACAAACAGGAAACCCGTTTATGGATGTGTATGATATGATTAGTTAAGACACCAGTATGATTGAAACATTCTGCTCTAGGACGCAGATGGCATGTGCTGCTGGCTGAGGGAAGGGGAAGTCTTGCCAGGGGCTGCGTGTGTTGGGGTAAGGGAGTCTTGGCAGTGGCACCCCCTGGCAGGGGACACAGGGGTACAGCTGGACCCCTCAGAGGGGCTAGGCTAGCTCAGTTCAGCTTGAAGTAGAAGCAGAGTATGTACACATGTTGAAGTTTCTTCAGGTATGGTTCAGTTTGTATGAGTGTATTTATGTGTGTGTGTATGTGAGAAACAGATGGAGAGAGAGCATGTGTGTGCGTGCGTGCGTGCGTGTGTGGTGTTGTGCCTGTAACCTACCTGTGCTATGTAGGACAGGTCTGAGATGAGGGAGAAGCTGTCCATCTCTCCCCGTCCAATCTTGCCGTATCCGTTCTCCACTCCACCTGCAGCAGGAAGCTCACAGTAGTTACACAGCATCTGCTCTAGTTCCTCCATCTCCTCATCACGTAGCTGGAAAAACACACACACAGTCAGGAGTCTTTCCACCTGAGCACTCAAACTATATCAAGAGCTTGGTGTCCTGCAGCAGTCTATAATGTGTGATGAGTGACCTCTCAGTGTGACCTCTCACCTTGACCTGTTCAAACTCCTCGGCCTTGGAGACGATGCTGAGGATGTCAGCCTCTGTCTTCTGGGAGTTGAACAGCTCGTTGAACGTCTGCATGGAAAAGGAGGTGGACAAACACAAACATCAAACTGACTTAAGGAACAGCTGTTATCTAGTTGTATTTTGCATGTTACTGTACCACCATTCAGGAATTTTTTTGTAGATAATACCATGCCATATTACACCTACACAGAAGGGCATCTATACCCGGTTACAATAATATAATACATTGGAGTACACCAAACATTAGGAACACCTTTCTAATATTGAGTTGCAGCCTCAATTTTTTGGGGCATGGACTCCACAAGATGTCGAAAGCTTTCCACAGGGATGCTGGCCCATGTTAATTGAAATGCATTCCAGGTGACTACCTCATGAAGCTGGTTGAAAGAATGCCAGGAGTTTGCAAAACTGTCATCAAGGCAAAGAGTGGCTACTTTAAAGAATCTAAAATATATATTTTTTAATAAAAATATAAAGTTTAACACTTTTTTGGTTACTACATGATTCCATATGTGTTATTTCATAGTTTTGATGTCTTCACTACTATTCTACAATGTAGAAAACAGTAAAAAGAAAGAAAAACCCTTGAATGAGTAGGCGTGTTCAAACCTTTGACTGGTACTGTATATCATGTGAAGAGCAGGTGTTCTTAATGTGTTGTACACTCAGTGTACAATACAACATAGTACATGTAACATAATATCATGTTATGGAACTCTGGTGTACCTCCATGGTGTTGTATTTGATGTAAAAGTGACTGGCGGTTCTGCCCAGGTCAGTGGAGGCGAAGTATCCTGTCCTCTCCCCGAAGCGGATCATCCTGGTCTTGTCCAGCTTCCTGGCTGCCATCACCACCAGTTCCTTATGGTAGAGCTCCAGACCTGGGTCCATCTAACACAGAGACAGAACAGTTTAACCCTAACCCTGCCATCACCACCAGTTCCTTATGGTACAGCTCCAGACCTGGGTCCATCTAACACAGAGACAGAACAGTTTAACCATAACCCTGCCATCACCACCAGTTCCTTATGGTAGAGCTCCAGACCTGGGTCCATCTAACACAGAGACAGAACAGTTTAACCCTAACCCTGCCATCACCACCAGTTCCTTATGGTAGAGCTCCAGACCTGGGTCCATCTAACACAGAGACAGAACAGTTTAACCCTAACCCTGCCATCACCACCAGTTCCTTATGGTAGAGCTCCAGACCTGGGTCCATCTAACACAGAGACAGAACAGTTTAACCCTAACCCTGCCATCACCACCAGTTCCTTATGGTAGAGCTCCAGACCTGGGTCCATCTAACACAGAGACAGAACAGTTTAACCCTAACCCTGCCATCACCACCAGTTCCTTACGGTACAGCTCCAGACCTGGGTCCATCTAACACAGAGAGCTAGACAGTAAGAGAAGAGAGTGTACAGTAGAGTGTGTACACGTGTGTGCGTGCGTGTGTGTGTGTGTATGCCTGTGTGTACGTGTGTGTCTGTGTGCATGGATGTGCGCATGCATGCGTGCGTACCTGGTAGGCCTTGTGGTTGATCCCGTAGGCCAGCGGGTTGGCTCTCATGCGGATGTACAGGTAGGTGTAACTCAGCCACCTTACCGCCTCCTCCACATTAGTCACAGTCCCTAGTGATACCTGCAGAGAGGGGGAAAGAGAAAGAGAGAGAGATCAATAACATCATTCTCCTTCAGTCATTTCAGCCCCCTAGCAGCAGTGGTGGAGATTCCATACTCAGCATTGATTCCTTCTCAAAAAGTCCTCATTGTATCCTTGAGGTGGGTGCCATCTAGTGGTGACTTACTGTACTGTGTTTATTTTGAGAAAAGGGCATTGGTTGGAGATGAGAAGAGAACATGATTGAAGGGGTGCAGTTAGGCATCTGCTGTCAAACACAGACCGCTGTGAAATATCTTTTCAATAAAAAAGAATACAGTTAACTTTTGTTTTGGTCTACCAGCTTCAAACAGCTGTAAAAACAATGTTTTTTGTTATTGAAAATAAATTTTACAGCGATTTAGATGGTACAATGATTTCCTACACTAATCATGGATTGTTTTCTCACATAAACTGAAATTGAGCAAAGTTTAACATTTCAGCAACCAGGAAATGACAGAGATACCTTCACTAGATAAAACAGCCACAAAGTCAGAACAGCTTTCTCAGTTTGACAACAGATGCCCCTTCGACGGGAGAATATCACAGCCAATCACAACACTGGTGGGTAAGTAATACTGTGAAACACTAACATTCTCCACTAATAGCGCCAGATACATTATGGGAATTTTTCTGAAATTACCTTGCAAAAATAAATGTAAAAAGTACATTATTTGTAACATTTTGGACCATGCTTATAGCCTATGCATGGTCCATATTATCAGGTATGCTATTAGCAATAAGCATGACCACCTGTAGCCCAACTGATGCAGCATCGTGGCTAGAAATAAATAGGCTGAAGCATGGGGTTGCCCATCTGCATTTACCCTATTGGGCTGGTCATTCATAATGCCGCGTTTTAACCCAAGTTACCCTATAATTGCCCTGTGTTACACTAAGCCCACTCTCCCCTATGCACTCACAGTGAGAATGACTGCTGAGCTGGTGCAGTTTCCACATATTTAGGAGTTGAGAAATAAAGTAAGAATGGAAAGCTGGGATTTTTAACAAAGGCCATTACAACTGCTGTTTTTCCCACGTTTGCATTAAGAATTGTTGGGCATTGTCTGCTTGTCAGAATGCATGTTCACCTCCCTATGGCTCTCGCAACTTCAATATGCCTTGAGAGGAATATTTACCTTGGATAGAACTATTTTACTATAGTAGGTAAGGTTTGTTTTTTATTCATTACTCACATTGTTTACAAATGTACTTTTCCTCTCCAATGTTCCAGCATCTTCAAAGTGAGCCTAGGCAGAAATATTTGTTGACGTTTCATTTTTTTTGGTTGGCGTAGCGCCAATGATTTTGCCGTGGTGCAGCGCCACAGCTAAATGACTGCAGTGGAAACACTGGTATGATTGTTAAAGGAGAGGTCCTGAAGACGTGTGATTGTGGATAAGACCTTTCACAGCTATATTACTGACGGTGGCGTGTGTGTCCTTACCTCAGCGTTGAGGTTATCAGCCATGGTCTCTAGGAACTGGCTCTCTATGGGGTTCTGCTGGGTGAGCAGGGTGAGGTAGTGGGCTCAGCTTGTCATGTGCCGTGATGATGGTGCCCTCGCCGTACTTGTCAAACTGGGGCCGCCCGGCACGCCCGAAGATCTGCATCACGTCCAGGATGCCCAGGTCCACCAGGGTACCACGCTTAGCATCATATATTTGGGTGCCCTGTTGTCACCACGGGAACAAGAGAGGCCGGATATGAGTGGCTTTGGAGAGATAATACAGTCCTTATGGGCAAACGTCTGCATGTTTTAGTACAGACACCAACACGGACTTACAGTCTTCTAAGAGTGAAGGGCACATGATACAGACTTACAAGTTCATTCCTCAATCTAGGGTTGCACATTTTGGGGAATATTCAGAGGTGGAAACTTTCCGTCGGAATATATGGGAATTAACGGGAATATGGGAATGAACAGAAATATATGGAAATTAATATTAATACCATTTAAATGTAGATGTTTTTTGCATTGGATATATTTACCATATCATATGGAGACAGAAACATAAACCTTTTACCTTATCATAAGTAGACATAATTGCAAATGATTAAATCTTTCCAATAGAAGAAAAAAATATATGTTTTAGTTACGAATCAAACTTTAATTAAATGAGTTGACTCTTCACATGGGATGATTTCACTTAATAATACCTTGACTGTGTTTTCTTTAAGCCATTTTGCCACAACTTTGAAAGTATGCTTGGGGTCAATGTCCATTTGGAAAACCCATTTGCGACCAAGCTTAAACTCCTGACTGATATCTTGAGATGTTGATTCAATATATCCACATAATTTCCTTTCCGCATGATGCCATCTATTTTGTGAAGTTCATGATCCTGACACCCCCGCGCTTCACGGTTGGGATGGTGTTCTTCGGCTTGCAAGCCTCCCCTTTTTCCTCTAAACATAACGATGGTCATTATGGCCAAACAGTTCTATTTTTGTTTCATCAGACCAGAGGACATTTCTCCAAAAAGTACGATCTTTGTCCCCATGTGTAGTCTGGCTTTTTTATGGCGGTTTTGGAGCAGTGGTTTCTTCCTTGATGAGTGGCCTTTCAGGTTATGTCGATATAGGACTCGTTTTACTGTGGATATAGACAATGTTGTACCTGTTTCCTCCAGCATCTTCACAAGGTCCTTTGCTGTTGTTCTGGGATTGATTTGCACTTTTCACACCAAAGTACGTTCATCTCTAGGAGACAGAACGTGTCTCATTCCTGAGCCGTGTGACGGCTGCGTGGTCCCATGGTGTTTATACTTGCGTACTATTGTTTGTACAGATGAACATGGTACCTTCAGGCGTTTGGTAATTGCTCCCAAGGATGAACCAGACTTGTGGAGGTAAAAAAAAAAAAAGAACATGGAATTTTCCAAGCTGTTTAAAGGCACAGTCAACTTAGTGTATGTAAACTTCTGACCCAGTGGAATTGTGATACAGTGAATTATAAGTGAAATAATCTGTCTGTAAATAATTGTTGGAAAAATTACAAAGTAGATGTACTAACCGACTTGCCAAAACGATATTTTGTTAACAAGAAATTCATGTTCGCAGCATTGTCTGTCACCAGTGCAAATACCTTCTGTGGTCCAAGGTCATTGATGACTGCCTTCAGCTCATCTGCAATGTAGAGACCGGTGTGTCTGTTGTCCCTTGTATCTGTGCTCTTGTAGAATATTGGTTGAGGGGTGGAGATGATGTAGTTAACTAGTCCTTGCCCACGAACATTCGACCACCCATCAGAGATGATTGCAATATAGTCTGCTTTCTCTATGATTTGCTTGACCTTCGCTTGAACTCTGTTGAACTCTGCATCCAGCAAATGAGTAGATAAAGCATGTCTGGTTGGAGGGGTGTATGTTGGGTAAAGAACATTCAGAAATCTCTTCCAATACACATTGCCTGTGAGCATCAGAGGTGAACCAGTTGCATACACAGCTCGAGCAAGACGTTCATCAGCATTTCTCTGACTATGTTTCTCCATTGAGTCAAAATAAATCTTTGATGCATTCTTCACATATGGTTTGGCACAGTACTTGCAAATGTACACAGCTTTTCCTTCTACATTAGCTGCAGTGAAATGTCTCCACACATCAGATAGTGCTCGTGGCATTTTCCTGTAAAGATTAGAAAAAAAATAGTAAAAAAACTAAGAAATACAATTCCATGTACAGATACATTTTGGTAGCAAAAACAAACTAGCAGAAATTGATTTAAACACACTTTGTTGTAGCCTACTATTTACTAGTTAACAAAAAAATAATGTCTGTCATATACAATACATTCACCCCACCCAGTAATGTAATCAAAACTTACCAGAAAGCATGTAGTCCTTGGCTCAGACAGTGTAGTAGTGTGGCCTCAATAGCATCTCTTGAGAATCAGCTGTACATTTGATGGAAGAGTGCACTGCACATGTGATGGAAGAATCTACTGTGCATGCAGAGGGTTGCAATTCCATTGAATTGGGGATAGTTTGACCAACATATGCCACAAGACCTAGAATTGCCTTATGTGTATTCAACAAAAAAGGTCCACTGTTATAAGCTAACTTTTTTTTAATGAATTTAAGCAAAATTCCCCAAATTCCAGAGCTTACTTTCCCATGGAAAACTTCCGACCCTTTGCAACCCTACCTCAATCAGACCCTACCTCAATCAGACCCTACCTCAATCAGACCCTAACTCAATCAGACCCTACCTCAATCAGACCCTACCTCAATCAGACCCTACCTCAATCAGACCCTAACTCAATCAGACCCTACCTCAATCAGACCCTACCTCAATCAGACCCTACCTCAATCAGACCCTACCTCAATCAGACCGAAAAACTCCCTCACACAAGCACCCAATGAAAGTAAGCATTTTGTTGGACAGTGTCTACCATGTGTATCCTGTTCATACGACTAACAAAACTTGAAACGCGCGCGCACAAACCGACCTTGATGATGACAGCGTGTGCAGGCAGGTTGACTCCCCAGGCCAGTGTGGCGGTACAGCACAGAACCTTGAGGTAACCCCTGGAGAACATGCTCTCCATCAGGCTACGGTCGGCACGCAGCATCCCAGCGTGGTGGATCCCAAAACCATCTGGAAACATCTCCTTCATCTGCTTGTTCCTGGAACGCTGGATCTGGGGGAGAGAAGGAGAGAGGGAACAGTCAGAGGTGGGAGGGAAGGATCGAGAGAACACAATCAGGAGAGAAGGAAAGAGAGAACCAATCATCACAGCCTGGGTATGTGGAAGAGAGGGAGAAGGATGGAGAGGGAGTATTGCTTTAACAAGTACTTTGCCATGCCAATAAAGCATTTCTGACGACCCCCAAGGATCAGAGGTCAAATATACATTTTGAGTCGGCACAACATGCCAACTGCTTTATGGCTGTGTCCTTACTCGGACCTAACTCTCCACTGCAGCTGCTAGAGGGCACCATCAAGGTGTCCAGACTGCTACCCAATAGAGTTATAATCCCACAACTGTAGTGTCGTTCAGACAGATCTATAAAACAGCTGTTGTATTGATCCTGCTGGGCCAGTATCAGTCAGTGTCCTTTAGTACCTGATAAAACACTGCAACACTAAGTTGAGGTTTTATTGCAGTTTTAATAGCTGCTCCTCTGTTAGTTTAAGGACCAGTAATTTAACTGAAGGTAACAGCATGTTGTAACCCTTGTTTCAAGTACACACATATGCAGCACGTACACACTAAGGCACGTGCGCACGCACACACAGTGGCTGCTGATTGAGATGTGTGTGTGTTGACAGGCAGAGAGGTGAGGTGGTGACCTGGTCAGGCAGTAATAATGGTCTGCTCATCAGACAGCTTCATCTCTCTCTGGACAACTAAATGGAGGTCAGAGAAAGAGCACAGAGGAAAAAGCCCATTATACTGAGCAATCTGTCTGTGTGTGCGTGTGTGGTTGGGGGAGAGAAAGTGTTTCTCTATGTGTACAGTGCATGGGCCAAATTGCACATTGGCTCCCACTCAGATTTAAATACCAATTGTGTTTCCTGAACACCTGATTTACTTAACAAGAGGCGCATCTCAATAGGTGTTCCAGGTAAGTCATGACAAGTGGGGAGGGGGTGGGCCTTTCCTCTTCTGTTCTCTATTGCTCCTCTATTGTTCCTCGAGCAAGAGGGGAGACCGATGACATCACAGATTCCCATCAGACCAACTCCTTGAATGCCCTACTCCTTGGACTTTGCAGTTGTGCCTAAAAACAAAACATGTATATTTTTTTACCCTTTAGTGTGTGTACTTAGGATATCGCTTTTCAACAGTAAAAGTTCAAAAATGGCTGAATGACGTTATGAACATGTGGCTCTTCACAAACTATTCTTTACAGACGATGAACACACTGCTTATCTGAATGAGTTCTCCATTCATGTTCCTCCTTAACCCCCTGACCTACTATACCTCACAACAGAGAGGTGTGTGTCTAACAAAGTATCCCTGTGGAGAATGTCTTTCAATACACATGATCATGTATGCTAATGTAGTATAGGGGTATTACACTGTCTGGCCAGTTAATTATGCATACCACCCCATTCACGAAAATGGTTCGCTCCTAAAGACAGTGGCCGTGTCCTGCAATATAATGCAGGCATACAGGCATACTTGTTTTCAACTGGACTACCTGGTTAAATAAAGGTGAACATTTAGGCATTCAGTTACTGTTCAATTGAATGTTAGAATGGGCAAAACCAGTGACCTACGCGACTTTAAGCGTGGTATGATAGTCGGTGCCAGGTGTACCGGTTCCAGTATCTCAGCAACAGCCGGCCTCCTGGGCTTTTTCTGTGTGTGAAAACAGCTCGTTGATGTGAGGTCGAAGGAGAACAGCAAGAATCGTGCAAGCTAACAGGCAGGCCACAAACAGGAAAATAACAGTGGAATGCAGAACAGCATCTCGGAACCCACAACTTGTTGGTCCTTGTCACGGATGGGCTGTTGCATCAGACGACCACACATGGTTCCACTCCTATCAGCTAAAAACAAGAAGAAGTGGCTCTAGTGGGCTCGCAATCACCAACACTGGACAATTGAGGAGTGGAAAAACATTGCCTTGTCTGACAAATCCAAGTTCCTGTTGCGTCATGCTGATGGCAGTGTCAGGATTTGGCGTAAGCAGCATGAGTCCATGTACCCATCCTGCCTGGTGGTGTAATGGTGTGGGGAATGTTTTCCTGGCACACGTTTGGTCCCTTGATACCAATTAGACAATGTTTCCATGCCCCAAAGAATCCAGGCTGTTCTGGAGGCAAAGGGGGCCCGACCCGGTACTAGATGGGTGTACCTAAGTGTATGTGTGTGTGATTTTGCGAGAGAGAAAGATAGAGAGTTCCAGAACTAAGCATCCAGGAGCGGCCAAGCCTGAGGCATCAAAGCACTGTACACACACCACTACCACGGCTCCAACTAGACACACATACCACTACCACGGCTCCAACTAGACACACACACCACTACCACGGCTCCAACTAGACACTGTTAACCACAGCCATTGACGTGAATGAACCAGACGGTGTCAATATGACACAGAGCAATATGACACCGGTTGTATATCATGTTAGGGCTTGGTAAAACTGACATAAAACTCTACACACATTACAATTAGCTAAAAGTCAACTGCCTGTGCAAGTGATATAAAAGCAACATCAACAATTAGGATGCAATGTCTCTCTACAAACATACAGCACATAGCCCTGACTCCCTTGGACTGTCCTGTGACTCTCTATACTGATGCACTGGGCACTACTACCATCACTCCATCTCTGTAATACTGCCAGCTCTTCTGTTACCCAGATCTTCATAACTACCTCCACCACCGCCAACAGTGATACCCACGAGCACAACTCAGCACGCAACCAAGTGTTCATTTACTTAGCTAGATTGTGTCAGACAGGATGGTTAATTGTTGATTTCATTTGGCCAGCCCTTGATAGTCATAATGTTTGGCCACTTACTTTGACAAGCTTTTAACACTGGATGAGCTGAAAGAGCGGGCGGAGGAGCTGACAGACTGAGCGGGCGGAGGAGCTGACAGACTGAGCGGGCGGAGGAGCTGACAGACTGAGCGGGCGGAGGAGCTGACAGACTGAGCGGGCGGAGGAGCTGACAGACTGAGCGGGCGGAGGAGCTGACAGACTGAGCGGGCGGAGGAGCTGACAGACTGAGCGGGCGGAGGAGCTGACAGACTGAGCGGGCGGAGGAGCTGACAGACTGAGCGGGCGGAGGAGCTGACAGACTGAGCGGGCGGAGGAGCTGACAGACTGAGCGGGCGGAGGAGCTGACAGACTGAGCGGGCGGAGGAGCTGACAGACTGAGCGGGCGGAAGAGCTGCCACTTACTCACACTCTTCCTATCTCTCTCTTTTTCTCCTCTCTCTCTCCCTTTGTGTGTCTGATCAAAACATTTCTGCTGGGTACAGTACATCCAGTACAGTATAAACAGAATGTAGGTCTATGTATGGGGTGGAGGGGTGTGTGTGCACGTGGCATGTGTTTACAGTGTGTTATGTGCTTCCATGCATGTGTGTGTAATGTGTGCTTCCTTCCGTGTGTGTGTGTGTGTGTGTGTATGAGAGAGAAGAGAGAGGAGATGAAAGCCAGGCAGCCAGTGTGTGATAGCAGTTCTTTGTTTTCTCACAGAGGGACATGGTGGGAGGCACAGCGGAACCACACACTCAACTCAGCCTTTCACAACCTGATGATGTAGCAATTAAACAGGACGCTGAGAGAGAATGGGTTGGTATGCAGGACCACGGTTACATGTCAGACCGGTCCCTCAGGCTACCAGTACTTTTCTTGCACCGTCTGTCTATTTATCTACAGCACTGTATTATACATCTAGTCATCTAGTGGTTGTCAGAGTGTGAGTGTGTCACCTGTATCTGACTGTGTGCGTGTTTTCTCTGAGTGTGTTACCTGTATCTGACTGTGTGTGTGTTTTCTCTGAGTGTGTTACCTGTATCTGACTGTGTGTGTTTTCTCTGAGTGTGTTACCTGTATCTGACTGTGTGTGTTTTCTCTGAGTGTGTTACCTGTATCTGACTGTGTGTGTTTTCTCTGAGTGTGTTACCTGTATCTGACTGTGTGTGTGTTTTCTCTGAGTGTGTTACCTGTATCTGACTGTGTGTGTGTTTTCTCTGAGTGTGTCACCTGTATCTGACTGTGTGTGTTTTCTCTGAGTGTGTTACCTGTATCCGACTGTGTGTGTTTTCTCTGAGTGTGTTACCTGTATCCGACTGTGTGTGTTTTCTCTGAGTGTGTTACCTGTATCTGACTGTGTGTGTGTTTTCTCTGAGTGTGTCACCTGTATCTGACTGTGTGTGTGTTTTCTCTGAGTGTCACCTGTATCTGACTGTGTGTGCTTTCTCTGAGTGTGTTACCTGTATCTGACTGTGTGTGTGTTTTCTCTGAGTGTGTTACCTGTATCTGACTGTGTGTGTGTTTTCTCTGAGTGTGTTACCTGTATCTGACTGTGTGTGTGTTTTCTCTGAGTGTGTTACCTGTATCCGACTGTGTGTGTTTTCTCTGAGTGTGTTACCTGTACCGACTGTGTGTGTGTTTTCTCTGAGTGTGTTACCTGTACCGACTGTGTGTGTGTTTTCTCTGAGTGTGTTACCTGTATCTGACTGTGTGTGTGTTTTCTCTGAGTGTGTTACCTGTATCTGACTGTGTGTGTTTTCCCTGAGTGTGTTACCTGTATCCGACTGTGTGTGTTTTCTCTGAGTGTGTTACCTGTATCCGACTGTGTGTGTTTTCTCTGAGTGTGTTACCTGTATCTGACTGTGTGTGTGTTTTCTCTGAGTGTGTTACCTGTATCTGACTGTGTGTATGTTTTCTCTGAGTGTGTTACCTGTATCCGACTGTGTGTGTTTTCTCTGAGTGTGTTTCTTTCTCATTGCAGTCTTTGGTCTGCACTATCAGCTTGGGCGTACAGTAGTGACAGATCGTCACGGCAACTCAGACATGTTCAAAAGATCATCGGCGGTGTAAAAATAGCCCCAAACAAAGGCAAATATAAACATTAATGAGCGCGTTGAGGTCCTGTGTATCGGCAGGCGGGCGGCGTGGAGTCCCAGGTGGCCTAGCGTCTCTCCAACAGACACCCTGTCAACGCAACAGGACATGAAACCCCATCAAAGATACAATACTGTACAGTGCAGAAGATGAAAGATACATTTCACTACCACCACACACACCCCTAGAGTCCAGAGAGAGTGAGAGATAAAAAAAACTAGATGGATGGGAGAGGGAGAGGAAGAGAGAGGGGTGGATGGGAGAGAAGAAGGACAGAGTCATCATCCTTTCATCCACATCAATGGGAATCCATCCATCCATCCAGTGCAATGCCTCTTTCCTGTCTGCAGTCTACACTAGATCATCAGCACCTCTCAGTACCTCTCCACTAAATGAGACTGGCCTTCAATACAAGTCAACATCTCAAACTAAAACAAGCAGCAAACCACCCAGTCTACATCTATACGGACCCAAACTACAATTGACCTACACCATACATACTGGTGTACACGCCATAGACTTCACTGACTGGAACAGATGGCTCTATAGCCACGATGGAGTCATGTCCTTGGCTCTAAAACAGCTCAATCTGGGTTTACTGGCCTCAAAAGTAATACACTATATAGGGAATAGGGTGCCATTTGGGACTCACTCCAAATTCGGAGAGCTGTCCTGTCCTGCTGTACCCTAACCTGGCCACTAGGTGGCTCTTCACCTCCACAGCTGAGCTGAGCCACTGTACTGTTCTCTGGTGCTGGGTCGCTGTGACAGGCCTGCACCTTCCATCTCACAGAGAGGACCCATCAAACTAGAGAGGACAAGCTAGTGGGCTCCTCAGCGTGGGTGGAGTTCTCACACAGACATACTCACCATGCACTCGTACACTGACACCACACACACACACACATTTCATGTGCACACACATGCGAGAGAACCCTTTTCAAAAGTAGTTAGGACAGGCCAACAGATGGTCTGACCATTCAAATGTTCCTCTTAATGAGAAACTTTGACTCGTTCACTCTGATAGGCATGATTTGCATCGACATGATGAACTAGCTCAATAAATAACCATTATTCCAGCAGCACTCTTTATTCAAGTGGCTGCATTAAGATATCTAAGCTAGATTGACAGCCTCTTCAACCCCCGAGTCAATTAATGAACATTATGAGAGAGAAAATATACTGGAATCACTTTTGACTTTTAAAAGGTAGGATAAATAATGGCAAATTATATAACTGACCTTAAAGGTGCTGTATACTCCACTACATATGCATACGGGATATTAAAAAACAACTATAAATATTAATGAGGGCCAATTTCCCAGCACAAATAAGTCATGCATTATCTCTGTGTGGGCTTAGAGTGGAATCAGCCTCGTTCTCCCTCCCCACTAATACAAGACTGACAGGTGGACGGACATAGAGACAGACACGAGGACAGCAGGACAATAGAGGAGAGAGATCAACTACTACACTGGAGGTTCTTCACTAACACTTCATTTTATGTTCTGCTTATTAACGTCTTAAGGCATTGGCAAATACTTGACTAACAATTAGTGGACTATAGCTTTTGCAATCCATTTATTACGCATAGCTTTAATCATATACTGTATAAACCATGGAACAACTAGCTTTAATCATATACTGTATAAACCATGGAACAACTAGCTTTAATCATATACTGTATAAACCATGGAACAACTAGCTTTAATCATATACTGTATAAACCATGGAACAACTAGCTTTAATCATATACTGTATAAACCATGGAACAACTAGCTTTAATCATATACTGTATAAACCATGGAACAACCGGCTTTAATCATATACTGTATAAACCATGGAACCACCAGCTTTAATCATATACTGTATAAACCATGGAACCACCAGCTTTAATCATATACTGTATAAACCATGGAACAACTAGATTTAATCATATACTGTATAAACCATGGAACAACCGGCTTTAATCATATACTGTATAAACCATGGAACAACTAGCTTTAATCATATACTGTATAAACCATGGAACAACCGGCTTTAATCATATACTGTATAAACCATGGAACAACTAGCTTTAATCATATACTGTATAAACCATGGAACCACCAGCTTTAATCATATACTGTATAAACCATGGAACAACTAGCTTTAATCATATACTGTATAAACCATGGAACAACTAGCTTTAATCATATACTGTATAAACCATGGAACAACTAGCTTTAATCATATACTGTATAAACCATGGAACCACCAGCTTTAATCATATACTGTATAAACCATGGAACAACTAGCTTTAATCATATACTGTATAAACCATGGAACCACCAGCTTTAATCATATACTGTATAAACCATGGAACAACTAGTTTTAATCATATACTGTATAAACCATGGAACAACTAGCTTTAATCATATACCTTATAAAACATGGAACTTCCAGCTTTAATGATGGGTTTACTCCATTTAAAAGGTTAACATCAGAAATCAAACGAACGTAACAGTAATTGTATCTTACTGTATCACTGACTAAAGTGTTGCAGCTCCATCTGCACTGAGGGTCTAATTCACAGCTCAAAAGGAGCACACAGTCCTCTTCACAATTGATTAGCTTTCTGATGTCTATTTTAGTCTCCTTACAAGTATTATAAACAACAGATAATTATGTGTATTATTGTGCCACACACAATTAAAATATGTATATTCCCAGGCATACACACACACTTCATCTTCAACTAATTTATCCATTCTGTCAAACCAGGCCATGAGGCACCATTTTCAGCCCACGACATAATCTCTTGTGTGTATTTGCGGATTTACAAAGTGTGAAAAGTGATATGATTTGTATATTTATACATTTCCCCATATAAATAGGAGGGAAGATTAGAGGCACATCAATCTTGGGCCGGCCCCGAGGAATAAAGGAAAGGTTAGTAGATTTATCACTGTGCCTCATGTTGCTGCTCTGTCTGTCTCTCTGCTGGGGGAGATGTAAACACGGAGACATACAGTCTGACTAACCGTGGTCCTCTGAAAGGCGCTGCAGACACACCCGTGTACTCTCCGTGCACACACACCATTAATTAAGAGCGTGTGTGCGCACAACACATGCACCACACACAGTGAGAATGCGGTCCATGCCGTAGACCCAGTGGTACAGTAGTTGTGTGAGGTGGAGAGGTGAAGTGTGTGTGTGTGTGTGTGTGTGTGTGTGTGTGTGTGTGTGTGTGTGTGTGTGTGTGTGTGTGTGTGTGTGTGTGTGTGGTGCGTGCGTGCGTGCGTGCGTGGCGGTCTATTTATCCCTGTCCTGTGTGATCGACTGTAGCCATGGGCTCAGGATGAATAGAATCAATCATGACCAGCAGGTTCTGATCATACGCTCCTCTACTCCTCTGCCTGGACAAGAAATAGTGAGTCTGGTTGGGTCCAACTGGACTAGAGCATGGGCCAAGCTACACACACACACACACACACACAGGAGGTCCTATTAAATTACTATAGCATGCTAATTTAACATTTTATGTGCCTGCCTGCCTGCCTCGGTCTTCATCTTCAACCATAACTCTACTCTATGGACTACAGGTTAAATATCAGTACTGTCCTCCTCAAGCACATTCAACACCTGTGCTGTTCTCATTCATAGCAGATGTAGAAGGAAGTCAAACACCCAGTAGATAAAACACACGCCGAGTGACAGAGCTCCACTTCACTTCCCTGGCCTGTTAATTGGCCTGTATCTGAGTGCTGTAAAGTTCGTTCATGGTATCTACGGGGGCAGAGTGGGCCTCTCTGACTCTCACACACATCCTTACTCTTTGTTTACAGCGCTCCCCTGAGGAACCCACTCTAAAGAGGTGCCTGACCTCAATTTCTCTCACTTTCCTCTCCTTTAAATCTCATGAATAAATGCTCATAAATAAGTGTTTGTCTGTAGCCTGAGCCAAAGAGGAGAGCCAGCCCAGGAGCACACAGCCACTTTACAGTACACACAGTAACTTTAGTACACATTCCAGTAGACTGGAGTCTACAGTTACAGTAACTTTAGTACACACTCCAGTAGACTGGAGTCTATAGTTACAGTAACTTTAGTACACACTCCAGTAGACTGGAATCTATAGTTACAGTAACTTTAGTACACACTCCAGTAGACGAGTTTACAGTTACAGTAACTTTAGTACACTCCAGTAGACTGGAGTCTACAGTTACAGTAACTTTAGTACACACTCCAGTAGACGAGTCCATAGATACAGTAACTTTAGTACACACTCCAGTAGACGAGTTTACAGTTACAGTAACTTTAGTACACTCCAGTAGACTCGAGTCTACAGTTACAGTAACATTAGTACACACTCCAGTAGACTGGAGTCTACAGTTACAGTAACTTTAGTACACACTCCAGTAGACGAGTCCATAGTTACAGTAACTTTAGTACACACTCCAGTAGACGAGTTTACAGTTACAGTAACTTTAGTACACACTCCAGTAGACTGGAGTCTACAGTTACAGTAACTTTAGTACACACTCCAGTAGACTGGAATCTATAGTTACAGTAACTTTAGTACACACTCCAGTAGACGAGTTTACAGTTACAGTAACTTTAGTACACTCCAGTAGACTGGAGTCTACAGTTACAGTAACTTTAGTACACACTCCAGTAGACGAGTCCATAGTTACAGTAACTTTAGTACACACTCCAGTAGATGAGTTTACAGTTACAGTAACTTTAGTACACTCCAGTAGACTGGAGTCTACAGTTACAGTAACTTTAGTACACATTCCAGTAGACTGGAATCTATAGTTACAGTAACTTTAGTACACACTCCAATAGACTGGAGTCTACAGTTACAGTAACTTTAGTACACACTCCAGTAGACTGGAGTCTACAGTTACAGTAACTTTAGTACACACTCCAGTAGATGAGTCCATAGTTACAGTAACTTTAGTACACACTCCAGTAGACTGGAATCTATAGTTACAGTAACTTTAGTACACACACCAGCAGACTGGAGTCTACAGTTACAGTAACTTTAGTACACACTCCAGTAGACTGGAATCTATAGTTACAGTAACTTTAGTACACACTCCAGTAGACTGGAGTCTATAGTTACAGTAACTTTAGTACACACACCAGCAGACTGGAGTCTATAGTTACAGTAACTTTAGTAACAGTCTACAGCATTGGTGCACTGAATTGAGTCAACACTGTCTAGAAGAATAGCGACTAGTGTGTGTGTCCAGGTATAGTAACGTAGATTGACCTTTATCTAACGTGAACTCATGTAAGCTTCTTAACCCTGGCACACTGTACCTGTGCACAATGTAAAGGACTCAGATAGTCCTGACAGTCCCTGTAGCCAACAATATCTCACGTCTACTCCTAACCAGTAGTTACTCCTAATCCACATTTACTCCTAACCCACATTTACTCCTAACCAGCAGCAGTTACTCCTAACCAGCAGCAGTTACTCCTAACCAGCAGCAGTTACTCCTAACCAGCAGCAGTTACTCCTAATCCACATTTACTCCTAACCAGCAGCAGTTACTCCTAACCAGCAGCAGTTACTCCTAACCAGCAGTTACTCCTAACCAGCAGCAGTTACTCCTAACCAGCAGCAGTTACTCCTAACCAGCAGCAGTTACTCCTAACCAGCAGCAGTTACTCCTAACCAGCAGTTACTCCTAACAAGCACCAGCAGTTACTCCTAACCAGCACCAGCAGTTACTCCTAACCAGCACCAGCAGTTACTCCTAACCAGCACCAGCAGTTACTCCTAACCAGCAGTTACTCCTAACCAGCAGTTACTCCTAACCAGTAGTTACTCCTAACCTGAAACAGAAATAAACCAACGTATGTTCCTTACTGATTTCTCACACTGGCCGTAGTCAGGTCCATGGTCTGGCTGGAAGAAGGAAGACTCTCCACGGTTTTTAGCCATCTCGATCAGCCCCATGGCTGTCCTCACCGTGGCATTACGAGCATGGACAAACACCATCACCTGGAATGGAGACGCAGAGAACACAGACACAGGTCAGTCTGGGGTCAAAGGTCAAAACACACAGAGATAGAAGTAGAGGTCAGCCCATACTGTTCGCTACAACATTCATCTTTCATCTAATAGCACTACTGTACAGTGCTGTTCCTTGCCACATTAAGCTCCATTGTGACTGTAGATACTTCTTCTCTCCTGCTGTACAGTATGAGAACAGAAGAAGGTCACGGTGCCATTTTAATATTTTGTTAAGGACAGAGAAGGGCTGTAATTTTCCTATTACACTCAGCCTGCCCTTGTAAAACAGTCAATACCACAGACAAAACAATCAATAACAGAAATACAAGACAGTTATGAGATGGAGGCAAAAGACTCTCCTCCCTCCTTCCTTCCTTCCTTCCCTCCCTCCCTCCCTCCATCCCTCCATCCCTCCCTCCCTCCCTCCCTCCCTCCCTCCCCCCTTGTCTTTTAAGGACACTACAAAGGGACTAGAGAGAGAAGTGAGGGAGGGAGAGAGAGAATATGAGAGACAGTGGGAGGGGAGATGAGATAGCATGTTAATATCCATGTGTGAGTGTGTGTGTCTATGTGTACGTGTGTGAGTACAGGCCTGAAGGGTGTGTTTCCTTCCTCTGTCTTTGTACCAGTCACAGAGGGAGCCTCAAAACAGATAATGTGCCACCATTGATTCCTGTTCTGCTGCAGAGCTCAGAAGTGTCATTCCCTCTTCTGTCACTGTTCTCTGTCTAACCCCTCACTGCTGGGCTGGCACAGTTACACCCCACCCACCCATCCATCCACCCAGCTGTTTGTATTATGGAATTTTGGATAACAATTAATTGTCATGCAAACGGTCACATTAAAATGTTTGTTGAAAAATGTTTTGCGCATGTAATGTATCATAATGCGTCTCAGAAAACGTCAGTGCACCCTCAGATCAGTTTACCCACCTCATTTCTTTACCACTACGTCACTACCAAACATTCACTGGACACACACAGAGAGAGAAATAGATTTTCGTCAGGGGGGATTCAAATGTATATTCCAGTCACTACAGTTTGTCCAATAGCAGCAGTCAAATGAGTTTGAGACAGGAGAGTCACCAAATCCGTGCTGTATATGTTGTAGCACATTTTCCATGATGCATTATGATGCATTACAAGCTCAAAACATTTTGAAATGTCAGCTTGAAACTTCTCTTCAAGTCTAATGTGTCATCATTCAGCCATGTTGAAGGCAGCAGCAGCAGCAGCAGCAGGGCCTAGCTGGATAGTTTCATCTCCTCAGCACAGTGACTTCAGAAATTACAGAATGTCTGGGGTTTGGAAATGACTTGCAACAGCAACGCAAGTGAAACATTCTGTTAATGTGATGCAGTACATCGCACGCACGCACACACACACACACGCACACACGATATGTCAATGTGATATCACTAAACAGTCTATTCTATTAATTAGCCTAAAGTTAAGCCTCTTTTTCTGCAGGGTTACCTATACTAATCAGGGGCTAGCACAGATTGAGCAGCATAGCCTAGCCTGGTGCCTCTTCCATCCCCTCGCTGTGGGCCCATAGAGACCACCGCAGCAAACTGTTATTTATTGAAGCTGTTTTATCAGTGCAGAGCTGTGAGGAGGGAAGCATCCACGGTAACTGCTGGTTTGAGAGCTTATTAAAGTTCCGTCTGCCGGGCTGAAACCCCAGCACAGGAGGGCCAGGGGGCTTCATCCAGACAATTCCATCTATCACCCTCCCAGATGAAATTAATATATGTCACAGCCGTTTCTGACAATTTAATATGGAGCCTAGACAGATGCTCCCTATTGGAGAGTTTTGGCTCCAGGGCTGTGACCCACAGACAGAAAGATGACATCACATCTAGACTCATCTACTGTGAGACTGAAAACACAAACCACACATAATACATTATGCACAAACCACATTTTCCAATTCAGATACCAGAACCTAGTACAGTATTTCAGATCCTTTTAAAAACATTTATTGACTGCAGGCAAACTGTGCGTAGATTAATTTACTTGTGCACTGTGAGTGTTTGAGTGAGACAATGTGTACACACACACACGTGTGTATGCGCTCATGGTATGCCTAAGTGCGTGTACGTGTTGTGCGAATAGGTTTATGGGTGTATGTTAAGACAGAACCAGCAGGCTGGACTGGGAACTCAACACACAGTGCAGATGGGGTTGAGTGGGAACGGATGAATCCACAACTCTGGAAGCTGGGGGTCTGGTGGAATAAAGCTGGGGGCTGGAGAGGGAGACAGACTAACACACACAGTACCTTACCTGATGTCCATTTCTGATCTGCTCCAGAACCTTCTCATAGCAAACCTCCTCCATATCATGAAGCTGCTGGATCTGAGAGAAACACATATTAGCTGTGTTAGAACTGTTTAAGAGCATTGGGCCAGTAAACGAATCCGGGCACCGATGACATGGACATCGATTATGGCAGCCCCCCGCACCTCTCTAATTCAGAGGGGTTGGGTTAAATACAGAAGACACATTTCAGTTGAATGCATTCAGTTGTGCAACTGACTAGGTATCCCCTTTCCCCTATGTTTAACCAGGTCAAATGATTCAGAAAAACGTGGGAAAACAAAACTCCCGGCCCTGCTAAAGACACATGAGATCTGGCAGTATGGTTATCTTGATGTGTGTGTGTGTGTGTGTATGTGTGTGTGTGTGTGTGAGATCACCTTGCTAGTGGTCTTGATGCCTACGAAGCTCTGTCCGAGGGGCACGGGTCTGAAGCGGCTGTCGAAGTAGACGAGTCCGATGTAGGGATTGACGTGGAGGAAGGAGTCCACGTCCAGGTAGTTGGGCAGCGTGGCCGACAGACCCAGGATACGGATCATACTCTGGGACGACTCCACCTGGAAGGCCAAAGATGACGTACTCTGAATGGACATCTTACAGCAACGTCCCACAATGATGACATCACAATCTGACTGGACTTCACCAGTCATGACA
Source organism: Brachymystax lenok tsinlingensis (assembly GCA_030435695.1). Taxonomy (NCBI): domain Eukaryota; kingdom Metazoa; phylum Chordata; class Actinopteri; order Salmoniformes; family Salmonidae; genus Brachymystax; species Brachymystax lenok. Next base: position 48,041,759 of record CM059789.1, read on the forward strand.
GAAAGGGATTCAGTAGGTGGGTTAACTGGGCGGCAGGTAGCCTAGTGGTTAGAGCGTTGGACTTGTAACCGGAGGGTTGCAAGTTCGAATCCCCGAGCTGACAAGGAAAAAAAAAATCTGTCGTTCTGCCCCTGAACAAGGCAGTTAACCCACTGTTCCCCGGGCGCCGAAGACGTGGAAGTCGATTAAGGCAGCCCCCCGCACCTCTCTGATTCAGAGGGGTTGGGTTAAATGCGGAAGACACATTTCGGTTGAAGGCATTCGGTTGTACAACTGACTAATAATGGTGACTTTGACTAGGTGATTTGGATCAAACCTGGATGCTTCCCTACACCAGTCTCTTCGACAGGGAAGAAGTGAGAGAAGTTCTGTCTTACACGAGAGGTGGACTACGTGCATACACTTCAGAGCGAGAAGGACAGTGTAGGTGTGTCTGTGTGTGTGGGAGAGAGAACAGATAGATGCAGACAGAGAGCAGGGAGAGAGAGTGAGTGCATGTGTGAGAGGCCTATCTCCTTGCCTCCTGTGGTGAGTGTGACAGGGAAGATTGGTAAGGCTTTTAATGTGATGCAGTACCCGTCTGTACCCACTATCAAGATAGGGCCCAGCCAATCCCTGGCAGCCGATAGGCTGATCCGGGGCAGGGCTAACACACACACACAGCACTGTGTCAGCCCAGTGTTACAAAGCAGTCCATATTGTGGATGCACACTATGTTCATTAACAGTGCCCCAGTCAGCCTGCTTGAGTGGATAGTGGGCTTCTTATACACACCATTTCTACATTACTCTCACTGTTAATGGGCTCTAGAGGGCGGCTGCTTTCCCTGAGCTTTGTCCCAGATGGTATTGCTGAAACATTGAATAGACTAACACATTACATTATCAGCGATAGTTCATTCTACAGTATTCAACACTTCTGCATCTATGATACTTTACCAAAGAGCCATCCACACTAATGCCTCCAGTGATGAACGGGTTTTAAAATGCAGGTAATAACCAATTGTTTATCTCTGGAGCAATATAAAGTCTGGCGGAAGTCTACCCGACGACAGGATAAAATTAAATAAACCAAAACTTTGACAAGCAAAAGATCACATGTGATAACTGTTCCAGTTATCATCCTATATTTACATAAAGAAAATAAAATATCCTTTAGAGCCTCGACTTCATTTAGAGGCAGGGATTTCCATATTCATACAGTTCAAAGATGTGAACTTATGCACCCTGTTCCTCCTGTGTCAGGAGCACCAGCCGTGGCTCCTCCAGCAGAAAGCACTAACAATTAGCCTAGCCTGTCAGGTGGAGCGGTAATTGGACAGGAGGGATGAGTGTGTCTATGTGTCTATATTTGTGGGTTCGGATGAGGAGGAATAAGATATGGTGGATTTCTCTACTGTGGCCTGAGTGCGTTTCTCCAATGGTTTATAGGTCTATCTAAGCTTGTCATTTTTCAATAAAGATACACACCATCACCCTAACTCAGTGTACTTCCTCACTGAAGCACATATCAATCTGAAGTCTGGTTGTTCCATGTACTCCTGTGTGCTCTGGATCAAACTTACCGCAACTTTGATGGTTAACCAAAATATTGATATGATCATATATGAGATCTGATTTGTGGGTTATGACTGTGGCTGAGACCTGAAGACTTGTAGAGCAACCACAGACTACAGCTTTAGGGTTATTGGACCCCCACAGACTTCCCTGGAAGGCTCTACAACAGAGGCCAATGTCTGCAGTGCTGTCTGTGCTCTGACTGATTAGTTCTCTGGTTTCCAAGAAGAGACAAAAGACCATGTCCTTCTCTTTCGGAGAACTCGTGTTGTTTCCTCTCTACCTCGTCATGTTTTATTGATGAAGTGGACTCCTTTTTGTACTTCCAGAGGCGACAATCTTGCTTCCTGTGCGCCAATCAATAATTCACAGAGTCTTAAAAGACACCTTCCAATGTGCTGCTGACTGTTGGCTCCAGTACGGCACACACACCTTAATTACAAACGCTGGCTGGAGAAACAGAGGAAAGACATTTCTGTTGTGCTACTCAGGACGGTTGGATCCATCTTCGAATTTATGATAAAAAAATAAAAACACTGAAGTACTTGCCCTGTGTATAGGCCGAATGAACAGTCATAATGCATTATAAGACGTGTTATATGCCTTCATAACAGCCCACGGCCCGTGACAAACACTAGTTATAGTGTTTATAACACCCTAGACAAATGCGAAGAGACAGACAAAGAGGCTGTAGTGTGCGGTCTAGGAGTCTCTAGGTAGGGGCGCGGCCTCACAGGACGCTCCCTCAGCCCTTCTCCAGTGATAGCAGCTAGAGCTGCACATAAATAGGCTGTGAACAGCGGTCAGACGTACAGACTGCTTTTCAATTACCTGACAGTTAACCTTACCCAGCCAGAGGTCCCCAACGTCACAGCACACTCAAATAAATAAAGAAATAAAAAGCAGTATCCTTCTCTCTCCGTCTCTCCCCTCTCTGATCGGTCTCTTTCTCCATTTTGTTCTCAACACTCCTCTCTTTCATTTCCAACTTCTATATCTATCATCAATATTTTAACATTCATATTGGTATACCGATGTGTGGGTGTGTGTCTGCCCATGAAAAAAATGAATAATCCAATCCCTCATCACCTAGGAGACCGTGAAAATTCCTACCATGCATCTCTCTATCCCCCCCTCTATTTATTCATTTCCTCCCTGGCTGGGATCGACACCTGACGCTAGCTCGTCACAATGGAACACGGTTGCGGGACACTCCGGAACGATGGCTCCCATTTCCCAGACTGTCGAAATTTGCATAATCACTCTAATATCCCAAACGGCCGGGCTGATTCCTGCACAGGACGCTGTCAGTCATCATAAAAGGGAATCAGGCATCCCACTCAGACGCAGAAACACACAGCACAGGCAGCACAGCCCAGACAGACAGGCTAACTAAATCTAAATCACTGACTGACTGAGGTAAACACACAGCTCCACAAACAAAGACTAGACAAAACCCTTACAATATTTAACAATGACAGAAACCTGATATGGTTGAATGAGAATGACTGTGTGTTGAACTAATATTAATATGAATGTGAATTAATATGAATGTTCATAATGTTCACCATGGTGAGGAGCCTACTGTAATGATAGAGGGAGGGACTGACCTGTTGGAGTGGGCTGACCGCCAGGCTAGGGTGGTGAGAGGGGACAAGGGGACCAGGAGGGACAGGGTAGGATAAGGGCTGGGACCAGGGCTCTAAAGTGTGACCATTTTGGTTGCATATACTCTAAAATATGTTGCTGTATAAAATATGCAACATTTTATTTTGGGGGAGCCAGTGCAACTGCAAAAAATTAAATTACCCAGAATAATTATTATGATTATGATTAGGCTTCGCTGCAGCGCTGCCTCCGAGTGCCATACTTGCCAGCCCGCAGAGCAAATCAAGTGCACCTATAGGCCTACAGCTGGCCAATCGGATGGCTCAGATTACCGTGTCTGCAGCTTCCTCGAAGCACAGCAAAATTGATACTGTGAGATTTTAAAACCATCTAGAGAGCAAAGAGCTGCTGTTTTTCTGAGTGAGTTCATGTTTACAGTTTTATTCAGCACTGTAACCACTTTTATTGAACACTTTTATACGCCATTAAATGACCTCCTCCCTTCTTCCACTCACATTTCAACCAGCACTGCAGCTGCAATGAATGAGTAGCAAAGTGTACCCAAATGCTTGCATTGTTATTATTAGCAGCTTGTGTCTATTTTATATGGAGGAATATTTCACTTTCACTGGTCATAGGAGTAACATGAATTTGAGCATGAGACTCGAGTTTCACCATCAGCTGGATGACGTCCCCTTTTTGGTCACAGTCAGTCTCAGCGGAGGGAGGGAGAGTGGAGGGATGGTGAGAGCCGGACCTCTGCTGCGCCTTCTCTCCCCCTGCTGAAACTGACCATCAGTCCAGTGAAATAAAAAAAGCACATGATTAAAATGTATGCCCACTCAGCTGGGCCTCACAAGTAATACAACAACTGATCTATTACCGGTGTGATCATAAACCATATGTTTTGAAATATAATTTAAATCATCTGAGAAGAACAACATTGGCAGGGCAACTCAAGCATAGCCAAAATGCAGTGATAATGCATTGGGCCTATAGCCTACTGTACAAACCTCATTGCTACAGAACTGCTTTTAATAGGGTATTGTTGGATAGGTTTACGTTTAAGTAACGTTAAAAATATATATAATAATTGATAATAAACAATGTCTTTAAAGGGTTATAGTTTCTAGCCACAGCATGTGCTTCAAAAGTAGATATAATTCATATATGCCCAATATAGGCTTTATCTCAATCAATTTACAAATCTGCTTTTCTGGTGCTCCTACATTTTATTTTGTGCTACTAACTTTTTAAAGTTGGGAGCACCAGTGCTACTAATATATATTTATAATTGTTATAGACTTATGCTGAGACAGAGAGGTACTAACCTGTCGTAGTGTCTTGGCTAGTGTCTCCACCAGGCTCTCCAGAACTGGTCCTCTGTCCTTGTGTAGCAGATGCACCTCGTCCAGGATGAGGAGCTTAACAATCTGGGACAGGGCCACGTCCCCAACGCTCTTCCTGGTCACCAGGTCCCACTTCTCAGGGGTGGTCACTAGCATCTGGAAAACAGATGGACACACACCGTCAGTGACAGACAGATGAACACAAACAGACTTGATTTGTCCGTCGATCCAAAAGTACCTGTTCAGCCCCATATACTCCAAATCCATGACATACTTAGGTCAAGGAGTTCTTCATGACCATCAGACCAGCGTACTGTTAAATCTAGGGGACAGAGTTCTTCATGACCATCAGACCAGGGTCCTGTGTTATAACTAGGGGACAGAGTTCTTCATGACCATCAGACCAGGGTCCTGTGTTTAACTAGGGACAGAGTTCTTCATGACCATCAGACCAGGGTCCTGTGTTTAACTAGGGACAGAGTTCTTCATGACCATCAGACCAGGGTCCTGTGTTTAACTAGGGACAGAGTTCTTCATGACCATCAGACCAGGGTCCTGTGTTATAACTAGGGACAGAGTTCTTCATGACCATCAGACCAGGGTCCTGTGTTATAACTAGGGACAGAGTTCTTCATGACCATCAGACCAGGGTCCTGTGTTATAACTAGGGGACAGTTCTTCCTGTCCAGGTCACGTGATAAAGAAAAACTCTGGGCCCTACTTGTGTCATATACACCACCTGCAACCAGAGCACTCTATCCATCATCTGTGTTATTGGTTCATCCCTCTATCCTCTACACATCCTTCACTCCTCCCTTGCCATCTTCCTAATCATCATCTCACCTGTTCCCGTTTAAAACCCTGACTCTTTGGGCCCTTCTGAGCCATCGTTCAAGTGCAATTGCGTCTGATGATAGAAAAATAGAACAATGCATAATGAATGGTATGCAAGCTGTTTGCCAACCCATCGGTGTGTGTGTGTGTGTTTGGGTGTGTATGCTGTCTGGGTGTGTGGAAATTCCTATTAGACACTTTTTGTAAAATCAATTCATTAGACTCTAGTTTGCATTTAAATCCAGCTGGCTAGCCTTTACAGACTGGCGCTCTTTCCTAGCAGAAAGGAAACGGCCACGCATGCACACATTGCCATTAGAGACTGGCACGGTGCTAGCAGAGAGGAAACGGCCACACACATTGCTATTAGAGACTGGCACGGTGCTAGCAGAGAGGAGAGAAGTGGCTGTCTTAATTAGGCTGCAAGTTCATCTAAATGTAAGCTCTGGCTTCCAAACCAACGACTAGCAGGCCACAGTGCTTTCTATAATTACACAACAAAAACAATGAGAAGACGCCATTTGACTTAACAGGAAACCTGCATTATTTTCCTTGCATTGTTTTTAATTACATTGATATTGATCTCGCTATTTATTTCTATGACTGGTTGCTAAGCGTTTTACATTTATGGTTGGAGACACCCCCACGGATTGATTTCCGTGCTTCAAAAAACCTCCCCTAGATAAAATACAATATTTGTGAATATGCAGCGTTGGTGAAATAGAAGAGAGTGCAGTCCTGGAACACAATGGTGCGGATAAAGACCTGTGTCAAAGTGGGTTCCCATTATAGAACATTTAGAATTACTAGAAAGGACATCCACATTACAATCAATGTTCCATGATGATCACATAGAAATAGTGTCCTAGAACTGTTCTGATGTGCAAGTTGCAGCTCGTCTGTGATGGTCAGACCCAGCCATATGATAATGAGGGGGACTCTACCCAACGTGCACTCAGTGGATCAGAACAATTCTAGAACACAGGGAGTCGTTTTCTTCAACACGGATTAAGCCGAGCCCTGAACAAAAATCATACTGAATGGAGAATCTCCATTGAAATAGCATTTTAGTCTAGGACTAAGCCTAATGTGTGTCTGAGAAACCAACCCTATATCTCTGTGATGTGACTCAGCCCCAGCTCCATGTTAATGAGGGGGGCTCTACCCAGGCAGTTCTATCCAGCGTGGTAGCAGTGATGTGTGCAGCCATGTGGAACCCAGGGCCATGGCGAGGTCTTCCCACACTACCACTTATCTACTAATTACCTGTCTGACGGTCTGTCTACGTGTCTCTGATGGTCTGTCTACTGGTCTGTCGGTCTGTCTGGCGGCCTGTCTGGCGGTCTGTGCGTGCCTTTCTGTATGTCTGTCTGTGGAGCAGAGTGCCAGGGGGCCACTCTTTCATTAAGTTAATATTTACTCTCTGGACTGAGGGAGAGGGACTAGGAGAATCAGCGCGCCCACTGCTCATTCACCCACCCACCAGCATGTCTGCCAGCCAGCAGCCACTCCAAGCCCGTCTACTGTTACCATGGTAACTATCAGTGCCACAGAGAGAGAGGGGGTTGGGAGGAGGGAAAGGTAAGAGGGTAGAATTGTTTCACTGCTTTCATACTGTAAGTGAACGACTAATAGCTTGTCAAGGCTACAAATGTATCTAACTGTGTTTGTGTGTGCGCACATCCACTGCATGTTTTTGATGGGGGTTGTGACAATAGCAGTGAAATAGCAGACACAGAAATCAAATCAATGTTTATTTGTTGCGTACACAGATCAGCAGATGTTTAAGCAGGTGCAGGGAAATGCTTGTGTTTCTAGCTCCAGCAGTGCAGTACGTTTCTAACAGTACAAGGAATGCATGTACGGCAGTAGTTACATAGGATGAGCTATGTACATATAACGTAAGTCATCAATTAGCTCAATTTCTCACAGATCAAATTCAATTTCAAAATAATAATATTGTAGGAATGCTAATCTTCTCTGTATCGAACTACAGCAACGATTTCACACATATATGCAAACAGTGAGAAACAAACACTGGTGTGAGTATGTCTGTAAGAGGGAGGGGACAAATACAAAGATCTGTTAGAAAGTTGTTTCAGATAACAAAAATGTATGAAGACTCTAGAGAGCTAACTTTATAGTACCTAGTGAACTTTAATGGAGTTATTGGAGTTTTAATACACTTACTATACACTTACTCCACATTAGCAGAAACAGGTCATTTCATGAAATTGTATTTCATCCAAAGCTCTACAGTCTGGGTAGATAGGGTAGCAAGGCTGGTTGGTGGGAGTATGCAGGGGGTAAGGATAATATTGTTGAGCCTCTGCCAGTCCATCCTCATTACAAGTGTGTGCCCTCTCTCTCTCACAAGGAAACAAATGCACGTACACACGCATGCAGACACACACCTCCAGATTAACTGGTATTGACCTCATTTCTCAAGATTCACATCTCTCCCCCTCTCCCTTTATTTCTCTCGCTCTCTCTCTCTTTCGCTCGGTCTCTCTCTCTGCTTTCATCTCTCCATCCTTAAGTACCAGGAGGTTTATGAACCTCTAAAGTCTAAGCTCTACTATCCTCTTTTGGATTTGCTAGATATGCTTGTTCTTGGCAACCTTTTCAGCCTACTCCTTCCTCTCTCAGTCTCCCTCTGTCTTCGTCTGTCTACCTCTCACCCCTCCATCAGTGAGGCGCTCACTAGATGGGAAGGAGTTTAGCCTACATCCTTCACTCCACCCTCCTTTTTGTTTCACAAATCCTATTCATCCTCTTCTTCTACTTCCTGTTTCACACACGCAACGTTGACTCACACATACAGTCAAACGCTCTGGGGAAAATAATGACTAATAATGAAAATATATACTTAATGAAATGAATATAAAACAAAGGAGAAGTAGTGGGAAATATGAATGATTTTACCATTGAGAGAATACACACCTGGTTGACAGAGCTATTGACAAATTCATTCGAGACAAGAACAAACTCATTTACAGGCCACTCACTGAAGCAAACAACCTAATTGGTTGATTTTCTGGGGAGCTGTTACAATTCGATATTGGATTGGACAATTGATTGATCATTTTAATTGAAATAAATGTCACTATGAGCATAACAAGTGGCAATATAATTGGTTTAGTTACTAAACAACAACATTATATTCATCATCTTCATTTTGTGAGTGGCAAGTTTTTCCTGACCACATACGCATTTCAAATATGAGTTACTCTCAACTCATGTCAATTACATTTCCAATATACCTGTCCACCTTGTTAATTGGAGAGAACAGAGTAGCCTTTGTATCCATAACTAGCATAGGGCTCTTATTTGAACACTTTGAAATGGGAGAGCACTTTAAAAGAGGTTGACTAAAGTACTGCTGGGTAATGTTGAAAGCATCTCCTCTCCTCTCCCTCCCCACGCGCTAAAATACAAGCACCACCTTCAAGGGCACAAATACAGTGGACAATAAAAATGTGGTATTTTACAGTACAACTAACTGCAGTCACCATGGCAACTACAAATAAGGCTGTTGAGAACAAGGAATCAGGAAAATGAAGAGGGGGGGTAGTATAGACGAGGGAGAGCGAGATAAGATATGGAGAACCAGAGAACACACACACGCCTCCTGAGAGAATGTCAACCAACTAGCCACACACTGACCTCAGAGATTTTTCTGCCATTGTAATCCTTGGGCGGGCTGCCTAAGTGTTTTTTGGGGACTTAAGTCCTAACAGTGAATAAAAAAATGTATATATATTAATGGAAAAACACAAAGAGTAAAATGAATAGACTACAAACAGATAAAGTATGTAGAAAAGATAATGGACCTATATATTTTTGATAATATAAACTTTGAGAACTAACACCAAAATAAAAGCTAGACAATCGGGAGAATAGAAAATTCCAAAAACAATGAATTTAGCAGTATTCATTTTGTTCTAGGTCTGAGCAAAAGAACACAGCATTAACCATGAGAAAATTTAGAATTGCAGGAAACTAACTTTAAAACCACAAAATGTTCTCTCAGCTCAATTGCAGAATAAGAAATTTGCTTTAAAACTGCTAAGAAAATTCTCAGCTGCATGGAAAAATGTGTAGAATTGCAGGATATTAGCTTTAAAATTGCAAACATTTCTCTCAGCTCCATTGAGAAATGTGTAGAATTGCAGGAAATTGGCTTAAAAACGCAAACATTTCTCCACAGTTCCAAGATTGGGGCCTCTAATATTTTCTCGGCCAACCATGCTCATTGCCACGCCTCCTGCCACGCTAACCACCTAAGCCCCTTTATGAGTCAGAAAAAACCCTGCCTCTGACCTGTGAGTGACCCTGCATGACTGTCTAGTGTGAGATACTCTGTGGTTGTGGTTGTGCTGGCCTCTCTATGGCTTATCAGTTCTATCAGAATCTCTGTCCCAGACACTGGCTTTGGCCCTGCGGATCTCTGTCCCAGACACTGGCTTTGGCCCTGTGGATCTCTGTCCCAGACACTGGCTTTGGCCCTGTGGATCTCTGTCCCAGACACTGGCTTTGGCCCTGTGGATCTCTGTCCCAGACACTGGCTTTGGCCCTGTGGATCTCTGTCCCAGACACTGGCTTTGGCCCTGTGGATCTCTGTCCCAGACACTGGCTTTGGCCCTGTGGATCTCTTTCCCAGACACTGGCTTTGGCCCTGTGGATCTCTGTCCCAGACACTTGCTTTGGCCCTGTGGATCTCTGTCCCAGACACTGGCTTTGGCCCTGTGGATCTCTGTCCCAGACACTGGCTTTGGCCCTGTGGATCTCTGTCCCAGACACTGGCTTTGGCCCTGTGGATCTCTGTCCCAGACACTGGCTTTGGCCCTGTGGATCTCTGTCCCAGACACTGGTATTGGCCTTGTGGATCTCTGTCCCAGACACTGATATTGGCCCTGTGGATCTCTGTCCCAGACTCTGGTATTGGCCGTGTGGATCTCTGTCCCAGATAGTCTAGTGCTGATGTTGTCTCTCTCCTGTTATCTCCCTCTGCTGTGTAAACCATGCGACTCTATAACAGCCATAAGCTGCTATGACAGATACCCTTTTCACACTACTGAGCCTATCGAGCCAAACCAAGCCAAGCTGTACTGGGCTAGCCTGTTTACACACCATAGTACTGAGCCAGAACAGTATGGTTGGGGTTGGCACTATAGTCTGTGTGTGTCTGTGGTTGGCAGTACAGAGAAGTAAGGTTACATGCTAGGGATGGGCATGAGTACTTGAGTACTCGAACGGACTTCAAAACTCAATCTTTAACAAGAGATTAACCCCCCCAATACTGTAAAACTTACTTTGCTAAGATAATCAATTTACCTGACAGGTTTTAATTTATATTATTTAACCTTTACTTAACTAGGCAAGTCAGTCAAGAACAAATTCTTATTTACTATGACGGCCTACCAAGAGGCCTCCTGCGGGGACGGGGGATAAAAATAAAAAAATAGGACAAAACAAACATCACAACAAGAGACACCACAACACTACATAAAGAGAGACCTAAGACGACACCACAGCATGGCAGGTGTAGCATATCAAGAAGATGATTAAACAGCATGATCATTACACAGGTGCACCTTGTGCTGGGGACTTGCCTAGTTAAATAAAGGTTAAATAAAATAAATAAAACATTTATAAATAAAAAGCCACTCTAAAATGTGCACTATTTTGTCACACAACACAATGCCACAGTTGAGGGAGCGTGCAATTGGCATGCTGACTGCAGGAATGTCCACCAGAGCTGTTGCCAGTTAATTGAATGTACATTTCTATAACATCGTTTTAGAGAATTTGGCAATACGTCCAACCAGCCTCACAGCCCCAGACCACTTGTAACCACACCAGCCCAGGACTTCAACATCAAGCTTCTTCCCCTGCGGGATCGTCTGAGAACAGCCACAACAGAACAGCCACAGCTGATGAAACTGTTGGTTTGCACAACCGAAGAATTTCTGCACAAATGGTCAGAAACCGTCTCAGGGAACTCATCTGCGTGCTCGTCGTCTTGACCTGCCCCTATCCATGCCCCTACCTTTTTTTAAGGTACAGTATCTGTAACCAACAGATGCATATGTGACCGACCGCCTTGATTTGTCCTAATGTAGCAACATTTGAAAGTGTTTTTTTTACATTGGATAAAAGCAGAGACACAGAGCTACAAAATGGTATATCATAGACTAAAGTTGACGAACATTGAGAAAGTCATTCTGCTTTGAAAGTTGATAAACTTGTAACCCCACTTTTGAGAAAATCTTTGAATGTTTTGGTATCTACAGGAGAGCTCTTCTTTATCTACACCCATTCAGCATCGTTCACACCCTCTTAAGCTTTAGCCCCACCCATCTCCTTAAGGGTTGAGCTGAGCATTCTGTCCTAAAAACAGCAGTTAAGCACCGAAGCTAACTGGCTAACATTGGCTACTTTGCTAGCTACTTCCAGATGAGAGAACAGCTCACTGACCATTTTACTCACCTTAGCAGAGCGGGTTAGGCTGTTTTTATGTTATCTGACACCGCCTATATTCAAGGGGTGTTGAACATTCTGCGCTCTGGCACACTCAGACGAGAGTGACTGAAATCAAAATAGATAGCCAGACGAATTTACCAGCTATGTCTATCATCAGTTGTCGCAGTGACATTCTATTGAAATGGTTACTTGCATAGTGGAGTCTTTTGTTAAGACATGTAGCTAGCTAGGTAAACAATGAACCATAATCTCAACTCATTACTTTATCACCCTGCATGAATCTGCAGGTAGCTAACCAACCAGGTTCAATGTTAGCTAGCTAACATTAGGCTATAACTAGCAAAGCAAATGGCTCTGCGATACAAATAATAAGAACATGCACGTAACATTAGCTAGCTAGCTAACAGTACACTTTAACTTGAAATGAAAACGACTTTGTCAAAATTAGAAATATGTAATATCTGAAAATCTAGCTAGCTAGACTATCTTACCAGTATACATAATTGGTGGACGCTTCTCCCTGTCACGGATGCCATGGTTGCCCCATAGTTTGAAGATGTAATCCAGAGACATGTAATCTCCTTAGCCATCTTACTCTAATTCCACTGATTTCAAAACTCGGTCCTCCAGAAAGTGGAGAGCAACATTTATGCAGTTCTACTACGTGATACATTTAAAAAAAAAAGCTGAATTAGACAGGATTACCTACACATACTGACCAGCTCAATTAGACAAAAGCGTGCTATATGGCAGACCAATCCGAACTCATCTCTCAGCATGTCCAGCCCACTCATCTCAGCAAATCATGGCTAGCGGGAAAGTTGCTGTCTTTTTCTGTGGCTAAACCAACTAGGCTCGTAATTTAACAATTGTACTCGTATTTACAGATGGCATACAAGTATGTTATTAAGGAACATGAAAGTCCACATTTCAGAAGGCATCTATTTTTAAAAAAAAGGTTGTCACTAGTTACCACAGCCACAAAGTCAAATTTGGCTATATTGTAAAAAAAAGGTAAACATAAATTTTTTGGTCTTAATTTAAGGTTAGGGTTAGGCATAAGGTTAGCAGTTTGGTTAAGGTTAGGGTTAAGAGATTAAAATCAAATTTTAAGAAACATTTTAGAAATGGGCGGGGTTAATGACTTTGTTGCTATAGTAACTAGTGACGACACTAATTTGCGAACTGCAGTGCCATTTAGATTAGATTTGGTTAGCCTGGGCCAGTGGTTCCCAAACTTGTTATAGTCCTGTACCCCTTCAAACATTCAACCTCCAGCTGCGTACCCTCTCTAGCCCCAGGGTCAGCGCACTCTCAAATGTTTATTGCCATCATTGTAAACCTGCCACACACACACACACACTATACAATACATTTATTAAACATAAGAATGAGTGTGAGTTTTTTGTGGGAAGTGACAAAGAGCTCTTATAGGACCAGGGCACAAATAATAATATAATAATCAATAATTTTGCTCTTTATTTAGCCATCTTACATATAAAACTTTATTTGTTCCTCGAAAATTGTGAATAACTCACCACAGGTTAATGAGAAGGGTGTGCTTGAAATGATGCACATAACTCTGCAATGTTGGGTTGTATTGGAGTCTCAGAAATCTGGCAGTGGCTTCTGATTAAATAAAATGTTCACAAAACCGCTTGTTGCTATTTCGATGAGGCTCTCTTGTTCAGATATCGGTAAGTGGACTGGAGGCAGGGCATGAAAGGGATAACGAATACAGTTGTTTGTGTCGTCCGTTTCGGGAAAGTACATGCGTAATTGTGCACCCAGCTCACTCAGGTGCTTCACTATATCACATTTGACATTGTCCATAAGCTTGAGTTCATTTGCACACACAAAAAAAATCATACAATGATGGAAAGACCTGTGTGTTGCAGACAGAAAAGAGCTCCAACTTCTTAATCATAGCCTCGATTTTGTCCCGCACATTGAATATAGTTGCGGAGAGTCCCTGTAATCCTAGATTCAGATCATTCAGGCGAGAAAAAACATCAACAAGATAGGCCAATCGTGTGAGAAACATGCAAGTGGTCAGACGAGTATAAATCATGGTCAGTAAAGAAAACTTTAAGCTCGTCTCTCAATTAAAAAAAACGTGTCTATCCTTTGCCCCTTGATAACCAGCGCACTTCTGTATGCTGTAAAAGCGTTACATGGTCGCTGCCCATATCAATGCATAGTGCAGAAAATACATGAGATTTCAGGGGCCTTGCTTTAACAAAGTTAACCATTTTCACTGTCGTGTCCAAAACGTATTTTAAACTAAATTGAAAGTCTGTATAACGAAAAGCCAGATTTTGGTTAATAACCCAGATTTTTTTCAATTGGCCAAATTGAGCCCAGTTTCAAATAATCACTTCACACTATTCTGTTATATAACAAAGGTGTGTATTGACTGCGATAAGGGCTCGCGAAAAGAGAGTTGTCTGCTAAATGAACAAAACAAGGCTATGCCACTGCACAGACATAGGCTTCTACAAGCAAGCGCCACTGCTGAGGTTACTGCCTTTTTGAAGATTGTGTTCCACGATATAATACACTGCTCAAAAAAATAAAGGGAACACTAAAATAACACATCATAGATCTGAATGAATGAAATAATCTTATTAAATACTTTTTTCTTTACATAGTTGAATGTGCTGACAACAAAATCACACAAAAATTATCAATGGAAATCAAATTTATCAACCCATGGAGGTCTGGATTTGGAGTCACACTCAAAATTAAAGTGGAAAACCACACTACAGGCTGATCCAACTTTGATGTAATGTCCTTAAAACAAGTCAAAATGAGGCTCAGTAGTGTGTGTGGCCTCCACGTGCCTGAATGACCTCCCTACAACGCCTGGGCATGCTCCTGATGAGGTGGCGGATGGTCTCCTGAGGGATCTCCTCCCAGACCTGGACTAAAGCATCCGCCAACTCCTGGACAGTCTGTGGTGCAACGTGGCGTTGGTGGATGGAGCGAGACATGATGTCCCAGATGTGCTCAATTGGATTCAGGTCTGGGGAACGGGCGGGCCAGTCCTTAGCATCAATGCCTTCCTCTTGCATTAACTGCTGACACACTCCAGCCACATGAGGTCTAGCATTGTCTTGCATTAGGAGGAACCCAGGGCCAACCGCACCAGCATATGGTCTCACAAGGGGTCTGAGGATCTCATCTCGGTACCTAATGGCAGTCAGGCTACCTCTGGCGAGCACATGGAGGGCTGTGCGGCCCCCCAAAGAAATGCCACCCCACACCATGACTGACCCACCGCCAAACCGGTCATGCTGGAGGATGTTGCAGGCAGCAGAACGTTTTCCACGGCATCTCCAGACTCTGTCACGTCTGTCACGTGCTCAGTGTGAACCTGCTTTCATCTGTGAAGAGCACAGGGCGCCAGTGGCGAATTTGCCAATCTTGGTGTTCTCTGGCAAATGCCAAACGTCCTGCACGGTGTTGGGCTGTAAGCACAACCCCATCTGTGGACGTTGGGCCCTCATACCACCCTCATGGAGTCTGTTTCTGACCGTTTGAGCAGACACATGCACATTTGTGGCCTGCTGGAGGTCATTTTGCAGGGCTCTGGCAGTGCTCCTCCTTGCACAAAGGCGGAGGTAGTGGTCCTGCTGCTGGGTTGTTGCCCTCCCACGGCCTCCTCCACGTCTCCTGATGTACTGGCCTGTCTCCTGGTAGCGCCTCCATGCTCTGGACACTACGCTGACAGACACAGCAAACCTTCTTGCCACAGCTCGCATTGATGTGCCATCCTGGATGAGCTGCACTACCTGAGCCACTTGTGTGGGTTGTAGACTCCGTCTCATGCTACCACTAGAGTGAAAGCACCGACAGCATTCAAAAGTGACCAAAACATCAGCCAGGAAGCATAGGAACTGAGAAGTGGTCTGTGGTCACCACCTTCAGAACCACTCCTTTATTGGGGGTGTCTTGCTAATTGCCTATAATTTCCACCTGTTGTCTATTCCATTTGCACAACAGCATGTGAAATTTATTGTCAATCAGTGTTGCTTCCTAAGTGGACAGTTTGATTTCACAGAAGTGTGATTGACTTGGAGTTACATTGTGTTGTTTAAGTGTTCCCTTTATTTTTTTGAGCAGTGTATAACGAGTTGATATTACGGTTTCAATAAATTCATCTTAAATGGCACTTGTTTTTCTATTGACTGAATATACATGAGGCAATTTGGCAATTAGTTATCTGTAATGGTTATGATTAATTGTTGCACACTGTTGGCATATAGATGAATGCAAACATACACTACATGACTAAAAGTATGTGGACACCTGCTTGTCGAACATCTCATTCCAAAATCATGGGCATCAATATGGAGTTGGTTCCTCCTTTGCTGATATAACAGCCTCCACTTGTCTGGGAAGGCTTTCCACTAGATGTTGGAACATTGCTGCGGGGACTTGCTTCCATACAGCCACAAGAGCATTAGTGAGGTCTGGCACTGATGTTGGGCGATTAGGCCTGGCTCGCAGTCGGCGTTCCAACTCATCCCAAAGGTGTTCGATGGGGTTTAGGTCAGGGCTCTGTGCAGGCCAGTCAAGTTCTTCCACACCGAACTCAACAAACCATTTCTGTATGGCCCTCGCTTTGTGCTGACAGGACATTGTCGTGCTGACAGGAAAGGGCCTTCCCCAAACTGTTGCCACAAAGTTGGAGGCACAGAATCGTCTAGAATGTCATTGTATGCTGTAGCGTTAAGATTCTCCTTCAATCGAACTAAGGAGCCTAGCCCGAACCATGAAAAACAGCCTCAGACCATTATTCCTCCTCCACCAAACTTTACAGTTGGCACTATGCATTCGGGCAGTTAGTGTTCTCCTGGCATCCGCCAAACCCAGATTTATCCATCAGACTGCCAGATAGTGAAGAGTGATTCATCACTCCAGAGCACGTGTTTCCAATGCGCCAATGGCTGCAAGCTTTACACTACTCCTGCCAAAAAAAACAGTCACATCACTCTTGCAAAATTATTTTGAAATACAGTGCTATAACTTTGATTAAGGTGTTTTTTTACATGTCCTAATAACTCAAAGGATTGTTCAGAACACCAGGTGTTTTAATCGGCATAGGCTTACTATGATTTTGACCTTATGCCGATTAAAATAAGCAGAGTTAAGTGTTTACATGACTATTGCCATAACCGACCTACTGTCATAATCCGTTTAATATCGAATTATTAGTGCAAGTAAACATGCTCAGCGTGAAGAGGGTACGGAGCTACTGTAATCCAGAGAGCCGAGCTGAGCTGAGAGCCAACCACTGGGAGGCGCTAGAGAACAGTCTTGAGGCTGAACACAACTCCACTCTGGACCAATGGAGCATAGGGAAAGCCTACGCAGAAACTGTGTGTGTGTGCGTGTGCTTGCGCACCAGTGTGTGTTTGTACAGTACTCAGGATCTCCCCTTCGGTTAGCTGCATGTCTCCAGTGAGCTCTTTGACAGCAATGCCCAATGGCTCCAACCGCTTACTGAAGTAGTTAGTCATCTCTGCTGCCAGGGCCTTCATAGGAGCTACATACACTATCTACAGACAATGGGAGAGAGGGATGGAGGGAAGAGAGGGAGCAAGTAGGAGAGAAGAGAAAGAGGGAGGGAGATAAATATATATACATAGAGAAAAGGGAGAACGGTGTGCAGGGAGGGGGGAGAAGGAGAAAAAGAAAGTGAGAGGAAGTGGAAGGTCACAGTCATGATAAACGAGTGAACAGCACAGTATCACTTGTTCCCTGGCAACCAGCATAAATCACTATTTATTGAAAAATATGAAAAAGGCCACTTAGATTAAGAAAGTTTAATGGAGATGTATGAGAAAGTGGCTATCGTCGTTGGCTGGCATTGGGTGTGTGGTGTTAGATTGTGTGTGTATTAGAACATGTGAGTGCGTATGTGTGTGGGGGGCGTGGCTTTAAAAGGACAACCAATAATAAATGTGTTCTACTGTATGTTTGTATGTCTCGCTCACACACACACACAGCTGAGTGGTACCTTGAACTCATCCAGGTTGGAGGTGCTGTCTGACCTCATGGAGGACTGCGAGCATGGCGATGTTGGTCTTGCCGGCCCCGGTGGGGGCACAGATGAGCAGGTTCTCATTGGTGTTGTAGGCGGTCTCAAACACTATGGACTGGATCCTGTTCAGAAGCTGCATCCCCTTAAACACCAACTGACCAACCTGGGGGGAATGAAAGACGGAGAGGGTGCGAGGGAGAGCGAGAGACAGAGAGATACAGAGACAAAAAGAGAGCGAGAGTGCAACAGAGAACGACAGAGAGAGAGCGAGCGAGGGTGCAACAGAGAGCGAGAGCAAGAGGGAGGAAGATAATAAGAAAAGGTTAAAATCACAGAGTAATTATGAGAGTCATTACAAAGACAGACTTGTATCATCATACTCCCATGTCTAACACACACGTCAGGACAAAGCAGTGGACGGGAGGGATGGTCACAGCTGACTGGTTTAGGGGTCGGGGTAAAGACAAACATTGGTTGTCCTTATTGAGAGGGTCACCAGAACATTTTAACACACACACACACACACACACACACGAGTGTACACCTATCTACCATTAATTGACAGACCACTTCCTTCATATTATAGGGCAGGTTTCCCAACTGGCGGCCCGTGGGCCAAATGCTTTTGTTTGTCTTTTGCATTTTGGGGGAATTTTATTTGTTGGACACAAAAGACAGTAAAAACACCAGGAAATTAGCTCCAAGTGACTTTAATTTAAAGAAATCTGTTCCCAAGTATTACCAATAGAGAGACACTTGATCGTATATAAATGAAAGCAAAGGGCTGAAATGATTATGTTTAGTCAAACATTATATCTGTTTGGGCTTCTTGTGGTCAATTTTCAGTCTACAAATGATTTGCAATTATGTCCCGGCCCCCCGACCATCCGCTCAAGAAAGAAAATCGCCCAGCGGCTGAATCTAGTTGATGATCCCTGCTATATGGGGGGGTGATTTACTGTTGCCTAGTGGGTGGCTGCAGACAGGGTGTGGGAAGGGGGAGGGCTTTGACTGCCAGTAGGAGAGAGGTTAAATCCTGAGTAGTGGGAACAGCTGTCAATCAACCTGCCCACAGCCTGACTTCTCCATGGTAACAGAGCGTGGGTGACAGACAGGCCTCAATCTCCCTGCGACCTACGTTGATAAGGAAAGAAATGGCCCTTCTGAAAGACAGCAACCGTGACCAGTTGACTGCCCACTACTCGGACACACACAGACACACGCGGACACACACAAGACATTCAGCCGTCAGAGTGGGCAGTTAACTGCTCCGGCCACTACTAGGGAAAGAGACAGAACTGCAGGTCCAGGTGTGTGCTCTGTCCCCGTCTGTCCATCAATCTCCCTCTCTCTCACTCACTTTATAGCCTTCTTTTACTTCATGCTCCCTCTATCAACTTTCTCTCTCACTCCGTCTCTCTCTCTCTCAGAGTGGATTGGGATGTCATGAGCTTAGACAGCAATATCATTTATTTAAAAAGATTCATTAAAAATATGTCATCACTCTACTCTTCCTCCCAGTTTCGCTCTGACACTCAGAAAAATAAAGAATTTGAGTGCTGCGTGTCATCCAGGGACTGGGGCCAAAGACGAGAGAAGAGGCAGGAGTCAGCTCAGAGGCCCTGACAACCCAACCCAACAATGATGAAGGCAGGAGTCAGCCCCGAGGCCCAGACAACCCAACCCAACTCTGATGAAGGCAGGAGTCAGCCCCGAGGCCCTGACAACCCAACTCTGATGAAGGCAGGAGTCAGCCCCGAGGCCCTGACAACCCAACCCAACTCTGATGAAGGCAGGAGTCAGCCCCGAGGCCCAGACAACCCAACCCAACTCTGATGAAGGCAGGAGTCAGCCCCGAGGCCCTGACAACCCAACCCAACTCTGATGAAGGCAGGAGTCAGCCCCGAGGCCCTGACAACCCAACCCAACTCTGATGAAGGCAGGAGTCAGCTCCGAGGCCCTGACAACCCAGCTCAACTCTGATGAAGGCAGGCGTCAGCCCCGAGGCCCTGACAACTCAACTCTAATGAAGGCAGGAGGAGGTTAAACTATTAATGCATCAAAGAGCAACTTTATTCGAGTCCACTTAAGCCGGTGGAAGGCGAAATTACGTGGAAACAGTGGAGTAGCAGGGGCCTCTGACTGACAGCTAGTTGGCAAGCCACAGATACTCAAGTACCTGAGAGAGAGTGAGTAGAAGAGATATATACAGTCAAGGCCAAAAGTTTTGAGAATGACACAAATATTAAGTTCCACAAAGTTTGCTGCTTCAGTGTCTTTAGATATTTCTGTCAGATGTCACTATGGAATACTGAAGTATAATTACAAGCATTTCATAATCAATGCTTGGAGTTTGTCAGAATTTGTGGGTTTTTGTTTGATCACCCGCCTCTAATGGGATTAAGGTCTGGGGAGTTTCCTGTCCATGGACCCAAAATATCAATGTTTTGTTCCCCGAGCCACTTAGTTATCACTTTTGCCTTATGGCAAGGTGCTCCATCATGCTGGAAAAGGCATTGTTCGTCACCAACCTGTTCCTGCATGGTTGGAAGAGGTTGGTACCATTCTTTATTAATGGCTGTGTTCTTCGGCACAATTGTGAGTGAGCCCACTCCCTTGGCTGAGAAGCAACCCCACACAAGAATGGTCTCAGGATGCTTTACTGTTGGCATGACACAGGACTGATGGTAGCGCTCACCTTGTCTTTTCCGGATCAGCTTTTTTCCGGATGCCCCAAACAATCGGAAAGGGGATTCATCAGAGAAAATGACTTTACCCCAGTCCTCAGAAGTCCAATCCCTGTACCTTTTGCAGAATATCAGTCTGTCCCTGATGTTTTTCCTGGAGAGAAGTGGCTTCTTTGCTGCCCTGCTTGACACCAGGACATCCTCCAAAATTCTTTGCCTCACTGTGTGTGCAGATGCACTCACACCTGCCTGCTGCCATTCCTGAGCAAGCTCTATACTGGAGGTGCCCTGATCCCGCAGCTGAATCAACTTTAGGAGACGGTCCTGGCGATTGCTGGACTTTCTTGGGCGCCCTGAAGGCTTCTTCACAACAATTGAACCGCTCTCCTTGAAGTTCTTGATGATCCAATAAATGGTTGATTTAGGTGCAATCTTACTGGCAGCAATATCCTTGCCTGTGAAGCCATTTTTGTGCAAAGCATTGATGACGGCACGTGTTTCCTTGCAGGTAACCATGGTTGACAGAGGAAGAACAATGATTCCAAGCACCATCCTCCTTTTGAAGCTTCCAGTCAGAATTCAATCAGCATGACAGAGTGATCTCCAGCCTTGTCCTCGTCAACACTCACACCTGTGTTAACGAGAAAATCACTGACATGATGTCAGCTGGTCCTTTTGTGGCAGGGCTGAAATGCAGTGGAAATGTTTTTTGGGGATTCAATTCATTGCATGGCAAAGAGGGACTTTGCAATTCACCTGATCACTCTTCATGACATTCTGGAGTATATGCAAATTGCCATCACATAAACTGAGGCAGTGACATTCTCAAAACTTTTGGCCACGACTGTACATAGATACATACATACATACAGTTGAAGTCGGAAGTTTACGTACACCTTAGCCAAATACACTTAAAAACTCTGTTTTTCACAATTCCTGACATTTAATCCTAGTAAGAATTCCCTGTCTTAGGTCAGTTAGGATCACCACTTTATTTTAAGAATGTGAAACGTCAGAATAACAGTAGAGAGAATGATTTATTTCAGCTATTATTTCCTTCATCACATGGTTCAGAAGTTTACATACACTCAATTAGTATTTGGTTTTAAATTGTTAACTTGGGTCAAATATTTCAGGTAGCCTTCCACAAGCTTCCCACAATAAATTGGGTGAATTTTGGCCCATTCCTCCTGACAGAGCTGGTGTAACTGAGTTAGGTTTGTAGGCCTCCTTGCCCGCACATGCTTTTTCAGTTCTGCCCACACATTTTCTATAGGATTTAGGTCAGGGCTTTGTGATGGCCACTTGACTTTGTTGTCCTTAAGCCATTTTTCCACAACTTGAAATATGCTTGAGGTCATTGTCCATTTGGAAGACCCATTTGCGACCAAGCTTTATCTTCCTGACTGATGTCTTGAGATGTTGCTTCAATATATCCACATAATTTTCCTACCTCATGATGCCATCTATTTTGTGAAGTGCACCAGTCCCTCCTGCAGCAAAGCACCCCAACAACATGATGCTGCCACCCCTGTGCTTCACGGTTGGGATGGTGTTCTTCGGCTTGCAAGTCTCCCCCTTTTTCCTCCAAACATAACGATGTTATGTCATTACGGCCAAACAGTTATATTTTTGTTTCATCAGACCAGAGGACATTTCTCCAAAATGTACGGTCTTTGTTCCCATGTGCAGTCGCAAACCATAGTCTGGCTTTTTGATGGCGGTTTTGGAGCAGTGGCTTCTTCCTTGTTGAGCAGCCTTTCAGGTTGTCAATATAGGACTCGTTTTACTGTGGATATAGATACTTTTGTACAGGTTTCCTCCAGCATCTTCACAAGGTCCTTTGCTGTTGTTCTGGGATTGATTTGAACTTTTCGCACCAAAGTACGTTCATCTCTAGGAGAGAGAACGCGTCTCCTTCCTGAGTGGTATGACGGCTGCGTGGTCCCATGGGGTTTATACTTGCGTACTATTGTTTGTACAGATGAACGTGGTACCTTTAAGCGTTTGGAAATTACTCCCAAAGATGAACCAGACTTTTGGAGGTCTACAATTTCTGTCTGTAAAATAAAGCCCTTTTTCGGGAAAAACTAATTCTGATTGGCTGGCCTATGCCCTCCCAGGCCCACCCGTCGCTGCGCCCTTACCCTCATATATTTATTTCAATTGACTGATTTCCTTCAATGAACTATAAGTCAGTAAAATCTTTTAAAATTGTTGCATGTTGCATTTATTTTTTTGTTCATTCATTCATTCATTCAGAGAAAGAGAGAGAGGAATACAAAGAGGCAGAGAGAGAGAAAAAAGAAAGAGGCCAAAAGAGAGAAAGGCAATACTATACACACCATCTTGACACGTCTTTGAACTAAGCGAGTAAAGGAATGGATATTAGTGCAGTGTGTTGTTTTGTACCCATTCTTTCTCTCTAGTCTAAATGACTGTAGGGCTGACTTTCTCTCATCCTCTCTCCCTGGAGAGTCGAGCGTTCTCCTGTCTAACCAATTATTTCCCCCAAGGCCAAGTCCTGAGAGCACCAACCAATTTATAAATATGCATTTCTGAATTAGGAGCGGCACAGTTTCACCCTCTTCCACACGGCTCCTGCACACACACGCAAGCACACACAAGCAAGCACACACACACACAATTGCCAGGACTCAAATACACACACTGTGTCGCTGTGGCAAACGCATTCACTTTAAGCGGCTAGACCCCCTTTTGTTTTGATTTATCGACTCTGTCTGTAGATAACGAGGAGCCAGTGTCCCGAACTCCTTAAACATGCTAATTCATGCAAATGTATGCCTGCCCCAATATTCACCTTGAGCTAATGTATACATGTTGTAAATATGAAGTTGCCATCCTTTAATCTTTTTGAAAATCTTCAGTGCTTTGTTTATGTATTTTTTTCTTCATTTCTTAAAACATCTCTGGAAGGCTTCATTGTTAATCAGAAGTATGTACTGTAAATCTTCCAATAGGAGATGCAGCTGTCCCTGACAGGTATATTCTCCGGGGTCCAAGCAGCAGTAACTCACTGAAGAGGTAACGTTACTGTAGGCTACTTAAGATACTATCATCTGCAGCTGTT
The DNA here is from genome assembly GCA_030435695.1 of Brachymystax lenok tsinlingensis. Lineage (NCBI taxonomy): Eukaryota > Metazoa > Chordata > Actinopteri > Salmoniformes > Salmonidae > Brachymystax > Brachymystax lenok. The sequence goes on from CM059789.1 coordinate 48,065,419, forward strand.
AACATAACATTAATTTCATAAAAAATCCCTGTCTCCAAGCAACAAACACCACCATGGTTATACATCTTCAGCACTAAGTGAAACACCACAAATATAGCTAACAGTTTTAATTGTTTTATTTTTAACCTTTAACACTTCATCCCCCAGGCATTCAAAAAGAGAACACACCTCAAGAACCAATCTCAGATTCCCGTTTTCCTCACCCCTGGGGTTGAAAAATCCTAGTAACTTTCCCAGGTTTTCCAAAAACCGTGGTTGGAATATTCATGGAATCCTCCAACTGGGATTTCTGGAAAACCGGGGAATTTGGGGAAAGTTACTGGAATGTCCCAACCCTACTTCCCCACAAAGACAGACCCATGCAAGTATCAAAGGGTTCTCGCCAGGATGTCAACCAGGTGGTGCTGACGTGAGTGGAGGAATGGGAGAGGTCCAGAGGGGGCTGGGAGCTGAAGCATAACATTTGTGAAAGCCCTTCTCTCCCGAAACTCTGCTCACTTTAAAACGTGTTTGACCACAAATATGATTTGGATTTTTAAAAATCTAAATTCCATTTGAAGGGGCCATCTCAAAAATGTCCAAGATACGACTGCCTCATTCCAGCTTTGTCGCCACCTACTCATCATCATCATCATCATGTACAACTGACTAATCCAACTACCAACCTAAAAATCACTTTACATTCTGCTACACCCATTTTCCTAACCCCCTGACTAAAAACATTGTTAGTTCCAGATGTCTAATAGAGGACCATACACATCTGTGGTCAACGTAGCAGCAAGATTAAGTTCAGTGCCTAATGAGGCCAGCTGTGTGGACCCCAACTGTAGCCCATCTCTAAAACCCAGCTAGCTAACTCGTGACCGTGAACACTCTGTTAAAGTGAGCAAGCTGGACGGAACGTGACCGCTCGCCACAGATTTTGTGGGAGTATCAAACCCATCCAGGCCCAGAACATCTGTGTGCGTGTGTGTGTGTGTGTGTATCCCAATCCCAGTTAGTACTGTGTGTGTGTATCCCAATCAGTACTGTGTGTGTATCCCAATCCCAGTCAATACTGTGTGTGTGTATATCCCAATCCCATGCAGTACTGTGTGTGTGTGTGTGTGTCCCAGTCTTGATTCATACAGTGTTGTCTCTGTGTGTGTGTGTGTGTATATATTTCCCAGTCCATACTGTGCAGTGAGTGCGATGGAAGCTAGAACGCTCATTATCAGAGTGCTAGCACAGCCTACGGCCAAATGTGCCAACCAGGCTGACTGGGAATAAACTGGCAATACAGAACCAATCCACCAGCCACTCTAAACTCACTAATTGGACACTAAGATCCCAGTAATGATTCTACAGCTAAATCTAAAACACCCACCAAGCAGTCTCTGTCCAATTGCCTCCCTGTCCTAGTTTTAACATACAGGGCATTTGGAAAGTATTCAGACATCTTGACTTTTTCCACATTTTGGTACTTTACAGACCTATTCTAAAATGTATTCAATAGTTCTTTCCCCTCATTAATCTACATACCCCATAAAGGGAAAGCAAAAACAGGTTGAAGCACCTTTGGCAGCAATTACAGCCTTGTGTCTTCTTGGGTATGACCCTACAAGCTTGGCACACCTGTATTTGGAGAGTTTCTCCTATTACTTTCTGCAGATCCTCTTAACTTCTTAGGGAGCAGCTCCCGAGGTGACGGTTTTGGAGAGTCTGGCGTGCCCAAAGTAAAATGCGTCCCACTCAGGCCCAGAAAATAGGATATGCACATAATTAGTACTATTGGATAGGAAACACTCTGAAGTTTCTAACAGTGTTAAAATATTGTCTGTGAGTATAACAGAACTGATATAGCAGGCGAAAACCCGAGGAATTTCTGTCCTGGAAAAAGTGTTTTTGACACATTGCTTCATTTTTAACCCCTCCCTACTGAAAACAGCTATATATAGGAGTAAGATTGCAGTACCTATTGCTTCCACTGGATGTCAACAGTCTCTAGACAGTGTTTGATGACGTTAGAATGCTCTGGATGGTAATAGAAGAAGAATTTCGAACTGGTCACTAGATGTAAACAGAAGAAGATGCACGTTCACGGGCTCGCGCGCGCTGTGGTTTTTTCCTTTCCTATCGTCCAGTTTATAATCCGGTTGAAATATTATAGTAAATATACATAAAAGTGTTCCTAAGGATACATTATCAATGATGTTTGATTGTTCTTGGACAAGTGTATAGGTATAGGTTGAACGAGTTCTTTTCACAGTTCAATGGGTGAGTGGACGCTGTATTTTATGAACATAATGCGCCAACCAAACAGAGATTTATGGATATAATAAATGACTTTTTCTAACAAAAGAACACTTGGGAAGCCCTCAGCAGAAGTTCAAGGTCCTGAGCGCTCTGGAGCAGGTTTTCATCAAGGATCTCTCTGTACTTTGCTCTGTTCGTTTTTTCCTCGATCCTGACTAGTCTCCCAGTCCCTGTCGGTAAAAAACATCCCCACAGCATGATGCTGCCACCACCATGTTTCACCATAGGGGTGGTGCCAGGCTTCCTCCAGACCTGATAATGTCATTTCAGAGTTCAATCTTGGTTTCATCAGACCAGAGAATCTTGTTTCTCATGGTCTGAGAGTCTTTAGCTGCCTTTTGGCAAACTCCAAGAGGGGTGTCATGTGCCTTTTACTGAGGAGTGGCTTCCGTCTGGCAACTCTACCATAAAGGCCTGATTGGTGGAGTGCTGTAGAAATGGTTGTCCTTCTGGAAGGTTCTCCCATCTCCACAGAGGAACTCTGGAGCTCTGTCAGAATGACCATTGGGTTCTTGGTCACCTCCCCTGACTAAGGCCCTTTCTATTTATTTTACCTTTATTTAACTAGGCAAGTCAGTTAAGAACATATTCTTATTTTCAATGATGGCCTAGGAACAGTGGGTTAACTGCCTTGTTCAGGGGCAAAATGACAGATTTTTACCTTGTCAGCTCTGGGATTCGATCTAGCAACCTTTCGGTTACTAGTCCAACGCTCTAACCACTATGCTACCTGCCGCCTTCTCCCCCAATTGTTCAGTTTGGCCGGGCGGCCAGATCTCGGAAGAGTCTTGGTGGTTCCAAACTTCTTCCATGCAAGAATGATGGAGGTCACTGTGTTCTTGAAGACCTTCAATGCTGCAGAATCTTTTTGGTACCATTCTCCAGATCTGTGTCTCAACACAATTCTGTCTCGGAGCTCTACGGACAATTTCTTCAACCTCATTGCTCGGTTTTTTGCTCTGACAACTGTGGGACCTTATATAGACAGGTGTGTGCCTGTCCAAATCATGTCCAATCAATTGAATTTACCAAAGGTGGACTCCAATCAAGTGGTATAAACATCTCAAGGATGATTAATAGAAACAGGATGCACCTGAACTCAATTTCGAGTCTCATAGCAAAGAGTCTGAATACTTTATGTAAATAAGGTATAGATTTTACATTTTTAATACAGCTGCATTTATTTTTAATACAAACCAGTTTTTGCTTCGTCATTATGGGGTAGTGTGTGTAGATTGATGAGGAAAAAAGTATGTTTTATTCATTTTAGAATAAGGTTGTAATGGAAAAAAGGGGTCTGAATACTTTCCAAATGCACTCCTCACCTAAACATTTAAACATGGACCATCTCCTGTGCAAAGGTGTGTGTGTGTGGCTACCGTATACGTGTAAGCATATATTGACTGTATGAGTCAGGGTGGGAACTGCTAAACTAATTAAATTATGTGCATTGGTAATGGGGAGCTAAAAAGAAAGTTGTTGTTTGCACACTATCCTTTTAATTACTTTTCAGTTCCATTTCATTCCATTTGAATTGACAGTTTGATCAAATTTTAATTGCTAGTTTTAGTAAACAGCTTATCAGCCTGCTCCAAGCCCACACACAGAGCACTGAATGACCTGGCCAAACACACACACACAAGCTGTACTGTGGATGACAGAGTGAGATGCAGATGCAGCAAACAGGAGGCCCATTAATTTCCCCATAGCACACCAGTAGAAAAAGAGAGAGCGAGGGAGGTGTAGGGAGAGAGGAGAGGGAGGTGAAGGGAGAGAGGAGAGGGAGGTGAAGGGAGAGCAAAGCAGAGAAAAAGGGAGGGAAATTGAGAAAAATACAGGGTGGGTGGAGGGAGAAAGCGAGGGAGAGAGTAAGAAGAAGAGAGCAAGAAGAAGAGAGAAGCAATTCATCACCACATCCTGAGGCACCCGTCCAAGGGGCACTGGGACTGAGTGCCCCTGCCCAAACAACCCAACCCTGCAACCACACCCAAGCCCCTAAGCTATGGACCACCAAGCCACTCAGCTATGGACCACCAAGCCCCTCAGTTATGGACCACCAAGCCCCTCAGCTATGCACCAAATAGTGACCAACCCCCTCTGTGTGGTCTCTCACTCACACACACGCACGGACTCGCACGGACAGAAAGCTCACTCACACGGAGACACTCACGCGCACGGGGATACTCACGCGCACGGGGACACTCACGCGCACGGGGACACTCACGCGCACGGGGACACTCACGCGCACGGGGACACTCACGCGACGGGGACACTCACGCACGGGGACACTCACTCGTAAACGCACGCACGGACCGACTCACCCCCGCACGGACCGACTCACCCAAGCGCACACGGACCAAGTTACGCACACGGACTCTCTCACACGCACAAACACATGGACTCTCACACGCACACACGGACGGACTCACACCACACCCGGACGGACTCACACACACACACCCGGATGGACTCACTCACACACACACACACACACACCCGGACGGACTCACACACACACACACACACACACACACACACGGACGGACTCACACACGAACGGACTCACACACACACGGACGGACGGAAATTGTTAGATTACTTGTTAGATACTACTGCATGGTCGGAACTAGAAGCACAAGCATTTCGCTACACTCGCATTAACATCTGCTAACCATGTGTATGTGACAAATAAAATGTGATTTGATTTGACACACACACCCCCACACACGGATGGACTCTCACACACACACACACACCCGGACTCACAAACACACCTAGACCGACTCACCCCCACACACACACACGGACGGACTCACACACACGGACTGACTCACACACACACACGGACGGACTCACGGACTCACACACACCCGGACGGACTCTCACACACACACACACACACACACACACACACACACACACACACACACACACACACACACACACACACACCCGGACGGACACACACACACACACACCCGGACGGACTCACACACACCCGGACGGACTCACACACACACACACACCGGACCGACTCTCATAAACACACACACACACACACACACACCCACCCGGACGGACTCACACACACACCCGGACGGACTCACACACACCCGGACGGACACACACACACACACACACACACACACACACACACACACACACACACACACACACACACGGACTCACACACACACACACACCCGGGCGGACTCACACACACACACCGGACGGACACACACACACACCGAACGGACTCACACACACACACACGGGCGGACTCACACACACACACCCGGACGGACTCACACACACCCACCCGGACGGACACACACACACACACCCGGACGGACTCAAACACACCCGGACGGACACACACACACACACCCGGACGGACACACACACATACACACACACCCGGGCGGACTCACACACACACACACACACACACACACACACACCCGGGCGGACTCACACACACACACACACACACCCGGGCGGACTCACACACACACACACACACACACACACACACACACACACACACACACACACACACACACACACAGACAAACACACCCGGACGGACTCACTCACACACACACACACACACCCCCGGATGGACTCACTCACACACACACACACACACACCCGGACGGACTCACACACACACACACACACACACACACCCGGACGGACTCACACACACACACACACACGGACGGACTCACACACACACACACACACCGGACGGACTCACACACACACACACACCGGACGGACTCACACACCCGGACGGACTCACACACCCGGACGGACTCACACACACGGACGGACTCACACACACGGACTCACACACACGGACTCACACACACGGACAACCTGAGAGATAAGTGGCTCTAGATGAGATGTATGCTGCCACTCCCCAAAGCCTCTCCTTTCACATCAGAGATAAGGCTTTAACAAGCCTCTGTCCACCATCTGTGCTCTTTCCACCCCCAACTCTCTCTCTCTGACTGTCTCTCATCCCCACACCTGCTTTGCAAGTCTGAGCAAACACACACACACACACACACACACACATACGTGTGCACTGAGGAGGAAATCAAAACAGGATTAGGAAACGCAATCAGGACAGATTAATTATGGATAGCACTCCCTGCTCCGTCTCGTGTCCTCCTGCCACAGTCCAGAACACAGGACCCATGTCCCTCACTCTGAACGGTGAGGCAGAGACACCAACGAGTGGGGGGACACTAATGGGGGAGGATTAAACATTGAATTAGGAGATAAGACAGGAGGAGGAGGGTGGAAACCCATCTCACTTCATTCAAGGGCCTTGGTGCTAAATCCTAGAACTCTACCGTGCTTACTTCACCCCTCCAACTAGTCTACACTCCTCTTGGAGGTTTGGACACATGGTCCAAAATCTGCATTCAGTGAGGAGACACCTAGTCAGGTCATAAAGACAGAAGAGTGAGTCCACACACATGATTCCAACCATCACACCCCAGCACACGCACCACAAGTCCCTCTGCCCCTCCCTCTCCATGACAACAGAGTAGACGGATAACCCTGTCCATCACTCCACAATCATGTCAATGTTTATGAAGAAGACAGGCTAAGTATTCAATATCCACTTAGGTGAAGAAGCTGTGGAAGAATATACAGCCAGGATTTGGCAGGAATCTCCCATTCATCACTCATGTTCCTGCCCTTTAAAAAACCCACTAGGGATAGTAAAGACCATCAGCGCACGCACACACGCTGCTAAATCCTATCGCTCAATTCCGTGCTCCCCTTTGGGAATAACCATATGTCTTAATGTAAGTCAAGTCTTCTTAGAATCCTCGAGGAGGAGTGTGGTCCTGAATAGCAGTTGCTAGGGGGACAGGATGCGTCTGTTAGGGTTGCAAGGCAACCGGTAATTTGACAAACGTTACCAGAATCTTCAGTCATTCAGGTAAATAACAGAAAAGCTATGGCAATCTAACGTAACTTTGGTCATTTATACTTGACTAACTTTTTAAACAATTATTGATATTTAGTATATCTGTGTCCATACTGTCCATGAGTTTCTAGTAGCTAGACCATGTGGTGTATTTAATGTATTTAAAAAGCATCTAACAATGCCACTAGATGTCTTGTGATAGATTACATAAAGTCACTGAAAGATATCAAAATTATAGTAGTTTACTGGTAAAGTTTGAAAGTTTCCAGTAATATACCCTCCCAAGTCTGTCTTCTCACGCCTCCATGGATATATCAGTCCAACTGTAAGTGGCGGAGTGAGAGCCTACAGTGTATGTAATGGATGTGTAGGTAGTCCAGACAGAGGGCTTGTTGTGTTGTTTTTCTGTCTGCACTAGGAGGAATCTCTCTCTCTCATATATATTTATTCACAGAAATTAGGAAGGCTTTTATCAGCGTGACGAGAGCAGGATTCATTCGTTAAAAAGGCCCCCTAATAAATTCCCCACTTGTAATGTTTCACAGTGCTAGTAAAGGCTTGCCAGGCAGGGAAGAGCCCTGTTGCCCATTACAGCTTCCAATAAATGACAATCTACGCTACTCTGCGTGATGGTGGGGAAAGAAAGGAAGGAGAAAAAGCTGACAGGCTTTGGGTTCGGCCTGCCTTGCAAAGCACAGCTCCTAATAGCACGTAAAGTCGTATTAGCCACGGCGTTGTGTGCTTGGCGCTTAATAAGAGAGAGGCATTTTGTTTCAGAGTAGCCCGGCTTAAGTTAATGAATAGAGGAGCTCCTGCGCCAGGGGCTAATTCACATCGCTCAACTGAACAGGCTCCATATCAATCTGGATCCGTCACACGGGGGTTTCAAACAGAACAGGAAGCAGGGAATCTAGCCTGCTGGAGCTAGGAGAGACAGGGAGAAGCCCAGAACAAAAAAAATACAAGAAAGATCAGGCTTTCAGAAAACAACAAGACGATGATGGAACCTCAGTTTTTTAAAGGTGGAACTTGTAAATTAATTTGTGGAACGGCCAGGGCTACAGAATGAACAAATTGGTTGATTAACTCTCTGTAAGACACAACCACAAATGTATCATGCCCTGGTGTACTGTAATTAATTGTTTCCTGTGAGACAAAAAGAAACAAGGAAATTAACTCCAGAGAGAGAGGAGATAAATCCTGTCTGTCCATCCCAACTCATCCCACTTAAAGCAGAGGAGAGCCTCTGACATTGATCACTTCCTTCATGATGAGGACCAAGGGTTCTTCAACCACTCTCTCTCGTGCAGAGGGGGATGCTGCTGCATGTGAGGGCCCACATCAGACCTGGGTTCCAATAGTATTTGTTTTCTTTCAAATACTACTGAATACTATCAAATACACTTTGAGAAAAAGACTGTGCCTGCCTTGATTTGGACGCGCATGCGTGTGCATATACAACTATGTTTTGCCCCTCTATTCGGGCACTTGGGCAAACCTTCCTCTCAAATACCTGGTCCCTTGGGGCACTTACTATTTGATGTGCCAGGAGGCTCTTCAAAGCCAGAGGCTTGAAGATACAGTGTGAATAGCAGAGAACCAACCCAAAGAGCAAATGTATCAGGTATTGCGGTGGGTAATAGCCAAGGCAGCAGAACCCAGGACTAGGGGTGATTCCAGGGTTGGAGATGAGGGTTAAGGAATGAGACAGGACCTGAGGTATGGGATAGGTATGGGATAGGGCCAGGATGATGCCAGTCTCGCAAATATTCTTTCAATGGCGAAAATGAAAACACGAAGAAGACCAAATTCTTTGGTCCTTTAAAAACCTGCTGTGTGTAAAATATTGTGTGCTATAGCTTGTTGTGTGCTATAGCTTCAATGTGACTCTGGATGACAACATAATGACGGTTGTTTCCAACATTAGGGCTGTTTTCCTAAAGAAGTTAAATCCACTTAGTGTTTTGTTTCCTTGCCACAATACTGGTATTGTCCCAGCCCTAGTGTGGGAGAGAGCTTTTAGAAAGTGATACTCTCATACCCAATCCCAGCCCACTTCATGAAGTCCCCTCTCTGGAATAGCTGAATGGGTGTAAAAACTAAATAGCCAAACTCCACTTAGCCCACCAGAGTAAGCTAGGGATTGATGGGGATAGAGTGAGACAGTGACATGTTTCCATGGAAAAAAACACCACAAAAATCTGGACATTTACACATTTAGCATTTAAGAAAGCCTAATGAAGATAATGAGTGACAGGCAGGGAGACAAACACCTGAACCAGCGTCACACAGACACCGCAAAAATAACAACAGCAACCACACATGCATGACCAATCCTTCTCTTAATCAATTTGTCTCAGCCTGCGATTACACACACACACACACACACACACAGTATGCCTGTCATCTTGAGTGACAGACAGGTTAAGTGAGGTGAACAGCTACAGGTGTACTCTTCAAATATGACAAAATAGGTTCCAAGGATTAAACATATCCAGTCATCTTCAGATATGATGCCATGTTTTGGGCACATCCAGGGGAGTTAATTCCACACTTATGATTCTACCCAAAATCTATTCAAGATTGAATGTAGTGCATTTCACAACACACTTGACAGAGAATAAATGCCATAATAACTGTTTCTAAACATCCCACCATGATCCCATACAGAATGACTCCAGAAGTCTAGATGAAGAACCAGAAGAAAAGCCAGTGATGTGATTGAACTGAAGCTAACTGACAACCTCTGCTCTCCCATCTCCCAAATGGCTGTGTGGGGATTAGCTCACCTGTCCATCAATCCGGTCCACTGCCCTGCTATTGGCTGAGGGCAGATTTGTAAGCCTGTCACTCAGACTGTCACTCAGCCTGTCAGTCAGGGAGAAGCCATTGTGGCTCCAGACAGCTGGCTGAGAACTACAGCACTTCCATTAAGACTCAACATCACTCACTGACAATTACGGCTCCAGAACGCTCCCAGTCGCTTGAATATGGATACCATGGAGTGAAACTGAGCACGCCCTGGCTGGTACTCACACAGTCACACGGATACCCTTTATAGACAGACTTGACGGTATTTTGCCTGTAAAAAAAATGATAAGGTGATGTTTTGTAGAGCCCAATTCATACAGTCCCATTTTTACCATATTCTTGGCCGGGATAAGTCTTGTATATCTCCCGTGCAGATGCCGGCAAGTTTAGGAGAGGAAGTAGACTATTTTATTAAATCAATTGAAAATACACCATCACAAAGAAATATATTACTAATTTGTTTTAGGTATGCCCTAAAACATTATAAGACTAATAAAATGTATTTTCAAAGGAATAGAATGGCATATTTTTTTGTTTATGTTACTGGTCTGTGCAGCCTATGAAGTGCATTCGGAAAGTATTCAGACACCTTGACTTGTTCCACATTGTGTTAAGTTACTGCCTTATTCTAAAATTGAATAAATAGTTTTTCCCCCCGTCAATCTACACATAATATCCCATAACGACAAACCAAAAACAGGTTTTTAGATTTTTTTTTTTTTACATAAGTATTCAAACCCTTTACTCAGTACTTTGATGAAGAACTTTTGGCAGCGATTACAGCCTAGAGTATTCTTGGGTATGACGCTACAAGCTTGGCACACCTGTATTTGGGGAGTTTCTCCCATTCTTCTCTGCAGACCCTCTCAAGCTCTGTCAGGTTGGATGTGGAGCGTCGCTGCACAGCTATTTTCAGGTCCATCCAGAGACGTTCGATCGAGTTCAAGTCTCAAGGACATTCAGGGACTGGTCCCGAAGTCACTCCTGCGTTGTCTTGGTTGTGTGCTTAGGTTCGTTGTCCTGTTAGAAGGTGCATCTTCGCCCCAGAGTGAGGTCCTGAGCGCTCTGGAGCAGGTTTTCATCAAGGATCTCAGTACTTTGCTCCGTTTATCTTTCCCTCAATCCTCAAATCAAATCAACAGCGCAGTAACATCTCCAGACTAGTCTCCCAGTCCCCGCAGCTGAAAAATATCCCCACAGCAAGATGCTGCCACCACCATGCTTCATCATAGGGATGGTGCCAGGTTTCCTCCAGACGTGACGCTTGGCATTCAGGCCAAACAGTTCAATCTTGGTTTCATCAGACCAGAGAATCTTGTTTCTCATGGTCAGAGTTATTTAGGTGCCTTTTAGGTGACTCCAAGCGGGCTGTTGTGCTTTTTAATAAGGAGTGGCTTCCATCTGGCCACTCTACCATAAAGGCCTGATTGTTGGAGTGCTGCAGAGATGGTTGTCCTTCTGGAAGGTTCTCCCATCTCCACAGAGGAACTCTGGAGCTCTGTCAAAGTGACCATCAGGTTCTTGGTCTCCTCCCTGACCAAGGCCCTTCTCCCCTGATTGCTCAGTTTGGCCAGCTCTAGGAAGAGTCTTGGCGGTTCCAAACTTCTTCCATTTAAGAATGATGGAGGCCACTGGGTTCTTGGGGAAATTGAATGCTGCAGAAATGTTTTGGTACCATTCCTCAGATTTGTGCCTCTACGCAATCCTGTCTCTGAGCTCTACGGACAATTTCTTCGACATCATGGCTTGGTTTTTGCTCTGACATGCACTGTCAACTGTGGGACCTTATATAGACAGTTGTGTGCCTTTCCGAATCATATCCAATACATTTAATTTACCACAGGTGGACTCCAATCAAGTTGTAGTAACATCTCAAGGATGATCAATGGAAACAAGATGCACCTGAGCTCCATTTCAAGTCTCATAGCAAAGGGTCTGAATACTTATGTAAATTAGGTATGTTTTTTTTATTTTTTATAATAACATGTTTTTGCTTTGTCATTATGGTGTATTGAGATGTCATTATGGTGTATTGTGATGTCATTATGGGGTATTGTGTGTAGATTGATGAGGGGAAAAAAGTTACTTAATCAATTTTAGAATAAGGCTGTAACGTAACACAATGTGGAAAAAGTCAAGGTCTGAATACTTTTTGTTTATTAAACAGACAAGACACACTTAGGCTACCCTGATCACAGTCAACACGCATATATTTTATAGTAGGCTAAGAATATAGGCTGAAAAAGTTCTACAGCTGTACCATTGAGAGCATCTTGACTGGCTATATCACTGCATGGTACGGCAATAGCACCACCCTCGACCGCATGGCGCTACAGAGGGTGGTGCAGACAGCCCAACACTGGGACCGAGCTCCCTGCCATCCAGGACCTCTATATCAGGCGGTGTGAAAGGAAGGGCCGGAAAATTGTTAACGACTCCAACCACCCAAGCCATACACTGTTCTCTCTGCTTCCGTACGGCAAACAGTCCTGGTGCATCAAGTCTGACACCAACAGGCTCCAGAACAGCTTCAATCCCCACGCCATAATACTGCTAAATACTGTAGCTAACAAAATAGCTACACGGACTATCTGAGTTGACCTTTGTATTTATTCTTATTTTTGTCTCTATGCACACTCACAGGGGCCTACACACTGACACTCAAACACACACACGCCAAAACATTTGCTTAAACACATATAATATGCTTGTACACATACATTTATAATGACCCATACAATCATCATACATCCTGATGTCTAGTCACCTTACCCCTAATACATACATCCTGATGTCTAGTCACCTTACCCCTAATACATACATCCTGATGTCTAGTCACCTTACCCCTAATACATACATCCTGATGTCTAGTCACCTTACCCCTAATACATACATCATATACAAAAGTATCAAATTAGTGGCTTCGGCTATTTCAGCCACACCCGTTTCTGACAGGTGTATAAAATTGAGCACACCGCCATGCAATCTCCATAGACAAACAAGCAGGGAGAAAAGTTTTACAGTTTTAAAGCAGTTTTAATTTCCTGTAATTCTACACATTTTGTCATGACTTATGCCATGTTAATATGATATGCTTGAGCATGACTAACAAAATCAATGGGGGGGGCCCCGGAGGTCAGGGCCCCTGGGTAGGCCAACATTATATTCATAGTACATGATCCTTGGTTGGCTGAGTGTCAGTGCATTTTTTGGGGGGGACATTCAAGTTGTCAAGGTGTTGCTATAACTAGCTGCAAGATAGCCTAATGTTTAAACTTTAGAGTTTGTGACGCAATAGGGTAAATGCAGATCGGCAACCCTCAGCCTATTTATTTCTAGCCGCTATGCTGCATCAGGTGGGCTACATCATGTGGTAACGCTTATTGATAAATAGTAGGACTGGGACGATACCAGTATCGTGATATCTTTTCCATGGCAAAAAGGAAAACAGATCTAACTCTTTGGTCCTTTAAAAACCTGCTGCATGTAAAATATTGTGATCTGTATCATGGAAAATCAATCAATGTGACTCTGGATGACAACATACTGAAGTATGTTTCCAACATTAGGGCTGTTTTCCTTAATAAGTTACATTTTTCCTTACCATGATACTAACGAGTATGGCGATACTGGTATCATTCTGGCCCAACTAAATAGCTCACCTGCCTGATAATATGGACCAATCTGTTATATTGGGGTCATTTCTGGAGGGGGAATGATATTTAAATTTCTCACTTATGAGTAGAAAGTCCTTTTAAAAAGTAACCAGAACTGACCTTCAGGTCCCTCCATGATGTGTAGTATGCTGTGTGCTTTTGACAGTGCTGTGTGCCCCCCACCTCCCAAATCAACATGTAACCATTGGGTGTCTTACCTCGTCCAGTTCAGAGATTTCTCCTCAAAGCCGATGGGCATGGGATCACTAGGAGGAATCTATACCTCTTCATACATCTTATTATTCTTATTATTCTCTCTCTTTATCCCCTCTGGTAACATCAGCTGAACACAACACAAACACATCCCAAATATTAACAACGCGCCACACTACATAAAGTACATTTCCACTCCAATCTATTTATTACAAACTGAACTACATAATATTAAACATATTACAATACACACAATAAAACATCAACAAACACTGCCTCAACTAGAAAACAAACACATTCAAAACATTGCAAAAGTCTTGTTCAGATTAGAAAATGTATCAACTTTCCAGTGAACATTATTTCCTCTAGCCCACCTGCTCCTACTGAACTGAGGACTAAAGAAACACACCCCAGGTTAGTTGATGTAAATAGTGAGTGAAAAAGCAGCAAGAATTAAAAAATAGATAATAAAAATGGGATAAAAGCAGTGGCTTGTGGGTAAAGTGATGGGTGCTGGTGAAGGTTGGTGGTTGAACAAAGTACTGAAGTGTGTGTGTGTGTGTGCGCTCGATCGCTTTCCTCCAGGTCAATATAAAAGAGAAATGGAAGTAATGCAAGCTGTTCATTTTGCCCATTAATACAGCTGGGCAGGATTTGAAAATGTCTTCTAGTCTTGTTATAGTCATTGTTCATTTGGATAGAACATGATGGTCTAGGGGTTAAGTGTATAGGGCGTAGATTTGGTATTGGGCAGTACAGGGCTTTGTCCCAAAGGCTCCCTATTCCCTTATCCCCTACATAGTGCAGTACTTTTGACCAGAGCCCTATGGAGCCTGCTCAAAAGTAGTGCATTATAGAAAAAAAGGGTGCCATTTGTGACGCACTTCTGGTAATCTCCACATACTGTACCTTGGCTCCCCCCACGAAGGGGGGGAGTCTTGGTGGCCTCGGCGTAGCAGTCATAGACGTTGGGGTAGCGGATGCGTTCGTACACCCGCTCTCTGCTCAGCACTGGAGACCGCCGTGCTGTCAGCAGGGCCTGCTCTCTGGAGTAACACAACCAAGACAACACACAACCATTAATCAACCACAACACAGCAATAACACAACCAGGACCGAACAAAACAAAACATCCATAAAACCCATAAAAAAATATATAGTATTTCAACACCAAACATCCACATGAACAGCAGAACAGCCATAGTTACACATGCTTAATGTGTGGTTGGTTGTGATTGGGGATGGATACTAGAGTTGAGAGCTGTTAGACAGGAGAGGTGTGGAGATGTGAGGCTCTGCAGTAATAATATTCTCTGCTAATGTAACGTGGCTTACCTCTCTGCTAATCTCTTCCCTCACACTCTGCCGGATTTGGCCCGGATAAGTTTAATTAAACAGATCACTGCGCCGCTTTTTTATCTGCTGAAATTAAACTTTCAGAAAGATCCCTTTTATATATTTTTTTCCCGAAAAAACGTGACCAGGAGCTGTGTTTTTTTTCTTATAACCTGCAGCCGAGCAGTGACAAAAAAATGCAGGAGGGTGTTTCCATATGGAAAGAAGAGATCACAGGGGGAGATATAGAAAAAGAAGTAAAGCAGAGAGAAGGGAAAATGGAAGAGAGAGCGAGAAGAGAAAGATAGGAAAGAGAAAGACATGGGAAGAGAGAGAGAAGAGAAAGATAGGAACGAGAAAGACATGGGAAGAGAGAGAGAACAGAAAGATAGGAAGAGAGAGAACAGAAAGATAGGAAAGAGAAAGACATGGGAAGAGAGAGAGAACAGAAAGATAGGAAGAGAGAGAACAGAAAGATAGGAAAGAGAAAGACATGGGAAGAGAGAGAGAACAGAAAGATAGGAAGAGAGAGAACAGAAAGATAGGAAGAGAGAGAACAGAAAGATAGGAAGAGAGAGAACAGAAAGATAGGAAAGAGAAGACATGGGAAGAGAAAGGGGGAGCTAGAAAGAGATAGAGTGTGGTGGTTCACCTCTGAGCTCTCATCTCCTTGGGGTCA
Organism: Brachymystax lenok tsinlingensis; assembly: GCA_030435695.1. Taxonomy (NCBI): domain Eukaryota; kingdom Metazoa; phylum Chordata; class Actinopteri; order Salmoniformes; family Salmonidae; genus Brachymystax; species Brachymystax lenok. The sequence goes on from CM059789.1 coordinate 48,081,359, forward strand.
AAGTAGAGGTCGGACGAGGATTCGGTGTCATCCCAATGTCTCTCCCCCCTGATCCTCTCCCTCTTCTCCTCAATCCGGTGCAGCTTCATCATCTCTTTCTCCTTCCCCGACTGGATGGTCACCTGACAGCCGTACGTGGGCTTGCTGCTCCCCTCTCCTCCACTTCCTTTACGGCTACCATCTAAACACAAGAACAACAGAGACATCAGTAAAAGGTTACAAACTGACAGAGATGGTCCCAAAGAAACAGTTGGGTCATCATTGATACATTCAACATTTCTTTGAGCTAGGCTACTATGTTGTCTTGTGTAATTGAGCACTTATAATATGGTAACTAAGTATGGAATAGCATGTACAGTACTGTAATACACACTTTTCCACCGCCTATAGTTTACCGCCTATACTACTGTATACCGCATATACTATACCACCTATATTATAGCTGTAGGTCTAGGTGAAGTCACCCCACCGTCCACTCTTCAGCTGTGCTGTTTCTCAGACATGGTTGCTAGACTGGTCAATAGTTAATGGTGAGATCCGAGCTGCGATGCAACAGGACTGACAAGTGGCTGTGTGTGTTTTTCCAGACTGCAACAACCATATCTGTTCAGATTCTGGTAGCCACCAGGTGGAAAGGACAATTTCTAACCCCAGGACCTCAGCATTAATTCATATTGTAACGCGTGTGTGTGTATGTGCGAGTGTCCTTTACTTAACCCTGCATGGGTAAGAGCCCACAGGAGACCACCAGCTTCTTGTTGAGCAGGGAGAGCGAGCATCACAGGCGCAAAATAAACCCTAACAGCATACAAGTACAAGTGACGTGAGTAAAATCCATAACTACTTCAACAGAGGACCTAAAAGCCCAGGGTGGCCTAGACCCTTATCTTTCTAGTGTGTGTGTGTACACTTGGGTTTCATATTTTCCAGAGAATTTACCAATTTTCCTTCCCGAGAAATTACCAGTATCCCTGTTGAAACCAGAAGTGCTATTTAAAAGCATATAATCCCAGAGAAAAAAAAAAATGCTATTATTATACCACTGTAAATGGAGAAATATACACATGAATCTAACGTTTTAATAAACTCAAAGTTCTCTCAAAGTCACCACACTTTCATTGATGTAGCCTAGTTTTAATTGTCTATTTTACCCAGGTAATTCATTGGCTTTGTTGTTTTCAGTAGTCCATAGTAGACAAATTCACAAAAAACTGTTTCAAAACAATGTCGGAGTCTAGCTATCTAGCTTTGAATGTCCTGATCAGTCCTGACGTTCCCAATTGCCCATTTGAGTAAATTCCTACAACTCCAAAAATTCCCCTCTAATTGGATTGAGTGGACGGTGTGTGGACTTAGTTTAACACATAGGTGTCAATAGTGCTTCAAATATAAAACAGAGATTATTTTGCAGAAAAGATTATTTTGCAGAAAATAATAATGTTCCTTGAGTTGTCAGCCATGCTCTGTGCTCTCTCATGTCTCGTCATTGAGCAGAGCAGCCCAAGAGGAGCTGTTGCTATATACAAAGACATCCAGAGCCGCCGTGAGCAGAGCTCATGCACAGAAGGCAGGGAGCGAGTGACAGACGGAGAGGAGCAGCTAATGGATTTAATAACGAAGGAAGTTATTTCTAATTTCGGGTTTTGGGCAAAAGCAATCGGGCCTGGGTAGGGTAGGGCCTGAACGTCGCAGGCATGGGTAGGGCTCGGGCAGGGCTCTAATAAACATCACAGCAAATCATTTGAATTACACGTCCACCAATGGTTGAACAGCCCGAGAGAGTCAGCTAGTACGTGCTGCTTTCTGGAAATCACTGGCAAAGAGGAGAAGGGTGGAAGCGCAAAGTCTCGCATGGTGACGTAATTTGACTTTTTGACAGACAGGGTGTTTCAATATCTATGATGCAACCGTAAAATCAATTATGATAGGTTGATGATACTTCGAGACCGTATGCATGGTGGATTGACTAGAAATACACATGAAAATGGATTTAGGGTAAAATTCCCCTTTAAGGTAGCCTAGGCCTATGAAGCACCTTTGGCCGACTGGTCAAATATTATGAGGTCCAGTGAAAATTACATTTGTTTTAGCCTAGATCAGCATTTTCTCTCCCCTCGCACCTGGCTATCGGGGGGATTTGGGAAGGCTGTGGGTGTTTTTACTTCATTATAACCTGCTTATTGTGGTGACTGTGACAGGGAACATCAGATTCTAAACAAACAGGCCTAGACTAGCGGTGATTCAGCACCATGGATAGCTCAGTTAATCAACTGCCTGCAAATCTGACCAGTAGTCCACCGTGTGCCGGCTTTGTAATCATAACATCATGAAACAATGGTGCAAATGTCGATTTCCTCAAGCGCTTTTGTGGACACAGTATCTGCCGTTTATATTTCAGCCTCTGCCAGTGCCACGTTAGTGGAGATTTGAATGTGAGATGGAGATTGAGATTGGACATTGTGTACCGTAACGGCATCGAGGTTGCGTGTAGCCTGCACATATAGTACGCAATTACATTTATAGAAGCCATGCAGCCAAAGTAATGTTTTCTATTGGGGACTTTATGATGAGTAAATATGGTAGGCTGCTAGCGTTGACTGGTTTAATGTATGAATGAAGCCAGTGAGTTAATACTGAGCATAGCACGTGCATATTTTGTATTTTTGCATCTCAGCTTATTTACCCTTCTCTTTCTCTGCATATCCTCTCACCAGTTGTGATATGTTGAGGGATTCTTGGGGAGGGTAGGCTATGGACATTTTTTGGGGCGCTGATCTGTATAGCCTGTAGGTCTACTTGTTGTTTGCAATGGAACGGTAGGAGAACCCATTGCACGCAACGCTTTGAATTGATGGTGACTTTGTGTAATAGGCCCACGGTAGGCTACAACAGCACACAAATCACACACTGAGCGCTGATGATTGATCATGCAGATAGCAGAGCAGAGAAGGCCGCAGAGAAGCCAGACTTAGACACTGCATATCACGCTGTTCATAGAAAAAATGTATCATGACCTATTCCCTATCCCTCCCTTCCCTCCTTCTCGTTCCCTTTCTAGCTCTCTCTCATCAACTCCTGCTACATCTCTCAGATAGAACAGTGATTGCCACCAACTTGTGTGTGAAACGAACCTGAAGACGGGAGGGCCGGGCATTCGTGTTGTTGAGTCAGTTTCGGCCGTTATATGGACTCTTAATAACGTGATGAGGTATTGTTGCTCCTTGCTGAAACAAGCAAATTAGACTTCGGTTGCCTAGGCAACGCCCCCCACAATGCATCAGCAGCAGACACAGAAAATAGAATGAATGGAACTTCTAAACCTGGCAATTTGACTGGTAAACTCATGGGCAGCCTACAGAACACTTGCAATAGTCCAAGTCGATATTCAAGTAATAATTAGGAATTCCCCTCACTTTAACACTATGCTACGCTTGTGAGAAACAGGTTTTAGTTGATTTAATTCCATTTATGGGTTTTGTCAATTTAATTATTGTCTATTTGAAATGCTACTGTTAACTCGTTTTTCAACCACAGCACAAATTTCTTGTTAAACTATAGTTTTAGCAAGTCGGTTAGGACATCTACTTTGTGCATAACAATCATTTTTCCCAAAATTATTTACAGACAGATTATTTCACGGTATCACAATTCTAGTGGGTCAGAAGTTTACATACACTAAGTTGACTGTGCCTTTAAACAGCTTGGAAAATTCCTGGGAAAATCTAAAGAATTCAGCCAAGACCTCAGGAAAAAAAAAAAAAATTGTAGACCTCCACAAGTCTGGTTCATCCTTGGGAGCAATTTCCAAATGCCTGAAGGTACCACGATCATCTGTACAAACAATAGTACGCAAGTATAAACACCGTGGGACCACGCAGCCGTCATACCGCTCAGGAAGGAGACACGTTCTGTCTCCTAGAGATAAACGTAAACGTGGTGCAAAAAGTGCAAATCAATCCCAGAACAACAGAAAAAGGACCTTGAAGATGCTGGAGGAAACAGGTACAAAAGTAAAACAAGTCCTATATCGACAACCTGAAAGGCCGCTCAGCAAGGAAGAAGCCACTGCTCCAAAACCACCATAAAAAAGCCAGACTACGGTTTGCAACTGCACATTGGGACAAAGATCGTACTTTTTGGAGAAATATCCTATGGTCTGAAATAGAACTGTTTGGCCATAATGACCATCGTTATGTTTGGAGGAAAAAGGGGGATGCTTGCAAGCCGAAGAACACCATCCCAAATGTGAAGCACGGGGGTGGCAGCATCATGTTGTGGGGGTGCTTTGCTGCAGGAGGGACTGGTGCACTTCACAAAATAGATGGAATCATGAGGAGGAAAATTATGTGGATATATTGAAGCAACATCTCAAGACATCAGTCAGGAAGTTAAAGCTTGGTCGCAAATGGGTCTTCCAAATGGACAATGACCCCAATCATACTTCCAAAGTTGTGGCAAAATGGCTTAAGGACAACAAAGTCCTATAGAGAATTTGTGGGCAGCTGAAAACGCGTGTGCAAGCAAGGAGGCCTACAAACCTGACTCGGTTACACCAGCTCTGTCAGGAGGAATGGGCCAAAATTCACCCAACTTATTGTGGGAAGCTTGTGGAAGGCTACCTGAAATGTTTAACCCAAGTTAAACAATTTAAAGGCAATGCTACCAAATACTAATTGAGTGTATGTAAACTTCTGACCCACGGGGAATGTGATGAAAGAGAAAGAAAGCTGAAATAAATCACTCTCTCTACTACTATTCTGACATTTCACATTCTTATAATAAAGTGGTGATCCTAACTGACCAAAGACAGGGACTTTTTTACGAGGATTAAATGTCAGGAATTGTGAAAAACTGAGTTTAAATGTATTTGGCGTAAGACTAGTCTACCTGGCCTGTGCACAAATGTAGGCCTATAAATGTGCGCATTTGGGGTTGTCAGATAGTATTTCTGAATGTCTTAATTTACCACCACTAATGAGATGTTGATTTTCTCTAAGTAATTTCTCTTCACCTCAAAACAGCAAGTAAACAAAAGTCTGTTTTTAGAATCAATTGAGATAGACAAAAGTTCCTGAAAGCATTTGAACAATATTTCCAACTCTCTCCCTTTCGATAACCACTCGGCATGAAAGGGAAAAATGTAATGCTCTGATCCAGTAGAAACGTCATAAAATACCCAATTACTTTTTTTCCTTTGCACAAATAGCCTACAGCTGTGTCCGTCCTGAGCTCACTGGCGCGGGAAACTCTGGGGGCCCAGAATATTTTATACAATGTCTCAGGTTTTCTAGCACAAGTCTTGGGGCGACCCAGTTTCAAGTTTGTTTCAGACAGGCCATGTGTAGCCAATGTTATTTATAGGATATTTATTTTTATCAGGATATTTTCTACCTGCAGGCTGCAATGTTTCTGTGTTGGCTTTTCAAGGCTATTTTTACAAAAATAATAATTTTAGACTGGTATAATTTTAATTTAGATATAATGTAGATTAACCAGACAATGATTTTGAGATACAAAGACTATTATCAATTAAATTTAACAATTCAACGAAAATGTGCATATGAAAATCCTAACTGGCATGCAGATTGGTAGAAATAGTAAGATAAATTGGCACTCCAAATGGATTAGGTTGCCGACTACTTGTGTAGCCTTTTACCGGCAACTTCAGGAGCATAATGGCAGAATATGCAAAGATCAGCAGCAGGAGGGTAGAGAACAGGTTTTTTTCTTCTGTTTGGGCTATCTTGATCTCTGGCTCCCTCTTGAATCATTTGCGTGTCTTGTTTAATCAAACAGCGTGCTTAAAGCATCAGACAAGTTCAGCACATATAGTTGATTTTATTAAAACATAGAAACATTTTCTATGTATTGAAAAATACACATTTAAAAATGTGGACCAATCGATCGATCAAAAGAAAAAACGAATCTTGGTCGAGCAAGTTTATTTTTTGGGGTGGACAGCCCTAGTAGAAATGCAAGAAATTAGCTTTAGATAACACAGACAGACAACTGGAGGCTATTCATGTCAGGTTTTAACTGACAGCTGGTTCTGGCTGGAACCACCAGTACCGCCTCGCCTGCGGCGGCTTCAGGGATCACTACTAAACTGGACACACGCTCGGACACACGCACGGCACGCATGAAAACAAACACAGCTGTAGGGTTCGCATGGCTACTAGACTGAGCAGGTCAACCACAGACGTCTTCCCTTCCCGCCCAGATGTGGCTCCGGTTATTATCGCCGATCTTGACCCGCTAATTAGACTCTTCCTCATTACTGCTGCTGCTTTGTTAGTTATGCGCAGAGAGGCAGGTTTAATTGGCAGATCTACGACAGGGCATACCAATCACCCCCTAACCCAGGGGTGGGCAATTCCAGTCCTTGAGGGCCAATTTTGCCCCAACCCCAGCTAACACACCTGACTCCAATAATCACGATCTTCAGTTTAGAATGCAATTTGATTAATCATCTGTGTTTTCTAGGGATGGAGAAAAAGTGTGACACCAATCAGGCCCCGAGGAACAGAGTTGCCCACCCCTATCCTAACCCGTCCTTCTTTACTGTCTGCTGGGAAAGATCACACACAGGGCTTACTGTAAGCTAGGGCTGATATGGAAACTGGGGTCAGTGAAGATTCAAGTGTCCTGAAACACTCCTGGCTAGTGAACCAACAAGCTGCTGATGGATGAGAAGAGGTCTGCCTGGGAAACCTCTGCTCCATGGGAGAGCAGCAGGGCTTCTGCCTGGCAGGAGGAGTCCAGTCCCAGACACTGCTGTGCAGAGGAGGCTGGTGGGAGGAGCTATAGGAGGATGGACTCATTATAATGGCTGGAATGGAATAAATGAAACTAAGTCAAGTGATTTCCATATGTTTTATTGCTTCCACTAATTCCATTTCAGCCATTAAAATGAGCCTGTACTCCATTAGCTCCTCCCACCAGCTTCCTCTGCTGGTGTGTATTCAAGTAGGTCAAACATTCCCAAAGCTAGAGGTAGAATGTTAACAACCTTCCCTATTGTACTTGAAATAATCCTATCTGTTCTACACAAGTGTGTTCTGTAATGTTGAACCCTCCTGGACGGCAGCATGTCAGCGTGTTGTACATCATGATCTCCTGTATCTCACCACCTCCAGTCTACTGTCCTACACCCATCTGAGCCCTTACTCTCAGTTAGTCCACTGTCCTACACCCATCTGAGCCCTTACTCTCAGTTAGTCCACTGTCCTACACCCATCTGAGCCCTTACTCTCAGTTAGTCCACTGTCCTACACCCATCTGAGCCCTTACTCTCAGTTAGTCCACTGTCCTACACCCATCTGAGCCCTTACTCTCAGTCAGTCCACTGTCCTACACCCATCTATAGTACATCCAGCTATCTCTAACAGGATTGGTCAGAGCGTGAAATTATCCAATCTCATTGGTGCGTGCAGCCTCCCGGTGGCCACATATGCATTTCAGTTTGTCCCATCTTTCTGTCCTCCCAGAATGAGCAGAGACTGGTCAGTGGTGCTGACACAGTGACACTACTATCACACACCCCTCCCGGTTTCAGGAAACAGGTCCATTCCTAATCCCTAATGAAATGCAGTCAACCGACCCACTGGGAGCAGGGGTTAACATGTCTGAATCTGATGGAACAGAGAGGAAATGAGGACTGGACCACTGCACTGTGTACTCAAGTCCCGAATTTAGACAAGTGTTTTGGAGAATACAAATGGTGAGAGTAGAAAAACAAAAATGGATATTAATAAATGTATCAATCAATAAACCGTATGTATTTATGTAGCCATGTTTACAGCAACATTTGTTACAAAGCCCTTTACAGTAACACAGCATGAGGAACCACTGAATATGGTTATATCAGTGAAGTAAATATGTGAAATCCCAACAAGACTGTATAGGTCTTAACCAATTAACCTTCCAGTCTGAGAGTGTGTGAAGTAGGCCTTGTCTGTCATGTAGGAAGACCAGATTGTATCATCCTCCCCTCCCTGTAACACTGGAATGAGAGTAGAAATCATATAGATGAAAAACTAACTCCCTGTCAGTGCCTGTCCATCCTCCCTCTCTCACTTTCTCCCCCTCCCCCCTCTTTTTCTCAGAGTGAATGCCCATCATAACTCAAAAAGTCTCTCTTGAATTTTTCATCCAGCCCTCTGACGCCCTCTCTACCTTCACAGCCATTTCCATCTCAAAGGAAGCAGCTCTTCTCCTTTCTTCACCGCTACATTTGGGACACGGTCACGTCTGTAACCCCAAGCCCCCCTTTCTTAGCCCCCGCTGACACTGTGGTTGTACATCGACACCCCTCCTTTCATGTGGCTCGCTCACCCGCTCACTCTCTTGCTCTGTGTGAGATCTGTGCTGGTGCATTCACCATCTACTGGGTTTGCTAGATATGATTGGGGAATTTGCTGCAGTCAAATTGAGCTTTTTCCCCCCTTGTGGTTACCACTTTCAAAACAAATGTAAACAGATACTGAGCAATTAGCTAAACACGTGCTCTAGCATGTCGATAGAGCAGGGGAGTAAACCAACGAGCTCACTCTGGAAAAGTATGCGTGACGTGGTGTGTGTGCGCGCGGTAAGGGTCTGTGTGTGTGTGTGTGTGTACGCACGCCAATTGCATGCATGAATGTGTGCCTACCACGTGAGTGTGTGTCTGAATGAGAAAGCGGAAAAAGCCATGTCTTGGCTCATTTTAATATGTATTACATGTTCCACAGACAGTTCCATAGTACTGAGAGGTCTGGCTGATAGTGCAGTTTGTCTACAGAGATACCAACTAGTTTGTGACCATGTCAGCAATGATTAAGTTCACCCTGAACAGCTCAAATTCCATCCCTCAGTTTTTTATTTTACTCAGAGACAGCATGTGTGTGCTTCATTACTCAAACATTATTTAAAGGCCAAAAACTCAGGGAGAGCTTAGAGAAGAGATGAAGAGTCTATTCTTTGTCATAATAATTCTATGTATATACAGTTGAAGTCAGACGTTTACATACACCTTAGACAAATAGATTTAAACTCAGTTTTTCACAATTCCTGACATTTAATCCTAGTAAAAATTCCCTGTCTTAGGATCACCACTTCATTTTAAGAATGTGAAATGTCAGAATAACAGTAGAGAGAATTATTTATTTCAGCTTTTATTTCTTTCATCACATTCCCCGTGGGTCAGAAGTTTACATACACTCAAATAGTATTTGGTAGCATTGCCTTTAAATTGTGTAACTTGGGTTAAACAGTTCAGGTAGCCTTCCACAAGCTTCCCACAATAAGTTGGGTGAATTTTGGCCCATTCCTCCTGACAGAGCTGGTGTAACTGAGTCAGGTTTGTAGGCCTCCTTGCTCGCACACGCTTTTTCAGTTCTGCCCACAAATTCTCTATAGGATTGAGGTCAGACCTTTGTGATGGCCACTCCAATACCTGGACTTTGTTGTCCTTAAGCCATTTTGCCACAACTTTGGAAGTATGCTTGGGGTCATTGTCCATTTGGAAGTCCCATTTGCGATCAAGCTTTAACTTCCTGACTGATGTCTTGAGATGTTGCTTCAATATATCCACATAATTTCCCTACCTCATGATGCCATCTATTTTGTGAAGTGCACCAGTCCCTCCTGCAGCAAAGCACCCCCACAACATGATGCTGCCACAACATGATGCTGCTGGTGTTCTTCGGCTTGCAAGCCTCCCCCTTTTTCCTCCAATCACAACGCTGGTCATTACGGCCAAACAGTTCTATTTTTGTTTCATCAGAGCAGAGGACATTTCTCCAAAAAGTACAATCTTTGTCCCAATGTGCAGTTGCAAACTGTAGTCTGCCCTTTTTACGGGGTTTTGAAGCAGTGGCTTCTTCCTTGCTGAGCGTCCTTTCAGGTTATGTCGATATAGGACTTGTTTTACAGTGGATATAGATACTTTTGTATCCGTTTCCTCCAGGATCTTCACAAGGTCCTTTGCTGTTGTTCTGGGATTTATATGCACTTTTCGCACCAAAGTACGTTCATCTCTAGGAGACAGAACGCATCTCCTTCCTGAGCGGTATGACAGCTGGGTGGTCCCATGGTGTTTATACTTGCGTACTATTGTTTGTACAGGCGTTTGGAAATTGCTCCCAAGGATGAACCAGACTTGGATGTCTACAATTGTTTTTCTGAAGTCTTGGCTGATTCCTTTTGATTTTCCCATGATGTCAAGCAAAGAGGCACTGAGTTTGAAGGTAGTCCTTGAAATACATCCACAGGTACACCTCCAATTGACTAAAATTATGTAAATTAACCTATCAGAAGCTTCTAAAGCCATGACATCATTTTCTGGAATTTTCCAAGCTGTTTAAAGGCACAGTCAACTTAGTGTATGTTAACTTCTGACCCACTGGAATTGTGATACAGTGAATTATAAGTGAAATATTCTGTCTGTAAACAATTGTTGGAAAAATTACTTGTGTCATGCACAAAGTAGATGTCCTAACCGACTTACCAAAACTATAGATTGTTAACAAGACATTTGTGGAGTGGTTGAAAAACAAGTTTTAATGACTTCAACGTAAGTGTATGTAAACTTCCGACTTCAACTGTAGAACACTATCCATATCTAGGAACCTTCCTGGAAAGCAAATCACAGAAGATAAGCGTCTCACCAACTCCTGCCTTCATCAGTAGTACCAGCTAGCTGAATCACTTGAGTTGGAGTATGCTGCACAGATTTCAATTCTCAGTAAGAGAGCTGTAAAAACAGCCATCAGGCAGAGTACATGTATTTACCAACATGCCGATTAAGGATTTTGCAATTTGAAAACGAATCAGCAGTTGACAGACCCTCCCACCAAATCCCACTTCTTCTTCGATGGAATGCAGAAAGTGGGAAATTTAATCAGCCTCTTTTAGCCCCTCCTGACCTCTCCCCTCTGTCGTCAAGGCAACGCAAATCTCAAAAGCCATCTGGCAGGAAGGTGAACTTTGACAAGCGAAAAGAGAAGAAGCCTATCACCACTTCCTCTCCAGCCGTGTAACATGAATTGTGGATGGATGGAAGGGATGAAAGGAAAGGAAAGACAAAAACAACCCAGAAAACATCCTGCGTCTCTCTTCTCTGTGGTCAATACATGACAAAGAGAAGAAGAGGCAAGTAAGCTAAAGTAGGCCAATCAACCCTTATACGCTCTTAAAGAATTACCACCAACCACTATATCAAAGTGATTCAATATTAAAAATTAACCTTTAGTTCACCACACTCAGCTCATTTTTCCAGGTTCTGGAAGTGACCTAGAAGTGAAGACTTTAGGATGCAGTACAGTCCAGAGATAAAGTATCATGGAACACAACTGAGCTTGATGTGAAAAACACTAAGCCCTTCCCCTAGCCCCCTAACACCTGCAGTTCCAAAATGGTAACGTAAATAAAACAGATACTGGTAGGTGGATATAGCCTAATATGGTGGAACTTGTTGTTGTTTTTGTCGCACTGCTATGCTTTATTTTTGGCCAGGTCGCAGTTGTAAATGAGAACTTGTTCTCAACTGGCTTACCTGGTTAAATAAAGGTGAAATAAAAAGTAAATAAATAAAAAATTCCCCTGAACCAAATGAAGCACTAGATTGAGTCAAAGCTGGTTGAAATGACATCCTCACAACCGGATTACGTTGTCACATTTCAACCAGTTTTGTACCACAGTGCACAGGCAAGTGAATATCTAGGCTACCTATCCAGTCCCATCAGGTCAGAGACGGTTGTGGTGCGTCTACCTGCCCAGTATACCTTCATTCCTTGGTCAAAACAACCTGGCACTTGATACCACACCTAGGCTCAGGTACCATAGAACCAACCACAGCTAATTAATGATTTATACTGCTTAATTACACACATTGATTGATTGATTAAACACACATACTAATCAATTGCACACAAACTGATAACGATTTACTCTTGAGTTACTAAGTCCAACCCTTTAAACCCGTGGGAATTGGCATATACGGATAGGGCTAAGTTGAAATGTTTCTTGCAGAAGAAATATGAAAAGCATATGCATAACCATGGTTGCAACTGAAAGGGAACAGTTTGGTCTAATATTTTTCCATAATTTCCAAAAGGTGAGGGCACAACAAAAAACAGTTAACCTGAAACAAAGCATCATTTGAAAGCTTGTTCTATTGCCAATATGACCAGCCAAATTATAAAATCAAATCTTACAGTTAGGCTTTCACAATGCAATTCAGGCAAAACAGATCATCCTTTTGGTGCCCATAAAAATTATTCATTAATCATTAAAGTGCATTGAAGTGTGTGTGCCCCAATACATTTTCACAATAAACAAAGATCTGTTCATTCTGTTCAGAACAACAAAGGGAATGATGCCATGTCATCTTGTAACTACATCCAACATAGTGATCATAAACGTTTACATTTATAATATGGAATAATATGGAAATGTGAAGTGGCTTGCTTGTATGACATCCGTAATAAAGAGATGCTCTGCTTTGTTTACACCACACTCCACAAAGCAAGTCCCGCAGGCTCTAGTTTTATCTTATCTTGATTATTGTCCAGTCATATGGTCAAGTTCTGCAAAGAAAGACCTAGTTAAGCTGCAACTGGCCCAGAACAGAGCGGCACGTCTTGCTCTTAACTGTAATCAGAGGGCTAATATTAATACTATGGATGCTAGTCTCTCTTGGCTAAGAGTTGAAGAAAGACTGACTGTGTCACTTCTTGTTTTTATAAGAAACAATGTGTTGGAAATTCCAAATCGTTAGCATAGTCAACTTACACACAGCACTGACACAAACCCTTACCCCAGCAGACATGCCACCAGGGGTCTTTTCAGTCCCCAGGTCCAGAACAAATTCAAAGAAACGTAAAGTATTATACAGAGCTGCATGAGTGCATGGAACTCCCATCTTATATAGCGCAAGTGAACAGCATAACTGGTTTAAAAAAACAAATAAAGCAACACCTCACAGCACAACGCCTCTCCCCCATGTGAACTAATTATTGTGCGTATGTACTGACATGTGTGACTGATAGATGCACACACACTACATGTTAGTCTTTTGTCTGTAATGTATTTCCGTTATGTGTAGGACCCCAGTAAGACTAACCCTAACCAGAAACATCAAAGCTGTATTTATTATAATTCTCAATGTCTCATCTTTCAAAATACATCGAGTCATCCTAATGTACAGCATATCGCTCACTCAGACAACAAAAGTGCAAAAGTTGCCCAATTACTGGAAGGGATGGGGGCAACTTCTTGTAGCGCGATTAACCAAAATGGTGTTTATGTTTTGTTTTTAAACAACTAAATCGACAGATGTATGTAAAATTATTTTTTGTCTATTTCATTTTTTTTTCTATGAGCTCAATGCTCAGTTTTTCTAGAGATAAGTCTGATCAAACCCTAACTCCGATGTAGTAGGAAGCCAATATTCTACATAATTACCAAGTTTTCTGCTGTAAACTAACTACAATGACCATAATCCATTGCACGCTTACATGTCCGGTCTGTGCTTCTTTTACACCCGCTAAATGCACAAGGTATCTACCTGAAAATACATTATCTAAGTGACATAGTTTCATCGGCCATTATGTATGCCTTATTTACTTTGAAGAACCACTAAAATAGTGATTTTGGCAAACAGCATAGGCAGCAGCTCTTTAGAGATGAGATGATAACTTTGAATTAAATAATAAAGTCATCAAATAAAACAAATATAATATACACAACTGAAATATTTCATTAAACTAAAGTAATGTCAATAAATGATGCTTAATAAGTGATAAGCAGTAATGGGCAGTCACCGCCATCATGGGACTTCTGTGTTGTTACAGCATTAAACCCACATAATGCATAGTTCATTTTTTATAATTGAAATTGAAAACCGTGATAATTTTTAAATAATCGAACCGACCTCAAAAAGCACTTATCGCTCAGCACTACAATCCGTACAGCACTGTGAAGCTGACGTCATGTTTAGCATGTTACTGTACAGCCACTGCATTCCAATTTTGGCATTTAACAGTGCCCAAATCTGCCATTTTCAACCCGTGTACGGGTACGAGTGTAAAGGGCTACAGGTTTTTGGCTCAATATCAAATAATTTCTGGGTAAGAATTAAGTACCTTGCCGTGATTGTTTTCAATGAAAATGGTGGGGGTGGAGAAACAAAAATAGCTTCTTAGCAAAGAGCAATTTCTCATGCTAGAATTTTGCTAAGACTGTATGAGAGTGGTCTGAGTGGGGAGGGGAAAACTGAAAACAAGCTGTTATTGGCAGAGTGCTTTGGAACTCTTATTGGTCTAAGAACTCATTTACAAATTCAAAGTATTCTCTCTCACACACAGGACAATCACATTTTTCACTGAACTTGGCCTTTAAATTAGGTGGTTAATTTACAGTATCACAACCACCGCTGAAAATGTATTTGAATAAACTAGTGGGAAATGAATGACTCAAATAGATAACATAAATCCCTTAAGCTGTACAATTATTTAAATCTATTTTTTCTAGTTCCTTGATGCCTGACTACGATTTGGAACTGCCGACAACCCCAGCAATGACAAATTGTCCATCCTTATCATCCCACACACATCTTCAGCTACTCGCAGCTTTGTTCACATTTTAAGGGTTAGAAAATGTACTATTAGCCTCCAAGCGAAGAAAACATCTCCAAAAAGAGGAGAGAGAAAGCAGGAGAGACGAGGAGTGATACTGCTAGCTCAGCATGGGGTTCAGCGTATGAAAAATAACAAACACAGTCAGGCACTGGGCTCACTGTGCTACACAGGGAACAGCTTCAGTGACATCCAGAAGAATCAGTTCCATGCTGTGGGGAAATACAGACTGAAATCACTGACTGAATTCAGCTACAGGCCATGGGAGAAGTAACTTCAATATAAACCAGTGTACTGTAGGCAAAGCCTGGGAAACAGTGAACTACAGGGGCAACTGCCTTAATATAAGCCAGTCAGCTCAGCTCCAAGCTACAGGGGGAGAGCAATAGAGAAGGCTGTATAATGTAGAAAAACGAATGGGCAGAGCTTATAGAAACATGTTGCTCATGAGGGGCTGCATATAACAACACCTCATTCCATGACAATAGCTCAAACGGGACAGGATATGCTTGTTCAAAGTCAGTTTATTACTAAAGTACCCCCCTTGGGCCACTCAGTGTAATTTTGTACATGCCGGATCTCTATGGCAAGATGCATCATTCACCAACATTTCGCCAAAATCAGGCCAGTGCTGTCTGAGCTATTGCGTGTGACGAACGTACTGAAGGGCGGAGCTACAGTCCCCTTCCAGATTTCATTGTGGGGACAGTAATACTATAGGCATGAGCCAGGTATTTGTCTATAGAGTGAAATCCTACTTTGCTAAATTTTCTCTGATTTGTGAGAAGTATTGAAAGGCAAGAGAGGCAAAAAGAGATGGACTGGTCTAGTGCTGGAGATTATGACTTTCTTGGACTTAAATAGATCATGGTGCATTACCTCCCCCAACCCCCCTAACCCCCATGCTCCTCCCCCAACCCCCCACCCTCCTCCCCAAATACCTAGAGAAATAATGAAGGACTGAGCTAAGCTTAATGGGCTATCTTTAGGTAATAGCTTTTCAGTGTATTGAGCCGTTTGACAATCATGCAGAAAATGAGAGCAATACCCAGCTCCAAAACAGACCAGAGGGGTAGGTGATAGGAACAAAGAAGTGAGAGAACAATGAGGGAGGGGGAAAAAAGATATAGAACGGAAAATAAGTTATGGTGGAATGTTGAACCTTTGGGTAGAGAGGATGGTGAATAGCCTTCTCACAGTTACGTGAAATGTAGATACAATTACCACATTTTCCATCTTGGATAGCGGTAGGGAAGTAGGGACACTGCATTTCATACTGTACCTCTCTGTACTAGAGTCCTGGAGGGGATACCATCAAAGATTTACAAAGTCTAATATTGATTTGTACATCAAACCCTCAGATCTTTAAGGGTTGTGTGAGCTGGACTGTGCTGCTTGTGTTGTAGGGATTAACATCCAAACATGGACCAGGAGAACATCCCTTGAGAACACCCCGACAATGATGAAGGTTGGGGGTAAATAAGTATAAAACATTTAAATAAAAAAGGCCTAATATTAAAAGTGGTCCTCCAAATGAGGGGTAGTGACAGGCATAATATTTATTTAATCATTACATTTTTTTCAATGATGAATGTCAAGATTTATCTAGGTAGGTAGAATTTCAAACCAATTTTCTACAGTATAATTAATCAACGATGCTCTACCCCACTGCTCTCCGAGAGTGTGGTGGATCTCTAGTTTCTTTGGAGATGACCTGGATGCCTCTGGTGCAGGGGGTGGGGTCTGACTCACCTGGTGGGTAGTTGATCCTGTCTGCAGGGATGGAGAGGAGAGAGTCCACGATGGAAGACCTTCTCTGGAGGAGAACAGAGATCATCTCAAATCCCTCTGGGCCCAGCAGCTCAAACATCTGGAGGAGAGAGAGATAGAGAAAGAGGGGGAGATGAGAGATTCAAAGAGAGAGAGAGAGATGAGACTCAAAGAGAGAGAGAGAGGAGCAGAGGTAGAGAAAGATGGGGCAAGAAAGAGAAGAGCAGAGAGAGAGAAAGAGGGGGAGATGAGAGATTCAAAGAGAGAGAGAGAGATGAGAGACTCAAAGAGAGCGAGAGAGGAGCAGAGAGGTAGAGAAAGATGGGGTAAGAAAGAGAAGAGCAGAGAGAGAGAAAGAGGGGGAGATGAGAGATTCAAAGAGAGAGAGAGAGAGATGAGAGACTCAAAGAGAGCGAGAGAGGAGCAGAGAGGTAGAGAAAGATGGGGTAAGAAAGAGAAGAGCAGAGAGAGAGAAAGAGGGGGAGATGAGAGATTCAAAGAGAGAGAGAGAGATGAGAGACTCAAAGAGAGCGAGAGAGGAGCAGAGAGGTAGAGAAAGATGGGGTAAGAAAGAGAAGAGCAGAGAGAGAGAAAGAGGGGGAGATGAAGAGAGATATGAGAGAGAGAGTGGGAGACATGGTGTGCTTAAGCCAAAAACACTAAAGCAGTAAACAAACACATCCTATGGTTCAACCTCCATCCTCCCCTCCAAACACACACTTGCAGTGCCAAGAATGAGCACCTGGTAATTACCATGCCCAAAGTAAGTCTGGGGCTGAGACAGAATAACGCTGTGCTGCTTAGCCCCCCAAACACAGCCACCTGGCACTTAGCTGGCTAGGGACAGCAAAACAACAGTAAACCTGACTGGGAGGGAAGCGATCACTGAGCTAGGAGCTGGCTAGCACAGGAGAGAAACATACAGTATTAACCATAGGGGGTGGAAATGCTATGTGCAACAGACACAATGAGTATGTTTACATGCACACTAATACAGTGTTGGAATAAAAATAAAAATAAATGTTTTTACATTTTTTAAATGTAACCATTATTTAACTAGGCAAGTCAGTTAAGAACAAATTCTTATTTACAATGTAATTTACAATGAAGGCCTACCCCGTCCAAACCCAGATGACGCTGGGCCAATTGTGCGCCGCCCTATGGGACTCCCAATCACGGCCGGGTGTGATACAGCCTGGATTTAAACCAGGGACTGTAGTGACGCCTCTTGCACTGAGCTGCAGTGCCTTAGACATCTGCGCCAGTCGGGAACAACTGCTCTTTTCATTATATAAACTGACCAGGTGAAAGTTATGATCCCTTATTGATGTCACATGTTAAATCCAGTTCAATCAGTGTAGATTAAGGGGAGGAGACAGGTTAAAGATGTTTAAGCCTTGAGACATGGATTGTGCATGTGCGTGATTCGGAGGGTAAATGGGCAAGACAAAAGGTTTAAGTGCCTTTGAACGGGGTATGGTAGTAGATGCCAGGCGCACCAGTCTGAGTATGTCAAGAACTGCAATGCTGCTAGGTTTTTCACGCTCAACCGTTTCCTGTGTTTATCAAGTATGGTCCACCACCCAAAGGACACCCAGCCAACTACACAACTGTGGGAAGCATTGGAGTCAACATGGGCCAACATCCCTGTGGAATGTTTTTGACACCTTGTAGAGTCCATGCCCTGACGAATTCAGGCTGTTCTGAGGGCAAAAGGGGGTGCAACTCAATATTGGGAAGGTGTTCCTAATATTTTGTAAACTCAGTGTAATATATTAAACTGATTATGGCAGTAGGCAGATTATGCAACTCATGTAAACACCTTACTCTGCTTATCTTAATCAGCGTGAGGTCTAAATCGAAGTAAGCATACGCCGAATAAAACACCTGGTTTTCTAAGCAATCTGGAATTATTAGGACATGTAAACAGTTTAATCTGTGTTCCAGCAGTGTAATTGATCTGCACATGTGCCAGCACAGGTAGCACAAGTCTCCCTCTTATGCATGAGTGAAGTGAGTTTGGGAAAACTGAAAGTATGCATCTTAGAAATAAATGTCACATACAAACTTTATGTCCTAACTCAATTTGGCTTCACAAAAATAACATGATCGTTGTGGTAGAATGTTTATTTTGATTGCCGATTTTCTGCATTTATTTAAGTCCCATCAGGAAGCCTGAATTCAGATGTGTTCATGTAAACATGATTATTAGGGAAATTGTTCATGTGCATGTAACCGTACTCAATGAAAATCCACATAGTACTTGACATGAAGATATGAGCAGTCTTGAATAATTTCTGATTTTTTCATCCTGCATTGTTTTTATTTAAATAATAAAATACAATACAATACAAAACTGATCATTCAATTTATGCTTCTTAGTCTGCAGATGGATGGATAGTTGGAAGGAAAGAGAGACTTTTGCTCTTTTGCTTTTCCACATCCTCTCTGGGGACTTGGTTAGCCACCGCGGTAGGGGAGCCAAACAACAGACGCACTTTGATGATGTCAGGTGACAGGTCAGCCGCCCTCCTTTGTGAAGGGTTGTCTTTGTTTCTCTGTGTGCTGGGTCTTGGTTGTATTCTCTGTCTCCAAAGTCCTTTCCCTCTGAGTGACTGGAGGGTCATTCCATGTCATTTCAGAAAGCAATGACACCCACAATCTCAGATTTTTCCAAAATAATTTCTGTAGTTAGAAACAGATAAAATTTGGCATGGGGGTCTGTGGGTGGCTTTTGACAATTTCTTTGGAATCCTCATGTCTTACTCATTGTTAGAATTTTTTTAGGTCCAAATCGGATGTTATGTACTATATTTACTGAATTTGGGTGCAATCAATTAGCTTAATTTCTCAGAGATCAAATTATATTCAACAAAATAATATTTCAGGGTCTCCTTGTCCCATCGCGCTCTAGTGACTCCTTGTGGCGGGCCGGGCGCATGCACGCCGACTGCAGTCACCAGCTGTACGGTGTTCCCTCCGACACATTGGTGCGGCTGGCTTCCGGGTTAAGCGAGCAGTGTGTCAAGAAGCAGTGCGGCTTGGCAGGGTCGTGTTTCGGGGGGAGGCTTGGCTCTCAACCCGTACTGGAGTTTCAGCTATAGGACAAGACTAACTACCAATTGGATATCACAAAATTATCTGTAACCTCATCTGTTTCCGACTACAAAAATGATTTCAGAACAATCTGAGGTGGTGGGTGTTGAAATCCTCCTGCTTGTGCTTTTTGAGGTGGAATGACCCTGGGACTGTGTTGTTATTGTTGGTCTGTTTTTCACCTGCTGCCCGGAGAAAATATATTTTTTATGGGCACTCATGAATTCTGTCCTTGAAGTTCATTGGATCCTCTCAGCCTGGAAGGGAAGGTGAGGAGGACAGAGGAGTCCGCTGGGAGTGCGAGACAGTTTTCCCCTCAGAAGGAAGGAGCTCACAGACCTAACCACCCTGAAAGCTTTTTTTACCTTGAAGCCTGGATGAGGCTGAGACATTAGGTGAACTGTGACTGTGAACCACAGATTGTCCTAGAAAAAGCATAGGCTACAACAAGCTTTCAGGAAGACAGGCAACTTTCACTGGTTATAATACACATGTTGAATGAGACTGCCATACAAGCACCACAGCGGTCAAAACAATGAAAATAATAACTCATCAAGAGTCTATATCCCTGTGCTTTTAACAGAGCTACAGCTCTTTTCCCAACCACCAAAAGCATACCTTTAAAATTAAGCTTTCTTTCTCTCCTTTCTTTCTCAAGCCACTGCTATTGCAGCAAATGTCATCATTCCAGGGGTACAGATGAGAGGTAATAAAATAAAAAGCGGGGGGTTATCCTCTGTCACATGTAATGCTACAGAGTACAGAGTCTTTAAACTTTGCTGTTGAATTTGGAGTCACGCGCAGAGAGGTGCGTGGAGTGCACACACACAAAGGGCACTCCACATCTAAAGATGTCAGTAGGAGAGTTGGCTTCCAAATGTCAGCTACGTGAAGAACATTAGAAGAGAACGTAGACGCAGGTATTAGTAAAACCTACACTGTCTGCTGTGGAGAGAAGGAAAGAGAAAGGGACTCAACAGGACAGAATGAGGCATTGTTCATCTAATTCAGAAGTGAAAGTTATGAATGAAATCTCATTCAGCATGTGGCCTACAGGGCATGTGGCCTACAGGGCATGTGGCCTACAGGGCATGTGGCCTACAGAGGGCACTCTAACCCTGATCTTTAACTGCATCACACACACGCACGCAGACACACACCTCTTCTAGACTGAACGCTGGATAGGGGGGTTGAGGAGAACAAGCAGAACAGAGAGCCACGAATAAATTATATCAATTAAGGTGTGTGGCGACCTTGTGTTTTTGTGGGCTGCAGGGGCGCGAGGGAGAGAGAGAACGACTCTAAATTAAGGACCTGTATAAGAGATGGGAGCTCTGCCCAGAGCCTCATCAATCCATCCTCTCCTCCATCACAACCTGGCATCTCTCCCTCCCCCCCTCTCTCACTCTGTGTAAGTGTGTTACTTTCTTGTGGAAGAAGTGAACAACATGTCTCAATAACACTATGGCTCAGCACAGACTAAGTGCTTCCTTAATTGCCTGTTGTTGCCCAGTACTTCTAGCCCAGTTCTTCTAGCTAGTCTTGATTCATTGGTAACTGCGCAAATCCTTTCCACATACACTAAACCCAAGGTCTTTCCACCCTCTAAAAACCTGAGAATCTCAGACATTAAACATTGAACCTGAACACTGTTTCACTTATTGTGTGTGGCATACAATACCACAGCCTTTATCCTGGTGTGTATGTCAGGCATACCGCTGCCTTCCTATGGGATGGGACCTCCCTGGAGAAGCAGTAAGATCTTCCTCTCCTACAAGGTTAAGGTCAGCTCTCCAGATCTCTCCAAACTTCAGATCTCTCCAGACACGTACCTCGTCAACCTCACACCCACACACCCTGAGCTAAAGGTTGACCTGCCGTGGAGACGAGGTCCGAAGTGGATGTGGTCTGACCCGGGGTTTAAACCCCAGAGGCCAGCTGGCTAAGGTCAAGGAATAACAGTGAGGTTTGGGTCGGCACAATAGTGTGAAAAGGGTAAAGGTGGTGCGAGAGGGTGCTGCTCACCTCGTTCTGCAGCTCGTCGTCACTCTTAGTGGAGCCCAGCATCTCAAACAGGGAGGTGCACAGTTCCTCAGGGCTGGAGGAGATCATGTTGCCTCCGTTCAGGTACTTCTCCACCTCCCCCCTCAGGATGGTCCCATCCCCAGAGCTCTGAGCCCCTCCCGGGCTTAGCCTGCCTCCATCCGCCTCTCCCCCATTACCCCTGCGGCCTTGGTGGTTGTTGAGGAAGCTGTGGAAGTCCAGGCCTCCACCAGGGGTCTCGTGCTCAGGACCCCCCTCCTCCCATCACACATATGCTGACACTGATGATGATCATTGTGATTATCAGAAAACCCATTACCATTAGTGATATCTACTTCCAACTGTATATTACAAGCAGTAAAACACTAGCCCTGTCTAGCCACATTTCTCTGAGGATCACTGTTCTTCAGAGAAATGAAAGATGGAAAAGAACACTTTCTAAAAGACACGTGTCCTCTCTCCGTAGCTCATTTAGAGGGAATCGGGACTAATTGTCCAAAAGAGAAGAGGGAGAGAGAGGGGAGAAAGAGAGAGAGCAAGCGAGAGAGAAGGAGAAAGATAAAGGTTCATACTTAGAGGCAGAGAAACGGATGAAAAGGATTTTTGCCAATTAAAATGGCCTAAAAGCATCTCACTGTCCACTGTATGTGTCAGGGCACGATGGGGGCTTTTCATCATCATTCTCAGTGTGTTCTAGAGCTTTACTTTATACTCTACCGTCTAGGTAGACAGACAGGCTAAGGGCACATTAAAAGGACCAAAATTGTATGGTTAAGAACCTTTCAAAAATATCCCAAATACGTGTTTATTATCACGTAAGGCTCTCTAAACTTTCAATGATGAAGACAAAAAAAAGAGTAGTGGCGAACAGAAAGCAAATAAATTGAACAAAATTGGCTTTTTCATAAAAATGTGCTTTTATGACAGGGTTTCAAGGAGGTAGGTAGGCCATAATGCTTCTCTTGGTGAGCTCTTAGACAGCATTTCAAAGTAGAAATCCTGACTGTACAACATGGTTTAAGTGACCTACTGCATGTGTCTATTGTTAGAATGTACTGTACTCTTATTCTCTGACAACATCCTGACATTCTCTACTAAAACACCTCAGCTAAGGAACCTGCATCAAGCTCTACACTATATTATGCATCTTTCAGAGATACTGACCCTGGCCTGATTCTCTGTCGAAAGGCTCATGTAAGACACTCCCAGGCAGCCCAGGCAGCCAGCCTCCACTAGCTGTCCTGAGCTCTTGATCCCCCACACACATGTAGCTGCTGTTAGAACCCCAGGCTTGTTCTCAATTTGTCTTCCCTCGATTCCTTGTGTCCTCATCACCTTCTCAAAACGCGTTCCTCTAACGCGTGAGGAATCGAGGAGAGGACGTGAGGAATCGAGGAGAAACAAATTGAGAGAGCCTCAAAGACGCTTCTCGTGTGTCCTGCAGGGCCTCAGTCTCTTCCTGTACACTACAGAGGCGCTCCGCCCAGGGGGAGTCCACTCTCCGCTGCACTCCACTGTGATACCTGTCAGGGATGCAGTGGGATTAGGGGGACAGAGGGGTGTGTGTGTGTTTGTGTGTGATCCACCCCGTCCCCCAACAGGCAAGATCAGAATAGTAATGAGAGCAGTAGGAGATGGCCTTGTGTTGCACCGCTGTACGACTTCTGGAGGAGTTGTGGGGGATTTGCATCTAATCTAATTATAAAAGTCACATCAGGAAACCTGAATGCCGTTGTAGGGCAGTCCCTGCGGTGACGACAGAAGCTCTGACACCTTGTATGGGGTTCCTTTTGGTGGAGCAAGCTCTCCATAGGAGGTTGAATCCCAACAGTGGATGGGGAGGCTCAGTGCTTTGTCTTGAGGCTAAAAAGTATAGTATAGAGGATTATAGCACATTTTGACAGCGAGGAAATATAATACATTTAAGTGCAGCCCTCCGGACCTCGGTGAAGACCAAATGCGACCCCGAGGCAAAATTAGTTTGACACCCCTGGATTAGAGTGTATATCATCCAGGCCAATGAGTTGATTACCTATCACCTATCAGTGTTTAACCTATATGAATTTAGTAGCGGCGCCCCATGGGATGGGCAACCCCATGATTCAGCCCATTTGAAGCCGCCATGCAACATAAGCTGGTCTAAAGGTTATAATTATTTTAAAGGGGAAAATGTAAGAAACAACAACTCTCTTTGCCACCACTGCTTGGAAAAGTCATAGGGAAAACACTGTCTATTCACCCTCACAGATAACATAACATTAGAATGGTGCTGTATGACTGAAAGTGCATCCCTGCCAGTCCAGCGAGTTGAATACCTATCTGCTTGGCAGCCTGTAGGATGCTCTTCAGCTCCTGTGCTGCAGCCTGCTGCTCTGCCTTCTCCAGGTGCTGAGTGAAGAACTGGACGGCCCTCTCTGGAGAACAGCTCCTGCCTCTTCAGACGCTTGGTCTAACATAAGACAAACAGGGCATAGTGTTACACAGAACTAGCATGAAACTATGTAGTCTGATATTGGATGCACACAGTGACCTCTCTCTGCATATCCCTCTCTATCACACACACACACACAGCAGAGGGTAATTCTAAGTCCTTTTAACTCAAAGACATAGTGCAGCAGCATACGCTAAGTTCCTTGCATAGCGAGCGAATTTGAAATAAGCCTTTCCTTTAGCATTGGGTATTAGTGCTCATCAGGTCAGGCGGTTCAGTGCAAGGAGGGCCGGCAGCAGCATTAACACCATGCCTTTATTACAATCGGCACTTCCATGTCCTCTAAAACTAAAGAATTTTAACTGGAGCTCTGATAATCTCCCAGCGACTCTCTTTTCCCTCAAGCAGCAGTTTTGACACTGGAGGATTTAGCTCTGGGAGAACAGGGCCAGAGGTGGTGGTCTGAGGACCAGGCCCAATTTCCTCCAAAGCAGAGTATCTCAAACCACACCAACAACTTAACAAGCCCCCGATCAGAATGAGAGGAGAAATTAGGGGAATAGAGGCAGAGGCAAAGATTAGAATATATTTTGAAACAGGACAGAGAGAGAGTGGATTAAAGAAGATAACAGGAAAAGAGAGGTAGCATGGTAAATGGGAGAGCTGGAGAAAGCGATATCAAGGAGGGAAGTGAGTGAAAAAGCACTACAAGTAGCCTGTGTTCACAACAGCCCAAAGCATCCTCCTCAATTAGCTTAATTCACATACGTAATCAGCTCAACCTCCCTCTTATAATAAAGCAGGGTTGTGAATTGCTAGGGACCTCAAGATGCGATATCACGATACTTAGGTGCCAATATGATATGTATTATGAATCGATACTGTGATTCTATTGCGATTCAATGTTCCAAACCTATTTCTCACCTCTTCTGCAGAGGTTCAAGAGAGAACAATGAGAAAACGAGTTTTGCTCATGGGCATAAGTGATGAAAACAAATTGGCTCCCTATTTAAAAAGAAGATAGATAACAAGCTTTGAAGGAAAAATACTGGAGTTTTGGTGCTGGTACAGCCAACTAGGGATAAAATAATATTGTGATACTGTTAAATCGCAAGTGTCCCATCACAAAGGTTAGTCAGATTGGGTCTATAATGTAACTTGCATTGGGTTAGCCTTACCTTCAGATCATATACTTCTTCAGTGAAGTCTTCCTGCTTGCTGACAGTAGAGAAGGAGCGCAGGGCGCCGGTGAGCCGGGGTGGAGACATTGGTTGCCCACCACTCTGTGGTCCATAAGATTCTACCAAACAGTCTATTTCTGATCTGAAAGTAAAAAGATTTCACATATAGGCTATAAAATTAATAGTGGAGAAAACAATAGATTTTCCCTCACCACAAACAAAGTAACTTGATTGTTTTCAATTGGAATATAAGGTTACATAGATGTTGTCACATAACTTAAGTGTTGGGTAACCAATGTAGGTAACGTAGCTAAATGCTTGGTCTGACAGCCTGTCAACTCCACTGACAGCTAGCTAACGTTAGCTAACTCTGGCTAGCATCATCACTTAGTTAGCTAGTTCAGCTGACAATGCATGTCGTGGCTAACAATAATACAGCCACTTGCCAAAACGAGTCCTTGAAAGAAATGCTGTAATCTCAATGTCAACAACGTGATTTTGTTGATATGAATAGAAAGTTAACGTGAGCTAACTAGCTAGCTTAGCACAGTTGGAGGGAGACCAAATGGAGACTTGCGTTAGCTAGCACCTAACGTTAGCTGCTTCAATTTGCCACGTCTTCCGATACAATGCAATGGCCACAAATGCAGGACAGTGTGGTACATGTCATCATAATAATACGAACAAAGGGTGTAAGGATAAATTGTACCTGTACTCGTAATGACAGCAAGGACTTAATACTCACGTTTCTACACTTTCAGAGGCGTTTACGTCAGATGGTCTGTCAAAGGTGGAGTAGTGGGTATTGTAGTACACTTCTGGATACTTGTAGGCCTGTAGACAAGGACTACAATATCCAAAAAATTCCACATGTATAATTCTTTGGGGTATGAAACGGGCCCCTTCGTGGAAAGGTTTGGGAACCCCTGGTGTAGGGGAATAATATACGAATGTATTACAGCTTTCTAGCTATGAGCTTATTAATCAGTAATGATCACTGGTCTGTGGGTCCATGGTTGGCCCATATGCCACGTTCAGGTGCTAGTCAGAACTAGGACATTTCTGACTTGCTGACTGGTTGTAGGAAACGTTTCCTTGTTCCAACTAGCAAAATTATATCTTTGGTAAACACAGATTTAGGAGTTCCTATACGTTTGGTTCTATGAGAATTCTTCATCATCAGTATGTAATCAAAACAAGCAGATTAAAGCACATAAGGCTTCATAATTCATAAAGTTAATGTTAATTGCCTGATATAATCTCATAGAACAAAACGTATAAAATCACCTAAACCGGTGTTAAAGATATTCTCCTGTACTTGTGTATACTTTTTAGCCAGTAGTTCTGAAAGTAGTGCCCACGAGCCAAGAGGGGTCCCTGAAAATGGTGTACTATGTCACAAATGTGCAGATATGTGCACCACTTCATTACTCTCTCTCTCGCGCTACTGTGCGTGCCACTTGCTAGATGTCACTCAAATGGCGAAGGGATGAATCTCAAATTGCTAGGGGGCTGGCTCACATAGGGGTAAATGTAGGAAAAATGGCTCCACACAGCTTCCAGATAAAAGTCGCTTTCAAACTAGGGATTTTGTGGCTAATTGAGGTAAAACAGTAATTCTGCTCATAGATTAGGACTACAAGCTGGCAAGCTCTATTTTGTCCCAGCAGTAGGCTACTTATATAGTTAAATGGGATAACTTCCAAACTGCACATAATTCTGCTCATCAATTAGTCCCATACTTGGTTTGAACCCTGGCGGGACCTAGGCCTACTTCAAAGTGAGTTCAATGTCAATAACAAACAATCCTGTTTCAATGATTCACTGTATTAAACATATAATTGTTTTTCTTATAAATAGTTGATGTAGGCCAAATACATGTAATTTTTATACCTTTATTTAACTAGGCAGGTCAGTTAAGATCAAATTCTTATTTTCAATGACAGCCTAGGAATAGTGGGTTAACTGCCTGTTCAAGAGCAGAATGACAGATTTGTACCTTGTCAGCTCAGGGATTTGAACTTGCAACCTTTCTGTTACTAGTCCACCACTCTAACCACTAGGCTACCCTGCCACAGTAAACATGTTTCCTCCACATGTTTGATGCAGCAAAAATGTCTAAAATCCTGTTATTGCTTTGTCATTATGGGGTATTTATTGTGTGTAGATTGATAAGATAAAAAACGATTTAATCAATTTTAGAATAAGGCTGTAACGTAACAAAATGTGGAAAAAGTCAAGGGGTCTGAATACTTTCCGAATGCACTGTAAGTAGGACACGTGACATCCCGACAACTTTGTAAAAAAAACACTTCATATCGGAGTTGTCTCAAGATGGCTATGCATATTCACGACATGAGACGAGTTCCATAGTATCTCTCTCCATTGAATAGCAAAGTTATGTAGGCCTAGAGAAAGGCCCAAGCCTTTATTATTTAATTCAGTTACTACAGGAAACGTATTAGATGTGATATTCCTTACTGGTAGCTGTGGTGATATTAGATGTTAATTTGATAAGGTCACGCCTCATGCCATCTGCTGTCAAACTGGGCCAAAACAGAGGCAGCGTGTTGCAGCCAATAGGATGGGGCTATTTGTCTGTCTGGGCACATACCAGGATGGGTCCAGCAATGATAATCATATGCTAAATTATACCCCCTATTATCCATCCCTGCTATGTTATGGAAGCTCTCTGAGGACATTTAAAATGAAAAGATATGCTAAATATTCATAATCTGTTCACATTTAATGCAACATTGTAGCCTGTTAATGTATGTTGTTTGATGTGTGTTTAATGTAAGGGTAATCTTTGTCCGGCGGGTCATTGATGAATATGCCTGGGAAGGGTCAGGCTACAGGGGAGTCACACATTCTAATCTCTCCTTAACTTTGGATATGAACCAGTCTTATCCATTGAACATAGATCATCCTAATTCTAAGCACAGATTTATAAACTGGACCCATTCATTACTGTAGGCTACTGTATGTGTTGGGAAGGTCTCGCTGTTTCAGCTGGATTGGTGATGGACTTTCACATAGTGATGATGAGAAGGAGGATAGGGTTAAACGCAGTGACTCCTCAGATTAAGTCAAAGACTGTAGGATAACTGTTAAAGACTGTACTTAAATACTGGGAATGCCCCGGAGAGGGCCAAAGTCTGTTTCATACACCCTACCCCTTAATAGGGTTACATCCCCTGAAAGCTTTTTCTTTAGGTTTTCAGTGCCACACAGCAGTAAAACTCATCTGCCTCTGTCCCTTGACATGTGTTTTGTGAATCACCCGGCCCCCAAACACCTTTGTAATTCTGAAACTGTCCTCTTCTAACCCACCCATGAAGGTAGCTCATCTGATTCATCCCATTTGACTAATCCCCTCCCCTCCCCCCCTCTCCTTCCCTCCTTCCCCTCCCCTCCCCTCCCCCCACACACACAGATAACATATCCTCCAGTCGAGGCTAAGGGGCATGGATTGTACAGTTTGAGTTTTATTAGTATGAAGTTATCATGAGTGGTGTCATCCCATATCTAGCTGTATTTAACACTAACCTAATTCCAAGTGAGCGTTATCAAGCTCTTGACCTTACCATGGGCAAAGGCATCTGAAACAATAGTAGCAAAGCACAGGAAACTATGCAAATTATATGTTAGAAACAGAGACCGTCAAACAAAATTCAAACCCATTATTTGGCAAGCTTCAAAGTAAGAATCACACAGTTTCAAGCAATGAGTTATAACTGTTTATTTATGATTTATAAACTACATATTAACTAGTGATTAACTGTATGTCATTTCAAATCAAATCAGTGAAATGCTTACTTACAAGCTCTTAACCAACAATGCAGTTTTAAGAAAAATACCATTAAAAAAATTATAATAAAAGTAACAAATAATTAAAGAGCAGCAGTAAAATAACAATAGCGAGGCTATATACAGGAGGTACCGGTACAGAGTCAATGTGCGGGTGCACCGGTTAGTCGAGGTAATTGAGGTAATATGTACATGTTGGTAGAGTTATTAAAGTGACTATGCATAGATAATAACAGAGAGTAGCAGCAGTGTGAAAGGGGGGCAATGCAAATAGTCTGGGTAGCCATTTGATTAGATGTTCAGGAGTCTTATGGCTTGGGGGTAGAAGCTGTTTAGAAGCCTCTAGGACCTAGACTTGGTGCTCCGGTATCGCTTGCCATGCGGTAGCAGAGAGAACAATCTCCTCTGACACCGCCTGGTATAGAGGTCCTGGATGGCAGGACCTTGGCCCCAGTGATGTACTGGGCCGCACGCACTACCCTCTGTAGTGCCTTGCTGTCGGAGGCCGAGCAGTTGCCATACCAGGCAGTGATGCAATCCGTCAGAATGCTCTTGATGGTGCAGCTGTAGAACCTTTTGACGATCTGAGGACCTGTGACAAATCTTTTCAGTCTCCTGAGGGGGGTTTTTGTCGTGCCCTCTTCAGGACTGTCTTGGTGTGCTTGGACCATGTTAATTTGTTGGTGATGTGGATGCCAAGGAACTTAAAGCTCTCAACCTGCTCCACTACAGCCCCGTCGATGAGAATGGGGGCGTGCTCGGCCCTACTTTTCCTGTAGTCCACAATCATCTCCTTTGTCTTGATCACGCTGAGGGAGAGGTTGTTGTCCTTGCACCACAGGTCAGGTCTCTGACATCCTCCCTATAGGCTGTCTCGTTGTTGTCTGTGATCAGACCTACCACTGTTGTGTCATCGGCAAACTTAATGATGTTGTTGGAGTCGTGCCTGACCACGCAGTCATGAGTGAACAGGGAGTACAGGAGGGGACTGAGCACGCACCCCTGAGGGCCCCCCCCGTGTTGAGGATCAGCGTGGTGGATGTGCTGTTAGCTACCCTTACCACCTGGGGGTGGCAGCCAGGAAGTCCAGGATCCAGTTGCAGAAGGAGGTATTTAGTCCCAGGGTCCTTAGCTTAGTGATGAGCTTTGAGGGCGCTATGGTGTTGAACACTGAGCTGTAGTCAATGAATAGCATGTTCCTATTGTCCAGGTGTGAAGGGGCAGTGTGTGGTGCAATAGAGATTGCATCATCTGTGGATCTTTTGGGGCGGTATGCAAATTGTGTGGGTCTAGGGTTTCTGGGATAATGGTGTTGATGTGAGCCATGACCAGCCTTTCAAAGCACTTCATGGCTACAGACGTGAGTGCTACAGGTCAGTAGTCATTTAGGCAGGTTGGTGGTCTGCTTGAAACATGTCAGTGAAGACACTTGCCAGTTGGTCAGCGCATGCACAGAGTACATGTCCTTGTAATCCGTCTGGCCCTGAGGCCTTGTGAATGTTGACCTGTTTAAACGTCTTACATTGGCTGCGGAGAGCGTGATCACACAGTAGTCCGGAACAGCTGATGCTCTCATGCATGTTTCAGTGTTACTTGCGTTGACGCGAGCATAGAAGTTATTTAGCTCGTCTGGTAGGCTTGTGTCACTGGGCAGCTCTCAGCTGGGCTTCCCTTTGTAATCTTTATAGTTTGCAAGCCCTGCCACATCCGACAAATGTCGGAGCCGGTGTAGTACGATTCGATCTTAGTCCTGTATTGACGCTTTAGCTCAGTGCGGATGTTGCTGTGGGGACTGTACGTGGACTGTACGTACATTTACTGTACATAAAAATACATTACACCCCCCCTTAAAGGGTACAACAACAAAAAACTCTGCACAATGACAAATAGAATATACTGTGCAGAAGTGCTGATACCGTTGCATGCCATCTCCAAATTACCCAGTATTCTTTCCTCTCTTACAAACTGGTGTGTTATTCTATTATGTAAATGTTGCACTGTGATCCGTACCTGCTACACCTGCCATCAGTGTTTACATTATGACTGAACTTGTTATGGCAGCCAGACAGATAGAATGATTTCTGTGTTGTGCTCCCTATGATGTAGGCCCTGACACAGCAATGAACGAATAGAATGTGTCTAGTGGTAACAACATTCTGTAAGCTATTCATTTGTACACTGAACTGCTACAGTGTGAATGGATAGGCTACATTCTATGTCTCTGTTGTGTCTTGTTGGAAGCTGTTGATGCTTTTCCTAAGAGTTGAATCAAATGCAGAAAGGTGCATGAATATCATGTTAAAACATATGAGCAGAATATGATTTTTGAAAACATTGCTGTTTGTTTTTGCTACGTTTGTAAAAATGATCTACTGATTTCAAATGGATCGTAACAGTACATTTTCTCTCAGGTCAGAATCTCAAATAATCCATCAAGAAAGTTATAGGGGGGTCTGGGGGAATATAAATTATATTTATTTCCCAGAGCATAATATTTAATGGTGTTTACCATTTCACAATCTGACATTCACATTTTTCCTTCCTCAACAGAAACAAAGCAAACCCTGCCCACGAATAAATAACTACTTAGCATTCTGTGCATTTAAAATGTTAAAATGCAGGGTGGTGGTGGGTACATTAGAGGCTCCTGTCTGCTAATGTTCTACAGAGCTGAGAGAGAGAGAGAGGAGGGGGAGGAACTGCGAGAGGGAGAGAGGAGCAGAGAGAGAGAGGAGCAGAGAGAGAGAGGGAGGAGCAGAGAGAGAGGAGCAGAGAGAGAGGAGCATAGAGAGAGAGATTGATGGAAAGTGATGTTGGGGGAAAAACATACAACATTATAAAATCCATGTACACAAACATCAAGTGTGCGGTTAAAATAGGCAAAAAACACACACATTTCTTCCTACAGGGCCGTGGGGTGAGACAGGGATGCAGCTTAAGCCCCACCCTCTTCAACATATATATCAACGATTTGGCGAGGGCGAAAGAGCAGTCTCCAGCACTCTCACCCTACTAGAATCTGAAGTCAAATGTCTACTGTTTGCTGATTATCTGGTGCATCTGTCACCAACCAAGGAGGGCCTACAGCAGCACCTGGATCTTCTGCACAGATTCTGCCAGACCTGGGCCTTGACAGTAAATCTCAGTAAGACCAAAATAATGGTGCTCCAAAAAAGGTCCAGTCGCCAGGACCACAAATACAAATTCCATCTAGACACTGTTGCCCTAGATCACACAAAAAAATGATACATACCTTGGCTAAACATCAGCGCCACAGGTAACTTCAATCTGAGAGACAAGGCAAGAAGGGTATTCTATGCCATCAAAAGGAACATAAAATTCGACATACCAATTAGAATCTGGTTAAAAATACTTGAATCAGTTATAAAAACCCATTGCCCTTTATGGTTGTGAGGTCTTGGTTCCGCTCAAAAATATCCTCTGTGTACAACGTAAAACACCAAATAATGCACGCCAGAGCAGAATTATGGCGATACCCGCTAATCTAGAAAAGAGACGTTAAATTCTACAACCACCTAAAAGGAAGCAATTTCCAAACCTTCCATAACAAAGCCATCTCCTACAGAGAGATGAACCTGGAGAAGAGTCCCCCTAAGCAAGCTGGTCCTGGGGCTCTGTTCACAAACACAAACAGACCCCACAGAGCCCCAGGACAGCAACACAATTAGACCCAACCAAATAATGAGAAAACAAAAAGATAATTACTTGACACATTGGAAAGAATGTACAAAAAAACTGAGCAAACTAGAATGCTATTTGGCCCTAAACACAGTGGCAGAATACCTGACCATTGTGACTGACCCAAACTTAAGGAAAGCTTTGACTATGTATAGACTCAGTGAGCATAGCCTTGCTATTGAGAAAGGCCGCCGTAGGCAGACCTGGCTTTCAAGAAAAGACAGGCTATGTGCACACTGCCCACGAAATGAGGTGGAAATGTCTCGCCAATGTCCAGTCTCTTGACAACAAGGTAGATGAAATTCGAGCAATGGTGGCCTTCCAGAGAGACATCAGAGATTGTAACATTCTTTGTTTCACGGAAACATGGCTCACTCGGATACGTTATCAGAGTCGGTACAGCCACCCGGTTTCTTCACGCATCGCACCGACAGAAACAAACATCTCTCTGGTAAGAAGAAGGGCGGGGGTGTATGCCTTATGATTAATGACTTGTGGTGTGATCATAACAACATACAGAAATTCAAGTCCTTTTGTTCACCTGACCTATTTTTTATCCTTACGATAAAATGCCAACCGCATTATCTACCAAGAGAATTCTCTTTGATTATAATCACAGCCGTGTATATCCCCCCCCCAAGTAGACACCTCGACGGCCCTGAAATAACTTAATTGGACTCTATGTAACCTGGAAACCACATATCCTGAGGCTGCATCTATTGTAGCTGGGGATTTTAACAAGGCTAATCTGAAAACAAGGCTCCCTAAATTTTATCAGCATGTCGAATGCACGACCCAGGCTGGTAAAACTCTGGATCATTGCTACTCTAATTTCCGCAATGCATACAAAGCCCTCCCTCACCCTCCTTTTGAGCAAATCTGACCACGACTCCATTTTGTTGCTCCCAGCCTATAGACAGAAACTAAAACAGGAAACGCCCGTGCTCAGGTCTGTTTAACGCTGGTCCGACCAATCTGATTCCACGCTTCACGATTGCTTCGATCATGTGGACTGGGATATGTTCCGGATAGCATCGGAAAACAACATTGATGTATATGCTGATTCGGTGAGCGAGTTTATTAGCAAGTGCATCGGAGGACCTGTTGTCCGGACCTCTGTCAGTCTCTATGGGGGTACCACAGGGTTCAATTCTCGGGCCGACTCTTTTCTCTGTATAAATCAATGATGTCTCTCTTGCTGCGGGTGATTCTCTGATCCACCTCTACGCAGACGACACCATTCTATATACATCTGGCCCTTCTTTGGACACTGTGTTAACTAACCTCCAAACGAGCTTCAATGCCATACAACACTCTTTCCGTGGCTTCCAACTGCTCTTAAACGCTAGTAAAACCAAATGCATGCTTTTTAACCGTTCGCCCACCCGCCCGACTATCATCACCACTCTGGACGGTTCCGAATTAGAGTATGTGGACAACTACAAATACCTAGGTGTCTGGTTAGACTGTAAACTCTCCTTCCAGACTCATATTAAACATCTCCAATCCAAAATTAAATCCAGAATCGGTTTCCTATTTCGCAACAAAGCCTCCTTCACTCATGCCGCCAAACATATCCTAGTAAAACTGACTATCCTACCGATCCTCGACTTCGGCGATGTCATCTACAAAATAGCTTCCAATACTCTACTCAGCAAACTGGATGCAGTCTATCACAGTGCCATCCGTTTTGATACCAAAGCTCCTTATACCACCCACCACTGCGACCTGTATGCTCTAGTTGGCTGGCCCTCGCTACATATTCGTCGCCAGACCCACTGGCTCCAGGTCATCTATAAGTCTATGCTAGGTAAAGCTCCGCCTTATCTCAGCTCACTGATCACGATAACAACACCCACCCATAACACGCGCTCCAGCAGGTATATCTCACTGGTCATCCCCAAAGCCAACACCTCCTTTGGCCGCCTTTCCTTCCAGTTCTCTGCTGCCAGTGACTGGAACGAATTGCAAAAATCGCTGAAGCTGGAGACTTATATCTCCCTGACTAACTTTAAACATCAGCTATCTGAGCAGCTAACCGATTGCTGCAGCTGTACATAGCCCATCTGTAAATAGCCCACCCAATCTACCTACCTCATCCCCATATTGTTTTTAATTACTTTTCTGCTCTTTTGCACACCAGTATTTCTACTTGCACATCATCATCTGCTCATCTATCACTCCAGTGTTAATTTGCCAAGTTGTAATTACTTCGCTACTATGGCCTATTTATTGCCTTAACTCCTCACGCCATTTGCACACACTGTATATAGACTTTCTTTTTTTTCTCTATTGTGTTATTGACTGTACGCTTGTTATTCCATGTGTAACTCTGTATTGTTGTTTGTGTCGCATTGCTTTGCTTTATCTTGGCCAGGTCGCAGTTGTAAATGAGAACTTGTTCTCAACTAGCTTACCTGGTTAAATAAAGGTGAAATAAAAATATTAATTAAATAAATCGCTGATGTGGTACCCACAGTGACTATTAAAACCTTCCCCAACCAGAAACCGTGGATTGATGGCAGCATTCGCACAAAACTGAAAGCGTGAACCACTGCTTTTAATCATGGCAAGGCGAACGGAAACGTGATCGAATACAAACAGTGTAGCTATTCCCTCCGCAAGGCAATCAAACAAGCTAAGCGTCAGTATAGAGACAAAGTAGATTTGCAATTCAATGGCCCAGACACGAGACATATGTGGCAGGGTCTACAGTCAATCACGGACTAAAAAAAGAAAACCAGCCCCATCGCGGACACCGATGTCTTGCTCCCAGACAAACTAAACAACTTCTTTGCTCGCTTTGAGGACAATACAGTGTCACTGACACGGCCCGCTACCAAAACCTGCGGCTCTCCTTCACCGCAGCCAACGTGAGTAAAACATTTAAACGTGTTAACTCTCGCAAGGCTGCCGGCCCAGACGGCATCCCTAGCCACGTCCTCAGAGCATGCGCAGACCAGCTGGCTGGTGTGTTTACGGACATATTCAATCAATCCCTATCCCAGTCTGCTGTTCCCACATGCTTCAAGAGGGCCACCATTGTTCCTGTTCCCAAGAAAGCTAAGGTAACTGAGCTAAACGACTATAGCTCCGTAGCACTCACTTCCGTCATCATGAAGTGCTTTGAGAGACTAGTCAAGGATCATATCACCTCCACCCTACCTGACACCCTAGACCCACTCCAGTTTGCTTACCGCCCCAATAGCTCCACAGATGACGCAGTCGCAATCACACTGCACACTGCCCTAACCCATCTGGACAAGAGGAATACCTATGTAAGAATGCTGTTCATTGATTACAGCTCAGCATTTAACACCATATTACCCTCCAAACTCGTCATTAAGTCTCGACCCTGCCCTGTGCAACTGGGTCTGACGGGCCGCCCCCAGGTGGTGAGGGTAGGAAACAACATCTCCACCCCGCTGATCCTCAACACTGGGGCCCCACAAGGGTGCATTCTCAGCCCTCTCCTGTACTCCCTGTTCACCCTTGACTGCGTGGCCATGCACGCCTCCAACTCAATCATCAAGTTTGCAGACGACACTACAGTGTTAGGCTTGATTACCAACAACGACGAAATGGCCTACAGGGAGGAGGTGAGGGCCCTCGGAGTGTGGTGTCAGGAAAATAACCTCATACTCAACGCCAACAAAACAAAGGAGATGATCGTGGACTTCAGGAAACACCAGAGGGAGTAGCAGTGGAGAAGGTGGAAAGTTTTAAGTTCCTCGGCGTAC
Organism: Brachymystax lenok tsinlingensis; assembly: GCA_030435695.1. Taxonomy (NCBI): domain Eukaryota; kingdom Metazoa; phylum Chordata; class Actinopteri; order Salmoniformes; family Salmonidae; genus Brachymystax; species Brachymystax lenok. The sequence continues at coordinate 48,117,744 of CM059789.1, forward strand.
ACATCACGGACAAACTGAAATGGTCCACCCACACAGACAGCGTGGTGAAGAAGGCGCAACAGCGCCTCTTCAACCTCAGGAGGCTGAAGAAATTTGGCTTGTCACCATAAACACTCACAAACCTTTTCAGATGCACAATCAAGAGCATCCTGTTGGGCTGTATCACCGCCTGGTACTGCAACTGCTCCACCCACAACCATAAGGCTCTCCAGAGGGTAGTGAGGTCTGCTCAACGCATCACCGGGGGCAAACTACCTGCCCTCCAGGACACCTACACCACCCGATGTCACAGGAAGGCCAAAATGATCATCAAGGACAACAACCACCCGAGCCACTGCCTGTTCACCCCGCTATCATCCAGAAGGCGAGGTCAGTACAGGTGCATCAAAGCTGGGCCCGAGAGACTGAAAAACAGCTTCTATCTCAAGGCCATCAGACTGTTAAACAGCCATCACTAACATTGAGTGGCTGCTGCCAACATACAGACTCAATCTCTAGCAACTTTAATAATTAATAATTGGATGTAATAAATGTATCACTAGTCACTTTAAACTTTATATAATGTTTACATACCCTACACTACTCATCTCATATGTATATACTGTACTCTATACCATCTACTGCATCTTGCCTATGCCGTTTGGCCATCTCTCATCCATATATTTATATGTACATATTCTTAATCATTCCTTTACACTTGTGTGTATAAGGTAGTTGTTGTGAAATTGTTAGATTACTTGTTAGATATTACTGCACGGTCGGAACTAGAAGCACAAGCATTTCGCTACTCTCGCATTAACATCTGCTAACCATGTGTATGTGACCAATGAAATTTGATTTGATTTGATTTGGATGCCTGGTAACCAGCTTTTCCCCTCCCCAGCCCTGGATATGAAACCTGTCCTAATTATTTACATTGTGAAGTGTGCTCCATGGCGAAAGACTTATGCCACAGCTCAGCCACGATCAGAATATCTTAATAACTCACCTCCCTGAAACATGAGTCCAATCTGCCAGATGCTCCCAACAACTATAGGAGAGAGAGAGAGTGAGAGTGACAGTGTGTGTGGAGGGTGTGCATGTTACATGTCACATGCCTCTGCATTTTCCAGCAGTTTGTGTGAAGAGGGGTTGCTCTGCTAATCCTTCTCTCCATGGTGTCTGGTTAGGAGCCTGGCAGATGTGTTGACTGCTTGTTCTTCAGAATGGTCTCTGAAATAAGTTAAATGATTTGGTTTATTTTTCCTGAGGTGGGATGTTTGCCTCATATACTTTCTAGGTTATCAAATTGGATTCTCGCTTGGAATAGTTGGTCAATCTAACTGGACAATATTTGAAAATGTAAAAAAATCAATTTTAGATAGAATCTAATATGATGGTGCATGTCGGAATAAAATATAAGGTGAAATAGAATTTTGTACCGCGCCTGAGATTCTCGTACCCAATACAGATGTGTCAGAACTCTGATGTAAACTTTTCGGGAAAACTAATTCAGAATGATAAATACATAGTGAAACAAATATTTCTACTCCAAGTATTGAACTGTTTGTATCTTCAGTCAGAATGCAGCAGGAGTCTTAGACACACTTTGTGGCCATTTCACTAAAATGTCTAAGCTGTGCCCCGTCTTCAATCTATGAGGGTGAGAGAAGGAGAGAGAGAATGACACCTTTTGCACTTTAGTGTTGCCCAGCCTTTTGAGACGACTAGATGGTGATTTTCATAGAATGCCATTATTAGACCTAGCATCAGGCATTGTGGCTGGAATAGGATTCTGGGTAATTCCCACTCTATCTGACTCTCACTGCTCTTGTCTGAGGAGGGAAGTGTCTGACATTCCATTTAGCAGCCCTGGAGACGAGCCATCAGGCAGACACCCCATCCTCAATCACAGGGGTGCTGCTCTGGGGGTGAGGGGTAGGGAAGGGGTGTCCTGGTGGTGTGGGTTAGGGGAGGGGCATCTCGTGTGGAAGGGGCATGGCGTGCTGCTCTAGTGTTGTGGGGTGTGGGAGGGGATGGGGAGGCCCTGTCTGACACAGATGAAAATACTGTTGGTGGTGTCCTGCGATCGTAACCTGAGTCACTGGACCTATAGCAGAACTTCTTCACAGAAATGCTAATAATAAGGGTGGTTTGCAGTTCTATATACAGGTAACTGCCAAAATAAAGGAAACACCAACATAACGAGCCGCCAGAAGAGCTTCAATGCACCTTGGCATAGTGTCTGGAACTATTGGAGCGATGCGACACCATTCTTCCACAAGAAATTCCATATTTTGTGTTTTGTTGATGGTAGTGGAAAACGCTGTCTGTTGCCTCTCCAGAATCTCCCATAAGTGTTCAATTGGGTTGAGATCTGGTGAATGAGACACACACACGCACCCTTTACACCCCCTATGCTCCTTTGAGACCCCTCTTTCAAAGTTACTGAGATCTCTTCTTCTACTCATGGTAGCCAAAATAATGGTAAACTGGGCATTTTTATACATGACCCTAAGCATGATGAGATGTTAATTGCTAAATTAACTCAGGAACCACACCAGTGTGGAAGCACCTGCTTTCTATATAGTACTTTGTATCCCTCATTTGCTCAAGTGTTTCCTTTATTTTGGCAGTTACAGTACCTGTAGATTGGAACCTTTTTTTAGGGCCATATATGAAGCGACACATTGAACCCTTCTTGGTTCTAACACCATTTTGTCTGGCATTTCTCCATAGGCCCTACATTTATAGATCTACATACATAGGAAGAGACATGAACTTGCCCCACATCACATCAACATTACAGGGTTCTCCTTGCTGAGGAGCTAAATAGTTTGACCTATATGGTGTGGTGAATCCTCTTATATAACCTCAAACATTCAGCTTGAACACCACATGAATGACATCACTGGATCCTTACCGTGACATAAACATATGCATAAAATAACTTTCCTGTATCAACACAAGGAGTCCGATTTGTTAGAAATCTCAAGATGAAATATTAAATCAAGTCAAATCCATTTTCATTGTGCTGACAGACAGACTTGTTTTTTCTGCTTGAATGCAGCTTTATTAATGACCACATTGGGGAATTTCTATATCACCCAAAATGCAATTTGTTTGATGCACAACCATTTCAAAAAACACTTAGATCTGAGTTTTTTTATGTTCATACTGTACATTTTGGCAGATGCAGGTACTGCTGTGTTTTCCTACTTGTCATTGTAATAGCCGAGGCAGCACTTAGGAGTGGCGGCGGTGTGTGATTTAATGAAAATGTAGTGTTGAGTGTGTACGTAGTCAGAGCCTCATCGTCCAGACTGCACCTCAACTGTTTTCACTTTCAGATAATCAATCCCACAGAAACACAAATGAACGGATTGATTTAAACCTCGGAGCAGCCGGCCAGACCCCACTGCACTGAGAAACTCTATCCATCACCAAACACAATAGCTTTCTCAAGCGCATCACAGGTAAGAACCACTCCATCAACTGCGGCGTGGAGAGATCACAGTAGTGAGACTAACTACAAATGAGACTGGACCTCCACTCTGCTACCACTATAGAGCAGAGTCAGCTAGCCAAAAAGTCAGCATGTCAGTAAGTCAGCCAGTCAGTAAGTCAGCCAGTCAGTAAGTCAGCCAGTCAGTAGGTCAGCTAGCCACAGCCTAACCCTCTCTCTCTCTCTCTCTCTCTCCCTCCCTCCTTCTCCAGCCAGTCAGCCAGTCACAGTCAGCCAGCCAGCCAGTCACCTGGTCTGAGAAAGATGCCCCCGACAGGACACAGAGACTCTATGGAACTGCCCTCACCGGCCAGTTCTCATGGTAACAGGATCTCTGCATGCATCTCTATGGGGCTACAACTTCGCTAAGTGATGTGTGACTAGTGATCTGTGATATTTTTATATATTGTCTATAGTATAGCTACAACGTACAAGCTATCATTGCAAATGTGGTTGCCCTTAGATATTTACATACAACTTTGTGCATTGAATATTCAGTGTATGTGGAGGCGAAGTCAATTCCAGCTTCTTATTTATTTTAGGTGAAATTAATAGAGTTTTATGTTACAAACTGTCACACGTGAATTGTCACAGTGTATTTTAATCAGAGCAAACAGAATACTACTGCCAAGCAAACAGACTACTGTCACTCTACCCCCTAGCTATCTCTGTGAAATCACACTGTTAAAGAGGGCATTTTAATTAAGTTCAATAACGGTGGTACTTTTTCTCTACACGTTGTTGTATTTTTTTATATATTGGTAGTTACATTCTTGTCCCATTCTTGTCTGCAACTCCCCTACGGACTCTGGAGAGGCAAAGGTTGAGAGCCATGCGTCCTCTGAAACACGACCCTGCCAAGCTGCTCTCTTAACCCGGCAGGTAGCCTAGTTGTTAGAGCATTGGGCCAGTAACCGAAAGGTTGATGGATTGAATCTCCTAGCTGGCAAAGTAAAAATCTGTTGTTCTGCCCATGAACAAGGCAGTTAACCCACTGTTCTCTGGTCGGCCGTCATTGTAAATAAGAATTTGTTCTTAACGGACTTGCCTAGTAAAATAAAAGTAAAAAAAACAGAAGCCAGCCACACCAAAGTGTCGGAGGAAACATTGTCCAGCAAACACTGTCCAGCTGGCGACTGAAGTCAGCTTGCAGGTGCATGGCCCACCACAAGGAGTCGCTAGAGTGCGATTGGACAAGGAAATCCTGGCTGGCCAAACCCTCCCCTGTTCTGAATGATGCTGAGCCAATTGTGTGCTGCCTCATGGGTCTCCCGGTTGTGACACAGCCTAGGATCAAACCTGGGTCTGTAGTGACATCTCAAGCACTGCGATGCAGTGCCTTAGACTGCTGTGCCACTCGGGAGGCCCTCACGCTGTTGTATTAGATATTATGGAAAATGTACCCACGTTTCTTGACAGCATTCCAATACAACTATTCATTTTGTCTTCATGCTAGGTTTACTGGTAGGACAGTGCCATGCAAAAGTATACAGACCCCTTGGATTTATTGTGTTATAAAGTGGGATGAACATTTATTTAGTTGTAATTTATTGGTCAACAATCTACACAAAATACTCTGTAATGTCAAAGTGGAATATTTTTTTATTGTTTTTATTAATACAAATTAAGTAACTTAAATATAGTCATTCAGCTCCCTGAGTTAATACATGTTAGAAACCTTTGGCATC